>JAYESD010000006.1:87977371-89177371 GCA_036927565.1 Tuctoria greenei | reverse complement strand
TAGCCTTTACAAAGTGATTACTAGTATATTAGGACCCCCCTGAGGTTTCACCGGTTGTGATGTCTCCAACTGAGCACATCATAAAGAGGGCCCCCTCTTGAGCCATTCGGATCTCAGGGTAGTCCCACCAATCTCTACAAACCCATCCGACTACCCCTTCTCCGAGCATTCTTAATGGTCCAAATAGTACTAGCAAAATACTAATTAGTCAGCTAAGCTGCACCCATATTTAGCCCTATGGTGGCACTCTAAATCCTGGATGGCCGCAACACGAAGCAGTCGTTAGATCTAAAGCAAGAAAAACCACCAAAATAGCTCAACCCATTCTACATAACCGATTTGCTTAGATCCCTAGGCACCATGATGCTAAAGTCATTAATATCAATTTTCATCATTCATGGGTTTGTTAGTTCATAAATAAGTGATATGATTGTGTCCCAAACCCAGTTGAGTAATGTGAAGCAAAAGTATAAAATACCCTTCCCGACTCCCTACATTATGTTCAATTGACAAGGGTGGTCATATAAGACTAGTAAACTCCAACAATTGGTTTTCACGTCATTTTGACACAAACATGCAGTTTTGCAAACAAAACATTTATAAACCCGGATCAAAATGATCAAGGACACTTGCCTTGCTCTTGAGCTTGGTTTGGATCAAAAGCCTCAAAGTTCTGAATCTGAAGGTCCTCAAAAACACTCTCTACAGCGAGATCTTCCATTCCGCGCGACAAACATGCAAAATAACAATTGCAATCAAATAATGCTCATATATTATTCAATATGCCATGATATGCATGATTAATGCAATTGTGAAGTAAAACTGTTTAATGAGTTGCTACCAATGTTTACTAACTTATTCCAATAGTTCATGACAACTTTGAACAGGTTTGGAATTGATTTGAGTCAATTTGGATTCAATTTAGCATTTAACAGATTCAGACACTGAACAAGTCCAGTATTGGGGCCGCACTAGTCTGCCCTACAAATAACTGTGAATTTAGGGTTTTATAATCAGCGGGAAACGGAGGTTAATTTCACGTGGAAAAGTGGATGTGTAGGGTGTACCACGTGTTTAGAGATCCAAAGTTCCAAAATTGGATGCAACGCTTGAATCTTGATGTCTAGGGCTTGATGAGAGGTGTTGATGCTGAAGAACGTCAATTGTCAAAAAGTTGACAAAGATTGATCTAGATTGAGCCTTCTGCCTCTTCTCCTCATTCTCCTAGCTCCTCTGCTCCTTCTTGACGGCAGCACACGATCAAGGAATGACAGCGAGGGTTTTTCTCAAAGGTTGGAGAGGTGAGGGTATTGGGTTGTTTATATAGGGCTGGAGAGGTAGGGTTTTGGGGTGAATTCCAAGTGGATTTCGGAGATGGACGTGTAGGGGCCATGGTGGGGTCCACTTGGGCTCCTCTGAGGTTGGGCACGAAGATCTTGGGCCTAATTAGGGCAATTATCCAATAACCAATCGTGGAAGAATAATAGAATCCGAGTGGAATTCAGTAGGCCGGATTGGTCTGCAATAGGGACCGGACAAGTCCGTTGTGGAACATAAACTATTTCGGACAAGTCCGGTATGTGTGGCCGGACAAGTTCGGGGTTAGCAAAATAGAAGGCTTTCGGGTTGAAACTGGACCAGATTGGACTAGTCCGCTCAGACATCGGACAAGTCCTGGATGACATTAAAAACTCAATCGGACTAGTCCGTGCATTGTGCTAGACAAGTCCGTAGTCCTGAAGAAACTGAATTTCTGAAACGGAATGGGAATACCGGACTAGTCCGGGTTTGGGGCCAGACAAGTCCGTACACAGACCGACTTGAATTTCTAATGAGACCTAAATTTGTTTTAATCTTGTTTCTTTTTAGGTTGCCTTATGTTAAACATGTATGAGGATGTATGCAATGCATTATGCATGAAAATGAGGGTGTTACAGTTCTTCAAAGCGTTCCTCAACAAATTCTTCTTGTTGGACAACATCATTGCCACAACGGGGGATTCTCCAGCTTCCAGTGGGAGCCAAAGACATCTATCCCCAAAGCTTGGGGGAGACTCCAAGATTATATCTTGGTTTGCCTTCAACATGGGGGTGAATAGTTGGCTCATCGTCCAAAAAATCTTATGTGAGACCTATGTGTGCTGAATACATTGGCTTTGACAATAAAAGTTTTGAATGCTGCCATAACATCTTTTTAGCATGGAACAACTCTAGCTCCGAGCTTCTGCAAGGTCCGACAATAGGTCCGACTTGCTTTGTCTAGGTCCGACATGTTTTTGGGTAGCTCCGCTGAGCTTTGTCTTTATCTCCGGCATGTCTTTGTTAACTCTGGCATGTCATTGTTAAGCTCCGATATGTTTTGATAGGTCCAACTTATGTTGGTTAGCTCTGACATGTTTTTCTAGCTCCGGCTTTTGGGATGACTAGTTCCGACTAGGTTTGGCAAGATCCAGCGCTAGGTTGTACTAGCTTTTGTAAGCTCCGACGCTAGGTTGTACTAGCTTTGGTAAGCTCCGGCGGTAGGTTGTACTATATTTGGTAAGCTCCGGCTCAAGCTCCAGTTAGCTTTGGCAAAGTCCGGTGCTTGATCGCAGTGTTTCTGCTTTTATCTTGCAATGTTTTGAACTTGCTTTACACTTATGGAAAGGTTGCTTAGTATTCTTTTACTAATTTTTGGTGTGTTTTTGTAGTTAAGACTGATATCATTTTGCTATGGTTTCCAACATGCTTATGTGAGGTGCTCACGTATGATGTTGTAGTTTCGGAACTAACGAGAGTCAAGTCAAGGACTTGTGCTCATAAGTATTGGTTGTTTGTTCATGTGCGGGTGTTGCTTGAGTTCAATACATGGCTGGTGACGGGATCCATTGAACTAGTCTTAAGGAGAAGATGAGGTTCAACAACCAAGTTCGAGAGGAATTGTGGTTGAGTTGATCGGGAGGTCGCGCAGCGTGTTTGAATAAAGAACAATGCATATGAAGGTATCGTGGACGTCGATGGAAGATGTTTGCATGTGTGCAAGGAGTGCATGGATGTGGCTGCATGGTTCCTGGGCGTGATGAAGAGATGTGGACCTAAAAATTGGTCGGAAAGGTCCAACCGACTAGGTTATGGACGCAGGCTGCGGCTGAGTTGGGTTTGACTCAAATATGGAAAGTTCTGAATTGGTTATGATAGGATTTTGTGTGGGTCACAAATTTGGATTGTTTTAGGAATGTGGGATACACTCCTAATATGTTTGAAAGTCTTAAGATTGCTTCTATATGCGTATAGAAGAGTCCTAAACAGTTATGGAATGTTTCGATTCGTGATTTGAGTAGGATTAGAGTCCTAGTTGAGATTGGGTTGGCCTAAGGGCTGGTTATATAAGCAAGGGCGGCCAGAGCTCGTAGTCCACGACTTCAGGGTTCTTACTCTTGTGCTCTATTGAATAATGATTGTAGTTTAAAGGAACTTTTGTGCCTAATTCGTCTGACTTGTTCCAGACAAGTTTTTCTCGTCGAGTTTTCTGCACAGCACTACCTTTCTTCGGTGGTCTTATCGTAACTCGATTTTTATAGATCCAATTGATGTGATTCTTTTAGGTTTGTCTTCAAAACTTGATTATCTATCATCTGTCAAAATTTCATGTCACTGGATTTGTGGTTTCTGATCTGCACAAGTTTCTTTGCAGCGTTCCAGAACTGTTTTTCTCGGGTAAGACAGATTGACCTTTGTTCGATCTTTCAATCGTAACTTGAGTTTATCTCAACGGATTTGAGTGATTCTTGTTGTGTTGTCTTCATGAATTGATTCTCTCTGATATCTATAATTTTTGTCACGGTGAAACACGTTTAGATTAGTCTCCACACAATTTCTTTAACTGATCATTTTTCTGCCGAAGGGCTTGAGATTTAATTGTTTCCGTTGGGTAAGATTTTTTAATCTACCATTCACCCCCCTCTAGTAGCTTTTCACGTGCTTTTCAATCCTACAATTGGTACCAGAGCCACGGTGCATTGATCTTTATGAGTTGCACATGTTTTTGACTAATCATCATGGAGAAATACTCCACAAAACCTTGTGTCTTTAGTGGTAGTGATTTTAAGGTTTGGAAGGCACGTATGGAAGCCTTCCTCCAGGCTCAAGGCTTCGCAATATTGGAGAAGGTATACAAGCCTTGCGAAGTGCTGTCAAATGATCAAGTTAAAGCTACAAATCTGAGAGATGTCGACAACAACAACAAGGCTCGGAACTTGATCATACAAGGATTAACTCAAAGCGACTTCGACCGTGTTGCACACCTCCGATCTGCATACGATGTGTGGAAAGCACTTTGTGACTACCACGAAGGATCCAACACGATCAAGGAGGTAAGTCAAGACATGATCAAGAAAGAATACATGCGGTGAGTCTATTGATGACCTTTTTGCTTGCTTTAATAAAATTCTTAGCAACTTGCGTAGTGTCAATGTTAATTTTTCAGATGCTGAAAATGCTAGGCAATTGTTAAGTGCATTAGATATGTCAATTTGAAAGATGAAAGTCACATCTATTCGTGAATCTACTGTCATGAGTACACTTACTTTAGATGTGTTATATTCCAAGTTAAAAACTCATGAAATTGATATAATATCACGTAAGAACCCCAACAAGTCTATTGCTTTTGTTTCTCAACGTGACATGCCTAGCTACGGTCAATCTTCATCTTGTGGTACACTTGCTTTGTTGTCCTCTCTAACCCTTGAACAGATTGAGGAATTTCCAGAGGAGGAGCTAAGACTTCTCTCGACTAGGTTCTCAAAAGCATTGCAAAATGTTAGAACTAGAAGGAGAGGAAGCTCCGGACCTCAATGATGTTTCGAATGTGGTAAGACAGGAAATTTTCTTTCAGATTGCCCTAATATTTCAGGTCTTACTTCCCGAGATGAAAAGCAAACAAAGACGAAGCACTCCTCTGCAAATGATAAGAAGAAAAAGAAGGGTTCTACAGGACGTCAATTAGTGAGCAGTTTTATCTCCACACTTCAAGAACTTGGCTCCAGTGATGTGGACATTGGAAGTGACGAAGATGAAGATGATTTGGCAAACTTGTGCTTCATGGTGGGCAAATCAAGATCAAGTATGGAGGATGCAGAACACAACAGCGAAAATGAAGAGGTATGTCCTACTTGCGAAGAAATGTGTGATACTATTTCTCGTGCCACTATTATAGTTAAGAAAAAGGACAAAAAGCTTAGGGATAGTGCTGCTAAAATTGAGTCACTAGAATCTGAAATTAATCATTTGAAATCTTTGATTCCTAGTGATGATTCTTGTTCCTCATATGAATTAATATATGAACAATTGTCCTCATTAAGAAGTGCGCAGACCTCCACACTTGATAAACTTGAGTTAGAAATTGAAAAGAATAGAGAGCTTGCTGCACTTAATGATAAAAACTTGAAAGATGCTAGTTGTTCTACATTTGATTTGCATTGTTCTACTTGTGATGATCTTGATAAGAAACTACAAGATGCTATGAATGAAGTTTCTATGTTAAACAATGCTTTACGTTCTCATGAAGTTAAATTTTGTTCCAATTGAAATTAAAAGGGAAAACTTCATGTGAAAATTGCCTTGATCTGTCCAATAAACTCGATAACGTGCATAGGACATTAGATCGGTTTCGTAATGGGAATAAGAACCTAAACTTGCTGCTGAATTCTTCCAAGTCTTGCAATGATAAAATTGGTTTAGGTTTTGATTCTCATGCTCATGCTAAGGCACGTCCACCTAAAATTGTAAAGACATTAGGAAGTGGTTTGATTCAAACAGTTCCTAAACAAAAAGAAGTGGTTTTCAAATCTGCAGTTGTGTTGTCACAAAGTTAAATTTCATTGTACCTGCTGTGGTAGAGATGGTCATGTCATAGATTTTTGTTATAGACTAGCTAAACAGCAGAAAAAGGAAAGAATGATTGCTAGATCTCATAACTTTCATGCAAAATTTGCTGCACTTGCTAAACTGAATGATAGGAACATGCAATCTGCTATAATGAGTCGAAAACATGCAAAGGTTGCTCCCAAACCTACTGTTTTTCGTGCTACACATGTAGCATCTCGTAGGACAGCAGTTGCGCACAAAAATCCTCAAGTTTTGGCTCATAAACATGCTGTTTTATCTCAGCTTTCGCGTGTTATTCTGGCTGCACTTCGTGTGACTCAGTACTGGATTCCTAAATGTCTTTTGACAAACCCCAGTATTGACTCATCGATGTATTGTGCTTCTATGTAGGTGACATGCTTGAGGAAGGAGAACATATGGATTGTGGATTCAGGTTGCTCACGCCACATGACTGGTAACAAAGAATGGTTCTCCTCCCTCTCTTTTGTGTCACGTGTAGAGAATGTTATTGCCGATAATTCTTCAACTCCTATAATTGCTAAGGGTTCGGTTAGAGTAAATAATCCCTACACTTTGAAGGATGTGGAACTTGTTAAAAATTTGAAATACAACTTGCTTTCTGTTTCACAACTGCTAGATGAAAATCTGGAAATTATTTTCACTAAAAATTGCTGCAAAGTTGTAAATTCAAATAGTGAGCTTATTTTTAACATGTCTCGGTTTGGAAGAGTTTTTAAAGCTGATTTTGATATGTCTTCCTCTAAGCATAGGTGTCTAGCTGCTAATGATTCAAATGACTTATATTTTTGGCATCGTAGACTTGGTCATGTAGGTTTTTATCATCTAACGCGTGTTAGTTCTGTTGATCGCATACGTGGGCTGCCTAAGCTTAAAGGGGGCAAAGAAATTGTGTGCTCTTCTTGTAGACATGCTAAGATGGTTGCAGGTTCACATACTCCCCTCACAATGATCATGGCAACTGAACCGGGTCAACTTTTGCACATTGACACCGTAGGACCTTCACGCGTTCAATCCTTTGGAGGTAAATGGTATGTTTTTGTGATTGTTGATGATTATTCTAGATACTCTTGGGTTTACTTTATGGCGTCTAAGAATGAATCTTTTAGTCACTTTAGAACTTATTTTCTTAGATTATCAATTGATCACCCAAGATCTTTAAAAGCAATTAGAAGTGATAATGGAACCGAATTTAAAAATCAATCTTTTGATCACTTTTGTGCTGAAAATGGAATAGATCATCAATTTTCTTCACCATATGTACCTCAACGAAATGGTGTTGTAGAAAGAAAGAACATAACCTTAGTTGAGATGGCTAGGACTATGCTTGATGAATATCAAATTCCTTGGAAATTTTGGACTAGCGATTGCAACTGCTTGTTATGTCTCAAATCATGTTTTCTTGCGTGCTAAGCTAGGTAAAACACCATATGAGCTCCGGTTTGGACATATGCCTAGTGTTACACACTTTCGGGTCTTTGGTTGCAAATGCTTTATTAAGAAATATGGTAATCTTGATAAATTTGAACCTAGATCCATTGATGGCATGTTTCTTGGTTATCCATCTCATACTAGAGGCTACCGTGTGCTTTTACTTAACACTAACAAAATTGTGGAGACTTGTGAAGTGTCTTTTGATGAAGCTATCACAGGTACTAGCTCAAACATCGCAGGTCCGGATCCATATCCGCAGCAGGAGAGCATTTTCATTGAAGATGAGGAAGAAGTGGTGTTGCTGCCCAAAAATTCAGCAGCTAATGACATTGTTCCAGCTCCTCATTTTTATTCACTACCAACACCGACGACCACCATTGCTGGTCCAGATCCTTCTAGAGTCACAAGCTCAACGATTTGTGATGAACATAAGGAAGAAGAAGCTTGTGATGTGTACACTCCCCTCCGGGTTCTCAAATTCATCCGCCACAACAAATTATTGGAAGCTTGCACGAATGAGTCAAACGGTCCAGGTTTTGCGATCCAAACTCTCATGCTCATTCTGCTTTTGTTGCTTCTTTTGAACCCAAAGATATATCACACGCACTCACTAATGAATCTTGGATTATTGCAATGCAAGAAGTGTTAGAAAATTTTGAAAGAAATAATGTTTTGAAACTTGTACCTCCACCTCATGGTCACACTTTAATTGGAACTAAATGGGTGTTTAAAAATACAAAGTGAGGATGGGGTTGTGGTTAGGAATAAGGCTAGGTGGTTGCTCAAGGTTTCACTCAAGTTGAAGGTCTAGATTTTGATGAAACTTTTGCTCCTGTTGCTAGATTAGAAGCCATAAGATTTTTGTTAGCTTTTGCTGCATCTAATGGTTTTAAGCTATATCAAATGGATGTTAAAAGTGATTTTCCTAATGGCTACATAGATGAGGAGGTTTATGTCAAACAACTACCGGGTTTTGAAAATTCAGATTTACCTAATGATGTTTACAAACTGTCCAAAGCCTTGTACGGTCTCAAACAAGCCCCTAGAGCATGGTATGATAGGTTAAAAATATTCTTACTTCAAAAGGGGTTTACCATGGTCAAGGTTCATAAAACTCTTTTCGTGCTTAAGCATGGCAATGACTCATTATTCGTTCAAGTGTATGTGGATGATATTATCTTTGGTTGTGCTTCTCATGATCTTGTGTCCAAGTTTTCAGCTATGATGAGTTCATAATTTGAGATGAGTATGTTGGGAGAACTCATGTACTTTTTGGGGCTGCAAATCAAGCAAACCAAGGAGGGTACCTTTGTGCATCAAACGAAGTATACAAAAGACATCCTAAGGCGCTTCAACATGGACAAAATCAAGCCTCTTTGGACACCAATGGGAATAGCAACAACACTTGAACATGATGAAGATGGTGAACCTGTGGATCAAAAAGAATATAGAAGCATGATCGAATCACTTTTGTACCTCACGACATCGAGACCAGACATACAATTTAGCGTATTTCTTTGTGCACGTTTTCAAGCCTCCCCACGTGCTTCACATTGTCAAGCCGTCAAAAGGATTCTCAGGTACTTACATGGAACTCAAGAATTTTGCATTTCTTCCTTCTTCCTCAATCGTAACTTTGAAAGCTTTTTCGGATGCTGATTTTGGGGGTTGTAGGATTGACAGGAAAAGTACTTCTGGTGCTTGTCATTTTCTTGGTAATTCACTTACTGCTTGGTCCTCTAGAAAACAAAACTCAGTTGCACAATCCACAGCTGAATCTGAATATGTAGGTGCCGCTAGTGCTTGCTCACAAATTCTTTGGATTACTCAAACACTTAAGGACTATGGGGTTGATCTAGATGGTGTTCCACTATTTTGTGATAACACTAGTACCATTTGCATTGCTAAAAACCTTGTGCAACATTCTAGAACTAAGCACATTAACATTAGGTATCACTTTCTCCGTGATAATATTGAAAGAGGAAACATTGTGCTTCACCATGTAGATACTGAACAACAATTGGCTGACATTTTTACAAAATCGTTGGATTTCACTCGTTTTTTATTCATTCGTAGTGAAATAGGGGTTATGCATCCTCGTGGCTTACATTGAGGGGGAGTTTTGAAACTTGAGAAGTCTATGTGTGAATCTGAAATTAAAATAATATGAGCATAGTATTTCATACATATATGACTTTGTGATTCTTTTTACATGCTGAAAGTTCTTACTACATTACTCATGTTATATATTTTGTAGTTTTTGCCATGTCTAGTAATTGGAATAATTACTTACACTAAATCTTTTCATGGTCGAACTTTCTTGCTGTTTTGAACTTGTTGCATGCTCACGAGTGCTTTTGATCATAAATAATTAATCAAGTAATCAACTCACATGTTGAGTTTTTACGAACAAATATAAATTGAGAAAAGATCAAGAGAATATGCATGCATTGCACTTCTTATTTTCGATTGCTTATCATTGCACTTAGATATGAATTTGGAAGAAGTTGTGTATGACTAAAACCATGTCCTTAAGCTTCTGATTGCCAAATGGCATAGGCTTGGCTTGGTTGGTTAGAATAATACATATGCACATATAATCTCTTGCAAATATCTTATGATCTAAATTTGTGCTTTGAAAAATAATAAAATGCAGCAACAAGTGTCATGCTTTCAGGTATTGAAATAGTTAAGTTTGTGAGATCATGACTTTCTTAAATTGAAAATTACATTTGATCTCTAGCATGGATTACACTACTTTATGTATCTCGTTGATGTGATAGTGTAAGTTACTTGATAGTATGACTTGGATGAGCTTTGTTTATATGTATATGTTATAATATGCTCATAACAGTTAAAATTTATATTTTGTACCTTGCTGAATACATTGTCAAAGGGGGAGGGACAATATGTGTCTTTTTTAAAAAAAAGATAAGTATGCAAGGGGGAGAAATTGATTACACATAGCATATTCACAATTGTTTTGGCACGATTCTTCTCAGGGGGAGAATTTGTTTTTCTTCTCATTTTATTTCTGTTTTACAAAGGGAGAGAAATTGTTTTCAAAACTTTTAATGTGAATAACCCAATGTTCGGAGACCTATGTGTGCTGAATACATTGGCTTTGACAATAAATGTTTTGAATGCTGCCATAACATCTTTCTTTGCAAGGCCCGACTCTAGCTTCGAGCTTCTGCAAGGTCCGACAATAGGTCCGACTTGCTTTGTCTAGGTCCGACATGTTTTTGGGTAGCTCCGGTGAGCTTTGTCTTTAGCTCCGGCTTGTCTTTGATAGCTCCGGCATGTCGTTGTTAAGCTCCGATATGTTTTGATAGGTCCGACTTATGTTGGTTAGCTTTGACATGTTTCTCTAACTCCGGCTTTTGGGTTGACTAGTTCCGACTAGCTTTGGCAAGCTCCAGCGCTAGGTTGTACTAGCTTTGATAAGCTCCGGCGCTAGGTTGTACTAGCTTTGGTAAGCTCCAATGCTAGGTTGTACTAGCTTTGGTAAGCTCCAGCTCAAGCTCCGGTTAGCTATGGCAAGGTCCGATGCTTGATCGCAGTGTTTCTGCTTTTATCTTGCAATGTTTCAAACTTGCTTTACACTTATGGAAAATTTTCTTAGTATTCTTTTACTAAGTTATTGGTGTGTTTTGGTGGTAAGACTGATATCATTTTGCTATGGTTTGCAACATGCTTATGTGAGGTGCTCATGTAAGATGATGTAGTTTCGGAACTAACGAGTGTCAAGTCGAGAACTTGTGCTCAGAAGTATTGGTTCTTTGTTCATGTGCAGGTGTTGCTTGAGTTCATGACATGTCTCGTGACGGGATCCATTGAACTAGTCTTAGGGGGAAGATGAGGTTCAACAACCAAGTTCGGGAGGAATTGTGGTTGAGTTGATCGGGAGGTCGCGCAACGTGTTTGAATAAAGAACAATGCATATGAAGGTATCGTGGACGTCGTTGGAAGATGTTTGCACGTATGCAAGGAGTGCATGGAAGTGGGTGCATGGTTCCAAGGCGTGACGAAGAGATGTGAACGTAAAAATTGGTCGTAAAGGTCCAACTGACTAGGTTATGGACTCAGGTTGCGGCTGAGTCGGGTTTGACTCAAATATGGAAAGTTTTGAGTTGGTTATGATAGGATTTCGTGTGGGTCATGAATTTTGGATGTTTTAGGAATGTGGTATACGTTCCTAATGTTTTTGGAAGTCTTAAGATTGCTTCTATCTGCATATAGAATATTCCTAAGCAGTTATGGAAAGTTTCGATTCGTGATTTGAGTAGGATTAGAGTCCTAATTGAAATTGGGTTGGCCTAAGGGTTGGTTATATATACAAAGGCGGCCAGAGATCGTGGTGCACGACTATGGGGTTGTTCCTCTTGTGTTCTATTGAATAAAGATCGTAGTTGAAAGGAACTTTTGTGCCTTGTTCGTCCAACTTGTTCCAGACAAGTTTTTCTTGTTGAGTTTTCTGCATAGCACTACCTTTCTTCGGTGGTTTTATCATAACTCAAGTTTTATAGATCCAATTGACGTGATTCTTTTTGATTTGTCTTCAAAAATTGATTATCTATCATCTTTCAAAATTTCACAGTCATTGGATTTGTGGTTTCTGATCTGCACAAGTTTCTTTGCAGCGTTCCAGAACTGTTTTTCTCGGGTAAGACATATTGACCTTTGTTCGATCTTTCAATCGTAACTTGAGTTTCTCCTAATGGATTTGAGTGATTCTTGTTGTGTCGTCTTCGTGACTTGATTCTTTCTGATATCTAGCTTTTTTGTCACGGTGAAACACGTTTATATTAGTCTCACACACGATTTTTTTAACAGACCATTTTTCTGCCAAAGGGATTGGGATTTAATTGTTTCCATCGCGTAAGATTTTTTTAATCTACCATTCACCCCCCTCTGGTGGCTTTTCATGTGCTCTTCGATCCTACATCCTACAACGGGTTGACTTCATCGACCCATGATCACATTCATGCAAAAGTTGGCGGTGACCTCTTCTCATTCATCATGAGAAAGATGAAGATTTGATTGATAAGATGGTCACCATTTAAGGCGTGGATCAATGAATGCTCCAGTTCTGTTATTATGGCATGCACACCTTTGACAAGGTGGACATGCTAGCCACGAACTCGATCTCCTATTTGAAGACAAAAAGGTCAAGCCAATGGAGAAGTGTTTGGATGATCCAAGTTATGGATATTCACATGATTTGTGAAAATCCATTTCAACATAGGACACTTGAGGATTTATTTCACTAAGACCCGTGAGGAGCCTTCATTTCCAAACAATAACTCCAAAGGCCACAACCAACAAGGAGGTCAAGAGTGGCATCCGTACGATCAAGGAGGCTATGGGAATTTGAATTCCAACATACTTAACTTCAACTAGCCTATCTTCAAGTATCTTCTCAATGGCAATGGAAAAATCAATGATAATGAACCCAACAAGTAATTATCCAAGGACAAGAAAATTTGAAAAGCATTCAAGATCCAAGAGTTTCACAATCACTTGTTGGACCCTACACTTTGACCAAGCCTGTGCAACTTTGGACAAACCGACATTGTGGATGAAGCATTTCATGTTTGGTTGTGAAGTCGAAATGTCGTCATCCCCAAGGAAGCCTTCAATCCAAGATCAAGAATGAGTTGAATATAAAGAACACCTTGAAGGTCGAAGCGACACCCCCACAAGTGGACAACCTCATGCCTCTATGAGGAAATAGTGGACTCTGTCACGTCGTCCATGATGACATTCTAGGAAGACAAAGAAGCAAGGGTCATCCAAATGGCCCAAGTCCACTGAGCCGCCAAAAGGAGAATGGTAGAAGAAGGACAAGCCTCACCAAGGTCATGAAACAATATCTTTAAGAAGGAAAAGTCGTCGCAACATCAACAAGTCTCCATCAAGGCGACGAAGAGGCCAGGGACACCACATGCCCTACTTGTCCAAATTATAGCCAAAGGAGATTTGGCATTTCAACAAGAGAAATCATCCATACCTTGATATCCTAGTATGGACAGCACACAATCACGCTAAACAGGACGGAGGTATGTCCCGCTCATCGGACTTCAAAAATTTGGTGAGTCCTTGGCAATAGGTTAATTGGTAGTTATCTCATATTTGATTTCGCAAATGCATATTTGAATTTTTCATCAAACCTTGCATTTTATTTAGCATGTTTAAATTTTCACGCTTGCATGTTGGAAAATAAAGTTTCTAAACAACATAAAACTAAAATTTTGAGTTAGGAAAGAAATTTATTTGGATATGAACTTTGGGCATAACCACTTGAATTGATTTTCCTAATCCAAACCAAGAATATTTTCCTTGTTCCACATTGCATTTGCAAGTTGTTTCAAGTTGGGCAAGACAATTTCACAAAAGGGTTCAATTTGCTTTTGGCTAACATAGCCTATACTTTTGTTTTTTTGTTTGTTCTTGATTGAATTGCAGCCAGGAAAAAATGTGTGAAGAGGTTGTTTGGCAAGGAGGGAAGCCTCATCAAGCTCAAGGCACTATCGGAACGATTCAAGCGCATATTCCTCCACCAATGTCATTTTGAGTTCAAGGTGGAGGAATGCTCAAGATGATGGCCCTATGGAGGAGAAAGATGAAGATCCATTCTTCTTCAACTTCAACCTCAACTTGGCAAAAGACTCCAACATCAAAGCTATGCCAAAGTCCACGATCGTCAGTTTCTCGGCCTTCGAACCCAAAACGCTCTTCGAATGAGGTATGAGTTTAGAATTCTCCATCCTTTGGATTGATTTATGATTAAATGATTTCTTTCTTGCATTGGCAAAGAAGGTTCCTCATCATTCAATTCTTATGCACCCTCATGAGAGTAAGTGTTGGCATTGCCTTTTGATTTTAAAAAGGAATGTCACCTTACTTGGAAAGAACTTTTAACAAGTACCTAGAATCTCATTAGCATTGTTTAATTGACTTAGTCATTCTCTTGCTAGGTTTAGTAAACAAAGCTTATGTAAGAATTTATGGGTAAATTGGTGTTGGTATTTCTTAACTTATGCGGTTCATCCTAGCAGCCATGGCTAGTTCTGTAGAGGCACTAGACTAACCTAAGCCAAAGCAAGATGAGTTTTGCAAGCGCACGAAAAGTACTGATGTAGCATTTCACCCAAGAGTATTCCCTAGGGTATCATATTTATTTTATCCCGAAGAAAGGAAAGTGAAAAGTGGCATGTCCAAATGAAGAGTAGGGTGTTATAGTGAGAAGTTCGGTAGAATGGGTAAATGACGTAGTGGGGGTAGTGTTACACACACCTAAGCAATATACTCTAAGGGGTAAAGATGTCCAAGTGAACAAAAAGTTAGAGATGATGCTACTTCGATTGTGCTTTAATTACTCATATACATAGCTTATTAGTGTATACATGAGTATGCTAACAATGAATTCTAGAGCTTAGTGGTCCAACATATTGAGCATTGGTTTATCCTTGACAACATCAGGAAGATTCCCACCTCGAGCCTGTGGCATAGCCGAACGTGGGGGATTACAAAGGACGGATAGGGATATAACCACCTGCCGCCTACTCCTACAACCCGTGGGTCTACAAGACATCTAACACTACTTAACTATCTAAGCATCACGCTTACATGTTAAGTAAATACATTAAGAGTCCGGATACAAATACCATCCTAAGGTAATGACTAACCTGGACATCGTCGAACCAATGTTGGGACTAAGAACTAACATATTCATATTAACATAATCATATTAATACCTAATTAGACTGTAGTGGTGGTGTATGATGTTTATGATAACATGATATGAGCATTATGACTAGACCGTAATAACATCTACACCTAGCACATACATGGACTCCACAATCAAACAAGAAATGCTTTGTCCAAGTATATGAATAAATAAAGACTAATAATATCATTATAATAAAGCATAGAGTCAAAAAATAAAGAAAAGATACATGAGCCATACCTTTCCCAATTTGGACTTGGGACTAGAGGCTCCACTCAACAACCTAATCTCCACTGAGGAACTAGGAGAGCACTAACGTATACAAGAGAGAATGCTTGAGTGGTGTGCATGTGAAGTGAGGCATTCGCACTTATATATACATGAGGTAGAGGTGGTTCCCGCCACAAAAGCGTGTGAATCACTCTTCACTATCTTCATGGCACCACAGGAGAGCGCCACGTGTCGATTGATTGTGTTTGGTGCCAGGACCTAGTCCGTTGAGCCAGGGGGTCGACCAACCTGGTTCTGACCCTCCTCGGTTGTGCTTTCTCCTGGTGGCTGACAAGTGGGTTCAGGACTCCTCCCCGCATGAATAGAAGTTGGATTCCCTCGGATACGCCTGGGAATGGGTCCATGGATCCATGTGATGCCACATGTCATCGCGTGATTTGTTCGGGTGGCTGTTTTTAGGAATTGCTTCCTTCATTCTTCATCAATTCTGCATAAAACTCCTACATGCACTATTTTGCCAAGTACTGGAGGATTTATGTCAAATCTAAGAGTGATCTATGTAAGAAATATTCATTCCTTCACATATTTGAGTTTTATTGACGGTCGAAATTGGTATATAAGGACCGTCAACAATTGGCATGTCGCAACCTAGGAATAGTTAAGACCATGATTTTTATTTGAAAATCATGCATATATGGGGTTACTAAATTTCAAATTCCTAGGAATGAAATTAAAACTGTTTGGGAGGACAAATTAAAAATCTTGTTTGCCATGACCTTAGCCAAGAAATGACTGATCACACACATCGTGTGCGAGAACTTAAGGTGCGGACGAGCAACATCAGCAACAATCTCTTCAGCGACACCCATGGCACCCATGGGAGGAAACACAACATCAGCACTCACAACTCCATTGTCGAAGCCATGCTGCAACAAGGTTAGGCAAACATCATGGCCTACCTCCGTCGTTAGAGTTCCAACCCCTATCGTGGACCTTGACCAGGAACAAGCTTGGGAGAGGACCCCCACTTGAGGTAACTTGTGTCACATCCCATCTTGCATTTCGTTTTTTTTTTTTGCCACATCATTGCATCTAAAAAACACTTAGGATAGGATTGAATAAAATAAAATATGTGTGGTAAGAATGTTTGAGTTCCTCATAGTTGAAATGATAAATAGTTGCTCTGTGCTATTCCCCTTTAGTACTTAAGTCATAATTTAATATTCTACAACTATTGAGTTTATTGGCTTTAAATATTTCACCTTGGACATAGAAATTTTGGGTAGCATAATCATGATCCAATTCTAGGTTGTTGTGAGATATGATATGGAACATAGGGCTGCTAGTATCCTAATCAAAGTGAAACTTGATCTCCGGAGAAATTTCCAAATTGATTTAAAATGAAGTTCCTCATGTGATATGAATTTCCTACTAAAGCCATATGATATTTCATTTTGATGAACCCCATGCAAATGCTATTTGTTTTTACATTGAGCCTAATCAAATTAGTATGGACCTATGTGAGAATCTTTTCATACTTCCATGATAAAGATTACACACGTGCACGTGTTAAACTTCTACACTGGAAGTTAGCAAAATTTCCATCATTCCATTTTCCACCTTCAAATAGATACTGCATATATTCAATGCTAAAAGCTCTCTTCAATTTTATTTGAAAAGAAAGATAGCAGAAGGCAGGGCTACGAAAAATAAAAAGAATAAAGCATGCTCTTAAGGAACGAGCAGAAGAAAAAAAAGGGAAGAAAAAAAAGTAGTCATGCTTCATCCCTAAAGTAAAGAGTGCATAAAAAAGAGTCATCTTCCACCACCACAAATATTCCGCCACACTTGCACAATCTTGATATAGAGTTATTATTTGTTTTATCCTAAGGCTTGCTCTTTTGACTTAGCAAAATATGTGATGCAAATATGCCTACTCTTGTTCCCTACCAAGATCCACAAAAGCCTTATTTAGATGTAGGACAAGGAAGACATTGCCTTGGAGATGAAAATTCCACTTACACAAATGAGTGAGTGAGAGCATCATTTGAGGATCTTATGCCCAACTTTGAAAAAATCATTTGAAATTCTTTGAGATTTAAGTGGAACTAAGATTTTGGGATAGTGCATGCTTTGTGAACTAATCTATCTTTCAACCACCCAAGGAGAGGAGAAGGCAAAAGCCCCATTAGGACTAAGGTAAAGCGTGAGTACCATTTCCAATTTATTCAATACAAGGTAGAATTTTTAATTGTTCCTTTGGTACTATTGAAGCATAGGACATAGTAGCAACTATAGATCAACAACCTAAGACTTTAACTTTGCTTCAGGACAAGCAAATGATAAGCTCGGGGGAGTTTATTGACGATCATTAAATACCACATTAGATAGTCAATATAACTCATAATCATGGAGGACTAGACATTTCTTAGATGCATGTTCTTAAGAAATATTGTATTTTCACTTGTACTTGGAGAAAATGGTGCATGTAGGTATTTAATCCAAAATTAAGGTGAATTTAGGGTGGGAATCCTAAATAATGCACTCCCAGCCAATCATACGCTGACAGTTGACAGCACATGGATCAAATGGCCCACCTACAGGAGTATCTTAGGGCATCCAACGGTGTAGCGCCAAGGAATGGCATGAGGGCCTACATGGCAGTAACCCGGAGGAAAACTAGGACGACTGGGACCAAACCCAGTTCGACTAAACCATTGGTTTGGCAGACCTGTTCTTCCGCCCATTCTCGGTCAACTTCAATGTGGCACAATCCTACAGCTTGGTGATAAGAATGGTAACTGGTTCGCACACAAAAGATGGTGGGAACCGACCTCAACACTAGTGTAAATAGGACCGCTCACTTCCACACACACCACTTGAGCATTCACTGCATTTTATACACTAGTTCTCTCAGTCCTTAGTGGAGGTTAGGCTGTAGAGAGGAGGGTCTAGTCCCAAGTACAAATCGGGAAGGTATGACTCATGTATCTTTATTTTCTTTTGTGACTTTATGCATATTAATAATATTATTAATAGTCTCCCTTTATTCATGTACTTGGGCAAAATGTTTCTTATTTTATTGTGGAGTCCATGTATGTGATAGGTGTAGGTGTTAATATGACCCAATCGTAGTGTCTTTATTATATTATCATAAACACGATACACCTCCACTATAGCCTAACTAGGTAATAACATGATTATGTTAATAAGTACAAGTTAGTGCTTGGTTCAAATGTTAGTTTAACGATGTTAGGTTAGTCATTGCCTTAGGGAAATATTTGTATTGCAGCCTCTAAGGCGTTTACTTAACATGTAAGAATTGTGCTTAGATAGTTAAGTAGCATTAGATCACTTGCGACAACTATTGTAATTTCTGACGATCGACCGTCGTAAATAACATAACATGCAACGGGTTGCACTGGCCGTTGCAAATTAGTTTGTTCACGATGGATTCAGGCCCACGGCCATCATAAATAATGCAGCCGTCGTGTATAGGAGCTTAACGTACGATGTCCTAACCCTAAACTATCGCAAATCCAATGACTATCACAAATAGGAGCTTAATTTGCGATGGCACACCCTAATGCCGTCTCAAATTACTTGGCTATCGCAAATTAAGGGGATATACCCGGCCCGTGTGGCCGTACTCTCCTTTCTTCCTCACATGACGCCACCGCTGCTTGTCTCTCCCGACGCCGCCGCCCTCGCTGTCCCATGCTGCCGCCCTCCCCGAGCACGCTCCGGCACCCGGTCCCCCACCTCGGCGCTCGACGGCCGGCCCCGAACCTCGGATCCCCACATTGACCCCAAGGCGCTTGTAGGATCGAAGATCACATGAAAATCTACCAGAGGAGGGTGAATGGTAGATTAAAACTTTTTCAGTGGAGGCAACAAAAACCCCTCGACAGAAAACTAATCGAATAAAGAAATTGTGTATGGGATTTATCTAGATAAGTTCAACTGTGACGAAACTAGTATAGATTGTAGATAATCAAGTCACGGAGACACCACAACAAGAATCATGAGAAACCGTCAAGTAAAACTCAAGTTATGACCGAAACCCTGAGCAAAGGTCAATCTGTTCTAACAAAGAACAAATAGATCTGCTATGCTGCCAAGAAGATCGTGTAACTCACAAATCCAATTATTGTGGAATTTTCATAGATGATATAATATTTATTTGTAAAGACAACATAAAAATAATCATGTCGATTGGATATGTTAAACTCCAGTTATGGTCAAAACACAAGGGCATCGTCGTGGTGTCCAGAAACTAGACGAGAAAGACTTGATGAAAACAAGTCGGACAAACAAGGCCCAAAAGCTCCTCTAAAACTACGATCTTTATTCAATATAACACAAGAGGAAGAGCCCAATGTTGTTTCATCACGAGCTTTGGCCTACCTAGCTTATATAACCAGCCCTAAGGACAACTCAATCCAAACTAGGACTCTAATCCTACTTGGACTCTAACTCAAACTTACCATAACTGCTTAGGAGTCTTCCATATGTAGATAGAAGCAATCTCGAGACTTCCAAACAATTTAGGAATGTATCTCACATTCCTAATAGAACTCTACTTCGTGTACAACATGAACTCTAACCAAAACCAACTCAAAACTTTCTATATTAGAGCATAACTGACTCAGCCGCAGCCTGAGTCCATAATCCAGCCGGTTGGAACTTTCCAGCCATATCTTCACATTCTATATCTCTTCATCACATATTGGAACCATGTTTCTACTTCCATGCACTACTTGCACACGTGCAAACACCTTCCAATAACATTCACGATTTCTTCATATGCATTGTTCTTGACCCAAACATGTTGCGTGACCTCCAAATCAACTCAACAACAATTCCTCGTGAACGTGGTTGTTGAATCTCATCTTCTCCCTAAGACTAGTTCAATGGATCCTATCACCAGTCATGTCTTTACATTAAGCAACACCTTCACATGAACAAACAACCTAATCTTCCGATCACAAGTCCTTGACTTGACTCACATTAGTCTGATAACCACAACACCTTATGTGAGCACCTCACATAAGCATGTTGCAAACATAGCAAGAAAATAATCCACAATGATCAGAAAAAACGCATCAAAAACTTAGTCCAAAAGTACTAAGCAAATCTTTCCATAAGACAAAAAGAAAGTTTGAAACATTGCAAGTTAAAAATAGATCTGCTACACAATTATTCCAACAAATACAATTACCGAATAGGCTAAAGCAGCGCTGCAATGTAAAGGCCAACGATCGGACATTCCAATCCCAAATTCATGTGCAAAACACATGTCGGAAAGTTTGGATAATCCTAACCAAGTAAAGAGTAAATTTTACTCCCGAAAACACTCCCATCACGTCGACTAACATGCAGCTCATGTGAGTGAAAATTCGGACAGTCCGAAGCGTGAAACACGTGCAACTCACATGAGATAAAGTTCGGACAGTGCAAAACGGATTCCAGCATGTTCGGACAATCCGAAGTGAACTTTTTAGCAATACTAAAAACTTTGCGTGTAAACCCTCGCTTTTATTTAAATTGCCAATGTATTCAGCACATATATATTTCACAATCTCCCCCTTGATGAATGCATTGGCAACACCACTTAAAATCTGAACATTGGCTTATTCACATGAAAAGTTTTGAAAGCAGATTTCTACCACTTTTTGAAAATCAATAATTGAATGAGAAAGAAATTTTAGAAAACAAATGCTCTTCCTGAGAAGAACATGTAAAACACATGCGAATGTGTAATGTGTGACATATTTCTCCCCCTTTTATAATGTATTCAGCAAGGTTCAAAAGAGAAATTTAAATTGTTATGAGCATATTATAACATATACATATAAAACAAAGCTCATCCAAGTCATACTGCCAGTTAACTTACAGTATCACATCAATGAGATATATAAAGTAGTGTAAACCATGCCAGAGATCAAGTGTACTTTTTCAATTTAATCAAGTCATGATCTCACAAACTTAACTATTTTAAGACCTAAAAGCATGACACTTGTTGTTGCATTTTCCATTTTCATTTTTATTTAAAGCACAAATTTTGATCATATGACATTTGCAAGAGATTATATGCCGCATCAGCCTTATTCTCACCAACCAAGTCATGCCTATGTGATTTGACAATCAGAAGCTTAAGGATAAGATTTTAGTCATACACAACTTCTTCCAAGTTAATATCTAAGTGAATCACAAGTCATCTCAAAGAATAAGTGCGATGCATGCATATTCTCTTGATCTTTTCTCATTTTGTTATTTGATCATAAAACCTCAACATGTGGATAGTTGATTGATTATTTTTTCATTATTAAAAGCACTTGTGAGCCTGCAACAAGTTCAAAATAGCAAGAAAGTTCGATCATGACCAGATTTAGTGTAAGTAATTATTCCAACTACTAGTCATGGAAAAAACTACAAAATGTATAACACGAGTAATGTAGTAAGAACTTTCAGGATGTCAAAGAAACCACAAAGTCATATATGTATGAATTACGAGCTCATATTATTTTAAATTCAGATTCATACATAGACTTCCCAAGTTTCAAAACTCCCCCTTAATTTAATCCATAAGGATGCATAACCCAATTTGACTACGAATGAAACAAAAACGAGTGAAATCCAAATGTTTTGTACAAATGTCAGCCAATTGTTGTTCGACATCTACATGGTGAAGCACAATGTTTCCTTTTTCAACATTATCACATAGAAGGTGATATCCAACACAACAGGAATCGCGGCAATAGACAATGACTAAAATTATAGACGATGGGGTCGTCATCTTTTAAGCAATTGATGAAGGCTAAATCTACCCATCGTCAACTAGCTCGTAATTGACGACAGTTAACCTACTACCGTCATCAATTAATTAAAAACGACAATCAGACGTCATCAATAAAGGCCCGTCGCCAATATGTGCTGAAACCGGGCCCACCCAAGCCGTAATAGACGTCCGCGACGGAGAACTGTCATCAATTAGGCCTCAATTGAAGACGTTTAACATTTTACAGTTGTCAATTAGAGCTAGGGATTATTTCCCGACTGCGCGCCTCTTCATTTTCATTTCGCACCCGCCCCCGCTTCTGAGCTAATCGCCACTGCCGCCGCTCCGCGCCTCTGCCCCCGCTCCGTGCTGCGCGCGCCGCCCCGGCATCGCGCCACCATCACGCCACCACCATCAACCAAGAAGGACCCGACGAGTCGAGGTACGGCGCCGCCCTTCCCCTCCGCTCCCTCCCCTCGTTGTGCTGCCCCTTCCCACCGCCTTTGCCACCTGCACGCCGTCCAATGCAGTTTTATTGCGCTACCAGATGCTAAATAGATCAAGCTGGACGATTGTTTTCTATTCTTTAGGTTGTAACTATCTGCAGTATGTCAATAGGAAAAATATTATTCCAACATAGGCTTGTTTTCAGAAAAGAAAAAACTGATCAGACCTGGGTGTTGTGCGCTTTATGATATGCTTGTGGACATTCAACTGGTTATCCATCCTTTTCTGGTGATACATGTGCAATTTTTGCCATCCAAGCTGCACCTAGAGTTGTGTTGTTCAATCAAATGTATCAAATGACTAAAAATTAAGCAGTAAATTTTCGGAGCAAATCCCAGGTAGTGTATGGGCAATCATTGCATTTACATAAGGCACTTTTGCCTTCTCTATGCAGGGCTAGTCCCTGGATGCTTTCTTCGGGTTTTTGGAGTTCAACACTGGTTAGTTAGAAAAAAACATAGAAGTTCTTTCCTTGTTCTTTTGCCTATTCAACACTGGTTTGTTGATTACAAATATTTGCTTGTGTTGCATCTGGAATAAAGATCCAAATGCTGCTAGTCTTCTGATTTCATTCATCTGTTATGGGGTCTCTGTAACTTTTACGTGGTCTCTGAATGCAAATACAAAGACACATTGCAAGAAGAATAAGAATCAGTAGAATAAAAAAATTGTTAAGTGTGTGCATCATTAGTAACCACTACAGGAATTTGTCAACAGGGCGTCGGCCATATGAGTGTCGGTTGTGTACAGGAACCGACACCCATAACCTAAAGGCGCGTCAGTTGACCAACACTCTTAGCCGACGAAATAGTTCGGACACCTATAACGGTTATGTGCGTCGGGATCGACACATTTACGGTATACGGGCGTCGGTTTTCGGGAACTTACGCCCTTACGTTTAAGTGGGTCAGCTGGCGGGACCGATGCCTTTACTTCACTTAAAAGCGTTAGTTCCCCCAAGCTGACGCTCTTACGGTGCCAAGTGCAGCGCGGCTATGAGCGTCGGTTTCGTCCAAATCAACACTCATAACATAATTTTTTTATATACAACCTATTTCCTCTCCCTCCCCGGCTGGGGAGCCTCCATTTTGCACAGCACAACACAGATATAACAGTTATACAACAGCAATATATTCACATATATTTCAAACACAGGAACATGGACAAGTTTTCATAGTTCAAATGTTTCAAGCACAAGCACAGCACAAAAATGAGTAAACAAATTCAAATGTCGTTGTAAGAGCCTCCACTGACACATCATGCAGTCGCATCTCCTCCACTCGCACCTCCGTCGTTGATGTTAAGAAAAACATCGCAACCTTCGAGTGTTTCATGACGAGATCCCTACGAGAAACAAATAAAAGAGAAACTTAATAACGTAACATGTTGGCTTCGACTAACTTAATAATGTAACTTAATAAAAGAGAAACATGTTGGCTTTGACTAAACCTTACAAAAGCTCTCCCTTTTCCTGTCACTCTCCCTATCTCTCCCTCGCCCTCACTCGCTCTTCCACTATCTCTCTATCTCTTCCCCTCATCCTCTATCTCTTCCTTCTAGCTCCCTCTATCTATCTCTTCTTTTCTCTCTCTATCTCTCCCTCTCTATGTCTTCCTCTCCCTCTCTATCTATCTCTTCTTTTCTCTCTATATATCTTCCTCTCTCAATGTCTTTCTATCCCTCTCTATCTATCTCTTCCTCTCTCGCTCTCTGACTTGCTCCCTCTTTCACTTCATCTCTCTGCTCAGTCTTTCCCTTTCCTTATCAATATTGCGCTAAATAATATGTGTTGTTATAATGAATGTATTGTAACTAGTATACAAGTCATGCATACCACTTCCAACTTGTGATAGGTGAGTTTGCACCAGAGGGAAAGGCATCGATGGAAAAACTGCATCAAGTTGTGAGATCCTAACTAGAATCATTTTGAAATCGAATAAATTGGTCAAATGCGAAAATTACAGTTTACCTGGGTAATTTTGCTACAATCCTGAAGCCAATAGTGACATGAATCCGTAAGGTTGTGGAAAACACGGTTGACCACTCTCGGAAACCTGCAACACAAATTGTCACGATATTGCAATTATAACTCGAGTCAATAAGATAAGAAATTTTACATGTGAGGAGGAGCCAACGTGTAGTGCTGGCTGCATTGGACGAGGCATCATGTCGAGGTAAGAGTGTTGTGGCAGACCGAATTGAGAGATGGTGCTACCTTGACCCATGAACTGCATCAAGTAAATTAGTTGTGATATCTTGAGTAGAAATATTTTTATATCCAATAAAATTTTCAAATGAGAAAACTACATGTTACCTAAGACATATACAAATAATGCATCTGTTGTTGCAGCATCTGTGTTTGTTGCTGTTATTGTTGCATCTGCATCTGCATATCCTCCTTGGTGCCTCTCATTTCTTCTCGTAATATATCAGCCTCTATAGTAGATTAAAATCGACTACCACTAACATTGGACGGCCATTGTCTAGCATAAGTCTCACGCTCTACATACCCATCATCCAACCCAAGTCTACAAAAAATACAAGTGTGATGAACCGACATTTATTAACATAGAAACCATCATTATCTTTACACATACCTCCCATGTGGTAGACCTCCGCTGGCATCGTATGCCGCATCCACATCCAATAGCTCTCTCAGATAGTCTGAATCAGGTTCAGGGTTCTTCTTAAAACACTCAACATACTTTTGTGGTGATATATTTAGTTGATTGATTAATGTAGTACAAGATAACTTGAGTTGATGGATAAATGCAACAAACAATCAACATACGTACCAATTTCTACATTGATGCATCGTCACACAACACCTTCAAGCGATTTGAGTCTGGACCTTTGTGCTCCTTAAGATAAACCTCAAAAAACGTAGGAGGCATACTAGTTTCAGCTGTCTGCAATACCAAAATTCAATAATTTAATCAATACAATTAATTGAAGCAATCTAAGTATGAATGTAAGAATTCATACCATCCTTTGTTCCATCCGCACATAACCATTCGACCCGAAGAAGTGATTTCTTGGCTTGCTCTTCCTGTTTTTTTAGTGTCTATTAGAAATATTTCTGAACTCACCTGAGCCCCAATACCCGCATAACCACTCCGAAGCCTCCATATTCGCACAACTCCAGTGTGTGTGGCTCTGCAAGTACTCCTCCCGAGTTAGGTGAATTTTGGTTGCTTCCTTGTTTCTCATGGGCTGGAACATCACCGTCTTGTAGTATACAGTCACAGCTTTGATTTGTGCCTTAGAGAAGGAGACCTTGATACGTCTTTTTGCTGCATTATGAAAAACCGAACAAGCATATGCTTGACTCACACCCTCCGCCAAACAAAAGATACCCTGCATACAAGTAACAATTAATGTCAACAAAAATAAGATGCAATGTAATTGAAACAATCAAAACAAACTTATACAGAAGATCTCCCAAACTCTATCCTGACATGTATCCGAATCGCCATACTCTTGAAGTGCATAGTGATCCCAATTATGCGCTGCAATCCTCTAATCATCCACTGAAACCAACCTAGGATTACAAAACCGGACAGCATTTCCCAACTCGGTGTTGACAACTCGTTGATGCCCCTTGCCACTCCAACCAAGCTCGACCCAACACCTAGTACCCTTCGGCTTTATAATCGTCCGTTCGTCCATGCTTTTACTTACACCACATAAAAGGTGCCTCCGCAGCCTATACATAAAATAAACGTAAAATTAGTTAATTGAAAAGGTATAATGAACTTATTAGTTAATAAAAAATATTAGCTAAATGGGCATCGAGCTGGATGTCCTAACTCTGCTAGCTCTGCCTTTCTTGCAATCCTAGCATCCCGCTCGGGATCTTCAGGCTCTTCACCGTTGTCCTCATCATCCCCCTCATTACCACCATCAGAAGAGGTCCACCACACGATGTATATGAGCCTCCTCCTGAGCCAACATCCCACTTCGATGTCTGCATGACAGTGTCTGGTTCCTTCCCGTACAACTCCTGGTATGTCGGGTAAAGATCTGCCACCTGTGTCGGACTCGAACCTCGCGTAGGCTCGCTCGACGTCAGCTGTGCCACACAACTCATAAACTGCTTCTTCCTCTACCCACTGTAATTAGTGCCCTAAAAATATTAATAATGAAGTTTGTAAATAAGTAACAAACAATAGACAGTTAATTTTGATATTAAAATGTATGTAAAAACGAAGTATCTGAAACGGGTCCGTCTGGCCTGAAGTAGAACTTGGAGTTGAGAAAGAAGATCCACTACCCTTCATCCTCTTCTTCTTCCCCAAACTTGGCAGAAGCTTAAACATCTGCGCACATTTTTTTATAGAAATGATTAGTATGCAACATTGGATAATAAATAAAGAATGTGTACAATAATAATAAAAATCTAAAAATGCATACAATATAAATTAAAAATCATCAGCATCAGAATCTGCTTCTGTCATGCACGCATTAAGATATTCACATATCTCTTCTTCCATCTCTTCCTCTTCAGTCTCTTCCATCTCTTCTTCTTCTGCATCAAATTTCTCCTCTTCTTTCATAATCCTTTTCTTCTTTTCCATAATCCTTTGTGATTGTCGAACATGTTTTCTTGAAGGGCCAACTTGTTCTTCAGACATCAACTCTAGCGTATCACTAGCTATTTCTAGGAGTCATGTCCCACAAGATATCATAAAATATTATGCTTCCTCGACTTCATCTTGATAGACTATAGCGTCATCTTCCTGAATCTCTATATAATCATCATAATGACGAGGGTGCACTTCAGGGTTAACTATATACGCAACCCACCAGTTTTTTAAACTTGGGTGAGGATAACTTAAATAGCACACTTGTACCACATGATTTGCATGTACAATATTGATGTTATGGGCTGTGTATCATGACTTGTGGTTGACCTCCACCATTCCAAAATCATCAACTTGTGTGCCCGATGTTGGATCAAACGATTCACAGTCAAAAATCACAAGTTGAAGTGTTTTTGGAGCGCCAAATGTGTACTCTATTATTTTTTTAAGAACACTGTAGTATTCTGTCACTTTTCCACTACCCTCTGCGGCAGTTATTCCAATGTTTGTAGTGGAAGTAAGTGGACGACTTGCTTCTAAACTTGCCGCCGAAAATGATATCCGTTGATATCGTATGTGTTAAATTATGTTGCTCTAAATTGACCATGCCACATCCGTTGCAAGTCATCAGAGATGTTTACATCTTTCATACACTACATAAATAAACAAAGTTAGCATCTTATGATAAACATGCAAACCATGATTGAAGGAAAAAACGGATACAAAATTACATGTTCACAGAACCAGTCCACAAAGCTTTTTCCACCATTTATGCCATGCTGACGCATCTTATCCAATTGACTTTGTGTTGGTCTTAGTGAAGATTTCCAATACAACTTGTCAAACATTTCAAAATATGGTAACACCTTCTCCATGTTGAAAAATATGTAAAGCATGGGGAAGTTCCTCTCTTGCACCGAAATATAATGAGAAGTAGCAGCCCCAACTCCTTTACCCTTCCATTGAAAAATCTTAAGCTCACTCATGGATTGCTCTTCTACATTATGATATCGTGTGACAAATGCTTTCAAGTTGTTGGCACGAGAAAAATATTTGCTAGAGAAGTTAGTAATCTCTTTAGCTGCAAATGCTTCTGCAATACATCCCTCAACTCTTGCGTTGTTGCGCACTGTAGCTCTAAGTTTCTTCAATTCTCTTTCTTGGCTATACATCCACCAGAATTGTGCAGGGCCTGCTACCAATGCTTCATAATGTAAATGCACCAGCAAATGTTTATAAAAGTAACATTCATAAATCCAGGCGGGAAGACTTTTTCCATCTTACATACTAGCACAACAATTTCTTTCTCCCACTACCCTATCATCCTTTTCGACACTTCCTTAGCACAAATATGTCTATAAAAGTAACTAAGTTCAGCAAATATCTTCCACAAATTAGGTTTTAAGTAGCCACAAAACATTACTGGTATAAGACTCTCGATCAGAATGTGGTAATCATGGCTCTTCAACCCATTCAATTTACTGGTGTTGAGATTAACACATCGTTGTATCTTTGCTGCATAGCACTCTGAAAACGTCAGTGTTTTCAACCAACTAAGTATTTGCTTTCTTCCTTCTAGTCTAACACATTATGGAGCTCGTGGCCTACATTCAATTCTGCCTGCATTTGTTACAACCTCAAGTCCAGGATGATCGCAAATATCAGCCAAGTCTTTCCTCGCCCTTAAATTATATTTGGTTCGAACAATAAAAACAAAACACATGCTTATGATGCTTTCAGTAACATTACGCTCCTGGTGCATCAAATCTATGTTGTACAGTAAAAGCAATGCCATTGCATATGGTAGCTCCCAAAGAAAGAAATATGAGTCCAGTTGTGTTCTGTACCGTACCCTTCGAAACCACATTCAGCAGAATCTTTTAATTTGCATGCCATGCCATTTTTTGTTCGCTTGTCAATCGACAAGGAGGTCCTTCTATAACACTTTTTCCTTTTTGGGATGATCGTGTGTCACTCCTAAAAGGGTGATTTGAAGGAAGGAATTGTCGATGGCAATCAATGAAGCTAACTTTTGTGATGAGTAGGTTTAGGCCCGATCTTCCAAAAGGTATGTCGATTGGGGTGGAGAACTCGACGTTGATGATCCGCGGCACTCGAGCGGTTCGAGTACCCCTGCAATCACTACACCACGGCTCCGTTGGTTATCAACCGTGCTACACATGCTTGACCTCGCCAAGAAGGCTAATCCCTGCAAGTGCAATCGAGAACACAAGCAAGAACGTAGAAGACACAATCGGAAATCGCGAAATTGGGGTCTCACAAACCGTAGAACGGCGATATTATTGATCTAAGAAAAACCCACCGAATATGACCGGCGGCTGCAGTATTTATAGGCTAGGGTTTTCGACCAAAACACGATTAGACGCGTCCCTAATGGACACTTACGGGATACAAGGCCCAAAGGCCCGATTCGGTGGCGCAGCACCGGACAGAAATCTGGACTCGATTTGTTTCGACGATTCCCAATGACTCCGGAGGAATTTTGATGTGGGACCAGAACCATTGGAAAGTTTATCTTCTCCTCTTTCCGTGCATATGTAGAACGTCGAAAACGGAGTCCGTATGCCTCCTGGGTGTCTGTTTTAAGCTGGACTGCTCCTGGACTCCGAGTTGAACTCGAGTCCGAGTTGTAAACTGTTTTCATCTACTTGTGGACGTCCCAGGTGGTTCTCCATGCTCCCAAGGCCTCCTTCCTTCACTTGTTGATCTTTTCCATTATTCCTAATAACAATTAAATCATCACATAGCAATCTATTCTCAAACTCACATGCAAAAGAAGTTAAGAACGAATTCACCTGCTGATTTAATAACCGTGCCCGTGCTCTTGTGATTGGTCCTTGCAGTTCAATGCACGTCTCTGCTGTTGTGATGTCCTCATCATCCTCCCCCTCTTGAATTGGAGTCGTCCTCGACTCAAGTTCATCTTCTACTCCCAAGTACGGTCGCAAATCTGAAATGTTAAATGTAGGACTAACCCCAAAATCGGGAGGCAATTCAAGCTTATATGCATTATCATTAATCTTTTCAACGATCTTAAAAGGACCAGCAGCTCGTGGCATAAGTTTAGATTTTCTCAAGTCGGGAAATCGCTCTTTTCTCAAATGTAACCACACCAAATCGCCCGGTTCAAGTTTTACTTCTTTTCTACCTTTACTACCTGCAATCCTATACTTCTCATTCATCATTTCAATATTTTTCTTTGTAGTTTCATGCATATTAAGAATGAATTCAGATCGTTGTGTAGCATCCAAATTTATAGTTTCAGAAGGAGGCAAAGATAGTAAATCAATAGGAGCACGGGGATTGAAACCATACACTACCTAGAATGGACTTACCTTTGTCGTGGAGTGAACGGATCTGTTGTAAGCAAATTCTATATATGGTAAACACTCCTCCCACAACTTCAAATTTGTTTTCAAGACAGCCCGTAGCATAGTGGATAAAGTACGATTAACTACCTCGATCTGTCCATCCGTTTGTGGGTGACATGTAGTTGAAAACAGCAACTTGGTTCCCAATTTATACCACAAAGTTCTCCAAAAATGACTTAAAAATTTTGCATCACGATCAGAAACAATGGTATTTGGCACACCATGTAAACGAACAATTTCCGTCATAAATAAATCAGCAATGTGTGAGGCATTATCATTCTTATGACAGGGTATAAAGTGTGCCATTTTGGAAAAACGATCAACAACTACAAAAATACTATCCCTCCCCCTCTTAGTCCTAGGCAATCCCAAAACAAAGTCCATAGAAATATCCTCCCAAGGTACAATAGGAACAGGAAGAGGCATATAAAGACCATGTGGGTTAAGACGAGACTTAGCTTTGTTGCAAGTAGTGCATCGTGACATGTAGCGCTCGACATCACGCCTCATCTTTGGCCAAAAGAAGTGTGTGGACAGCACGTCTTCAGTTTTCTTCACTCCAAAATGTCCCATCAAACCTCCTCCATGTGCTTCCCACAAAAGCAATAGACGAACGGAGCTAGCTGGAACGCATAGCTTGTTAGCACGATAGAGGAGACCCTCTCGCAGCACATAGTTATTCCAAGTTCTTCCTTCTCTACAATTTTCAAAAGCAACTTTGAAGTCCAAATCAGTAGGATATAATGCTTTAATTGTTTCCAAACCAAAGATTTTATGATCAAGTTGGGACAGCATGGTATAACGCCTAGATAATGCATCGGCGATGATATTTTCCTTCCCTTTCTTATGCTTAATGATGTATGGAAACGACTCTATGAACTCAATCCATTTAGCATGTCGTTTATTCAGATTGGTTTGACACTTAAGATACTTCAGTGATTCATGATCGGAATGTATGACAAACTCCTTAGACCAAAGATAATGTTGCCAAGTTTGTAATACACGGACTAAGGCATACAATTCCTTATCATAAGTGGAGTAATTCAGAGAAGGACCATGAAGTTTTTCACTAAAGAAAGCAACGGGTTTACCTCCTTGTATGAGAACGCCTCCAATACCAATGCCGCTTGCATCGCACTCTAGCTCAAAGGTCTTGTCAAAATCAGGAAGTTGTAGTAATGGTGCTTGTGTAAGCTTCGATTTGAGAGCATCAAAAGCTTGTTGCTGCTGTTCGCCCCATCGAAATGGAACTCCCTTCTTTGTTAGCTCATGTAGAGGTGCTGCAATGGTGCTGAAATCCCGCACAAAGCGCCGATAAAATCCTGCAAGACCAAGAAAACTACGAACCTGTGTGACGGTAGTTGGGGCTGGCCAGCTGGTGATTGCTTCAATTTTTGCCTCATTCATCTCAATTCCCTGCGAGGAAACGACATAGCCAAGAAACGAGACTCGATTGGTGCAAAAAACGCACTTTTCGAGGTTACCAAACAAACGTGCATCTCTCAAAACAGTAAAAACAGCACGTAAATGATCAAGATGTTCATCATATGAGTTGCTGTAAATGAGGATATCATCGAAGTAAACCACCACAAATTGTCCAATGAAAGCACGTAAAACCTCGTTCATTAATCGCATAAAGGTGATGGGTGCATTAGTTAACCCAAAAGGCATGACTAACCACTCATAAAGTCCAAACTTGGTTTTAAATGCAGTTTTCCATTCATCTCCTAGTGCCATTCTAATTTGGTGGTAACCACTACGCAAGTCAATTTTTGTGAAGATGATAGCACCACTCAATTCATCAAGCATGTCATCTAATCGAGGAATAGGATAACGATATCGAATGGTGATGTTATTAATCGCTCGACAATCAACACACATGCGCCAACTACCATCTTTCTTAGGAACCAAAAGAACAGGAACAGAACAAGGGCTAAGGCTTTCACGAATGTACCCGCGGTCCAAAAGATCTTGGACTTGTCGCTGAATTTCCTTAGTTTCTTGTGGATTCGCCCTGTATGCTGCATGATTTGGCAAACTTGCTCCTGGATTCAAATCGATCTTGTGTTCAATGCCTCTCATCGGTGGTAAACCAGGGGGTATCTCGGAGGGAAACACATCCTCAAACTCCTGCAAAAGGTTAGCAACAGCAGGGGGCAATGCAATAGACAATTCATGAAGTGAAAACATGGCTTCTTTGCAAACTAAAGCATAGCACATCCCCTTAGCATCGAATAAATCAGCAAGTTCAGATTTAGTTGCGAGCAATGATGGTGATTTTAACTTAATAACTTGCTGTTTTTCAGATTCTAATTTAGTTGCTTTGCCCTCACGAATTTTACTCTTCTCAAAATGCACAATTTCAGCAGGAGTCATGGGGAGCAAAGTGATTTTCTTTCCCTTATGCATGAGAGTATATTTATTGGTTCTACCATGATGAATAGCATCTGTATCAAATTCCCAAGGACGACCCAATAAAAGAGAACAAGCATCCATAGGAACAACATAAAAATCAGCAAAATCATGGTATGAACCAATTGAAAAATGGATTCTCGCTGTTTGTGTTACCCGAACCTTACCGCTGTTGTTGAACCATTGAATGTGGTACGGATGAGGGTGTGCTCTTGTTGTCAAACCGAGTTTCTTGACAACGTCCGTGTTTACCAAGTTATTGCAGCTACCTCCATCAATTATAGTGTGTACACGGCAGTCCTTGACGACGAGAAACATGTGGAAGAGGTTTTGTCATTGTAGCTTGTCGTCGGTCTCCACTTTGGAGCTCAAGGCACGCTGCACAATGATGCTCCTATAGTTCTCCGTCGCCGCTGTACCAAGTACCTCTTCTTCGGTGTGTTCGTCATTTGGATCTGTAAAGTCAGTAGCAAGAGAATATTCATCTTCAACATCCGAAGTACTATCATACCCACCATCGTCGCGTGCTATGTATGCTCGTTTGCTCGGGCACTCTCTCATCATATGACCAATTCCCTGGCAGCGGTGACACTTAATGTCGGAAGTACGACCCGTAGAAGGAGTGGACGACGAAGGCTTGAATGATGTCGCCTTGCTGCCTTCCGGCCCGCGAGAAGGTGGAGCAGCAGGTATAGTTCGTTGGCCGCCATTGGGTGGTGTAGTCGCTGCACGGGGGGCCGAAGATGGTGCTGTTTTGGATGGTGTAGTTGCTGCACGCGGCGTGAAGTTGCTCCTCGTGCGTTGTTGCTGTTGTTGTCGGCCCTGCAATTCTTTTTCTGCCAACATAGCAAGCTGAAACAATCTGTTAACAGTATCATATTCTTTGTAATCAACAATGTCCTGAATTTCACGCCTCAACCCCCCATAAAAACGAGCTATTTTATCATCCATGTCCTCTACTACCCCACAACGCAGCATACCCTTTTGTAACTCTTGATAATACTCCTCTATGGACATGTTACCTTGGTCTAAACGCTGCAATTTTTTGCGAAGGTCCCGCTGAAAAGATGGAGGAACAAATCGAACACGCATAGCTTCCTTTAATCTATCCCATGTTGGAGGATCAGTTCTAGTTTTAACAAGTTCATTCCACCATATGATAGCAAAGTCCTTAAACTCACTAGTGGCTTGACAAACTCTATGTTGTTCAGGAACAAGATGGGAATTAAATTTTTGCTCTACTGTCATCTCCCAATCAAGATAAGCCTTAGTATCATAAGCACCAGAAAAAGAGGGTATAGTAAATTTCACTTTAGCAAAAGGATCATCAGGAGGGCGGTTATAATTGTTATGATTATTACCTCCCATACCTCGACGATAAAGTGGCAGTCTTGGCTGATTACTGTGATCTTCCAGTTCATCATAAGCATTGTCTTCTTGTCTTCCAGCGAGAGGCAACCGAGCCTCAAAAGTATTCATCCGAAGAGCAAGGTCATCCAGCTTGCGAGTCAAGTTCGCCAATGACTCCTCCGTTGATGCGTTGTATTCAGCGAACATATCACGTAACTCAACATGTTGAACATATTCGTCATTATTTTCTTCTCCTGCCATTGTTAGTAGGAAACAAAAGACAACAAAAAAATGTTATCCCTATCAACTACAGTGACAATGTGGAAGGTGGAAGAAAACAATCTCTCTCGCTCAAGCGTCTTACCACGCTCTTACAAGTGTTCTTACCGACACAGCAGGTGGTGTGGACGGTGAGATGAACCAATGAAGCGTGGGGTGATTGCAAAGGTACTTGTTATGCTCAAGAGAAAGGTGGAGCTTGGATGGCACAATATGGTGGCTAATAAGCAGAAAATCGTTAACAGCTAAACAAAGTTGAATAAGTATTCAATGTAGGAAACTGTTGCTGGTCAACTGAGTGCCCTAGAGCCTAGCACAACACAAGGAAGTATCAAGGCAAAAGAAAGACAGAATGATATAACCAAACAAACAGCACCAAGTGGTATAGGCCAATTGCTTTAATATGCGTGCTCTTCACTATTTTTTTTTTGTAATATTTTTTTTGATATTTTTTCTTTACTCAGTAGCACAAATATAGGAAGCACACAAATTTGCAGCTCAATTGGATGTAATATGCGGCCTATAGAAAATCATGAAGATTCTTTAAAATTCATGCTGAAACTTTGGAGGCCTGATAGCCTATCTTCCGAGGGGAATTTGGGCAATCTAATTTCGCCGAACGCAGCTACGATGCGGAAAATCAGATGCGAAATTTCGCGTAGATGAATTTGAAAAAAAAAATTCGCCCGATTTCGAGTTCGTATGCGAAAGTTATGGCCATTTTAAGGTAGGCTGTCCGAGTTACGTTTTTTTGGATGTTGATTCCAACTCGGTTTGAGAACAGAACTCGCAAACGGATACGAAAACGATCGGGAATTTGCACAGCAACTAATGGGGTGGTGTGTGATGATTCAAGGATGAATGGCACAAATTTGTCACCTAATCTAGGGCTGGCGATGCGGGAGTTCACGCAAGGCGGCTAGCTAGGGCAAACCGATGAACGTGGCGGATCGGTTTGTTATTTAGGGATTGTGGAATAGGTGTCGAATAGCAAGAAAAAAAGGATGAAACACGATAACTAGGACCAAAAAACACAAAGCTAAACCAGCAACAAGACTCAACCACACGAATGCAAACTCAACAATGCAAACTGAAAAACGAAACTGCAGGCACTATAGTCTGGGAAGCGGTAAAAACGATCTAATTTTTTTTTGTGGCTTTTTTGTGGACTCTAGGTACGAAACAAAATCGATCTAATGGAAGGAAGGAAAACAAAGATACCTCATGGGCAACCTGGAAATCTGATACCAATTGATGAGTAGGTTTAGGCCCGATCTTCCGAAAGGTATGTCGATTGGGGTGGAGAACTCGACGTTGATGATCCGCGGCACTCGAGCGGTTCGAGTACCCCTGCAATCACTACACCACGGCTCCGTTGGTTATCAACCGTGCTGCACACGCTTGACCTCGCCAAGAAGGCTAATCCCTGCAAGTGCAATCGAGAACACGAGCAAGAACGTAGAAGACACAATCGGAAATCGCGAAATTGGGGTCTCACAAACCGTAGAACGGCGATATTATTGATCTAAGCAAAACCCAAAGAATATGACCGGCGGCTGCAGTATTTATAGGCTAGGGTTCGACCAAAACACGATTAGACGCGTCCCTAATGGACTCTTACGGGATACAAGGCCCAAAGGCCCGATTTGGTGGCGCAGCACCGGACAGAAATCTGAACTCGACTTGTTTCGACGATTCCCATTGACTCCGGAGGAATTTTGATGTGGGACCAGAACCATTGGAAAGTTTATCTTCTCCTCTTTCCGTGCATATGTAGAACGTCGAAAACGGAGTCCGTATGCCTCCTGGGCATCTGTTTTAAGGTGGACTGCTCCTGGACTCCGAGTTGAACTCGAGTCCGAGTTGTAAACTGTTTCCATCTACTTGTGGACGTCCCAGGTGGTCCACGCTCCAAGGCCTCCTTCCTTCACTTGTTGATCTTTTCCATTATTCCTAATAACAATTAAATCATCACATAGCAATCTATTCTCAAACTCACATGCAAAAGAAGGTAAGAACGAATTCACCTGCTGATTTAATAACCGTGCCCGTGCTCTTGTGATTGGTCCTTGCAGTTCAATGCGCATCTCTGCTGTTGTGATGTCCTCATCATTTTGTTCCATACTTCAACATGAAGGCATCAGTCTCAGCCATAGATATGGGGCGACACAACTTTCCATGGACACACGTACCAGCCCAAATGTCATATTCCAACAAATTATGTATAGACCATAGATACGCGGCATGTAAAGTAAATTCACATTTCAGATGACTATCGTATGCCTTTACACCTTGCCATAACTCTTTCAACTCCTCAATCAACAGTTGCATAAACACATTGATTTTCATCCCAGGATCTTTAGGACCAGGAATGATGGCCGCGAGGAATATGTATCCTTCCTTCATGCACACGTTGGGAGGGAGATTGTAAAGCATAATAAAAACAGGCCAACAAGAGTATGGACTATTACTTGTGCTGAAAGGAGTGAAACCATCTGTTGACACTACTACAAAAAGCATTTTTACAGGCGCCTCAATTTTTCAAACACAGGCGGTCCTTAAAAATATGCGACTCTGATGACAAATGATACAATAACCGTCTGTGATAAAAGAACAACACAGGCTGATTTTACAAAACAACCGCCTGGGTAAATACTCGATCTTCACATGCGGTTATTACTTAAGGACCGCCTACAATAAAATAACATCACAGGCGGATTTTAAGAAACAATCTCTTGGGTAAATACTTGATCTTCTCAGGCGGTTATTAATTAAGAACCGCCTGTAATGTAATGAACTTCACAGGCGGTTCTTAATTAACAACGACCTGAGAAGATCATGTATTTTCACCGGCGGTCATTGTGTAAGAACCGTATGTAGTTGTTCAATTATCACAAGCGGTTTTCATAGAAGAACCGCCTAGGGAAAGTCATTGTTTCCACTTATTTTGTGTCCCCGAAAACGCCAGAGTGCCCTAGATTGTGAGCGTTTGTTGCAGGGATAAACAAACGCAATGACATTGCAATTAAGTGATTTAATTGGAATACAAGAATAAACAAACACAAATGACATTACAATTCCGAGGTAATTCGCAACTCGATGAATTCCATAGATCATACATTGTGTGCCCTCTAAACTAAATTCGAATTTAAACTTGTTCCTGAAGCTCCCATCGATCAATCTAAATTGTACCGTCCTGCTTGCTCCCGAACAAGCCTCTTATATTCTGCTGGATCCTGAAAATTGACATTAATTAAATTAACAAATGTCGAAGGAGGAATGAATAACCTACATTGGTCACTAAGTCAAAGTGTCATCTAACCTTGATAAGTAGATTATAGCAATCATTTTCAACATCGGGCACATTTGGCTGATGCAGCAAACGCTGAACTTCAAGTAGTATAGTTTTTATTGTAAAACCACTGCACCACCCCTATGAAATATAATTTAAGCAATATAAGAAACTAGTTCAAATAAGTTCAACAACAATTAAGTTTTAATTACATGAGCAAAATAGGTCTATCTTACAGTCTCTTGATAAAGAATCCTGATGCAGAGTGCTCCCAAACGATGGACATTTGGGTGGAAGAACCCACTTGGAAAGGCGCATCTTGGAGGCACCAAGGGATAGTCCTCAGAGAAGGAGATTGTCAGGGGGTAGTAACCATCTTCCCATTCAGTCTGCAAAAGAAATTTATTAATATGAGGACGATGGTTAACCTCATATTGTGCTTGTTCTTCATGACTTACCCCTTCTTTACCGGGGATGATGCACTGCCACTTCAATAAATCTCCCGATTCAGGCTTCACAGAGAAACCCTACACAGAGAAATCGAAAATACCAAAAACAAACAAGATGGAAAAACAAAATTACAGTTAAGTTCGTCAGTCCATTGCAGATACATATGTATATACAACCATGCGACCGGTGTGCCATATGTACATACATGGGGATGGTTCTTGCGCCACGCCAAGCGCTCCTCCTTCAATCGGCTACACGTCCGAGACATCAATATCTAAAAGACCAAACTTCCAAATTATTGAATCCAAATGCATATGTACACAAATGCAAAAGGACACAATCCATATACCAACACACAAAACTGGCAGCTTACGACAATATACAAAGAAAAAGGTAGCATGCAATGCATAGTAAGGAAACTATGAGAATTTACTTAGGTACCTTGTGGCGCGATGTGGGACTGGGCAGAGGCGTGCCTCCGCGGGGCTGGGCGACGAAGCGACAGTGCGGGCTGGGCGTCGGCGAGGCGACACGGTAGTGCGGGCTGAGCAGCGGCGCGGCAGTGCAGGCTGGGCGGCGACGCGGCAGTGCAGGCTGGGCGGCGGTGCAGGCTGGTTACGTTTCGAGTGTGGCGAGAGGTCTTTATATAGGCGTCAGTTTTTCACAGGCGGTTGGTACTTAATAACCGTTTGAGAAGATGTTTATCTCAGGCGGGTTTTACTTACCAACCGCCTCTGATGATGCTAAGCTCATGTCAAGCTAATCCATGCACAGCAAGCTATTGTAGATGCAAGTAACACCCGTGGCTCATCATTTGAATCGTTGAAAGCATCAATTTGAAGCCTGACGATCCTTGGAAGGATTTTCCCATCCATTTGAACGATTTCTTTCCCTCCTGTCCATTTGAAAACTTAGGAAGATGCTCCTTTCTCAGTTTTAATGCCTAAATATATTGACTAGAAATCAGTACCTACTTTCTTAGTGCTTCACACAAGCGAGTAAGCGAACAACTTCAATCACAAATCTTGTTTTTACACTTTCATAGGGATTTAACCTTAATCTTTCAAGCATAGATTTATCAAATAAGTGAAGCTTCCTTATCACACATTTTAATGAAAGTTATATGTGAAGGATGTGTCGAAGCTAACGAAATCTGAATCGGGCTGAAGATAAAGAGATCATGCATATGAGTGGCAATGTCCAGGTTAAACAGTGTGAAGCTATGATGACAACCTTCAACAACATGAAAAGTGATGCCAAATTTATGCTTGCATCAACCAAGGCATGTTGTGAGGGTATAACACTTGTTGGGGCAAGCATAACCTTGGCCAAAATCAGAAACCATGCCACCGTGGATTACTCTGAAGCCGCCATGGATTACTCTGAAGTTTTCTCCGTGCGTGCTCGATAAACTTCAGAGTAATCCATGGCGGCTTCAGAGTAATCAACGGTGGTGTGATTTCTGATTTTGGCCAAGGTTATGCTTGCCCCAACAAGTGTTACAACCTCACAACATGTCTTGGTTGATGCAAGCATAACCTTGGCATCACATTTCATGTTGTTGAAGGCTGTCATCATAACTTTATGTTGTCTAATCTGGACATTGTCACTCATATGCAACATCTCTTTGTCTTCAGACCCATTGAGATTTCGTTAGCTTCGACACACCCTTCACTTGTAACTGCCATTAACATGTCTGATGAAGAAGCTTCAATTATTGATAAATCTATGCTTGAAAGATTAAGGTCAAATTTCTATGAAAATGGTAAAAACAAGATTTGTGATTGAAGTTGTACGCTTTGTCTCTTGTGTAAAGCACTAAGAGAGATGGTACTGATTTGTAGTCAATATATTCAGCCATTAGAACTGATAAAGTAGCATCTTCGTAAGTTATCAAAATGGAGAGAAGAGAAATAAATCTTGTAGTGCTTGTTTGGTTGTACTCCTGTCCAAACAAGCCCTCAAATGGACGGGAAGTATCGTCAGACTTCAATTGAAGCCTTTAACAATCGAAATGATGAGTCTCGGGTGTTACTTGCATCTACAAGAGCTTGATGTGAAGGGATTAGCTTGACAGGAGCTCGAAACAGAAGCTGAATTTAATAATGTTCGAAACATGCTATCTAAAGCTGAAATAGAACATTGTTCTAAGTTTATTTCAGAGGATACAAATATATACAATATATATCATCTCGCATTGCTATATACATTTTTTCCAGCATTGACATCTTCTCGCATATAGGGTTCCAAATTCTTTTAATGCTTCTCTCTACGCGCCTGATGCTTTCTGGTTTGGTGAAAAGGTACATCTCTTCATACTGATTATATTCCTCTTCATTATTTCCCACATTCTCAACCACAACAATATTTTGCTTCCAGAAACAAGTACGTGTATCTTCTCAGTTTCTGGATCTTGAACATAAAAAACTTGTGCAACATTATCGGCGAGAACCCACAGGTCATCTTTATAACCCACTTTATTCAAGTCTACCAGGGTCAGCCCGTAATTGTCCGCTTTCACACCATCAGGATGTTTGACCCATTGGCACTTAAATACGGGCATTACCATTCTTTCTCCATAATCGAGTTCCCATATTTCCTCTATGAACCCGAAGTATGTGGTCTTCTGACCTTGTGAATCCTAAGCCTCAATATGAACACCACTATTTTGTGCAACACTCATACCGTCTTTTTCTTTAGTGTAAAATGTGTAACCATTGATGTCATATGCTTGCCATGATGTCCCCAAAGCAGATGGGCCAGAAGCTAACTTCTTCATTGTTGCCTCTTCTATAGTGTTTCCGTATGGTATATTTTTGTCCATTAACCATTCAGTGAAACATCTTCTGTGCTGTTTCATGATCCAGTCCTCTGTGCGGTCTTGGTTTTTCCTTTTTGGGATGATCGTGTGTCACTCCTAAAAGGGTGATTTGAAGGAAGGAATTGTCGATGGCAATCAATGAAGCTAACTTTTGTGATGAGTAGGTTTAGGCCCGATCTTCCGAAAGGTATGTCGATTGGGGTGGAGAACTCGACGTTGATGATCCGCGGCACTCGAGCGGTTCGAGTACCCCTGCAATCACTACACCACGGCTCCGTTGGTTATCAACCGTGCTGCACACGCTTGACCTCGCCAAGAGGGCTAATCCCTGCAAGTGCAATCGAGAACACAAGCAAGAACGTAGAAGACACAATCGGAAAACGCGAAATTGGGGTCTCACAAACCGTAGAACAGCGATATTATTGATCTAAGCAAAACCCACCGAATATGACCGGCGGCTGCAGTATTTATAGGCTAGGGTTCGACCAAAACACGATTAGACGCGTCCCTAATGGACTCTTACGGGATACAAAGCCCAAAGGCCCGATTCGGTGGCGCAGCACCGGACAGAAATCTGGACTCGACTTGTTTCGACGATTCCCAATGACTCCGGAGGAATTTTGATGTGGGACCAGAACCATTGGAAAGTTTATCTTCTCCTCTTTCCGTGCATATGTTGAACGTCGAAAACGGAGTCCGTATGCCTCCTGGGTGTCTGTTTTAAGCTGGACTGCTCCTGGACTCCGAGTTGAACTCGAGTCCGAGTTGTAAACTGTTTTCATCTACTTGTGGACGTCCCAGGTGGTTCTCCACGCTCCCAAGGCCTCCTTCCTTCACTTGTTGATCTTTTCCATTATTCCTAATAACAATTAAATCATCACATAGCAATCTATTCTCAAACTCACATGCAAAAGAAGTTAAGAACGAATTCACCTGCTGATTTAATAACCGTGCCCGTGCTCTTGTGATTGGTCCTTGCAGTTCAATGCACGTCTCTGCTGTTGTGATGTCCTCATCATCCTCCCCCTCTTGAATTGGAGTCGTCCTCGACTCAAGTTCATCTTCTTCTCCCAAGTACGGTCGCAAATCTGAAATGTTAAATGTAGGACTAACCCCAAAATCGGGAGGCAATTCAAGCTTATATGCATTATCATTAATCTTTTCAACGATCTTAAAAGGACCAGCAGCTCGTGGCATAAGTTTAGATTTTCTCAAGTCGGGAAATCGCTCTTTTCTCAAATGTAACCACACCAAATCGCCCGGTTCAAGTTTTACTTCTTTTCTACCTTTACTACCTGCAATCCTATACTTCTCATTCATCATTTTAATATTTTTCTTTGTAGTTTCATGCATCTTAAGAATGAATTCAGATCGTTGTGTAGCATCCAAATTTATAGTTTCAGAAGGAGGCAAAGGTAGTAAATCAATAGGAGCACGGGGATTGAAACCATACACTACCTAGAATGGACTTACCTTTGTCGTGGAGTGAACGGATCTGTTGTAAGCAAATTCTATATATGGTAAACACTCCTCCCACAACTTCAAATTTGTTTTCAAGACAGCCCGTAGCATAGTGGATAAAGTACGATTAACTACCTCGATCTGTCCATCCGTTTGTGGGTGACATGTAGTTGAAAACAGCAACTTGGTTCCCAATTTATACCACAAAGTTCTCCAAAAATGACTTAAAAATTTTGCATCACGATCAGAAACAATGGTATTTGGCACACCATGTAAACGAACAATTTCCGTCATAAATAAATCAGCAACGTGTGAGGCATTATCATTCTTATGACAAGGTATAAAGTGTGCCATTTTGGAAAAACGATCAACAACTACAAAAATACTATCCCTCCCCCTCTTAGTCCTAGGCAATCCCAAAACAAAGTCCATAGAAATATCCTCCCAAGGTACAATAGGAACAGGAAGAGGCATATAAAGACCATGTGGGTTAAGACGAGACTTAGCTTTGTTGCAAGTAGTGCATCGTGACACGTAGCGCTCGACATCACGCCTCATCTTTGGCCAAAAGAAGTGTGTGGACAGCACGTCTTCAGTTTTCTTCACTCCAAAATGTCCCATCAAACCTCCTCCATGTGCTTCCCACAAAAGCAATAGACGAACGGAGCTAGCTGGAACGCATAGCTTGTTAGCACGATAGAGGAGACCCTCTCGCAGCACATATTTATTCCAAGTTCTTCCTTCTCTACAATTTTCAAAAGCAACTTTGAAGTCCAAATCAGTAGGATATAATGCTTTAATTGTTTCCAAACCAAAGATTTTATGATCAAGTTGGGACAGCATGGTATAACGCCTAGATAATGCATCGGCGATGATATTTTCCTTCCCTTTCTTATGCTTAATGATGTATGGAAACGACTCTATGAACTCAATCCATTTAGCATGTCGTTTATTCAGATTGGTTTGACACTTAAGATACTTCAATGATTCATGATCGGAATGTATGACAAACTCCTTAGACCAAAGATAATGTTGCCAAGTTTGTAATACACGGACTAAGGCATACAATTCCTTATCATAAGTGGAGTAATTCAGAGAAGGACCATGAAGTTTTTCACTAAAGAAAGCAACGGGTTTACCTCCTTGTATGAGAACGCCTCCAATACCAATGCCGCTTGCATCGCATTCTAGCTCAAAGGTCTTGTCAAAATCAGGAAGTTGTAGTAATGGTGCTTGTGTAAGCTTCGATTTGAGAGCATCAAAAGCTTGTTGCTGCTGTTCGCCCCATCGAAATGGAACTCCCTTCTTTGTTAGCTCATGTAGAGGTGCTGCAATGGTGCTGAAATCCCGCACAAAGCGCCGATAAAATTCTGCAAGACCAAGAAAACTACGAACCTGTGTGACGGTAGTTGGGGCTGGCCAGCTGGTGATTGCTTCAATTTTTGCCTCATCCATCTCAATTCCCTGCGAGGAAACGACATAGCCAAGAAACGAGACTCGATTGGTGCAAAAAACGCACTTTTCGAGGTTACCAAACAAACGTGCATCTCTCAAAACAGTAAAAACAGCACGTAAATGATCAAGATGTTCATCATATGAGTTGCTGTAAATGAGGATATCATCGAAGTAAACCACCACAAATTGTCCAATGAAAGCACGTAAAACCTCGTTCATTAATCGCATAAAGGTGATGGGTGCATTAGTTAACCCAAAAGGCATGACTAACCACTCATAAAGTCCAAACTTGGTTTTAAATGCAGTTTTCCATTGATCTCCTAGTGCCATTCTAATTTGGTGGTAACCACTACGCAAGTCAATTTTTGTGAAGATGATAGCACCACTCAATTCATCAAGCATGTCATCTAATCGAGGAATAGGATAACGATATCGAATGGTGATGTTATTAATCGCTCGACAATCAACACACATGCGCCAACTACCATCTTTCTTAGGAACCAAAAGAACAGGAACAGAACAAGGGCTAAGGCTTTCACGAATGTACCCGCGGTCCAAAAGATCTTGGACTTGTCGCTGAATTTCCTTAGTTTCTTGTGGATTCGCCCTGTATGCTGCATGATTTGGCAAACTTGCTCCTGGATTCAAATCGATCTTGTGTTCAATGCCTCTCATCGGTGGTAAACCAGGGGGTATCTCGGAGGGAAACACATCCTCAAACTCCTGCAAAAGGTTAGCAACAGCAGGGGGCAATGCAATAGACAATTCATGAAGTGAAAACATGGCTTCTTTGCAAACTAAAGCATAGCACATCCCCTTAGCATCGAATAAATCAGCAAGTTCAGATTTAGTTGCGAGCAATGATGGTGATTTTAACTTAATAACTTGCTGTTTTTCAGATTCTAATTTAGTTGCTTTGCCCTCACGAATTTTACTCTTCTCAAAATGCACAATTTCAGCAGGAGTCATGGGGAGCAAAGTGATTTTCTTTCCCTTATGCATGAGAGTATATTTATTGGTTCTACCATGATGAATAGCATCTGTATCAAATTCCCAAGGACGACCCAATAAAAGAGAACAAGCATCCATAGGAACAACATCAAAATCAGCAAAATCATGGTATGAACCAATTGAAAAATGGATTCTCGCTGTTTGTGTTACCCGAACCTTACCGCTGTTGTTGAACCATTGAATGTGGTATGGATGAGGGTGTGCTCTTGTTGTCAAACCGAGTTTCTTGACAACGTCCGTGTTTACCAAGTTATTGCAGCTACCTCCATCAATTATAGTGTGTACACGGCAGTCCTTGACGACGAGAAACATGTGGAAGAGGTTTTGTCATTGTAGCTTGTCGTCGGTCTCCACTTTGTAGCTCAAGGCACGCTGCACAATGATGCTCCTATAGTTCTCCGTCGCCGCTGTACCAAGTACCTCTTCTTCGGTGTGTTCGTCATTTGGATCTGTAAAGTCAGTAGCAAGAGAATATTCATCTTCAACATCCGAAGTACTATCATACCCGCCATCGTCGCGTGCTATGTATGCTCGTTTGCTCGGGCACTCTCTCATCATATGACCAATTCCCTGGCAGCGGTGACACTTAATGTCGGAAGTACGACCTGTAGAAGGAGTGGACGACGAAGGCTTGAATGATGTCGCCTTGCTGCCTTCCGGCCCGCGAGAAGGTGGAGCAACAGGTATAGTTCGTTGGCCGCCATTGGGTGGTGTAGTCGCTGCACGGGGGGCCGAAGATGGTGCTGTTTTGGATGGTGTAGTTGCTGCACGCGGCGTGAAGTTGCTCCTCGTGCGTTGTTGCTGTTGTTGTCGGCCCTGCAATTCTTTTTCTGCCAACATAGCAAGCTGAAACAATCTGTTAACAGTATCATATTCTTTGTAATCAACAATGTCCTGAATTTCACGCCTCAACCCCCCATAAAAACGAGCTATTTTATCATCCATGTCCTCTACTACCCCACAACGCAGCATACCCTTTTGTAACTCTTGATAATACTCCTCTATGGACATGTTACCTTGGTCTAAACGCTGCAATTTTTTGCGAAGGTCCCGCTGAAAAGATGGAGGAACAAATCGAACACGCATAGCTTCCTTTAATCTATCCCATGTTGGAGGATCAGTTCTAGTTTTAACAAGTTCATTCCACCATATGATAGCAAAGTCCTTAAACTCACTAGTGGCTTGACAAACTCTATGTTGTTCAGGAACAAGATGGGAATTAAATTTTTGCTCTACTGTCATCTCCCAATCAAGATAAGCCTTAGTACCATAAGCACCAGAAAAAGAGGGTATAGTAAATTTCACTTTAGCAAAAGGATCATCAGGAGGGCGGTTATAATTGTTATGATTATTACCTCCCATACCTCGACGATAAAGTGGCAGTCTTGGCTGATTACTGTGATCTTCCAGTTCATCATAAGCATTGTCTTCTTGTCTTCCAGCGAGAGGCAACCGAGCCTCAAAAGTATTCATCCGAAGAGCAAGGTCATCCAGCTTGCGAGTCAAGTTCGCCAATGACTCCTCCGTTGATGCGTTGTATTCGGCGAACATATCACGTAACTCAACATGTTGAACATATTCGTCATTATTTTCTTCTCCTGCCATTGTTATTAGGAAACAAAAGACAACAAAAAAATGTTATCCCTATCAACTACAGTGACAATGTGGAAGGTGAAAGAAAACAATCTCTCTCGCTCAAGCGTCTTACCACGCTCTTACAAGTGTTCTTACCGACACAGCAGGTGGTGTGGACGGTGAGATGAACCAATGAAGCGTGGGGTGATTGCAAAGGTACTTGTTATGCTCAAGAGAAAGGTGGAGCTTGGATGGCACAATATGGTGGCTAATAAGCAGAAAATCGTTAACAGCTAAACAAAGTTGAATAAGTATTCAATGTAGGAAACTGTTGCTGGTCAACTGAGTGCCCTAGAGCCTAGCACAACACAAGGAAGTATCAAGGCAAAAGAAAGACAGAATGATATAACCAAACAAACAGCACCAAGTGGTATAGGCCAATTGCTTTAATATGCGTGCTCTTCACTATTTTTTTGTAATATTTTTTTTGATATTTTTTCTTTACTCAGTAGCACAAATATAGGAAGCACACAAATTTGCAGCTCAATTGGATGTAATATGCGGCCTATAGAAAATCATGAAGATTCTTTAAAATTCATGCTGAAACTTTGGAGGCCTGATAGCCTATCTTCCGAGGGGAATTTGGGCAATCTAATTTCGCCGAACGCAGCTACGATGCGGAAAATCAGATGCGAAATTTCGCGTAGATGAATTTGAAAAAAAAATTCGCCCGATTTCGAGTTCGTATGCGAAAGTTATGGCCATTTTAAGGTAGGCTGTCCGAGTTACGTTTTTTTGGATGTTGATTCCAACTCGGTTTGAGAACAGAACTCGCAAACGGATACGAAAACGATCGGGAATTTGCACAGCAACTAATGGGGTGGTGTGTGATGATTCAAGGATGAATGGCACAAATTTGTCACCTAATCTAGGGCTGGCGATGCGGGAGTTCACGCAAGGCGGCTAGCTAGGGCAAACCGATGAACGTGGCGGATCGGTTTGTTATTTAGGGATTGTGGAATAGGTGTCGAATAGCAAGAAAAAAAGGACGAAACACGATAACTAGGACCAAAAAACACAAAGCTAAACCAGCAACAAGACTCAACCACACGAATGCAAACTCAACAATGCAAACTGAAAAACAAAACTGCAGGCACTATAGTCTGGGAAGCGGTAAAAACGATCTAATTTTTTTTGTGGCTTTTTTGTGGACTCTAGGTACGAAACAAAATCGATCTAATGGAAGGAAGGAAAACAAAGATACCTCACGGGCAACCTGGAAATCTGATACCAATTGATGAGTAGGTTTAGGCCCGATCTTCCGAAAGGTATGTCGATTGGGGTGGAGAACTCGACGTTGATGATCCGCGGCACTCGAGCGGTTCGAGTACCCCTGCAATCACTACACCACGGCTCCGTTGGTTATCAACCGTGCTGCACACGCTTGACCTCGCCAAGAAGGCTAATCCCTGCAAGTGCAATCGAGAACACGAGCAAGAACGTAGAAGACACAATCGGAAATCGCGAAATTGGGGTCTCACAAACCGTAGAACGGCGATATTATTGATCTAAGCAAAACCCACCGAATATGACCGGCGGCTGCAGTATTTATAGGCTAGGGTTCGACCAAAACACGATTAGACGCGTCCCTAATGGACTCTTACGGGATACAAGGCCCAAAGGCCCGATTTGGTGGTGCAGCACCGGACAGAAATCTGGACTCGACTTGTTTCGACGATTCCCATTGACTCCGGAGGAATTTTGATGTGGGACCAGAACCATTGGAAAGTTTATCTTCTCCTCTTTCCGTGCATATGTAGAACGTCGAAAACAGAGTCCGTATGCCTCCTGGGCATCTGTTTTAAGGTGGACTGCTCCTGGACTCCGAGTTGAACTCGAGTCCGAGTTGTAAACTGTTTCCATCTACTTGTGGACGTCCCAGGTGGTTCTCCACGCTCCCAAGGCCTCCTTCCTTCACTTGTTGATCTTTTCCATTATTCCTAATAACAATTAAATCATCACATAGCAATCTATTCTCAAACTCACATGCAAAAGAAGTTAAGAACGAATTCACCTGCTGATTTAATAACCGTGCCTGTGCTCTTGTGATTGGTCCTTGCAGTTCAATGCGCATCTCTGCTGTTGTGATGTCCTCATCATTTTGTTCCATACTTCAACATGAAGGCATCAGTCTTAGCCATAGATATGGGGCGACACAACTTTCCATGGACACACGTACCAGCCCAAATGTCATATTCCAACAAATTATGTATAGACCATAGATACGCGACATGTAAAGTAAATTCACATTTCAGATGACTATCGTATGCCTTTACACCTTGCCATAACTCTTTCAACTCCTCAATCAACAGTTGCATAAACACATTGATTTTCATCCCAGGATCTTTAGGACCAGGAATGATGGCCGCGAGGAATATGTATCCTTCCTTCATGCACACGTTGGGAGGGAGATTGTAAAGCATAATAAAAACAGGCCAACAAGAGTATGGACTATTACTTGTGCTGAAAGGAGTGAAACCATCTGTTGACACTACTACAAAAAGCATTTTTACAGGCGCCTCAATTTTTCAAACACAGGCGGTCCTTAAAAATATGCGACTCTGATGACAAATGATACAATAACCGTCTGTGATAAAAGAACAACACAGGCTGATTTTACAAAACAACCGCCTGGGTAAATACTCGATCTTCACATGCGGTTATTACTTAAGGACCGCCTACAATAAAATAACATCACAGGCGGATTTTAAGAAACAATCTCTTGGGTAAATACTTGATCTTCTCAGGCGGTTATTAATTAAGAACCGCCTGTAATGTAATGAACTTCACAGGCGGTTCTTAATTAACAACGGCCTGAGAAGATCATGTATTTTCACCGGCGGTCATTGTGTAAGAACCGTATGTAGTTGTTCAATTATCACAAGCGGTTTTCATAGAAGAACCGCCTAGGGAAAGTCATTGTTTCCACTTATTTTGTGTCCCCGAAAACGCCAGAGTGCCCTAGATTGTGAGCGTTTGTTGCAGGGATAAACAAACGCAATGACATTGCAATTAAGTGATTTAATTGGAATACAAGAATAAACAAACACAAATGACATTACAATTCCGAGGTAATTCGCAACTCGATGAATTCCATAGATCATACATTGTGTGCCCTCTAAACTAAATTCGAATTTAAACTTGTTCCTGAAGCTCCCATCGATCAATCTAAATTGTACCGTCCTGCTTGCTCCCGAACAAGCCTCTTATATTCTGCTGGATCCTGAAAATTGACATTAATTAAATTAACAAATGTCGAAGGAGGAATGAATAACCTACATTGGTCACTAAGTCAAAGTGTCATCTAACCTTGATAAGTAGATTATAGCAATCATTTTCAACATCGGGCACATTTGGCTGATGCAGCAAACGCTGAACTTCAAGTAGTATAGTTTTTATTGTAAAACCACTGCACCACCCCTACGAAATATAATTTAAGCAATATAAGAAACTAGTTCAAATAAGTTCAACAACAATTAAGTTTTAATTACATGAGCAAAATAGGTCTATCTTACAGTCTCTTGATAAAGAATCCTGATGCAGAGTGCTCCCGAACGATGGACATTTGGGTGGAAGAACCCACTTGGAAAGGCGCATCTTGGAGGCACCAAGGGATAGTCCTCAGAGAAGGAGATTGTCAGGGGGTAGTAACCATCTTCCCATTCAGTCTGCAAAAGAAATTTATTAATATGAGGACGATGGTTAACCTCATATTGTGCTTGTTCTTCATGACTTACCCCTTCTTTACCGGGGATGATGCACTGCCACTTCAATAAATCTCCCGATTCAGGCTTCACAGAGAAACCCTACACAGAGAAATCGAAAATACCAAAAACAAACAAGATGGAAAAACAAAATTACAGTTAAGTTCGTCAGTCCATTGCAGATACATATGTATATACAACCATGCGACCGGTGTGCCATATGTACATACATGGGGATGGTTCTTGCGCCACGCCAAGCGCTCCTCCTTCAATCGGCTACACGTCCGAGACATCAATATCTAAAAGACCAAACTTTCAAATTATTGAATCCAAATGCATATGTACACAAATGCAAAAGGACACAATCCATATACCAACACACAAAACTGGCAGCTTACGACAATATACAAAGAAAAAGGTAGCATGCAATGCATAGTAAGGAAACTATGAGAATTTACTTAGGTACCTTGTGGCGCGATGTGGGACTGGGCAGAGGCGTGCCTCCGCGGGGCTGGGCGACGAAGCGACAGTGCGGGCTGGGCGTCGGCGAGGCGGCACGGTAGTGCGGGCTGAGCAGCGGCGCGGCAGTGCAGGCTGGGCGGCGGTGCAGGCTGGTTACGTTTCGAGTGTGGCGAGAGGTCTTTATATAGGCGTCAGTTTTTCACAGGCGGTTGGTACGTAATAACCGTTTGAGAAGATGTTTATCTCAGGCGGGTTTTACTTACCAACCGCCTCTGATGATGCTAAGCTCCTGTCAAGCTAATCCATGCACAGCAAGCTATTGTAGATGCAAGTAACACCCGTGGCTCATCATTTGAATCGTTGAAAGCATCAATTTGAAGCCTGACGATCCTTGGAAGGATTTTCCCATCCATTTGAACGATTTCTTTCCCTCCTGTCCATTTGAAAACTTAGGAAGATGCTCCTTTCTCAGTTTTAATGCCTAAATATATTGACTAGAAATCAGTACCTACTTTCTTAGTGCTTCACACAAGCGAGTAAGCGAACAACTTCAATCACAAATCTTGTTTTTACACTTTCATAGGGATTTAACCTTAATCTTTCAAGCATAGATTTATCAAATAAGTGAAGCTTCCTTATCACACATTTTAATGGAAGTTATATGTGAAGGATGTGTCGAAGCTAACAAAATCTGAATCGGGCTGAAGATAAAGAGATCATGCATATGAGTGGCAATGTCCAGGTTAAACAGTGTGAAGCTATGATGACAACCTTCAACAACATGAAAAGTGATGCCAAATTTATGCTTGCATCAACCAAGGCATGTTGTGAGGGTATAACACTTGTTGGGGCAAGCATAACCTTGGCCAAAATCAGAAACCATGCCACCGTGGATTACTCTGAAGCCGCCATGGATTACTCTGAAGTTTTCTCCGTGCATGCTCGATAAACTTCAGAGTAATCCATGGCGGCTTCAGAGTAATCAACGGTGGTGTGATTTCTGATTTTGGCCAAGGTTATGCTTGCCCCAACAAGTGTTACAACCTCACAACATGTCTTGGTTGATGCAAGCATAACCTTGGCATCACATTTCATGTTGTTGAAGGCTGTCATCATAACTTTATGTTGTCTAACCTGGACATTGTCACTCATATGCAGCATCTCTTTGTCTTCAGACCCATTGAGATTTCGTTAGCTTCGACACACCCTTCACTTGTAACTGCCATTAACATGTCTGATGAAGAAGCTTCAATTATTGATAAATCTATGCTTGAAAGATTAAGGTCAAATTTCTATGAAAATGGTAAAAACAAGATTTGTGATTGAAGTTGTACGCTTTGTCGCTTGTGTAAAGCACTAAGAGAGATGGTACTGATTTGTAGTCAATATATTCAGCCATTAGAACTGATAAAGTAGCATCTTCGTAAGTTATCAAAATGGAGAGAAGAGAAATAAATCTTGTAGGGCTTGTTTGGGTGTACTCCTGTCCAAACAAGCCCTCAAATGGACGGGAAGTATCGTCAGACTTCAATTGAAGCCTTTAACAATCGAAATGATGAGTCTCGGGTGTTACTTGCATCTACAAGAGCTTGATGTGAAGGGATTAGCTTGACAGGAGCTCGAAACAGAAGCTGAATTTAATAATGTTCGAAACATGCTATCTAAAGCTGAAATAGAACATTGTTCTAAGTTTATTTCAGAGGATACAAATATATACAATATATATCATCTCGCATTGCTATATACATTTTTTCCAGCATTGACATCTTCTCGCATATAGGGTTCCAAATTCTTTTAATGCTTCTCTCTACGCGTCTGATGCTTTCTGGTTTGGTGAAAAGGTACATCTCTTCATACTGATTATATTCCTCTTCATTATCTCCCACATTCTCAACCCCAACAATATTTTGCTTCCAGAAACAAGTACGTGTATCTTCTCAGTTTCTGGATCTTGAACATAAAAAACTTGTGCAACATTATCGGCGAGAACCCACAGGTCATCTTTTTAACCCACTTTATTCAAGTCTACCAGGGTCAGCCCGTAATTGTCCGCTTTCACACCATCAGGATGTTTGACCCATTGGCACTTAAATACGGGCATTACCATTCTTTCGCCATAATCGAGTTCCCATATTTCCTCTATGAACCCGAAGTATGTGGTCTTCTGACCTTGTGAATCCTAAGCCTCAATATGAACACCACTATTTTGTGCAACACTCATACCGTCTTTTTCTTTAGTGTAAAATGTGTAACCATTGATGTCATATGCTTGCCATGATGTCACCAAAGCAGATGGGCCAGAAGCTAACTTCTTCATTGTTGCCTCTTCTATAGTGTTTCCGTATGGTATATTTTTGTCCATTAACCATTCAGTGAAACATCTTCTGTGTTGTTTCATGATCCAGTCCTCTGTGCGGTCTTGGTTTTTATCACAAAGCTCAATTTGGTGTTCCTCGATGTATGACTCAGCTATTGCGAGCTGTTGTAGTACACCAAAATGTGCACGGTGTACATTCTTGTAATCTTGAAAGATAAAAGTTTTCTTACCCACTTTGCCTCTCCCACGTAGTCTACCCTCATATAGGCACACCAATCAATTTTCCATCTTTGATGTAATCAGCGCAAACCTCATTCACTTTTTCAATGGTGTATCATTCCATAATTGAACCCTCTAGGTGAGCACGGTTCCGCACATAACCTTTTAACACTCCTAAATATCTCTCCAACGAAAACATATGATGTAAATATAGTGGTCCTAATGCTTTTATCTGATCAACAAGATGTATGATTAGGTGTACTTGCATATTGAAAAAGGATGGTGGGAAACGCATCTCAAGATTGCGCATTGTCTCGATGATGTATGTTTTCAGGTAGTCTAAATCTTCACGTGCTATCACCTTTTGCGATACTGCATTGAAGAAGAAACACAAACGTGTGATGACAACTTTTATATGCCCAGGTTTGATGACTCTTATTGCAATGGCAAGGAAAACTGTCATCATAATGTGACAGTCGTGAGAATTATAGCCGATAAAGACAAGTCTTTCATCGAGACTAGTTTGCAGATATTGGACGAGAAACTCGTGGGCACTTTGATCCCACGCAAGCATTCGCAAATTGTTTTTTTCTCTTCTAGTATCAAGTTGTAGCTGGTTGGGGGAAGGTAATGCTTCCCATTCGCCTTTTCTACTGGATGAAGCTCTGGTCTCAAATCAAGATTTACTAGGTCCATACGTGAAATTAATCCGTCCTTTATTTTCCTCGGCATGTCCAGCAAGGTCCCAATGATGCTGTCAAATACAATCTTTGTAACGTGCATCAAATCAATACTATGGCAAAATTCCAGATTCCTCCAATACGGAAGGTACTTGAAAAAAATTGATTGTTTCTTGAAAGCCATGTCAGTTGTATCATCCGAAGATGTACTTTTCTTTCTCTTAATTCCTTTACAATTTTTGCCCTTACCAAAAGCAATATGAATGTTCTTGACCATTTCAAACACAAGTTTTCCACTGTAAGGTTTTGGTGCAGTATCTTTTTCGATTTTGTTATCAAATTGTTCTTTCATCTTCCTATACTTGTGTGTATCTGTCAAGAACCATGGGTGTCTCATGTACACCGTCTTTCTGGATGTAGTGAGGTATAGAAATCCAGTTCTATCCACACACCTTACACAACCTTTCTTCCCTTTCATTTGTCCCGATAATGTAAACAGTACGGGATAATCATGCACGATAACGAATATCAATGCTCTTAACGTGAAATACTCCCGCTTGTACTCATCCCATGTATGTACCACTTCATTCCTCAATTTTGCCATATCTTCCATTAAAGGTTCCAAGAACACATCAATTTTGATGTCGGGTTGTTTCAAACCTTGGATAAGAACAGATAACAAGATATATTTCCTTTTGTGACACAACCACGTCGGTAGGTTGTACATCGTTAAGACCACGGGCCATGTGCCGTGTATGCTCCTTTTTTCACCAAACGGATTCATTCCATCTGTACCCAAGGAAAACCTCACATTTCTGATTTCCTTTGCAAATTCTGGATATTGAATATCAAAATTTTTCCACTGCGTTGCATCACCAGGGTGTCGTATATGTTTTTCATTCTTCTTGCGTTGCTCGGAATGCCAACGCATAAGTTCAGCCTCCCTAGGGTTTGAGAACAAACGCTTCAAGCGATCAATTACCGGAAGGTACCACATCACCAAGGCATGAATTTTTCTCTTATTCTTCCTGTCTGTATCGCCAGAAGTGAATATCATATTAGTTTCTACTCACATATTATTCACATTTGTGTATCTCATAAAAAAGGATCCTTCACTTAAATTTGATTGTATGAACATATTTGTATTATTTATACATGTATGAATTTTGTTAATTTTTTAAAAGCATTCCAACATGTCAAAACTCAAATTGTCCATCATTCTAACTAAATGCTCATATACATATGAGGCATTCATCAAATTATGAACACACATTGATTCAAAAAATTTAAAAAAATCTGAAAAAATTCATAGAGGTTGGTATGATGAGTAAAAATGTCCACTGAAAAAATAAATGAAAAAACATTATATTCATCAAGATAGAAAAATTAAAAATAGCAATTGTTGTATGTTTTTTATGTTCTGACCAATTTCAAAGGATTTATGAAGTGAAATTTAATGGTTACCTTTACTTATCAATAATATTACAAGAAAATGGAATTTTTCCTTTTTAAAGGACCCACATTTAATCAAGAATATTAATTAAGAAGAAGTAATGATCTTCACAGGAGGTTGATACTTAATAACCGCTTGAGAAGATTATTATCTCAGGCGGGTATTACTTACCAACCGCCTGAGATAATGCCCGATACTGTTCTTTAGTTTCCTTATCCCTTGCTTCTTTTTTTATATTCCAATATCAATACTCAAACCCGTTTAGATTATGCAAATTAAGTCCAAATTCGATGATTCTTTCTTCTATATTTGTACAAATTAATATCTACCACTTGAACCAAATATTTTATAACTTGTATAGCTAACATTGTAATGTTTTGGTAAATATCATATTAATTTCTACTCACATATTATTCACATTTCTGTATCTCATAAAAAAAGGATCTTTGTTTGTTTGTATGAACATATTTGTATTATTTATACATGTATCAATTTTGTTAATTTTTTAAAAGCATTCCAACATGTCAAACATCAAATTATCGATCATTCTAACTAAATGCTCACATACATATGAGGCTTTCATCAAATTATGAACACACATTGATTCAAAAAAATTTAAAAAAATCTGAAAAAATTCATAAAGGTTGGTATGATCAGTAAAAATGTCCGCTGAAAAAATAAATAAAAAAAGCATTATATTCATCAAGATAGAAAAATGAAAAATAGCAAGTGTTTTATGTTTTTTACGTTCTGACCAAATTCAAAGGATTTATGAAGTGAAATTTAATGATAACCTTTACTTATCAATAATATTACAAGAAAGTGGAATTTTGCCTTTTTAAAGGACCCACATTTAATCAAGAATATTAATTAAGAAGAATTAAAGATCTTCACAGGCGGTTGGTACTTAATAACAGCCTTAGAAGATTATTATCTCACGCGGGTATTACTTACCAACTGCCTGAGATAATGCCCGATACTGTTCTTCAGTTTCCTTATCCCTTGCTTTTTTTAGATTCCAATATAAATACTCAAACCAGTTTAGATTCTGCAAATTGAGTCCAAATTCGATGATTCTTTCTTATATATTTGTATAAATTGACATCTACCACCTGAACCAAATATTTTATAACTTGTATAGTTGACATTGTAATGTTTTGGTAAATATCATATTAATTTCTACTCACATATTATTCACATTTGTGTATCTCATAAAAAAAGGATCCTTCACTTAAATTTGTTTGTATGAACATATTTGTATTATTTATACATGCATGAATTTTGTTAATTTTTTAAAAGCATTCCAACATGTCAAACTTCAAATTTTCCATCATTCTAACTAAATGCTCATATACATATGAGGCATTCATCAAATTTTTAACACACATTGATTAAAAAAAATTAAAAAAATATGAAAAAATTCATAGAGGTTGGTATGATGAGTAAAATGTCCACTGAAGAAATAAATGAAAAAAGAATTATATTCATCAAGATAGAAAAATGAAAAATAGCAATTGTTGTATGTTTTTATGTCCTGACCAATTTCAAAGGATTTATGAAGTGAAATTTAATGGTAACCTTAACTTATCAATAATATTACAAGAAAGTGGAATTTTGCCTTTTTAAAGGACCCACATTTAATCAAGAATATTAATTAAGAAGAAATAAAGATCTTCACAGGCGGTTGGTACTTAATAACCGCCTGAGAAGATTATTATCTCAAGCTGATATTACTTACCAACCGCCTGAGATAATTATATCTTCTCAGGCGGTTGGTAAGTAAAACCTGCCTGAGGTAACCATCTTCTCAGGCGGTCGGTACTTAAAATCCGCCTGAGAAAATGGGAGTCTATATATACCCCTCGGCAGCGTTGGAAAAACCTAACCCGGGCGAAACACTTAGATGTCGTTAGGCTGCCAAAATTTCGTTTGCCGCCAAGTGTTCGCCGCCGTCGTCGCCGATCTTCGCCGTTGCCGCTTCCAGGTACGCGGGGCGAAGCCATTGCCGTCGCCGTCGAGCTTCAAGGTAAACCCTAAACCCTTCGACCTTCCATCCTCCATCGTCGTGCCGCCTCCCTCCCCACCCTCGCCGCCACCTTGCATATCCTTGGTTAGGGTTCGAGAATTGGAAAATGGTAGGCATCCTTGGTTAGGGTTGGGTGGAATTCAAAAACCTGCCAAGTTCGGTGGTATCATTGGTTAGGGTTCGGTGGGTAGGCATCCTTGGGTTGTCGGTAAACCATAGAAGCGAGGACATTGCTATCGGATCATGTCCTTTTCTTTGGCAAGTAAGATGTTTTAATAAAAGCGTTTGAGGTGCCATTAGATAACATTAAACTGCACATACTTGACCATTTAAAGTTTTGTGAGTTAGCAGAGACATTTTATGCTTTATCCTGCAAAATAATAGTATAGATAATTTCAGACAACGACATACGTAGGAGAACTACTTATTATCTGATTTATGTTGTTGTTGTGCTTTCAGTTCGAAAGTACATAGGAAAATGATTTTATCCAATATTGCACATGGAAATATTCCAATATGTGATAAAATAAACAAAGAAACCCCTCTTGAGGAAATTAATTTTAGTTAAATGAAGAAGTCTCTCTGTTCAGTGAAATAAAGGCTAGTTGGTCATATCTTTAGATGGAAAGGTAAATTAATGGATTTTTAGAAGGATTAAATTCATTACAAATATGGTTTATCACAATAATGTGAGCACAAAATGAGAATTTTGTTAAATATGCTTACTAAGCATGGCATTAGGTAGACCAGCAAGCTTGAAATTGTACTTAGGGTAATGAAATTATATGAACAAGCATCTGAATTTTTGCCATAATTATGTGTAGAAAGCTCTTCTAGTCTATTCTGCTACATTTTTTGAAAGTGGAAGAACTATGGTACAACTTTTCTATTCATTGTTACCTCAAATTCGGTTTGGAACTAATTAGAAACTGGAGTTGAAGTCAGTACCCGTGTACAATGTTATCTGAAACAACCACAAAATTTCTGAACTTTGAACAACCATAATTCTTAAATTAGAAAGCAACCTATGCATATCTATACATGTATGGAAAGCTTAAAGAGTCCTCTATCAATTTCCTATTCAACGCTAAGGCTAAAACATGCAATAACAAGGTCTAAATTGAAGTACTGTTTAAGGTGTCGTAACAATCCAGAATCTGGACAGTTATGTATTCAGTTGCTGTTTGGATCGTAATTTATAGTAGGATCATGAGTGAATAGTAGCATTTGTACCGAAAATAGAGTGTAGCCGTCCCGAACATCATCTCACAGGGTTGTGCTCCTTCGAGATCGGTGTTGCTATCCTGGTGAGCAACTTTAACATGCTTGTCACCCTCGCAATGTATAGGAACCTTTTGGTCAGACGCCTTAAACCCTAGAATGCCTTATCAAATCCTAGAACGCTTCCATCTTTTCCTTCATGCCACACATGAGGTAGAGTTAATATGCCATGTATAAGATTTTTTGTCTTATTAGTTCTAGCATGGAAAGCCCTAAGAAGACTGGTCCTGGTAGTAACAATAAAGAAGACAATATGGAGTTTACTCACTCCATCAGTTTAGGCTCCTTTCACAGTCCATCGGATCCTTTTCCTAATATAAAAACTAAAAAGACTTCAGAGGATCTCGACCCGGAATATGATGCTGCCAATGAGGTATGGATCACAAATCATAACTTCAGCAGTTCAAGTTAATGTTGGTTTGTCAAGTATCCAAAGTCTTATAATTCTTTTCTACCTAGATTAATCGCGAAGACAACAAGGTGACTGGCTCCTAAAACCGCGGAAGGTTCTCCAATTGATGAATCCTCAGCTTCACTCAAGCGGACACGAGGGCAATGAGGTCCCAATAAGGGTCCATTGGACCGCATCATGTACATAAGAAGGGTCGGTCCAGGTGGGCTTCCCCAAGAACCACTAGATTCTGTTACCAAGTACCGTAATGCATGCGGTTTTCTTGTTAGGGAGCTCGTGCCGATCACGACCGAGAATTGGAGGAAATTACCCGAGCAGACCAAGAATGAGTTGTGGGAAAGAATAAAGAAACAATTCAAGTTCCCGAAAGGCACGGAAGAAGATGTAAACAAAGCAACATTGGTCTCTTGCGGCAAGGAGTTTTGTGGCTGGAAGAGCGAAATGAATGCTTATGTTAAGGCTGATAAGGTCCCTAGCCCGAGGAAGATGGGAAAAATCACACAAGCTCAGTGGCAACAGTTTGTTTGTCAAAAGACCACACTTGATGCTAAAGCTCTAAGTGCAACTAGGTCAGAGCTTGCAAAAAAGAACAAATACCATCATCGCTTGGGGTCTACCGGATACGCCCCCAAATTCCAGAAATGGAATAAGATATTAGACGAAATTACCAGTACAGGCAATCCTCACCCATTAGAAGGCTGCGATGAGCAAACTCATTGGTGGGTCTTTGCCCGGTCAGGTTTGACCAGCGAAGACAAACTTGAAAAGCCCGGCTCTATGAATGAAGTAGAGGAAAAAATGAAAGAAGTAATTGAAAAGCAACGGAAGGGTCTCTTCAAGCCGCAGAGGGAGAATGACCAACTTACCGCTATCTTTGGAAACCCTGAACACAGCGGACGGGTTAGAGCGGTCTCTTCTCAAATGTCTTGGCTAGATGGTTTCCCTAAAGATAAAGACACATATAGATGACGTGAGAAGTTTAAGAAAACACTTGATGAAACGATTGCTCAAAAGGTCAAAGAAAATATGCAAGAAATAATGGAACAACTTAGACAATCGGGACAATTAGTGGCACCAAGTACATCGATGGTTCCGGTGCAAAAGGAGCAATTAGTATCTCTAACTGCCTACCCTAACAGTGTTGGTTCTATGCCAGGCTCAAGGTCAACCCATAAGTTCCCTGTCGATGATATTGCTAATGACAAATCTTGTTGTCTTCTTGTCCCGATCGGCAGAGCAGTGAACAAAACCAAACAGGTTGTGACTGCTATGGCAAAGCCTGATCGTGACTTCAACGGGAATTTACTTCCGTTGTATTATGCTGTGGTGCAAGTTCATCATATCATTAATAACGATTATGAAGATTATAAAATAGACCACGTCACACCTAAGGGTATCGCGACTCTGGGGCAGGTTGTCAACCGATTAATCCTTTGGTACCGACGCGATATCGTGTTGGACGATGAGCCAATTTCTAGCCCCGTCGCATATCGAAATACTACAACCCCATCTTCTAAGGCGAAAGTCCAGGAAGATCCACTCCCCCTATGTCTTAGCAAGGATGATAGTAACCTTGCTAGTAAAGATATCCAAGAGCAACAAGTTGGACAACAGCTTCAAGCAGTACCATAGCAAGTTGTTGCTAGTAAAGAGCAACCAGTTGAGCAACAGCTTGAAGTAGTACTAGAGCCAACTGCTGGGAGTAAAGAGCAATCAATTGAACAACAGGTTCAACAAGCTAATGTCCAACTTCCGACAACTTCTCGATCATTAGTTCCTATCAAAGTTAGCTCATACGAAAATAAGAAACCTTCATCAAAAGTGTCAAAGTATTTGGAAACTATGAAGGAAAATATTATAAAATCAAGTGTATCTCGTTCTTCTCATGAGCCAGAATTAGGACATATCGAGGAGTGGGAAGAAGACGGTGTCGTGTATAATTGGCGGATGGCTTTAGTTAAACCAGGAGTTCCAATATACAAGCTTGAGGATGTTCCTCCTAAATTTGAGAATGGGAAGCCGTTTATGACATCCGTACAACTTAGCAAACAACCTGTACCGCTCAAAAGAATGCATAAGTGGTACATGAATGTGACCTAGAGGGGGTGAATAGGCCTTTTGAATTTCCTGCACACTTAATAGAATCGTCAAAACTTAGTTGGCCGGACTAGTCCGATTGTGTGGGCGGACTAGTCCGGTGTGCAAAAATTATGTGTCTTGATCAGGTGTTAATTGGGAAAATAAATTTATTTAGCAGTGGAATTGAGAACAACTGATATTTTTACTTGATATTAATATAAGAATGCAGGTGTAACTTCTAATTGCCTTATGTTGAAGTTTAGCACTCAAATGATCTAATGAACAAAACTTAAAGTAAATGAGACACAAGACACACAAATTTTTCCTGAGGTTTGATCTCACCACGAGATCTATGTCCTCGTTGAGGAAGCTCACACAGAGCCGGGTCTCCAACCCTTTCCCTCCTCAAGTCACCACGAAGGCCGACTTGATTCCACTATCACAGGTAATCACCAAGTTTGTGGGGCAACCTCACACGTTGAGGGCTCCCACGAGAATTACAATGAAAAAGTGATCAAGTACACTACAAAGTATTACAATGCAGAGTATGGGTGTAGAAAGATCAAACCCCAAGAGCTCGCAATGAAAGAATGACGATCTCCCAATCCCGAATCCAAGTGTTCAATTGATTTCACTCTTTTTGAACTTTACATATGTGGGGAGATGTGTTTTGGGCTCTTCGGACGAAGTGGCGGCACTAGGGTTTGCTCTTTGATCAAAATTCAACGTGTGTGTTTATAGGAAAGTCGTGGACTCTCTATTTATAGGGTTTCCAAACACTAGCCGTTGAAAAACCCTAACACCGGTCTAGTCCGGTGCAAGTCCGGACTTGTCCGGTTCCAATGTGTTTCGAGGTCCAGAAAGTTTGCCGGACTAGTCCGGTCCAACATCGGACTAGTCCGGTGCTGTGTGAAAGTGACTCCAGAAAGTTCATCGGACTAGTCCGCGGACTAGTCCGATCTCCATGAATGGGAGATTACAGAAAGTTCAACGGACTAGTCCGGTCAATGATCGGACTAGTCCGGTCCCTCAGTATGAGAGACTCCAGAAACATCAACGGACTAGTCCGGTGGATGAACGGACTAGTCCGGTCTCCTTTTGAGTGGGATTCCAGAAAGGTGAACGGACTAGTCCGGTCCATGATCGGACTAGTCCGATGCTTTGTTAAAGATAGGTTAGTTTTAATCCCTTACCCTCGCGCAAAGTTGTGAGCTCTTGGAGTGTGTCTTTCATACACTCCCTATACATTCAAAATCTATTTTGGTCTTCCAAGCTTCATCAAAGTATTTCTCTTTGAACACCACTTCATATTTCACCTTTTTGTGTGCACCGAAATGTTTCACTTGTTTGTCCTGCAATCATCTCAGTAGTTTCATTAGGATCTCATATGTTTGTCATCAATTAGCCAAAACCCACAAGGGATATCCTAGATGAACTTACAATCTCCCCCTTTTTGGTGATTGATGACAACCATTTGAGATATCACAATTGAGAATAAATCTTGATTTTCATAAGGTGTGCACATATGAGAATAATGATAAGTCCACAAAACAACTTCTCACATATACACACACCTTATGGTGGGGTGCCTAACAAGTGTGTGATCAACAAGGTGTGATGAAGTAAAGATAATCAACAATGAGTATAAAGATAATCAAAAATGAGTATAAAGATAATCATCCAAGCAACAATAAGCATCACACATAAGAGAAGAAATAGTGCATTACAAGGTTTTAAAAATCAAGTACACATGTCCTTGATCACAAAAACATAAAGACACCAACGACTCTCAAATTTTTAGTCTTAATCTCTCCTAGTCTCAATCTATCCCCCTTTGGCATCAAGGCACCAAAAAGGGAAAAGTTGAGGGGAATCACTCATCGTCACTCTCTTCCTCCGTCTCGGTCCGGTCCTCATATTCACCACCATCATCATCATTTGCCGGAGCAGACTCTTCCTTGGAGTCCTCGAAGGCGGGCGGGGATCCCACCGGCTCAATCTCCAGCTTGTCGCAGTTTGCTTTGATGTTGGCATTAACATATTGTTGATGCTTCTTCTGCCTGACTTCAATCTTGCGGCAGCAGGCAAAGATAGAGGTGAGCATTTTGAGCACACCACCAGAGGGTTCTTGAGCAGGTGCAGAGCTAGGAGGAGCAGCTGAGGATCTTGTTGCATTCACATCTCGAGCCTGTTTAGTCCTCCACTCAGCTTTAGGGGAGGGAGGTGCATCAGGAGCTAAAGGTAGAGTGTACTCGGTGGGCTTTTGCGGTTTCATCCCCGTGTGGTGAACATCCTTGACGAACTCAAGTCCAGTCACCTTCTCAATCATGTACATGATGTACGGGGCATACCCACAAGATCTGTTTGGAGTGATTGAGATGTTCACAATGTCATTGTAGATGTATTCAAAGACATTAAACGGTCTCATCCCACCAATGAACTTCATTAGGGTCCTCAAGTTTCCTTGAATAGTCCCCGCATGTCCATCTTTTGGGGCTATTGTCTTCCTCAAAAGTCTGTTGAGGACCACATAGAAGGGCTTCAAATATTTTATAGTGGGAGCAACAAACGGCATCCTTGTGTCATAGAGAAATGTGAGCTCATCCTTCTCAAGGGGTTGCAAATTGTGGATGACTAGATCATGATCCAAGGTATGCTCAAGGTGGAGAATCCTTGCAAACTCATCATAAGTGACACTATACTTGGAACCATGGGTCATCCAAGTAAGACTATCTCCATCACCCCGAGCAAAGTAGAGGGTAGAGTAGAATTGGGCGATCACCTCATTGTTACAGTCATTTTCAAAGGAAAACGGTTCCTTTAGTCCGTGCCTCTCCAGGGACTCAACCACCTCACGGAAAGCAGGATACTTCTTTGACTGCATGTACCCGATGTTCACCCATTGACTCTTCACAACGGGATTCTTCATCTTCATGTACACATGCTCGTAGTAGTCGGCATGGAAGTTGCTCCAAAATCTTGGGTCTAAGCATTGCCGAGGTTGAGCATACACATCAACCTGCCTGAAGCTGTCAGCAAGCTCACCCCCTTTTCTAGTGAAATCCTTGCTTGAGCGCTGCCTGTTGCGGTGACTTGGGTTCTTCATTTTCAAGGGTCCAATGGGACCACTAGCAAGCCCTTTTCCCTTGTTGAGAGTCCTCTTTGGCCCTGAGGAGCTCTCACCGGCCTTTCCTTGGGCCTTCTTCACAACTACCCTCCTTTTCTTGGGCAAGTTGTCGTTGGAGGGTGGAGAGTGCACATTTACATCATGCCTTTTCTTCATGTACCTCTCCTTGGCTCTCTTCACCTTTTCGCGCTCAACTTCTTCATCAACATGGAAGGAGCTGTCATCTGAGCTTGAAGACATCGTGCCTAACAAGGAGTTCATGATTTAGATGAGAATTAACTGAGAATGAAGGTGATGTGAGGATTCAAGTGTCAGAGACCGGACTTGTCCGGTTTCAGAGTGCGGACTAGTCCGGTGTATCGGACTTGTCCGTACCTAGGAGTCAGACTAGTCCGGCCTGGCACAAGAACCCTAACAAAACTAGAATCACAACTTCTATCTAGGGTGCAAATGAGTATGAAGGTGAAAGGAATACATCTCTGGAGCTAATGTACTTCCTTAGAATCAAGAGAAATAAAATAGGACTAGAAAAGTTGAGAGTTTGATTTTAGGGAGAAATTTACCGAGATTTGAGGATTCGCGTTGAAGGAGCGCAAATCTGTCCGGATGAGTTTGGAGAGGAGTACCAACTCGTCGAGGGGAGAGTTTCCCACGGAGAGAGCTTGGATTTTGAGGGCTCAACTCGAAAATCACCTTTTGGGGGGCTAGGGTTTGAGAGGAGAGGGTTTAGGTCAAGTGGAGGGAGATTTTAAACGGGCCAGCTGCTTATATAGGCAGCCGACCGGACTAGTCCGGTCTGAGGGCGCACTAGTCCGGTGTCCCTGAAAACCCTAGGAAGAGGGACTATCCGGACTAGTCCGGTGGCAAACCTGACTAGTCCGGTGTTACTGGACAAACTATGTATTTGGAGATAACTAATAGTGATCCAAGGACAAGTTTTGCAAATAATCTTGGTGATTATGACCAGAAAGCAATCAACACAAAAACATGGTCATAAATTCCAAGATTTCTTCATTAAAAATAGTTTTCTTAAAAAAAAGTGAGGGGCAGTTTTAGCAATAAAATGTAACATTTGAAGTATCAACCAAATGTGCAACGTTTCAAGCCACATTTCGAGAGTCAAGAATATTAAGTTCATTCCTAAGGTCACAAAACCATTTCTCATCCAATGGTTTTGTAAAAATATCTGCAAGTTGTTTTTCAGTTCTAACATGTGAAATAGCAATGTCACCTTTTAATGAATGATCTCTAAGAAAGTGATGACGGATATCTATGTGCTTAGTTCTTGAGTGCTCCACTGGGTTGTGTGCAATTTTTATAGCACTTTCATTGTCACATAGAAGTGGGATATGGTTAAGATTGTAGCCGTAGTCCCTAAGGGTTTGCCGCATCCAAAGTAATTGGGCGCAACAGCTACCGGCTGTAATATATTCTGCTTCTGTTGTGGAAATGGCAATGGAGTTTTGCTTTTTAGATGACCAAGATACCAGGGACCTACCAAGAAACTGACAAGTCCCTGACGTGCTCTTTCTATCGACTTTGCATCCTGCATTGTCGGCATCGGAATATCCTATCAAGTTAAATTTGGATCCTTTGGGATACCAAAGGCCCAAGGTGGGTGTGTGCACAAGGTACCTTAGGATTCTTTTTTACAACAACTAAAGGACACTCTTTAGGTGCAACTTGAAACCTTGCACACAAGCAAACACTAAGAATAATATCTGGCCTAGATGCACATAAATAAAGTAAAGAGCCAATCATGGACCGATATACCTTTTGATCTACATTTGGACCGTCTTCATTGAGGTCGAGATGTGCATTTGTGGCCATGGGTGTCTTGATGGGCTTGGCTTTGTCCATATTGAATTTCTTGAGAACGTCTTGTGTATATTTGGTTTGGCTTATAAATGTACCTTCTCTTAGTTGCTTCATTTGGAATCCCAAGAAGAACTTTAATTCACCCATCATTGACATCTCGAACCTATCTGTCATAATTTTGCTAAACTCTTCACAGAAGGATTTGTTAGTTGATCCAAAGATAATATCATCAACGTAAATTTGACATACAAATAAATGATCATCACAATGTTTAGTGAAAAGTGTATAGTCAGCTTTACCAATTTTGAATCCATTCTGAATTAGAAAATCTCTAAGACACTCATACCAAGCTCGAGGAGCTTGTTTGAGGCCATAGAGAGCCTTACGCAGTTTGTAGACATGGTTGGGATACTTCGGGTCTTCGAATCCTGGTGGCTGCTCCACATAAACTTCCTCCTTGATTGGGCCGTTTAAGAAAGCGCTTTTGACGTCCATTTGATACAGCTTAAAATTATGGTGAGTAGCATATGCCAATAAAATACGAATGGACTCAAGTCTAGCTACAGGAGCGAAAGTTTCATCAAAGTCCAAACCTTCGACCTGAGAATAACCTTTGGCCACCAGTCTTGCCTTATTTCTTGTTACTACTCCATGTTCATCTTGCTTCTTCCGAAAGACCCATTTAGTTCCGACTATGTTCGCCTTTGGTCTCTCCACTAGCTCCCATACTTCATTTCTCTTGAAGTTGTTCAGCTCCTCTTGCATTACAATCACCCAGTCTGGATCCCCTAAGGCTTCTTCTACCCTGTATGGTTCCAGAAAAGACACAAAAGAGTAGGATTCACAAAAATTTGCAACTCGAGATCTAGTAGTTACTCCCTTTGCAATATCTCCAATGATGTTGTTGACAGGGTGGTCTCTTTGCACGCTCTGGTGTACTCTTGGGTGTGGAGCTTGTGTAGTTGCTTGTTCTTCATTATCTTCATGTACATTGTCTCCCCCTAGATCATTACTTCCATGATGGTCCTGATCTTCTTGACCTTCCTCCTCTTGATCTTGTGCAAGGGCTCCCCCTTGATCATTGCCTCCGCGTTGAGGTTCAACTTGTGCATTTGAGTCGAATGTTTGCTCTTGTGGTAAGATATCGCCAAGTCCCATTTTCTTCAGTGCTTCATATGGAGCTTCCTCTTCATCTAGCACACACTTATCAACTTGCTCCACTTGTGAGCCATTAGATTCATCGAACACTACGTCACGTGCTACTTCAACAAGGCCGGACACCTTTTTGAAGACACGATAGGCGTAGGCATTCGATTCATAACCGAGCAAGAATCCTTCATCGGACTTCAAAGTGAACTTCGAGGCCCTCTGTTTCTTGTTCAGAATAAAACATTTGCAAACAAAAACTTTAAAATAAGAAACATTTGGCTTTTTACCGGTAAGGAGCTCATATGGAGTTTTCTTCAGTAGTCGATGGAGGTACAGTCGATTAGTGGCATGGCAAGCGGTGTTCACCGCCTCTGCCCAAAACCGATTGAATGTCTTGTATTCATCCAACATGGTTCTCCCCATTTCGATTAATGTTCTGTTCTTCCTTTCGGCCACTCCATTTTGTTGAGGGGAGTAGGGTGCTGAGAATTCATGCTTTATCCCTTCTTCATCGAGAAACTCTTCAACTTGGAGATTCTTGAATTCTGTCCCGTTGTCACTTCTGATGTTCTTTATGGTTGATGAGAATTCGTTCTGAGCTCTTCTTAAGAACTTCTTGAGGATCCCCTGAGTTTCTGATTTATCATACAAGAAAAATACCCAGGTAAATCTTGAAAATCATCAACAATTACTAAACCGTATTTGTTACCGCCGATGCTGATGTACGAGACTGGACCAAAAAGATCCATGTGGAGAAGTTCCAACGGTCTTGCGGTGGTCATCACATTCTTGGCGGGGTGTGGTGCTCCGACTTGTTTTCCTGCTTGACAAGCGCTGCACGTCCTGTCCTTTTCAAAAACCACATCCTTAAGACCACGGATGTGACCACCTTTTAGAAGTTTCTGCTGATTTCTCATCCCAACATGGGCTAGCCGTCTATGCCACAGCCATCCCATGTTGGTCTTAGCAACCAAGCAAGTGTTGAGTTCGGCTTTATCTTTGTTGAAGTCAACTAGATAAAGCTTGCCCTTCAACATTCCCTTGAATGCAATCGAGCCATCGCTTCTTCTAAAAACAGTCACACCCTCATTAGTGAATAAGCAGTTGTAACCTTTGTCGCATATTTGGGATATTGACAAAAGGTTATAATCTAGAGAATCTACGTGTAAAACATTTGATAAGGTATGTTGAGAGGATATTTCAATGTTACCGCTACCAAGGACCTTTCCTTGGCTGTTGTCTCTGAAGTATATGCCTTCACCTGGATCCTTGTTGTGCTCGTACTCCACAAACATACCTCTCTCTCTGGTCATGTGATTTGTGCATCCGTAATCAAGTACCCATTTTGTTCTGCCGGAGGAGTAAGCCTGCAAAAAAGAATTATTCCTTGGTTTTAGGTACCCAAGCTTGCTTGGGTCCTCTCGGGTTAGTCACAAGAGTCTTTGGCACCCACACACAAGTTTTCAAGTTCTTGTGGCGTGGCCCTGTATATTTGGCAATGACTCTTCCATTTTTTTGCTTTCATAAGAACATAAGAAGCATTAAATGTATGAAACAATGTTTGTGGTTCATATTCATGAGATTTTTTCTTGACAAAGACAATTCTATTCTTAGCACGATTAGAAGTAGGCATGTGTTTGTTCTTATCAAAACCAAGGCCATCTTTGATATTAGGAGGTCTAGTGACCATGTATGCACTGCGTGCATATTTGATCTTCTCCTTATCAAAGATGCCTCTTGGAGGGGCATGCATATTACGAGAAGTTGATGTATTAGAAATAATATTCTTCTTACTAGAGCAAGTGCAAGTTCCGATTGTTGTCGAACTCATATCTTTGGAGGAAGAGCTCTTGGAGGAAGAAGAGTCACTTTGCTTGAGCGACTCAACTTGCACCTCAAGGATCTTGTTAACTTTTGACAAGTTAGCAAGTTCTTCCTTGATTGCAATATGCGAGTCTTTTAGCTTTGAGTAAGTTTCCTTACTCAAGACTAGCTCAACTTCAAGCGACTTGTTCTTCTCTCTTTCAAGCTCGAGAAGCTTTTCAACTTCTTGATATCTCTTCCTTTCACGGATGAGCATATCTTCTTGTCGATCAAGAAGTTCTTCCTTCTCAAAAATTTCGTTCGACAACATTTCCATTTTCTTTAGAGAAATTTTACTTAGTCCTCTAAACATTTCTTCGTTATCGCTAGAGCTGTCAAAGTCATCAATAGTGGAATTTAGCGTATGAGGAGTGAGCCGTACCTTTTTCTTGCCTTCCTTAGCCATAAGGCAAGTGTGGTTGTTCATGTCCTGTCCTCCCATGTTTGGAAAGAGTGTGGCCTTCATAGTAGGCTTCTTGATTGCAATAGTGGCCATCTCTTCTTCTTCATCGGAGGAGGACTCGTCATTTGAGTCCCACTCCTTGCCAATGTGAGCTTGATGGTTTTGTCTTCTTTTTCTGAAAATTTTCTTTTCTTGAGCTCTTGTTTCCTTCTTCTTTTTGTTTTCTTCATAGGGGCAGTCCATCATGAAGTGACCATACTCTCCGCAGTTGTAGCAAGTGCGTCGAGCCTTGGATTTTCCTTTGTCCTTGCTTTTGCCTTCATTTGAGTTGTTGCCGTGTCTTCTTTTCATCATTCGCTTGAACTTCTTGATAAAGAGTACCATTTCCTCATCATCAAGATCGGTGCTCTCGTCACTTGTGTGCCCATCGTCTTGATATTCACGAGCTTCTTTGAGTTTGAGTCGGCATGTAGCTCTGAGAGCGACCTCTTTCCTTTTGGAGGAAGTGAGTTCGGCCAAGTCTTTGACGTATTTTGCATCTTTCTCCATCATCTCATGATTTATGATCTTCCCCAACAACTCATCGGGGGTCAATTTATGAAAACCGGGGCTTTCTCTAATCATTGAGCAGAGTGTGACATTTCTTGGCATGAAGGCTCTAATCATTCTCTTGACTACCTCGTGATCCGTCCATTTCTTACTTCCATAGGCACGTAACTTGTTGATGATTGCCTTCATCCGATTGTACATGTCTTGAGGTGATTCGCCTTCTTCAATAGCAAATCTCCCCAACTCTCCTTCAAGCATTTCTATTTTTGCTTCACGAACCGATCTATTTCCTTCGTGAGCCGTCTTAAGTGTATCCCAGATTTCCTTTGCACTTTCTAAGCCATCAATCTTGGTGAATTCCTCTCTACTTAATGATGATGTGATCACGGCAACGGCTTGTGCATTTCTGTGAATCTCTTGTTCTTGTTCTGGGGTGAGTTCTTCATCCGTGTCCGGGATATCTATGCCAGTGCAAACGATGTGCCGTAGACTAGGATTTAGGGATATTAGATGCATCTTCATGTTGTACTTCCACATTGTATAGTCGCTTCCGTCAAACTGTGGAGGTTTTCCCATAGGAATAGAAAGATAATGGTTGTTTGAGTTGAGACGGGTGTAGTTGTAAGGCTGTCGGGAGTAGTCGTGATGACCGCTCCCCGTCGTCTTCTCTTCTTCCTTTCCTTTTTGTCCTAGCAGCTTCTTTCTCAGAAGTGCCTTCAATTGTCGCACTTCTTCATCATCGTGTGGGCTCTCTTTCAGCACATCAAAAGCTTTAGTTTCTTGTTCCTCCTCATTGATGTTCATCTTGGAGATATCGTTGTTCTTCTCAGAGGCCATTGATCTCTTCGAGATGTGAGTCTCGTTGGTGGAGAACCTTGCTCTGATACCAATTGAATGTGGCCTAGAGGGGGGGTGAATAGGCCTTTTGAATTTCCTGCACACTTAATAGAATCGTCAAAACTTAGTTGGCCAGACTAGTCTGATTGTGTGGGCGGACTAGTCCGGTGTGCAAAAATTATGTGTGTTGATCAGGTGTTAATTGGGAAATAAATTTCTTTAGCAGCGGAATTGAGAACAACTGATATTTGTACTTGATATTAATATAAGAATGCAGGTGTAACTTCTAATTGCCTTATGTTGAAGTTTAGCACTCAAATGATCTAATGAACAAAATTTAAAGTAAATGAGACACAAGACACACGAATTTTTCCCGAGCTTCGATCTCACCACGAGATCTACGTCCTCGTTGAGGAAGCTCACACAGAGTCGGGTCTCCAACCCTTTCCCTCCTCAAGTCACCACGAAGGCCGACTTGATTCCACTATCAAGGGTAATCACCAAGTTTGTGGGGCAACCTCACACGTTGAGAAAAAGTGATCAAGTACACTCCAAAGTATTACAATGCAGAGTATGAGTGTAGAAAGATCAAACCCCAAGAGCTCGCAATGAAAGAATGACGATCTCCCAATCCCGAATCCAAGTGTTCAATTGATTTCACTCTTTTTGAACTTTAGATGTGTGGGGAGATGTGTTTTGGGCTCTTGGGACGAAGTGGCGGCACTAGGGTTTGCTCTTTGATCAATATTCGACGTGTGTGTTTATAGGAAAGTCGTGGACTCTCTATTTATAGGGTTTCCAAAGGTAGCCATTGAAAAACCCTAACACCGGACTAGTCCGGTGTAAGTCCGGACTTGTTCGGTTCCAATGTGTTTCGAGGTCCAAAAAGTTTGCTGGACTAGTCCGGTCCAACATCGGACTAGTCCGGTGTTGTGTGAAAGTGACTCCAGAAAGTTCATCGGACTAGTCCGCGGACTTGTCCAATCTCCACGAATGGGAGATTACAGAAAGTTCAACGGACTAGTCCGGTCAATGATCGGACTAGTCCGGTCCCTCAGTATGAGAGACTCCAGAAATATCAACGGACTAGCCCGGTGGATGAACGGACTAGTCCGGTCTCCTTGTGAGTGGGATTCCAGAAAGGTGAACGGACTAGTCCGGTCCATGATCGGACTAGTCCGGTGCTTTGTTAAAGTTAGGTTAGTTTTAATCCCTTACCCTCGCGCAATGTTGTGAGCTCTTGGAGTGTGTCTTTCATACACTCCCTATACATTCAAAATCTATTTTGGTCTTCCAAGCTTCATCAAAGTATTTCTCTTTGAACACCACTTCATATTTCACCTTTTTGTGTGCACCGAAATGTTTCACTTGTTTGTCCTGCAATCATCTCAGTAGTTTCATTAGGATCTCATATGTTGTCATCAATTAGCCAAAACCCACAAGGGATATCCTAGATGCACTTACAGTACATCCTTGCCAGCACAAGATATGGTCTTAATTGCGTCACATTTCGTATTCCAAAAGAAGCATTCTGGAGCACTGGAGAAGATAGAAGAGTCATTTTATTTGATGAGCTGCATCCCTTTTTGCATCGGGGCATGCTCGAAATCAACCTGCTGCTCGTCTGGTGCTTGTAAGTGCCTCTAATATTTTGTATTTGCTTTTCTTACTACACGCATACGCATTTCATGATATTATAACAATTCTAGACTTCTTCAATAGGATGCAATACATGGATAATGAAAAGTTGGCACGCAAGACAGGTATCCTTGACCCTACTAGGATTGCAAAGCCGCTATTTGACGTCTAGGCAGATCGAGACTCAGCAAATTTCAAGCACATGAAAAAAAAAAGATTTTGAAAAAGCAATCGCAAAACTTAAGAAGGATAAAAGGACATAAGTTGCAGCTTACATAGGACATGCAATGTTTAACTTTGTCAGAGACGGCAAGGACCTCGTAAAGGCTCCGTACAACTTCGAGTAAGTTCAACACATGACATTGAAATAACAGTTATTGGTAATTGTTAACACGTGTGTTTGTGTGTTTGCAGTGATCACTACATAATGATCTTCGTCAAGCCAACGCAGGGAATGGCAACAGTCTTGGACTCGGCCGATTTCCCACCAGATCGTTATAAAGATTTCCTTTCCATTTTGAAACTGTATGTTTATTCAATAATTTTAATTTACACACATTTAGCATGTGTTGACAAGTTTTATATGACATTTCTTGTATTACAGCGCTTGGCAGTTTTACGCGGAACGGCTTGGCGGTGAGAGACATTCCAATACGAATGCATTGGACATTAAAAACGTATTATGCTTGTCCGAAGCAGCCTGCTGGGAGTGTCTTATGCAGGTATTATGTATGCGAGCATCTTCGGACCGCCAGCGTATATAGGGTGAATCGTGAGGATGTAAGTTATCCTTAATGTCGATACCTTATTTTCTTACTTTTGAGTTTCATTTTCATTGTAACTAGCATAGTTTAATACTTATGTTCTCTGCTGTTCAATATTACTAGAAACATTATTTTCATATTTTGATTCCAACTTCAAAACTCAATTGCTCATAGTACAACTGCTCCAAAAATACCAACTAAATTCCTTTATACTTTCACTTTGATCTATACTTTAAGATTGTTCAAACCAACACATTATAAACCTTGTTATGTGTTATATTGCAGCACACGAATAATCTGAACGAAGAATGGCCGGTTTGTAGAAGTATTCCTGATGGAGGAGACAACAAGATTGCTTCTGAACTCTGTCAATTCATTTGTCGCAAAATTTTGCACATAAGAGGGAAGTTCTTTGATGAGAATGGTACAATAGCTGATGTGCCAGAACTTTGCGACTATGACAATAGAAACAATTTTTAGTGAAAACTTGTAAACTATGAGATGAATTGTATGTGTATCTTGTACATATGTATATTGTTTTAGTGAAACTGACTTCTGTGAGATGACTTCTGTGATGATAATATTGTTGACTTCTGTTCTCTGATGATATTGTTGACTTATGTTCTGTGACTATATTGAATTGACCTAGAAATTATAAATAATAGCAGTAGTACTGCATAGGTTGTACCTTATTACAGACGGTTATTTACCAACGGCTAGGAATTCCTGTGAAAAACAATTATCACAGGCGGCTAGATATAGGTAAAGAACCATTAGTGATAACCTAATTATCAATGGCGGTTACTGTTATGGTAGAAAACGGCTATGGTAAAAAGTCTTCACAGGCGGCTTGATATAGGTCAACATCCGCCTGTGATAACACCATTATCATAGGCGGTTAGATATGCTACAAGACCCGCCTGTGATAAGACAATTATCACAGGCGGGTATGTATGCTGCACTACTCGCCTATGATAACTTATCTTCACAGGCGGCTAGCATAAGTAAAAACCGCCTGTGATAATGTTTCTTTACAGGCGGTATAACTTCTCTGCCTGTGAAATTGCGGATTATCACAGGCTCTTCATTTCAGGCGTTTTTAAAAACCGCATGTGATAATAGGTTTGGAGCCGCCTACGATAAGGCTTATTGTAGTAGTGTGACAACCCAAGACAAACATTTCTTGGATCTCTACCGAACTCCGGATCAAAACGGTCTAGAGCTTGCCATGCCGCGCCATCCGAAGGATGCACCATAATATCTTTGTCGTCGCTCTCACGTATCTCTTCTGAAGCCAGCTCATCCACTTCGCTATTTCTTGAGAAAAAACAATCATTTAAGCCTAGACATGATAGGCATGTACCGAAGCTATTTGACCGGTACCTTTGTACCTATTTCCTCTCCATCATCATTCAAAACCTTCACATGTCAAGATGCATTGCAATGCATACAATGAGTATCGTTCTCGTGTTCCTTCCAAAACAACATGCAATGATTCTCGCACGCATCAATTTTCTCATAACTCATGCCAGACCTTCCAAAATCTTCTTTGAGTGATATATGTCTTCCGACATCTTATGTTTTGATGGAAGGAGATCATTGATCAACTTCAGGATACCGTTGTAGCAATTGTTTGCAAAATTGTACTTAGACTTCAACCCCATAAGTCGTGTGACTGCCAGCAGAACAGTCACATTGGCGCCCTCATACACTTTTTCACCCGCGGTGGCAAGAAGCCTGTAAAACTTCTTCACCTCCTTTGGCAGTGACTACTCTCCGTACTCTCGACCAACATCCGACATCATCTCATCCATCCGATCTTCATTCTCATTTCCGTCCAACTCACTCGCATGATCCATCTCTCCATGCTCACGCCAGACTAGATAATCTGGCATAAATCCGTGCTTACAAAGGTGCAACATCATTTCAGACCTCTCCAAACGTCGACGATTCTGGCACCTGCTACACGGACACTTCACAAAACGAGCACCACTAGGAAATGTTTGGTCACAAACACATTTACGATTCGTTCCCATTCCAAAGTGTACACACCGTCTAAACTCCATCCATCATACATCACCTTACGATCGCCACCCATTTTTCAACTTATACCTTCAAAGCATAAAATTCATTATTAGTTTATTTTTATATAATGTGACAGCCACTACAACAAGGCACATAGGTCCTAAACCCACCCAAGCGTGATCACGTGAGGCATGCTTATGACGACACGCGTAGTCTGGATCCAGATGAAATTTTGGCAGCATAACCCCGTTGTTCTCCACTGCACGCCTAAAAATGGTGCAATAGAGAACATTAGGGTTATACCGTCGAAATCTCATCCAGATCCAGACTCGCATCTCATCGCAAGCCACGCCCCCTGATCCACTACCAAGCTGTACGAAAAGGGACAATTCCGAACTTTCACGTCTCACATGCCAATAACATGTGAAACGTGCCGATTTGAAACGGGTAATCAAATTCTATTGGTTACATTGCTCATTTTCATTTTTCAATCATTTACAAGAGAGGAAACAACAAGATAGAGGGGGAAAGTTGGTCAGAGTTGAAAGTTCTAAGTCCGTGTCCACTATCCACGCGTGGTTAATTGGTCGTCCTCATTGTTGCCATACACATCTATGCTCGTCTTGACGCATACTTCACAACTATAATCATCTTTCACTACAGGCCTCTAAAGCTACCAAAATTATAAAGATGTTTACTATATTACAAACATATAATTAGTCATCATATCTCAAATGCCAAAAAGGAGCAATCACATGCATGATACGAACTTTTAATTCATTTAGAAGAAAAACTATACAAGCCTTTTAATTCATATCTAAAAGAAGTAATCACATGATATGAACTTGAATATTCAACTAACATTTATTGTCTTTAGATTAAATTATATGGATTAATAGATATGAATCACATTCAATTTATATAGCTTAATGGATATGAATCACATTGAACTCTAATCACATGATATGAATTTGCATAATGATAAAGCATTACTTTCACGAGTTAGCAACCACTCACAAATTACACATATTAATTTGCAATACCCCTACAAATTAACAAACATTTTACCTTGATTTTGAACCCGATGAAAGACGCTGAGAGGGGTGCTGCGCGGACCAAGATGCCGGACTCGAGTGCCTATGAGGGCCGGACGGGGCCGCTGACGGGGCGCCGAGGAGGGGGGCGGGGGGGGGGGGGGGGGGGTGCGGACGTGGCCGCCGGGGCGCCTGACAGGGGCACCGACGGTGGGAGGGGGGGTGTAGACCGGGGCGCCAAATGGGAGGCCGGACGGGGGCGCCGGAGGGGATGCCGACGGGAGGCGGACGGGCGCGCCAGTGGGACGGACGACGGCGGCGAGCTGGTGGTGGGCGGGCAAAGGGCGGGCGGTGCGGGCGAAGTGTCGAGGGCGGTCGTGCGGAGAGAAGTGTCGACAAGTTAGGATTTTCGAGTGGGGCCCACTTAAGAGCATCGGTTGGGGTACGGCCGACGCTCTTAGAGCCCGAGCCACCGGGACCTTATTAGAAGCGTCGGTTGAACCGACACATTTAATAGAAGCGTCAGTTCCTTAAATAAAATGGACTCATTTAATTTAAGGGTATCGATTTCTTTAAATCGACACTTTTAGTCTCTTTATATGCGTCGGGGCTGATGCCTCTAAATAAACCGACACCTTGTTCATGGTTTCCTGTATTGAACTCTAGCTTATGGCATTTCTGGACTATGAAACTACTAATACAAAGTAGTACTGTTAATGCTGTTTTTTTTCTTAACACGCCCCAGTCAGAGTCAGTGTGTTTTGGGCCTTGCTTTCAGATTAAGTATCCAGTCTTTTAAGGCATAAAAGATAATTGTCTACTGACACCGTGAGTTGAATATGACCAGTTCTGACCACATACACCTTGGTAGTTAATTATATTGGTTCATTTAATCAAGCAAGGCATCGTTTGTAACCTTACCGCGACACATTCTGGGTTACTAGTGTTCGTCGTTTGTAATGGTACTAGTGTGCATATCAGTACCTTGCTTAAAATCCAAGACACATCTGGGTTACTAAAATTGGTTCCGTTGGAGCCCACTTTGCTGGTTTAGTATTCACAATTTATCATACGTGATACTTATCTTTATTTGGTTCCTTGCCGCCGGCACCCTGCGTACTGGGTACCCGACGACCGCAAGTAAACTCACGGAGACCCGCCTCCTCGTTTGGGTAGCTCCCACACTGCAACGTGTAATGAAGATCAGACCTAACTCTCTGTACAAGGAAGCTCCAGTCATGGCACGTGTTTAGTGACCCCGGATGTAACCCCAGTAGAGGGAAGCTCCGAAGCTGCCACGTGTCGAGCCTCCGGGCCTAAGCCGCAACAGGAAGACTGTCGGATCTCCAACGGCGCGGACATTCAAGTGGCAGTTAAGGAAGCCGTTACAAGACCTAATTACGTATCATTAATTAGGGATGTCAATTGTACATGCGGGTTCGGGTACCCAGCGGGTATTGCACCCGACGAGTGCGGGTACGGATATAATTTTTTACCTGTGGGTACAACCCCAACCCGACCCGATGTTTTGTACGCACAGATTTTGTTTTCTACCCGTGGTACCTGACAGGTTTACCCAAAATAATAAATTTGATCCATATAACTGTTCAATCCAAGGTAAATCAGTTGCCCCGTCCAATTAGGCCCAATCCATTCTATTGTAAAATAATGGCCCAATCTATTCAATTGTAAAATAGTGGCCAGTCCAATCGTATAATTAAAATATTGAAGCAAACCCTAGCCTCGCTCTTGCTGAGGCCCCGTCCCAGGCCACGGTGGCTGCTCCCTCCCGCTGCCCTGCCCTAGGCCATGGTGGCCGCTCCCTGTACCTGCTCTGCCCCTACCACGGCGGCCGCTGTGCCCCACAGCCCTATGGCATCGACGAACGTCGTGCCAAGCCGCCCTGCCTCGACAGCCAGCATTCCGCCGCCAGCGCTCTGTAAGCCACAGACTCCCGCTTCCGTATTCGCATGGCCAGAAAGGCTCCGTCACGCCGCCGCTGATCGGCTTGGCGACCCCCTATTGCTCCATACCGCTGCTTCAATATTTGGTGACGTTATTATAGTCAAGTACTCGACGCGTACCCGAATCCCGATTAAATCCGGCGGGCGCGGGTACGGGTTCGGGCTGCAAGGAGCATAACACCCTACTCCACGGTGAATGGTATTGCTAGTATGTGTGTATTCCTGTGTGTGTATTGGGGATTGAATGTCTGGTCCTTTGTAACGATGGCGGTCTGATCCTTTTATAGACAAGGTCAGACGCCTTACAAGTGGGGTCCCGGGGCCCAACAGGTGGTCCCGGGGCGATCTTATCTAGAGATCTAAGACTTCTCGCATAAGCATTCTCCGACCATGGACTGATGACTCAATGTCTGGCCGCCTGAATCGTCAGTAGCCCATGCGCCATTGTTGACAATGGCAAGAGATGTCCCGTCCAACTATCTTTGTCGCCGTAAGCTATACACTTGGCGCAGTGGGATAGGACTGAGGCGTCTTCACTACGATGCGATTGGTCGTAGCGATACCTGACATTAGGCATGCGCTGCGCCATGCTTATGAGGAAGTCGCGCATCTTCAATCCTTGGCAGGGACAAGGCGCACCGCCCTCTTAACCCCGCGTCCCTCCGCCCAGGGCAAGTGGCTAGACTACGTGGCAGCTCGGGAGCTCACCTCTGTGGAGGAGGTCAGGTCCCACATTGCGGACCATGTGATAGCCCGGGAGCTCACCTCTACGAAGCAGGTCAGGTCCCGTCCTACGGCCCACGTGGCAGCTCAGGAGCTCAACTCCGTGGAGGAGGTTAGGTCCCGCCTTGTGGGACATGTGGCAGCGCTAGAGCCTGCCTATACAGGAGGTGGCCCGTCTGATGCCTCGAGCCACAGGGCAGCTCCAGAGTCATGTCTTGTGGGGGAGAGGGATCCTTCCCAGCTGGACACGTGGCTGCTTGGGAGCTCGTCTTCGAGCGGGAGCTGAACTCTTCCCCAGTGTCTCTTGTAGGGACCCCGGACCCTGTATCTGAACTCGACGGGTCCGACTCTTCCGAACACATGGCGCCCTTGGACCTTGCCTCCGCGGAAGGCGAGGTACCTAGGCGACTCTAGCTTGTGCGCGAGAGTACTCGGTATGCCGGGTAGCGACACGTACAAATCGTGTATTAGGTAATTAAAGACCACTGGGCCACATATCAAGCCAGACTAACAATGTAACAGCCAGTCCTTGGTTTATAAAAGGGTTGTGTCGCACAGTACATTGGCACGAGGCCCAATTAAGCAAGCTCATACGCTCACAAGCAACCACATACTCATACAATCAACAACCACCCCGTGGAGTAGGGTATTACGCTCAGACGGCCTGAACCACGTAGAAATCCCCTGTGCCACCGTCTCATTCTAATCTTATGCGCACCCCATCCGAATACGAACCTCTACGACTACACTTTAGTAGTACCGGGGAAAGTGTCGATCGCACACTTTGACATTTGGCGCGCTAGGTAGAGGCACACCTGAGATTTCGAGATGTGAAGACCATCGCAGGATCGTCCAGCGACCATGCTGAGCAACTTGCTGGAGGAAATCCCTCCAACGTGCAACACCTAGCTGGTGCTATTGTCACGGTGGGCATCATTCCACCACCACCACTAAATACTCTGGCAAACAACGCTAGACAACAGGATGGTGTCTTCGCGTCAGTCACTACATCGACGTGCAACAACCCCGAGAACGCGATCAATGCAGCGCGTACTATATTTCAGTGTCCTCCAGCACCCAGAGCTCTTCAAGGTGCAATAGAGCAGTGGAGCGCTGATGTGGAGCATCTGTTGTAGAAGCAGCCGATGCCATCAGCAACCAAGGTCCTCCCCCTTCAAGGCAGGCACCTTCTCAGCGAAGGGCCTTGTCGGGCAGACTTGGTCCTTAGGCGTCACAGTGCCGAGGCGTGCACCCTCCTAGCAAGTAACATCGCTGCCCTCCGCGGCACGTCGTACTCACACTACGTCAAGACTCTCGACCCATGATCTGCGATCGGAGCTTGACCGCTGATACAGGCAGCAGGACAACCGCGTCCTCATGGAGCATGCTCGCGAGAGGCGAGTTGCGCGTGAAAAGCCTTCTCCCTTAAGAGTAGGGGGCGGTTGTTCGGCTCTAGCCATGCACCTGCGCATGGTCCAATAGCCACAGACATTCCGGCCTCGTCCGCCGAAGAAGTACGATGGGTCTATCAACCCGTCGAGTTCCTCCAGATATACTCCACCACCATCCTCGCGGCTAGAGGCAATGAGGCTGTGGTGGCCAGTTACTTTCTGTTGCTCTAATTGGGACAGCTAGGTCCAGGTTCATGAGTCTTCCGACTGACTCTATCAACAGTTGGGCGGAACTATGCCGCCAGTTCACCACCAACTTCGGGAGCTCCTACACTTGACCTAGCACAAAGCTAGATTTATTTGTCATACAACAAAAGTCGAGAGAGTCGCTGTGATCGTTAATCCAACAGTTTACTCAGGTACGGAACACCATTCCTTCCATCTCCAACGCATCTGTTGGTGTGGCATTTAGGGCGTTAGAGACAAGAAGATGTTGGAGAAGCTGACGACTAAATAAGTCACCAGTGTCACAGAGCTCTTCAGCCTAGCCGACAAATGTGCTACGGCTGTAGAGGGTCGTGAATTGTACTCCAAACCTGCCCCGAAGGTTGGCAAAAACTCTTTAAAGGCTAAAGCCACTGCCTCCGGCAGTGGAAAAAAGAAGAAAATGTCCAACGACAAGAAGAAGCCGACGGTCGGCACACCTACTGCTGCCGTAGCTGCAGCTCCGGGTGGCCGGAGGCCACGCCCCAAAAAACGTCCTCGACCATCGTTCGAAGATGGCGGCGGTCAAAAGATGTGGTGTCCGATCCACAAAACATACACTCAAAATCTTGAAGGTTGTCGCGTGGTCCAGAACCTTGTTGAGCGCTTCAACAAGTGCCGAGAAGAAGTTCATTTCCGCCAGCGGGAAGTAAATCAGAAGGTCGACGAAGCTCCGACTAATCCGGAGGTAGGCTTCCAGGACCCCAAGAAGGTACTGAAGGTTGTGTACAACACCGTCAACGATGATTTTGATATCTCCGACAACGAGCATCGGAAGACTCTCCATACGATATATGGAGCGTCGTGGGACATGACCTCCCGCCGCGTTCTCAAGACCATGCGTTGGGCATGGCCGCCTCAGCTCCTACCGCTAAGGAAGAACCCCATCGGAAGTGGATGGATACTCCCATCACTTTTGATGCTTCAGACTGCCCAAGGAACATGATCGGAGCTAGTCAACTGCCGATGATGGTTTCTCCTACCATCAACAACGTCCAGCTCTACCATGTCTTGGTGGATGGAGGTGCGGCGCTCAACCTCCTCAGCTATGAAGCATTCGTGAAGATTCAGATCCAACTCTCGGACCTTCACCCCTCACGTCCCTTCTCTGTGGTAGGTCCAGGAGCTATATCTCCTCTTCGATCAATCACACTCCCGGTGACCTTCGGGAATCGGGAGAACTACAGGACCGAGAAGCTGGTATTCGACGTGGCGCACATTAGCCTACCCTTCAATGCCATCCTAGGCAGGCCAACCCTGTACAGGTTTATGGCCGTAGCTCACTACGACTACCTGGTGTTGAAGATGTTGACCCCTTCAGGCGTTCTCCGGATCTGAGGGGATCACACTGTAGGAGTCACTGCGCTGGAAGAACTCCACGCGCTTGCAATAGCGCAGGAGGAAGCACCTGGTAAGGAGCAAGCTGCTCAACCTCCGAGCACTCGTGACCGAGGCTTAACCTCTACACCACGCGTGCAGCCGAGCAGCGACATCGACATTCCTGTCAAAGTCATCCAAATTAGTTCTGATGCTGCCTAGACCACCCTTATATCTGGAGGTCTGGACAACAAATAGGAACTCGCTCTCATCACTTTCCTCCAGGCGAATGTCAACATGTTTGCATGGAAACTGTCACAGATGTCTGGGATCCCTGGGGAGGTGATTGAGCACAGTCTAAAGATATATCTTGATACACGGTCAATACACCAGAAGCCACGAAAGCAATCAGTCGAGCGGCAAAACTTCATAAGACAAGAAATTAAGAAGCTTCTTGAAGCCGGTTTCATCCAGGAGGTTCATCATCCACAATGGCTGGCAAACCTAGTCGTTGTGCCCAAGGCCGGAGGTAAGCTTCAAATGTGTATCGACTACACCACCTTAAATAAGGCATGTCCAAAAGACCCATTTCCACTACCTAGGATAGACCAGATAGTGGATTCCACCTCCGGGTGCGATCTATTGTGTTTCCTAGATGCATACTCTGGATATAATCAGGTCCAAATGTCTAGGGAAGATGAAGAGCATACTTCCTTCATAACAGTAGATGGGTTGTATTGTTATACTGCCATGCCTTTCGGTCTCAAAAATGCTACTTCATCTTTTGTGCAAGCCATGCACAAAACATTTGGAGAGCTCAATAGGGACTTGGTGGAGGTCTACGTCAATGACATCATTGTGAAGGTGAAGAACAAGGAGTCAGTCCTTGACAACTTGCAAGCCGTCTTCGACAAGCTGCACATTATGCGCACTAAGCTAAATTCGATCAAATGTGTCTTCGGGGTTAGCTCCAGGAAGCTCCTCGGATTCTTGGTGACTCACTGAGGAATTGAGGCAAATCCGGCAAAGATCAAGGCTATTGAAGACATGTGGCCCCCAGCCTACAAGAAGGATGTCCAGAAGCAAACTGGATGTCTAGTTGGGCTCAACCGGTTCATCTCAAGACTGGCAGAACGGGTGCTACCCTTCTTCAAGTTATTGAGGAAGTCCGGAATATTCCACTGGTCTGAAGAAGTAGAAAAGGCGTTCCAAGAGCTCCAATAGTTCTTCACCACACTACCAATCCTGGAAGCTCTGAACCCTGGTGAGCCTCTTTTGCTTTACATTTCAGCAACTACGGAAGTTGTCAGCATGATCATGGTCGCAGAAACACTGGAGCCAACTACAGTTCAGGAGCCCAGACCCCTCTATGAGGGTCCACAGCTACATGAAGGCGAGTATGGGTCCCATCCCCCAGGCACGGAACCTCAAGGAAAGCTCCCAGAGGATCAAACTCTCTCAACCGAGGGAGTTCTCACGGCCGAAGAAGAAGTTTCGGACCCCTCCGGGAGGGTCTGGGAAGCTCAAGAAGAAGGTCCGGACCACTCCGGGAGGGTTCGGCTTGATGAAGAAGAAGCTCCAGGACCTTCTAGGAAGTCCCGGACTGTCCACGGCTAGTGTACTTCATCAACAAAGTACTCCATGACGCCAAGACTCGATACATTGAGGTGCATAAGCTGCTCTATGAAGTTCTCATCGCCTCAAGGAAGCTTCATCATTACTTCCAAGCCCACAAGATATCAGTGGTAACCTCTTATCCATTGTGTGCTATACTGCATAACCCCAACTCTACGGGAAACATTGCAAAATGGGCAGCGGAACTGGCAGAATTTGATCTCGAAATCTTGCATTGACATGCGATCAAGAGCCAGCATTATTTGACTTCATAGCGGAGTGGACCCCTTCTTCATCAAATCCAGGGGGCCCTATTGAGTAGAAGCCGGAACCTAAGGTCCCAGTCTTCACCGAGCCTCACTGGACTCTCTACTTCGATTTCTCCGTGCAAAAGCAGTGGGCTAGGACTGGAATTCTTCACCGCGCACCGACCGGGGAGAAGGCCAAGTACATGGTAGACCTTGACTTCAAGGCAACCAACAACATGGCAGAGTATGAAGCTCTCATCTACGGGCTCAAGGTTGCGCTATCATGTGGCATCAAGGAGATGCTGGTGAAGGGTGATTCAAAGATCATTATCAAGCAAGTCAAAGGCAAATGCAATTGCAATAACCCACAACTCGCTGCTTACCTCCTTGAAGTCCAGAATGTCCAGAAGGACTTCCACGCCCTAGACCTCTGCCATTTATAGCGTCTCAACAACGCTAAAGCTAATGAACTCCCAATGAAGGCTTAAACTGAAGCTCAAGCTCCCGACAGAGTCTTTGTCGAGAGATTGTCAACACCTGCCGCTCAGCCTGCTGAACTGGGCAAAGGGGGTGAGACCAGCACCTCGAAGTTGGTTGTCCCAGTGTCCCTGTTACCATGGCGTCCGATGCATGGATCTTGGAGATCTGAAGCAACTTGAAAGACAACATCCTTCCTGAAGACAATGCCTCCGCTGACCGGATCATCAGATTGGCTAAAAGATACACGCTGGTAGAAGGGGATCTCTACCGGCATGGTGCCAACAGCGTCCTAATGCGGTTCATTGCCCGGGAAGAAGGCTGCGAGCTCTTCGCAGAAATCGATGGAGGCGAGTGTGGGAACCACGTGTCTTCCAGCACGTTGGTTGGGAAAGCCTTCCAGCATGGCTTTTACTAGCCTACAACACTCCAGGATGCAGTTCAGCTGTTAAAAAGGTGTGAAGCATGCCAGTTCCACGCGAAAGAAATTCACACACCGACTCAGTCGTCGCAAATGGTACCTCCTACATGACCATTCGTCGTGTGGGGGATCGACATTTTGGGACCTTTCCCAAAAGCCGTCAGAGGTTGCAGGTTCCTGTACGTCGCCATCGACAAGTTCACCAAGTGGCTGGAAGCTACTCCAGTTGTGACTATCAACAAGCAATTTGCTATCAAGTTCTTGAAGTCTATATTCTGCTGATTTGGAGTTCCGAACAGAGTCATAACTGACAACAGAACCCAATTCACAAGTGCAGCATTCCAAGAATATTGCGGAGACCTCAGCATACAAGTAAGCTACGCATCAGTAGTTCACCCAACAAGTAATGGCCAAGCCGAGAGAGCAAATGCAGAAATATTGAAAGGACTCAAGACGTGCACATATGAGCGCTTGAAGAAACATGGAGCCAACTGGATAGAGGAGCTTCCGTCTGCAGTGCGGGCGAGCAGGACAACTCCTAACCGATAAACTGAAGAGACACCCTTCTTCCTGGTGTATGGAGCAGAAGCGGTCCTTCCTCCGGAGATCACAATGGGGTCGCTCCAAGTCCGGACCTTCGACGAAGCCGCTCAGGACAAGCTCCGACATGAAGACCTTTACCTCGTCGGTGAGGGAAGGTGTCAAGCAGCTGTTCGGGGTGCACGATATCGCCAGGCCCTCTGGCACTATCACCAAAGGCATGTGCGCAACCGATAGCTCGAAGAAGGCTATCTAGTGTTGTAGAGAATACTAACTCATGAAGGTAGGAACAAACTGTCCCTTAGCTGGGAAGGTCCCTTTCGAGTGACCAAAGTATCTTGCCCCGGATGTGTTCGCTTGGCAACAGAGGATGGGACTCTGCTTCCCAATCCATGGAACATCGAGCACCTCCATAAGTTTTATGCTTAGTTTCACAGAGGTTAGTCTTTAATTACACATAATGTAAGTTATAGAGTCTATAAACAGAGTTGGATAGGTCCTAAAGGAGAACATCTGGACCCCTCCGGCAGGGTTCGGGCAGTTCAAGCACACTCAACTTAGTCCCTGTGCTAAAAGTGTAGCTTACATACCCTGGCTTAGAATAACATGAATAGCGCACTTGTCCTGGTTCCGTACCCTAAGTGTGTCCTTTTCTCCCCTGTAATTTGGACATATAATGAAAGACATCGTTGTGTGAAAGCAGACTCCACGTGCAATAATTTTGTACATGCTCGTTTCTTTTATTATTTTTTCTTTTTGTCTATAACGAAGTTGTAGAATTATTTTTGAAATTTACTCCAAGTTATTCTTATGATATACATGTTATATTGACGATCTTTTTTGGATTTTTGCATTGCTAGATGGTCGAAGTTATTCTATGATATACAAGTTGCTAGATGATCTTTTTTGGATCTTTTTTCAGATTTTTGGATTTTCTGTCTGAACGCCAAAGCCAGTGACAGGTCCAGAGTGCGCTATCGACTTAGACTGGTCAAGTACCCTAAGTACGCCACTCTTCCTATATTCTGTCAGTCCTCAGTAAGCGGGGTTCGGAAGGCATTCGGATCTGAAGAGATTATATCGATATACTTGTTATTATTTTGAATTCCTTCAGATCTAAAATTCAAATAAGAATAGTAAGTCGCAAATGAGTTATATATGAGAGGACAAATTTCACTTTTTTTCTTGTCTTTAATGCGCAGGAAAAATGAAAAACATATGGCAATGGTGGAAGATGTCGTAGCTCGTATGCTCCGACAACCCCCAGGGGGCCCGCTGTCGATGTTTTAAATGTTGAAAGTTGGTGTCCTCGGAGTCAACAAGCTTCAAAAACACCCTTGGGGGCCAGCCATCAATGTGAAGAATTAATGGAGAATCTAAACAAAGATGGTGGAGAAATCATCCTGGGGAGATTCCCCGTCGACGTATTATGCATTGATGGTAGAAACCGTAGACGTCGGGAAGCTCTGGCGACCCCAGGGGGCCCGCTGTCGATGTTTTCAAGCGTTGACATTTGACGCCGGAGCGTCCAACACCACTCAGGCGACTGAAGTGCTACCCGGAGCTTCCACCACCACCAGCATAGACGCTGGGGCCTCCACAGCAGGTTCTGGAACTGCCAGAGCTTCCACAAAATCTTCCTCCGCGTGGTCCAGCATTTCCACGGGAGCTTCTGTTGTAGTCACTATCGTTACCCTACAAATCGGGTACTGCTGCATACAACAAGAAGCTCTGTACCCGCCCTCCCCGCCGAGGAGGGTTCCGGAGCTGCCACGCGTCATACGGCTTCGGGCCCTTGATCCCACCAAGGAGGGCTCCGGAGCTGCCACGCGTCCTCCAGCTCCGGGCCCTTGCTCCTACCGAGGAGGGATCTGTAGCTAGAGTGTGTCCCACGGCCTGCAATGAGCCGTGGACCCCAAAGAGTAAAGCGCGGTGCATCCTGTACAGTCGCGCCTTGAAGGCACACGCCTTCCCTAAGCGCACGGTGCAGCGCACGCCCCTCTCAGGTACCGCTACGCCCAATCGCGTCATAGTGAAGGTGCCGCAGGTCTATCCCACTTGGCCAAGTGGGTATCTTGCGGCAACGAGATAGGCCGACGGGACACATTCTGCCACTGTTAGCAACAGCGCATGGGCTACTGACAAGACAGGAGGCAAGATAGCAAGTCTTCACTGCCTCGCTCAGGCAAGCTTACGAAAGAAGCCTTAGATCTTTAGGATAAGATCACCCCGGGACCACCTGTCGGGCCCCGGGACCCTACTTGTAAGGCGCCCGACCTTGTCTATAAAAGGCTCGGACCGCCACCGTTAAAACCACAATCAGAATCCCCGACACACGCATACACACTCACCAGCAATACAATCCACCGTGGAGTAGGGTGTTATGCACCTTGCGGCTCAAACCACGTAAAAACCACTGTGTCACATAGTCTTCCACTAGAACACTAGTTTGAGGCCTAAGCCCCGCCGAACAAGAACCTCTGCGGGCTGCTCCGTAGCAGATCCGGGGGAAGTGTTGCATTAACACTTCGACATTTTGCGCGCCAAGTAGGGCCTTTTCCCCTTAAAAAAGTGGTAGCGCTTTCACCAATCATGGTGTTCATCAAGCCTGCGAGTAGCAGCAAGATCAAGCCGCAAAAGGTCGACCAGCTCCGGCACCACCTAGGGGGCCTGCCGTCTAACCGATGGGCGACGCTGGAGCAGCCAGCACCAGCACCACCCAAGGGGCCTGCCGTCGACATTTCTACAACGACGATGGGCGACGCTGGAGCAGCCAGCACCAGATCCACCCAGGGGGCCCGCCGTTGATGTTCTTCTCATTAATGGGCGATGCCAGAGCATCCAGCTCTAGCACCTCCCAGGGGGCCCGCAGTCAATGTTTCTTAGCGTTGATGATGGGCGCCTTCGGAGCATCCAGCTCCGGCACCATCAAAGGGGCCCGTCGTCGATGTTTCTACGGTGACGATGGGCGACGCCGGAGCAGCCAGCACCGGCACCACCCACGGGGCCCTCCACCGATGTTCTTCTCGTTGATGATGGGCGATGCCAGAGCATCCAGCTCTAGCACCTCCCAGAGGGCCCGCTGTCGACGTTTCTTAGCATTGATGGTGGGCGCCGCTGGAGCATCCAGCTCCGGCACCACCCAGGGGGCCCGCTGTCAACGTTCTTCTCGTTGATGATGGGCGATGCCGGAGCATCCAGCTTGGCACCTCCCAGGGGGCCCACCGTTGACGTTTCATAGCGTTGATGGTGGGCACCGCCTTGGTTCGGTGGCTACCTCGTTGCCATAGCTACCAGCGTCAACTATCCATGCTCCCGCAATCTGTCGGGGGCCCGCCGACGACATCCTGCGACTAAGTCTAGGCGTGCCCAACCAGTTGGCCGCACCTACCAGGGGCTGCTAAGGGGTCTCATGGGTAGTACTGTAGGATCGAAGAAAATGTGAAAAGCTACCAGTGGGAGGGGGGTGAATGGTAGATTTAAAAAATCTTACGCAGCGGAAACAATTAAATCCCAACCCCAAATGCAGAAAAATGATTTGTTAAAGAAATCATGTGTGAGACTAATCTAAATGTGTTTTACCAGGACAAAAGTGATATATATCAGAGAGAATCAATTCACGAATAAAACACAAGAAGCATCACTCAAATCCTTCGAGAGGAACTCAAGTTATGATCGAAAGATCGAACAAAGGTCAATCTGTCCTACCCGAGAAAACAGTTATGGAACGCTGCAAAGAAACTCGTGTAGATCAGAAACCAGAAATCCAATGACTATGAAATTTTGACAGATTATAGATAATCAAGTTGTGAAGACAACCCAAAACAAATCACGTCAATTGGATCTGTAAAACTCGAGTTATGATAAAACCACCGACGAAAGGTAGTGCTGTCTTGAAACTCGACGAGTAAAACTTGTCTGGAACAAGTCAGACGAACAAGACACAAAAGTTCCTTCAAACTACAAATTTTATTCAATAGAACACAAGAGGTACATCCCAAAAGTCGTGCACCACGAGCTTTGGCCTCGTTGCTTATATAACCAGCCCTTAGGCCAACCCAATCTCAACTAGGACTTTAATCCTACTCATATCATGAATTGAAACTTTTCATAACTGCTTAGGACTCTTCTATACGCAGATAGAAGCGATCTTAAGACTTCCAAACACCTTAGGAACGTATCCCACATTCCTAAAACAACTCAAATTCATGAGCCACACGAAATCCTATCATAACCAACTCAAATCTTTTCATATTTGAGTCAAACCCGACTCAGCTGGAGCCTGAATCCATAACCTAGTCGGTTGGACCTTTCCAACCAATTCTTTATGTCCACATCTCTTCATCACGCTTCGCAACCATGTAGCCACGTCCATGCACTCCTTGCACACGTGCAAACATCTTCCAATGACGTCCACAATACCCTAATATGCATTGTTTTTGATTCAAACATGATGCGCAACCTCCCAATCAACTCAACCACAATTCCTCCCGAAATTTGTTGTTGAACCTTATCTTCTCCCTAAGACTAGTTCAATGGATCCCGTCACCAGCCATGTCTTGAAGTCAAGCAACACCTGCACATGAACAAATAACCAATCCGTACAAACCCAAGTCCGCGACTTGACTCAAGTTAGTTTCAAACACAACACCTTAGTGAGCACCTCACATAAGCATGTTGCAAAGCATAGCAAAACGATATCATCCATATCAACCAAGACGCACCAAAAACATAGCAAATGAATACTAAGCAATCTTTCCATGAATAGAAAGCATGTTCAAAATATTTCACATGAAAATTTGGAACATTACGATCAATCTCTGAACCTTGCCAAAGCTAACCTGAGCTTGAGCTAGAGCTTACCAAAGCTAGTACAACCTAGCGCCAGAGCTTACCAAAGCTAGTCGGACCTAGTGTCGGAGCTAACCAAATCCAGGCGGACCTAGCGTCGGAGCTAACCGAAACTAGTCGGAACTAGTCAACCCAAAAGCCGGAGCTAGAGAAACATGTCGAAGCTTAACAAAGACATGCCGGAGCTATCAAAGACATGCTAGAGCTAACCAACATAAGTCGGACCTAGAAAAACATACCAGACCTTACGTTGGATCTTGCAAAAGCTCGGAGCTAGAGTCGGACCTTGCTAAAAAAGATGTTTTAGCAGAATTTCAGAACTTTTATCATCAAAGCCAATGTATTCAGTACAAGCCAATGTATTCAGCACACATGGGTCTCACAAGGACGTCAAGCGGTTTCTCGCCACCACGGCGACAACGACGTCACCAAGGTGTTATGGTAAGTTCGACACGAAGATCCGCTATAAGTTTTACTTATGGCACAGTGAGAGGTCCATAGTATGCAGTGTGCTTAGTCTGGTCCTGCACCCTAATCTTGTACACTTTGCCTCCCCAGCGCCACTTCGGTAAAGCTTTGCACTGGGCGTAGTGGTAGGATAGTGTTTTTTTTCTCTAAAAAGGGTGTCATAGTGTCTAGGAGCAGCGCTCGAAGCAAATAAGTTGCGTTGGGTTTGGTTCAGGGTGTTCAGCCTGCTTAGCATGGTTCCATACTCTAAGTCTGTACATTTTTCCTCCCTTGTCATCCGGAGCAGGTCGTTGCCTTCTTGTAAAGCCTGCCCCCTCCTATGATTACCAAGTTAGAAGAACCACTGTCTTGCCCTATGCTTCGTTTATGTTCATTTAATTACGCATTAATTTAACGATCATCAAATCATGCTCGTTCTCGCATATTCTCTGTCATATGCTTAGGCACTCTCTCACCGTCTCGCGCCTAGTGGAGTTATGCAATCCTGCTGTTGGCGGGTCTGTTTGAGGTTCCTATGATGTATTTGGATTCTTTGGTTGATTTCTTGCTCGGGAGCCCGTGACGCCGAATGGTCACTCCCCTGAAAAGCTAACACCCTTGGGAGGTCCAGAGTGAACAGCCTGCTTAGCTTGGTCCTGCACCCTAAGCGTGTACACTTTGCCTCTTCAACACTAATAGCTGAGTACAAGGGGGCCGAATGGCACACACTTCTGAGCAGGGCAATAACCATAACCTGAATATCGTTGCACTGAATTACCCACGCACCATAAGTCTGTCTTAGGACCGTAAGACATAACAAGACTAAAAGCAGGAAGGGAGTAACCAACGAGCAGAATTCTTTACATTATGCTTTAATTTTTTGCTTACTTTTGCATATCGTCTGCCATATGCCCGGTTACATTTCTCCTATCTCGTCCTAGTTGGAGTTGTGCTATCCTACTAACGGCGGATCCGCATGCGGTACCTGCATTGTGTTTGGGGTCCGATGATCATTTTCTTTGTCGGGGTCCATGGTGTCGAATGGTTCTAACTCTTGAAAGGCTAATGCCGAGCTGGAGGTCTAGAGTGTGCAGCCTAGTTCTATACCCTCAGCATGCGCACCTTGCCTCCTAGTGCTAACATTTGAGTAAAGGGGGCCAGACGGCTCATGCCCTGAGCAAGGCATCAACCATACTCTAAATGTTGTCGCACCGAATTAGTCATGCCCCGCATCTTAGTTAAGGACCATAAGCCATAGTGAAACTAAAGAGCAGGGAAGTGGTAACTGACGAGCAAAAATACTTTTTGTCTACCCTGTGTGCAGGACATACAGGGAGCTCGACGTTGACGTTCTACACGTTCGTGGTAGGCGCCGTTAACGCTTCTTCGAGCTCTGGTGCCCCCAAGGGGCCGCTGGCATCGCTTCTGCGAGCTCTGGCGTCTCCCAAGGTGCTGCCAGCGTCACTTCATCAAGCTCCGGTGCCTCCCACGGGGACCGCCGACATCACTTCTTTGAGCTCTGTCACCCCCAAGGGGGCCGTCAACGTCACTTCTCCGAGCTCCAGCGCCCCCAAGGGGGCCACCATCGTCACTTCTGCGAGCTCCGACGCCTCCCCAGGGGGCTGTCGGCGTCACTTCTTTGAGCTCCGGCGCCTCCCACAGGGACCACGAGCGTTACTTCTTTGAGCTCTGGCGCCTCCGACATGGGCCGTTGGCGTCACTTCTCCGAGCTCCGGCGCCCCCAAGGGGGCCACTGGCGTCACTTCTCCAAGCTCCAGCACCCCCAAGGGGGCCGCTGGTGTCACTTCTCCCAGATGCGGTGCCCCTCGAGGGGGTCCGCTGGCGTCACTTTTACAAGAAAAGATAAAGGCCCCACCTACGGGATCGTCATCTCTCCCGAGGTGGGCCTTGGGACCACTATCCGTACCCTCATAACCGGGTACCCCCGCATACAATAAGAAGCTTTGGACCCGTCCTCCCCGGCAAGGAGGGTTCTGGAGCTGCCACGCGTCCTCCGGCTCTGGGCCCTTGCTCCCACCGAGGAGGGCCCCAGAGCTGGAGTGTGTCCCACGACCTGCAATGAGCCATGGACTCCAAAGAGTAAAGGGTGGCACGTCTTGTACAGTCGCGCATTGAAAGCACGTACCTTCCCCAGGCGCACGCTGTAGCGCACGCTTCTGTCAGATACCCCTATGCCCAATTGCGTCACAGTGAAGGCGCCGCAGGTCTATCCCACTTGGCCAAGTGGGTAGCTTGCAGCAACAAGACAGGCCGACGGGACACCTTCTGCCACTGTCAGCAACAGTGTGTGGGCTACTGACAAGAGAGGAGGCAATACGGCGAGTCTTCACTGCTTTAGTCAGGCAAGCTTATGGAAGAAGCCTTAGATCTTTAGGATAAGATCACCTCGGGGCCACATGTCGGGCCCCAGGACCTTGTAAGGTGCCCGACCTTGTCTATAAAAGGATCGGACCGCCATCGTTAAAACCACACTCAGAATCCCAGACACACGGATACACACTCACCATAAATACAATCCACCTTGGAGTAGGGTGTTATGCACCTTGCGGCCCGAATGACGTAAAAATCACCGTGTCACATAATCTTTCGCTAGAACACTAGTTTGAGGCCTATGCCCCGCCAAACAAGAACCTCCGCGAGCTGCTCCTTAGCAGATCTGGGGGAAGTGTCGCATTAACACTTCGACATTCACTAAATCTAGATCCACGATAGCTAGCACCGAAGCTATCGTGTCATCTGCCACCACCGCTAGGGAAGAAGAAGGAACTTGTAGGGGAGCTTCAGGTGATGCAACCTCCGGGATCTGCCACAGGCACCGGAGGTGCAGCAGGCACTAGAGCCGTAGTAGGCACTAGGGCTGTTGTGCTCATTCTTGACATTCTGGAAACGGAAAGTAGAGAGTTCAAGACAAAGCAAACAGCAAAATCAAAACAAAAGTTAAAGAGTTGATCCTCACCTTGTAGTATTGTCGCTCTAGTTGCCGCGGATCCTCTCTCTTGGGCGTTGAGAGCAAGAGCCCGCCGTCTTCGACAAGGCAGACGTCCTGGGACCCGAACATGGAGTTGTGGCGGCAGCAGGAGCAGCCACCTCTGAGACCTCCATAATCATAGGTTGTACCCCAAACCCGGAGCCACCAATTGGCACCGGGGCCGGAGTTGACTTGTCAGAGCCAGCGCCTTCTCCTGACGCTGGAGCCGATGAATCAGCCAGAGCTGGAGGCACGATCACCACAGACCTAAGCTGTGGTTGAGGGATTACCTCCGCTGGGGCTTCCCTTACTTTGTTTCCATTGCTCCTCGTCAGCTTCTGCTTGTGACATGGAACTTCGACGGGAGCCTTCTTCTTGCCCTTACCGGAGATAGATTTTTTGGAGGTGAAGCGGCGGGACCTATGCCCTTGCTGCTGACCGGAGCAGGCCTGGAGCTTTCATGGGAGCAGGAAGCTCTCGAGATAGAAATTCCGGGCGGAAGAACACTTTGATGCCTGTCCGTGAGGCTCAAGTCATCAAAAGTTGACATCTTATTCCGAAGCTCTCTCCTGATCTCTAGCACTATATTTAACGGTAGGAAACCCGCAGGAGGAGTCAGATCATTAGAGCGGATGACTCTGTGCTGCAACTTCTAAAGATGGAGTTTCAAAGCACCTTCATTCAGATTGGATTCGAAGCCAGTCTCGATCTGGTTGTGGTCGTGCTCTCCACCGAATGCCTAGGCGGGCCATTCCCTTGTCTGCAGTGGAGTCTGCTGGTTTGTCAAGATGTTGTCGATGACCATTAGAGGAGTCACCCCTCCCTCGGAGCTTTCTCGTACCCTTGTCAGGATTGGGTTGTATTCTTCAGACAGCGTCGGAGCCACCTCCCAAATGTCGGTTCGATGTTGGGGAGACTTTCGAGTAGCTCCAGTGTGTCGTAGTGTTCCACCGTGATCACCACCCAATCTTTCTTCCAGCTGCCCACTTCCCGGACAGAAATGTCTTCAGGTATTTGACTGGCGAGTTCTTGCGCTTCACGAAGTAGTAGAAGCCCAGGTACTCATTGCTCTTCCCAGTTGCATGGACTTTGAAGAAGTTCCAGAAGAGCTCGATGGATGGCAGCACTCCCACCCATATCTCGCAAAAGTGGACGAAGGTTGCCACTAGCAAAAAGGAATGGAGGACGAGGTGGTGAAGCTGCATACTGCAGAAGTCCAACAGCATCAGTAGGAAACTTGAAAATGGTGGGATGAGCCCCACCATAGCAAATGACAGGAAGTAAACTATCTCGCCAGTATTCTCCTTCTTGAAGGGGAGCTTGCTGGTGCGGATCCTGTTGTTGAAGGAGTCGCTCGACCACCCATGTAGGTGTGAAATCTCTTCAATTCTTCATCCTTCTTGGTCCGGCTCCAAGGAAGACCCAACTCCATCGCGGCAAAGTGAAGCAAAGGATGGAAGGGCTTTGCAAAATGTGAGAGGCTCTAAGCGCAAGTTTGAATGAAAGTGTAAGGAGTCTCAAACCATGCAGGCTTTCCTTCTTAAGTAAGCCTCCACAACGCTTGTATGGAAACCGCATCGAGATTAAGATTTCATTTCAAAATATTACCGTGTCAATGACAAATGGGCCCAGGTCCACTTTGGTGGAAGAGTCGAAGTTACCACACCGGGCGAACCGTTGTCATGATGGGAAATTGGAAGCCCGAGGACGGCGGCCTAACAGGGCGCTCAGAACTGATACGATTTTCGTATGGGAATCAGCAACCTTCAATTGCGTGAGATCTGCGCGCCGGGATCTCACCTGCCGTGTCAAGAAGAGCCACGTGGCGATAGTTTAACTACAGACCATCGCCCCAATGGCTCATGAAAAGACCTTTGAAGCCGCAATATGGGAATCGAAGATGGCCCCACCTCTTGTAGAATAACTTCACCCAAAGGGTTTCTTCCAGAGGTGGGCTTGGGGGCCACTATCGGTACCGTGCGTACCGGGTACCCCACAATACCACAAGTAAACTCACGGAATTCCACCTGTCCGAGTTGAAGACCTCTGAAGGTTACACGTGTCTCGCAGCACAGGACCCACCTCCCTCGTTTGAGTAGCTCCGGCCCTGCCACTTGTAACGCATGACCGGACCTAACTCCCTGTATAGGGAAGCTCCGGTCATGCCACGTGTTCAGTGGCCCCGGACCTAACCCCCAGTAGAGGGAAGCTCCAGTGCTGCCACTTGTATAGCAGCTCCGGAGCTGGCACGTGTCCAGCCTCCGGACCCAAGCCGGAACGAGAAGACTGCCGGATCTCCAATGGCGCAGACATTCAAGGAGTAGTAAAAGCAGCCGTTACAAGACCGAATTACGTGTCATTAGTGCCATATTAATGACACATGATCAGAAGACCTTTAGTACCAGTAATGATGAGGACATCACAACAGTGGAGACACACATTGAAATGCAAGGACCAATCACAAGAGCACGAGCACGGTTAATAAATCAGCAGGTGAATTCGCTCCAACTCCTTTTGCATGTGAGTTTGAGAATAGATTGCTATGTGATGACTTAATTTTTATTAGGAATAATGGAGAAGATCAACAAGTGAAGGAAAGATGCCTTGGGAGCATGGATAACGAGCTGGGACGTCCACAAGTTGATGGAAGCAGTTTACAACTCGAACTCGAGTTCAACTTGGAGTCCAAGAGCAGTCCACCTTAAAACGGACGCCCAGGAGGCATACGGACTCTGTTTACGAGGTTCTACATATGCAAGGAAAGAGGGGAAGATAAACTTTCCAATGGTTCTGGTCCCATGTCAAAATTCCATCTGGGTCATTGGGAATCGTTGAAACAATTCGAGTCCAAATTTGTGTCCGGTGCCTTTCGACCTTGTATCCCGTAAGAGTCCATTAGGGATGCGTCTAATCGTGTTTCGGCTGAACCCTAGCCTTTAAATACTGCAGCCGCCGGCCATATTCGGTGGGTTTTGCTTAGAATAACAATTTCGCTATTCTACGGTTTGTGAGACCCCAACTTCTCAATTTCAGATCGTGTCTTCTACGTTCTTGCTTGTGTTCTCGGTTCACTTGCAGGGATTAGTCTTCTTGGCAAGGTCAAGCATGTGCCGCACGGTTGATAACCAACAGAGCAGTGGTGTAGTGATTGCAAGGGTATTTGAACTGCTCGAATGCCGCAGATCATCAATGTCGAGTTCTTCATCCCAATTGACTTACCTTTCAGAAGATCGGGCCAAAACCTACTCATCAATTGGTATCAGATTTCCAGGTTCCCGTGAGGTATCTTTGTTTTCCTTCCATTAGATCGATTTTGTTTCGTACCTAGAGTCCACAAAAAAGTCTAAAAAAGAATTAGATCGTTTTTACCGCTTCCTAGACTATAGTGTCTGCAGTTTCGTTTTTCAGTTTGCATTGTTGAGTTTGCATTCGTGTGGTCGAGTCTTGTTGCTGGTTTAGCTTTGTGTTTTGGATCCTAGTTATCGTGTTTTGTCCTTGTGTTCTTGCTGTTCGACACCAATTCCACAATCCCTAAATAACAAACTGATCCACCACGTTCATCGGTTTGCCCTAGCTAGCCGCCTTGCGTGAACTCCCGCATAGCCAGCCCTATATTAGGTGATAAACCTTTGTGCCACTCATCCTTGAATCATCACACACCGCCCTATTAGTTGCTGTGAAAATTACCGATCGTTTTCATATCCGATTGCGAGTTCTGTTCTCAAACCGAGTTGGAATCAATATCCAAAAATCATAACTCGGACAGCCTACCTTAAAACGGCCATAACTTTCGCATACGAACTCGGAATCAGGCGATTTATTTTTCAAATTCATCTACACAAAATTTCGCATCTGATTTTCTGCGGCATAGTCACATTCAGCAAAATTAGATTGCCCAAACTCCCTTCGGAAGATAGGCTATCCGGCCTCCGAAGTTTCAGCACGAATTTTAAAGAATCTTCTTGATTTTATATAGGCCGCATATTATGTCCAATTGAGCTGCAAATTTGTGTGCTTCCTATCTTCGTGCTTCTGAGTGATGAAAAAATATAAAAAAATATTACAAAAAAGTAAAAAAAAATAGTGAAGAGCACACATATTAAAGCAATTAGCCTATACCACTTGGTGCTATTTTGTTGGCTATATTATTTTGTATTTCTTTTGCCTTGATACTTCCTTGTGTGCGCTAGGCCTACAACAGCAACAACGCACGAGGAGCAACTTCAGGCCGCGTTCGACACCCACAGCATACAAAACAGCACCATCTTCGACCCCCCGTGCAGCGACTACACCATTCAACAGCGGCCAACGAACTATACCTGCTGCTCCACCTTCTCACGTGCCGGAGGGTAGCCAGGCGACATCATTCAAGCCTTTATCGTCCACTGCTTCTACGGGTCATACTTCCGGCATTAAGTGTCACCGCTGCAAGGGACTTGGTCATATGATGAGATATTGCTCGAGCAAAAGAGAATACATGGCACGAGATGATGGCGGGTATGATAATACTTTGGATGTTGAAGATGAATATTCTCTTGCTACTGACTTTACATATCCAAATGACGAACACACCGAAGAAGAGGTACTTGGTACAACGGTGATGGAGAACTATAGGAGCATCATTGTGCAGCGTGCCTTGAGCTCCAAAGTTGAGACCGACGACAAGCTACAACGACACAACCTCTTCCACATGTTTCTCGTCGTGAAGGACTGTCGTGCACACACTATAATTGATAGAGGTAGCTGCAACAACTTGGTGAACACAGATGTCATCAAGAAACTTTGTTTGACAACAAGACCACACCCTCATCCATACCACATTCAATGGTTCAACAACAGCGGTAAGGTTTGGGTAACACAAAAAGCAAGAATACATTTTTCAAATGGTTCTTACCATGATTTTGCTGATTTTGATGTCGTTCCTATGGATGCTTGGGCCGTCCTTTGGAATTTGATACAGATGCTATTCATCATGGTAGAACTAATAAATATACTCTCATGCATAAGGGAAAGAAAATCACTTTGCTTCCCATGACTCCTGCTGAAATTGTGCATTTTGATAAGAGTAAAATTTGTGATGGCAAAGCAACAAAACTAGAATCTGAAAAACAGCAAGTCATTAAGTTAAAATCACCATCGTTACTCGCAACTAAATCTGACCTTGCTGATTTATTCGATGCTAAGGGGATGTGATATGCTTTAGTGTGCAAAGAAGCCATGTTTTCACTTCATGAATTGTCTATTGCATTGCCCCTTGCTGTTGCTAACCTTTTGCAGGAGTTTGAGGATGTGTTTCCCTCCAAGATACCCCCTGGTTTACCACCGATGAGAGGCATTGAACAAAAGATTGATTTGATTCCAGGAGCAAGTTTGCCAAATCGTGCAGCATACAGGGTGAATCCAAAGGAAACTAAGGAAATTCAGTTACAAGTCCAAGATCTTTTGGACTGCGGGTACATTTGTGAAAGCCTTAGCCCTTGTTCCGTTCCTTTTCTTTTGGTTCCTAAGAAAGATGGTAGTTGGCGCATGTGTGTTGATTGTCGAGCGAGTAATAACATCACCATTCGATATCGTTATCCTATTCCTCATTTAGATGACATGCTTGATGAATTGAGTGGTGCTATCATCTTCACAAAAATTGACTTGCGTAGTGGTTACCACAGAATTAGAATGGCACTAGGAGATGAATGGAAAACTGCATTTAAAACCAAGTTTGAACTTCGTGAGTGGTTATTTATGCCATTTGCGTTAACTAATGCACCCAGCACCTTTATGCGATTAATGAACGAGGTTTTATGTGCTTTCATTGGACAATTTGTGGTGGTTTACTTCGATGATATCCTCATTTACAGCAAGTCATATGATGAAAATCTTGATCATTTACATGCTGTTTTTACTGTTTTGAGATATGCACGTTTGTTTGGTAACCTCGAAAAGTGCGTCTTTTGTACCAATAGAGTCTCGTTTCTTGGCTATGTTGTTTCCTCGCATGGAATTGAGATGGATGAGGAAAAAATTGAAGCAATCACCAGCTGGCCAGCCCCAACAACCGTCACGCAGTTTCGTAGTTGTCTTGGTCTTGCAGGTTTTTATCGGCGTTTTGTGCGGGATTTCAGCACCATTGCAGCACCTCTACATGAGCTAACGAAGAAGGGAGTGCGGTTTCGATGGGGCGAACACCAGCAACAACCTTTTGATGCTCTTAAATCGAAGCTTACACAAGCACCATTGCTACAACTTCCTGATTTTGATAAGACCTTTGAGCTAGAATGCAATGCAAACGGCAATGATATTGGAGGCGTTCTCATACAAGGAGGTAAACCCGTTATGATAAGGAATTGTATGCCTTAGTGCGAGTATTACAAACTTGCCAACATTATCTTTGTTCTAAGGAGTTTGTCATACATTCCGATCATGAATCATTGAAGTATCTTAAGTGTCAAACCAATCTGAATAAACGACATGCTAAATGGATTGAGTTCATAGAGTCGTTTCCATACATCATTAAGCATAAGAAAATGAAGGAAAATGTCATTGTCGATGCATTATCTAGGCGTTATACCATGCTGTCCCAACTTGATCATAAAAGCTTTGGTTTGGAAACAATAAAAGCATTATATCCTACTGATTTGGACTACAAAGATGCTTTTGAAAATTATAGAGAAGGAAGAACTTGGAATAAATATGTGCTGCGAGAGGGTCTCCTCTATCGTTCTAACAAGCTATGTTCCAGCTAGCTCCGTTCGTCTATTACTTTTGAAGGAAGCACATGGAGGAGGTTTGATGGGACATTTTGGAGTGAAGAAAACTGAAGATGAGCTGTCCACACACTTCTTTTGGCCAAAGATGAGGCGTGATTTCGAGCGCTACGTGTCACGATGCACTACTTGCAATAAAGCTAAGTCTCGCCTTAACCCACATGGTCTTTATATGCCTCTTCCTGTTGCTAGTGTACCTTGGGAGGATATTCCTATGGACTTTGTTTTGGGATTGCCTAGGACTAAGAGGGGGAGAGATAGTATTTTTGTGGTTGTTGATCGTTTCTCCAAAATGGCACACTTTATACCTTGTCATAAGAATGATAATGCCTCACACATTGCTGATTTATTTATGACGGACATTGTTCGTTTACATGGTGTGCCAAATACCATTGTTCCTGATCATGATGCAAAAATTTTAAATCATTTTTGGACAACTTTGTGGTATAAATTGGGAACCAAGTTGCTAATTTCAACTACATGTCACCCACAAACGGATGGACAAACTGAGGTAGTTAATTGTACTTTATCCACGATGTTGCGTGCTGTCTTGAAAACAAATTTGAATTTGTGGGATGAGTGTTTACCACATATAAAAATTGCTTACAACAGATCCGTACACTCCACTACAAAGGTAAGTCCATTCCAGGTAGTGTATGGTTTCAATCCCCGTGCTCCTATTGATTTACTACCTCTGCATCCTTCTGAAACTATAAATTTGGATGCTACAAAACAATCTGAATTCATTCTTAAGATGTATGAAACTACAAAGAAAAATACTGAAATGATGAATGAGAAGTATAGGATTGCAGGTAGTAAAGGTAGACAAGAAGTAAAACTTGAACCGGGTGATTTGGTATGGTTACATTTGAGAAAAGAGCAATTCCCCGACTTGAGAAAATCTAATCTTATGCCACGAGCTGCTGGTCCTTTTAAGATTGTTGAAAAGATTAATGATAATGCATATATGCTTGAATTGCCTCCCGATTTTGGGGTTAGTCCTACGTTTAACATTTCAGATTTGCGACCGTACTTGGGAGAAGAAGATGAACTTGAGTCTGGTTGGGGTACATCATTTCTGACGAAATTTTGCTCACTCTTCTTTTTCTGAACCGTTCTTCTTTAAAGAGTCCCTCATTCAGATCGATTCCAGTCGCCGCTACGGTCACATCAATCCGTTATGGCTCGGACCCTCTTAGCAGCTGGATCCTCTAAGTCCGTCAGTCGAAAGCTCAGTTGTTGGTTTGGTGATACTAGTGCTTTCTAGTGTTTGAGTTGTTCTTTTCTAGTATTCCTTACATAAGATCTCGGAAGAGCCGATGTTTCCGCGAATCCGAGGATAGAACCTTTTTATCGAAGTAGAGATGGGTTGAAGTTGCCGTTGAAAACCTTACCGTGCAGGTGAGGCATCGGTCGGTCCTAGAAACGGCGGCAGCTAGCGAGGAGTTAACGACCGGACGTGCTAGATTTCTCAAGATTGTAGAAAGGGGGTTTAAAAAAAAAGCAGGTTCCTTCCGTGTGAGAGGCTTTGCAATCCAACTCAGTCTCCTTTGTGTGCGTGCACACGGGTTGGCAGGGATTGACTTTCCATTGAAGTATTTTCGACTCCAATTCAAGAGGGGGAGGATGATGAGGACATCACAACAGCGGAGACACACATTGAAATGCAAGGACCAATCACAAGAGCACGAGCACGGTTAACAAATCAGCAGGTGAATTCGCTCCTAACTTCTTTTGCATGTGAGTTTGAGAATAGATTGCTAGTGATGATTTAATTGTTATTAGAAATAATGGAGAAGATCAACAAGTGAAGGAAAGAGGCCTTGGGAGCATGGAGAACCAGCTGGGACGTCCACAAGTTGATGGAAGCAGTTTACAACTTGGACTCGAGTTCAACTCGGAGTCCAGGAGCAGTCCACCTTAAAATGGATGCCTAGTAGGCATACGGACTCCGTTTTTGACGTTTTACATATGCACGGAAATAGGAGAAGATAAACTTTCCAATGGTTCTGGTCCCATCTCAAAATTCCTCCGGAGTCATTGGGGATCGTCGAAACAAGTCGAATCCAGATTTCTGTCCGGTGCTGCACTACCGAATTGAGCATTTGGGCCTTGTATCCCGTAAGAGTCCATTAGGGACGCGTCTAATCGTGTTTTGGCCGAATCCTAGCCTTTAAACACTGCAGAGGCCGGTCATATTCGGTGGGTTTTTCTTAGAATAACAATTTTGCCGTTCTACGGTTCGTGAGACCCCAACTTCTCAATTTCAGATCGTGTCTTCTACGTTCTTGCTTGTGTTCTCGATTCACTTGCAGGGATTAGCCTTATTGGCGAGGTCAAGTGTGTGCCGCACGGTTGATAACCAACAGAGCAGTGGTGTAGTGATTGCTGGGGTATTCGAACTGCTCAAGTGTCGCGGATCATCAACGTTGAGTTCTCCACCCCAATCGACTTACCTTTCGGAAGATCGGGCCTAAACATAGTCATCAAGTAGCACCACCATTAAGGCACATTATCACACTGTTAGATATACTTAATATGTACAAATCGTGTATTAGGTAATTAAAGACCATCGAGGCCACATGTCGGGTCAGGCTAACAATGTAATGGATAGTCCTTGGACTATAAAAGAGCTATGCCGCACGATAAAAAGGGACGAGGCCCAATCAGGCAAGCTCATATGCTCACAGGCAACCACATACTCATACAATCAACAACCACTCCGTGGAGTAGGGTATTACGCTCAGGTGGCCCGAACCACATAAAAATCCCTTGTGCAACTGTCTCGTTCTAATCTTATGCGTGCCCCATCCGAATACGAACCTCCGCGAACTACACTTTAGTAGTACCGGGGGGAGTGTTGATTGCGCACTTCGACACTTGCCCCATGCGTCTATGTTTCGTAATGTGAATCTGTGGCCGAGTACAATAATTTTGACCCCATGGCCATGGGAGCCTGTGTGCTTGTGGGGTTGTTCACCAAGGTCCATCTGTGGAACTCTTTGGGACCAAGATGCAACCCTGTTTATTCTATTGTTTACATGGCTTTGTAGCTTTACAACATTGATACTCTCTAGATGTTGCTGGCATCACCATTTGGGATTATTGGTTTTCATGTTCAAAAGGCTACATTCCCTATTCATTTATGTCCATCAGGAATATGATAAGCTTAGGGTTTCTAACTCTGCTTAGTGACTGCTGCTTCAGCCATTCATTAACTTGAGATACAATGCCATAAGCTCCCCACTTGTAAGGCGTGTTATGCTTATGTGAGATATAATGTCATAAGCTCCCCTCCCATACTGCTCCCAACGTTTCCTTCATCTCTTCTTTCCTCTTCTATACTTTCCATTACATTCATTAGCAAATTTTCCTTTAAACAAGATGTCGTCGAGCAGCAGCAGACGACGGGGGGGCAGAGGCACAGAGCTTTCTGCCATCGAGAGCCACGAGAGGAGACGAGGTCTTCCAGGCAGTCAGCTTAGCGGGGCTAGACAGGCTCAGTTGGTGAGCCATCTACCGGAGTCGTCAAGCGGACCTGTACATTGGTCACGTTAGGTAAAGAACATTTAATTACATAAATTATATAAGTAATTCTTTATTCTATAATATGAAACATTAAAATTGTCAGGATGACTCTATGTTCAAGGACTCAGAGGGTAGGGTGCCTCCTTCTTTGGTGCTTGCTTCAGAGCCTCCTTCTTTGGTGCCTCCTTGTTCGTAACTAGTGCAGTTGGGTGACCCCACTTTTGGGTCACCTGATGTGGAGCCGGCTCCACAGTGGTGGACTAGGAGGAGACACGTAGTGGCTCCTCTTGCGGCTCTTGCAAACCCAGATGATCGGATCATTATTTGTCTGATTGGCGATAGGTAAGTAAATATTTAACAATTCAATTTAGATATTTTTATGCTTATATATATACTAATTGAGAATCATGTATCAGGTCTTGGGAGGATTGTTCGTTCACAGGTCAGGGACACCACCAGCAGGTGAACAGTGTCTTGGGTCGTCTAGTCCGTTTGCACTACCCGTGTGTAGTGAACGGACACGCTGCCACATCTTGGGATGATTACGGTACCGCCCAGGACCTTGCTCATGACAACCACCAGGAGACATTGTGGCACGACTTCATGGTAAGTATGAACAATATTTGCATAATAAATTTATTATAAGTTATATAGATTTACATGTATATTTGTTCTTCCAGGCATGGTACCATTTGGAGAACAAGGCCGAGCAGATGGATCACGCTCGTCTCGTCTTCCATAACTGTGCCAGGAAGCTCGGGATGTAGTCACTATCGGCGGCTCACATTCAAGCTACGAATGCATACTTCATGTTGCATCCGGAAGAGGGTAAACCGAGGAAGTGCAGGGAAGCGGCCGACATGTACTTGACGTGGGCGCATTACGTAGAGGTAAAGTGTTTATTTTACTTTGCTTCATTATCTCATTGTGATCAATGTTTTCATTTCATAATAAATGTGTGCACGTTGGTGTAGCGTGGCTTGACAGCCGTCTGGATGCATACCGTGCTTTGTGTGCTCATTGGGGGAGCCAAGGCTTCCAAGGTGTGTCTAAAACACGTCGAGAGAGTAGAGGGACGGACGGAAAACACCGTTTGGGTGGGGACGGCTACATACGTGTCGCTAAACGGATGGTAAGTGTGACTGAATTCTATTTAAGTAATTTTATAATCTTTCATTGTGCTAACATGTATTGATAGGAACACACAAGTGATTAGGAGTCGGCACCTATTGAGGTGTGGAAGAGAGGTCACTTGGGAAGTGACCCTTCGCAGCCTGACCAACTGTCTTCTCAAACGGCGACTGAGACGTCGGTAAGTTTTTTTGTTAACTTAATTAAATTCTCTTTAATAGTTTTGATGAAATTATTTTTTTGTGTTTCCTGACAAAGTACGGGGAGGAGGCGCGGAGGCTTCAAGGCGAGGAGTACGATTGGCTGAGTGTGCCAATTGTCCGTGCAGTCGTGTATGCAAGCGGTGGCCGGAAACCTCGCGGTCGGTAAGTTTCGTTATTTTTAATTTACTTTCAAGAATTTTGAGATACAAAAATTTAATAATCTTACTTCGTTGTGCAGGTTAGGTATCTTTGATGGAGTGGTCGGCTCGAGGCAGACATGGACTTCCACAAGAGCCTCTTCATCGCAGTAGGGCGGGTCCAACAGTAGTCGTACACGCCAAGATCTGGAGCTCTAGAGTCTTCGGGAGGAGCTCTAGAGGATGCACAAAGCGCTCAGGGCTAGGGATGAGGCGCTCAAGGCTAGGGATGAGATGCAGCCAGCGGCACTTAAGGCTAGGGATGAGTCTCAAAACTCGTACATGCTATAGTGTCAAGCTGCCATGCAGGTAAGTTCTGAATGTTGTACTTAACCTTTTTGATATATAAATGACATGTATAATGATTTGCTTTGTATTTGGAGGCTATGACCGCATGACAGCAGGTCATCTTTCCGCAGTGGGCGGCGCCATCGATGGAGCTGCCATGGGTGCTGACGATAGGAGCACATGTACAAAGTTATTAAAAATAGCTAAAACTAGTTAAACTTGTTCAAATTTAGTAAAATATGCATTTTTATACATATAACTTGTGTAACCACACTTGCACATCACAAGGATCGGGTACGGAGGCTCAAACTCCATAGCCCCAGATTCTGGTTCTTGGATGACTACAGGAGGATGACTTTTTGAACTCCGGTGGCAGCGGACGGGGTACCGTGTGATAGTTGGGTCAGTATTCTTCTATCTCTGATTTCGTCAGAGTTATAGGAGAAGCACCTTGGAAACTAACTTTAGGTAGAGTTGTAGTGACTGCACCTTGTTGTATATATTTAGCTGGAGTTGTAGTATGCTAAGGGTTGCTCTCTTTTCAGCTAGTTGAAGACATGACTCTAGGTCTTCAGTAGTATGTTGTTGCTATTTTTTAGTCATAAGTTTATCATTTATTAGTAACCTCATCAATCTTGTGCTTTTCTGTGTAGGTTTATGATGTGATGAAGTTTATGGAAGACCACCCAGTTTATCTCAAAGCTACCTGCTGCTGAGACTTCCGAGACATCGAGGTGGTCTGGTCTTTCGAAGAAACAATACATTATCTATATGTAGTGTTGAATTAGTGTATTGTAATGATTATATATATGTCTGTGTGATATCTGTTTTCTGCCTGTGTGAGCTAGCCATCGAGCTAGGGCTGGCCTCGAAGCTAGGACAGAGTTTTCTGTTTTTAAACAAAATACAGACCTTATAGACCACGGTTACTGATAGACCATCGTTAATAAGAGTCCTTATAGACGGTGATTTCTTGCCTACTATCATCTATAAGGACTCTTATAGAAGACAGTTTCTTGCAAGCCGTCGTCTATAACGACATTTATATACCGTCGAAAGGCTCCCCCGCTGCCACGTGGATAGATTTAACTTATTGACGACAAACAAACTTGGCCATCGTCAATTAATTTATAGATGACAGTAATCGTCGTCTATAAGCTTATAGATAAAAAATAATCGTAGACGGCCTGGAGCCGTGGTCAATAAGCTTATACCGTAGTCTATAAGCTATAGACGACGATATTGTCCTTATAGATGACAGTTTCTGGCCGTCGTCTATTATTGCGATTCTATCAATGTGCTTTGTTCTAGAATGTTGCACGGGTTTTTTAGCAAGCAGAAGACACAAGTGTTATCACATAACTGTGGAACCCTATCCAGATCAACCCCAAAATCCTTAAGTGTTTGAGCAATCCAAAGAATTTGTGACCAAGCGCTAGCAGCAGCTACATATTCAGATTCGGCCTGGATTGTGCAACTGAATTTTGCTTTCTAGAGGACCAAGCAACAAGTGAATTACCAAAAAAATGACAAGAACCCAAAGTACTTTTCCTATCAATCCTACAACCCCCACAACCAGCATCCGAAAAAGCTTTCAAAGTAACGGGTGATGAAGAAGGAAGAAAGATACTAAATTCTTGAGTGCCATGTAAGTACCTAAGAATTCTTTTGACGCCTTGACGATGTGAAGCACATGGGGAAGCATGAAATCGTGCACAAAGGCATACACTGAATTGTATATTCGGTCTTGATGTCGTGAGGTACAAAAGTGACCTAATCATGCTTTGATATTCTTTTTAATCCACAGGTTCACCATCTTCATCAAGTTCAAGTGTTGTTGCTGTTCTCATTGGTGTCCAAAGAGGCTTTCTTTTGTCCATGTTGAATCGCTTAAGGAGATTTTTCATGTACTTCACTTGATGCACAAAGGTTCCCTCCTTAGTTTGCTTGATTTGTAGCCCCAAAAAAGTACATGAGTTCTCCCATCATACTCATCTCAAATTTCTAAACTCATCATAGCTGGAAACCTGGACACAAGATCATGAAAAGAAGAACCAAAGATAATATCATCCACATACACTTGAATGAATAGTGAGTCATTGCCATGCTTAAGTACAAAAAGAGTTTTATCAACCTTGCCCATGGAAAATCCGTTTTCATGTAAGAATGTAACTAACCTATCATACCATGCTCTAGATGATTGTTTGAGACCGTACAAGGCTATGGACAATTTGTAAACATGATTAGGAAAATATGGATTTTCAAAACTTGTTGGTTGCTTGACATGAACCTCCTCATCTATGTAGCCATTAAGAAAAATCACTTTAAACATCCATTTGATATAACTTGAATCCTTTAGATGCATCAAAAACTAACAAAATTCTTATGGCTTCTAATCTAGCAACAGGAGCAAAAGTTTCATCAAAATCTAGACCTTCAACTTGTGTGAAACCTTGAGCAACCAACCTAGCCTTATTTCTAACCACAACCCCATCCTCACTTTGTTTGTTTTTAAACACCCATATAGTTCCAATTAAAGTGTGACCTTGAGATGGAGGTACGAGTTTCCAAACATTATTTCTTTCAAAATTGTCTAACTCTTCTTGCAATGCAATAATTCAAGATTCATTAGTGAATGAGTGTGATATATCTTTGGGTTCTGAAGATGAAACAAAAGCAAAATGAGCATTAGAGTTTGGATCGCAAAACCTAGACCATGTGACTCGTTCTTACAAGCTTCCAATGATTTGTTGTGGAGGATAACTTTTGAGGACGTGGAGGGGAATAGACACTTCACAAGCTCCTTCTTCTTCATGTTCATCACAAATCGAAGAACTTGTGGATCGAGGAATATCTGAACTAGCAGTAGTGGTTGTTGGTGCTGGTTGTGGAGAGACATCAAGAGCTGGAACGTCATTGTTTATTTCTGAATATTCGGACAGCAGCTCCACTCCTTCATCTTTAATGAAAATACTCTCCCCCTTCGGATATGGATCTGGACCTACAATATTAGAACTAGTATCTGGGCTAGCTTCATCAAAAGAAACCTCACGAGTCTCCACGATTTTGATAGTGTCAAGTAAAAGCACACGATAGCCTCTAGTTTGAGATGGATAACCAAGATATATGCCATCAACAGATCTAGGTTCAAATTTATCAAGATTACCATGTTTCTTTACAAAGCATTTGCAACCAAAGACCCTAATGTATGTGACACTAGGCCTATGTCCAAACCAAAGCTCATATGGGGTCTTTCCTAGCTTAGCACGCAAGAAAATTCGATTTGAGACATAACAAGCAGTCGCAATTGCATCAGCCCAAAATCTCCTAGGAGTTTGATATTCATCAATCATAGTCCTAGCCATCTCAACTAACCCATTTATCCCCCATAGAATAGATGCTCTTGTGTGTGTCACACTACTTCCACTTATCTATTATCCATCCTCACTAGAACCTTGCCTTGACCAGTCTACCCTTTTCATTTGATGATTGCTACACTTCTTCCTAGCTACAACGATAGTTTCTGTGCGCTTGCAAAATTTATTCTGCACGTAAGAAATGTCAACAAGCATTTCTGGCGCCGTTACCGTGGAGGGCAACTGAAGTATTGAATGATTGAGTGAATAGAATAGGACCCCGGGTAGATTTTTAGTAGGATAACTGTTCTTTATTTTCGCATTTATGTGAAAACAGGGCAGTGTATGTTTGGTTTCCGCTTGCTGGAAAACTTTATTGAAGATCCCGAATCCCTTCTGATAGATCGACTTCGTGTCATTACTCATCAGAAGCTTTGTGCGATAAAGCAAACCAGCTCTGCATCAACAACCGAAATGCCAATGGCCCAGGAGACCCTTTGTGAGTTTTCAGCTCCCTCTACTAACAATGTGACTGTTGGGTCCACTATTAACGCGGGAGATGTGAACTTTGAAATCAAGAATGGCCTGGTCACTATGGTGCAAGCTAGCCCATTCCGTGGGAAGGATAACGAGGATGCAAGAGCTCACCTACAATAGTTCCATGAGATCTGCAACACTTTCAAGATCAAGGACGTCTCTCCTAATGCCGTCCATCTTAGGCTGTTTCCCTTCCTCCTTCTGAGAGCAAAGCAATGGTTCTACACGAACCGAAGTGTTCTCGACACTTGTGAGAAGAGTTGTATGACATACCTTACAAAGTTCTTTCCGTTGGGCAAAACCAATGCCGTACGTGGGAGAATTTCCAGCTTCTAGCGAGATCCTAAGGAGTTTATTCCCAAGGCATGGGAAAGGCTGTAGGAGTATATCCCGTCTTGTCCCCACCATGCTATGGGCGATTGACTCATTATCCAGAACTTCTACAACAGGTTGATCCCTTCCACCCATGATCATGTGGATGCTTCTGCTAGAGGAGCCTTCTTCTCATTGACGGTGCACAAAGCTAAGGATTTGATTGAGAAGATGGTGTCTAGTATGGGTTGGAGCGATGAGTGTCTCCAAACCCCTTGGCGAGGCATGCACACCATGAAAGAGGTGGACATGATCACTGTCAAATTGGACATCCTCATGAAAAAAATGATGGAGAAGCCAGTGGTGAAGTATGTGGCACTGCCTGGGACTGAGACTCTCACATCACATGTGAAGTCTATGGCAACACGGGTCGCATGGGAAATAACTACCCAGAAACTCGGGATGATCCCCTTTATGTAGCCAACAATTGGAACTTCAACAACAACAATGGATTTCATCCAAGAGGTCAAGGGTGGGGCCAACCGCGTCCTTTCTTTCAAGGAGGGTACAACAACAACAATGGTAACAATGGCAATCAACCCAACTTGAAAGAGCTTGCCATTAGTCAATTGAACATCAACAATGGCTTATCCAAGAAGCTATCGGCTAATGACAAGACCCTAGAAAGCATCAGTGCGAAGATTGAAGGACTATCCTCAGCCTTCAAGAATAAATTAAGCTTTAACAAAATGTTGGAAACTCAGCTGGCTCAACTGACAGCTGTTGTTCCGTCTTGAGAAAATGGCAAGATGCCAGGGCAGCCTGAGCCTCCGGTGGAAAATGTCAACATGATTTCTCTACTAAAAGGCAACTGACTGAAGGACCTTGGATATCCCTTCACATCATGCTCAAATGGGGCTCACTACTTTGACAAGGCACTGTGCAACCTTGGAGCAAGTATGAGTGTTATGCCCACGGTGGTTTTTGACCAGCTGAACTTCATGGAGCTCACTCCAACACCAGTGCAGCTACAACTGGCTGACTCTTTAGTCCATTATCTAGCGGGTATTGCTGAAGACGTTCTGGTGAAAATCTAGAATTGCTTCATACCCGAGGATTTCATGGTGTCGACACGGATGTTAGAAGGATACAACGCTCATTCTTGGACGCCCATACCTCAGCACCATGAAAGCCCGCATAGATGTGGGATCTGGAGAAAATCACTTCCATATCACAGGCAAGGAGGAGAAGTTTATCTTTCGCCCAAAGTTGGAGCAATACTCCATAATTCGCATCAAGTATGGACCGAATGATAAGCACATTCAAGAGGTCAAAGTCACACCTCAAAAGGTGGATCCGCTCATTGCATTCATGAGACAATTAATCTATGTGGAGAACCCGTTTTATCATCCACGCTGACATCCCAAGAAGACGGAGAAGCCCGGGCCTTCCCAAAGTCCCAAGTCCACCAAACCGCCAAAGAAGGAATGGCGGAAGAAGCAACACAAGTCGTCGGAGCCCATTCCTCCGAGCCTGGATGCCATGAAATGAAGAGGGAGGAAAAGTCCATCTCATCGGAGTGTGGTGAGACCTAGACAATAAGATAATTGGTAGTTATCTTTATTTGTTTTTTCTTTTTCATTGGTTTCTCCCACTTAGTTTGATTTTTCCCACTGCATATTTGATTTTTCTTAGCAAGTTGAGAATCTTATATTCTCAACCATCATTTTTATTTCTTAATTCTCATAAAGAAAATTGTTGGGTTTGAAAAAAAGGTTTTATTCGAAAAACTATTTGTCTGAGTTGCAAATGTGGCAATTCACCAACAGGCTAATTTTATTGCCGTCAGGAAGGCACCTGCCAAAAGGGGAATAGGAGGCCCACTTTTTAGTGCGGCCGGACCCCCCTGTTCGGCCGAGGTGGGCAAAGGGCCAAAGTGGCTCTCTCTCCTCCAACGGCTACATTTCTGTCTTTTATGATTGTTGGGGAGTGTACACTATAAATGGTGGGCGTGAGGAGCACCCCTCTTCACACTTCACCTCATTTTACACCTCCTCAAGTCACTCTTTTGCTCACATTGTTTTTCTTGCTCTTTAATGAAGCACTCTTGCTCAAATCCTACAAAAAATATTATTTTCATTTGCATTTGCAATTTGCTCTCAAGTTCTTCAAAGAGAAAATTCGTCGAGGGTTTTTTTACTAACATCACCTCTTTTTCGAGTTTTTGCCTTGTTGTGTTCTTGCTTGTTGTGGCCATGAAAGGAAGGAAACGGTTGTTTGAGAAGATCAAGGGGGCTGCAAGCTCAAGCCATAGTGGAGACACAAGTGCACATCTCTCCTCCATTGCTACACCAAGTCCACGAAGGAGGAGTGTGTTTGAAGACACCCCCATGGATGACAGGAGCAACGCGCATCAACTTCTCCATGACAACGACCTCGACACACAAAGTGAAGTTGAAGATCAAGCACGCAAGCTCCTCCAAGATCGTGCGCTTTATGACACTAAAGCTTATAATTCGGATTTGATCTCCAAAATAGGTATTGTTGGTACCATGCGTACCGGATATCCCTTGGACTACAAAGAGTGCAATGGAACTCCACCTATTTGAGTTGAAGACCTCCGAAGGCCCCACATGTCATACGGAACTGGACCTGCCTCCCTTCTATGGTTAGTCCTAGTGCCGCCCGTGTATCCTAAAACTAGAGCTACATTCCATACATGGGAAAGCTCCGGACTAGATACCTGTGTGGCACCCCCGAACCTAACCCCCGACAGTGGGAAGCTCCGGTACCGACACGTGTACAACAGCACCGGACCTACTCATCCAAGACAGTAAGCTCTAGAGCTGCCACGCATCGAACTGTCGGACCTTCAACTTCAACAGACAGATTGGTGGACCTCCAACGGCTCAAACCTTCAAGGAACAATTAAAGCTTCAAGACCCAATTATGTGTCATTAATGCTATCTTAATGACATACGATCGGGGGACCCTTAATACTAGTAACGCCGCCATCAAGGTGCGTTATCACGCTGTTAAGGGTAATTAAGTACATTAACTATGTATTAAGCATCAGTAACCGCCAGGGCCACATGTCAGGCCGGACTGACGATGTAACGGCCAGTCCTTGTACTATAAAAGGACTGGTCGAGCGATACACCTGGGGGGGGGGGGGGGGGGGATTCTTCCACACACGCTCAAGACACTCTAGTCTCTGATGCTCTAGCGCTCAGACGCTCAATACAACAGCAACACACCCGTGGAGTAGGGTATTATGCTAAGGCGGCCCGAACCACGTAAACACTTGTGTCAAATCGCCACCTTCTTCTGAATCTCCGCATGCCCTAACCAAACTACAAAACTCTGCGGGCTACCAATTGTAGTACCGGGAGAACTGCCAGAACCAGACTCCGACAGTTGGCGCGCCAGGAAGGGGCACATCCCCTGAGATTCAAAGATGGTGAATTCAGCTGCTGGATTGTCCAACGGAAACCATGCTGCGCAACTAGCTGAAGGCAATCCCTCCAACATGCAGCAGCCAGCAGGTGTTGTGGCTCCAGCAGGAGTCATGCCACCACCACCACCATCCGCACTGGCAAATCAAGATGGACAGCGAGATAGGGCATCTGCGTCAATCACTGCATCAGCATACAACAACCCTGACCATGCGCTTCATGCTGCGCGTGCTCTTCTCCAACATTCACCGCCTCTAGGAGCATCCCAGGGTGCAATGGATCAGGGGAGAGCTGATGTGAATCATTTGGTTGCAGCAGCAGCTGATCGCATCAGCAATCAAGGTCCTCCCCTCTCGGGGCGGGCCCAATCGCAGCATCGTACCTTGTCGGGTAGACTCGTTCTTCACGCTTCACAGCACAGGAGGCGTGCTGCATCTCAACAGGCGACGTCGCTGCCTTCCGGGGGGCGACGTCGCTGCCTTCCGGGGGGCGACGTCGCTGCCTTCCCGGGCGCGACATACTCACACGATAATGATGCTTTCGACTCATGACCTCCGGGCTGAGCTCAATCGTCATTATCGACAACAGGATGGCCACGTCCTAATCGAGCATGCTCACGAGAGGCGAGAAGCTTGGGACAGTCCGACTCCTGAGGGAGTAGGGGGAGGCTGTTCTACTTTAGCCATGGACCTACGCATGGTCAGATGGCCGCAGAAGTTCCGGCCTCACCTGCCGGAAAAATTTGACGGGACTGTAAACCCCACTGGATTTCTCCAAATCTACTCCATCGCTATCCTTGCGGCTGGGGGCAATGAGTCCATGATGGACAATTACTTCCCTGTGGCTTTAACTGGGACCGCCAGGTCTTGGTTCATGAGCCTTCCGCCTGACTCCATCAACAGTTGGGCGGAGTTGTGCCAACAGTTCACCGCCAATTTCGGTAGTTCATACACCCGACTAGGCACGAAACTGGACCTTTTTGCTGTCAAGCAGAAGGGGGGAGAGTCCCTGGGATCTTTCATCCAGAGGTTCTCCCAGGTATGAAATACCATTCCTTCTGTCTCAAGCGCTTCTGTTAATGTAGCATTCAGACAGGGCGTTCGAGACAAGAAGATGTTGGAGAAGCCAGTGACCAAGAAAGTCACCAGCGTCACGGAACTCTTCAGCTTGGCAGACAAGTGTGCCAAAGCTGTGGAGAGCCGTGAAATGCACCCCCAACCACCTTCGAAGGCCAACAAAAAGTCCTCCAAGTGTGAAGCCACTACCTCTGGGAGTTGCAAGAAGAAGAAAAAGTCCAACGGCAAGAAGAAGCCGTCGGCCGGCACAACTACTGCTGCAGCTGCTGCAGCTCCGGGTGGCCGGGGGCCACGCCCCGAGAAACGACCTCGTCCATCGTCTGAAGATGGTGGCACCTCCAAGATGTGGTGTACCATACACAAAACGGACACCCACAACCTGGAAGACTGCCGAGAGGTCCAGAACCTTGTCGAGCGCTGCAACAAGCGTCGGGAAGAAGCTCCTTTCCATCAAAGGGAAGGAAAACAAAAATTCGACGAAGCTCCGGCTGAAGAGGAGTTAGGCTTTCAGGTCCCCAAAAATATCTTGAAGGCTGTTTACACCTCCGTTGACGGTGACTCTGACGTCTCCGACAACGAGCGTCGGAAGACCATGAACACCATCTTTGGTGGTTCGTGGGACATGACCTCCTGTCGTGTCCTCAAGAAAATGCGGCGGGACATGGCCTCTGTAGCTCCCACCGCCAGGGTGGAGCCTCATCGGAAGTGTATGGATACTACCATCACCTTTGATGCTTCAGACTGCCCTCGGAACATGATCGGAGCTGGCCAATTTCCACTGATGGTATCTCCGACCATCAACAACATCCAGCTCCCCTATGTAATGGTGGACGGAGGTTCGGGGCTGAACCTCATAAGCTTCGAAGCCTTCATCAAGCTTTAGCTCTGACCTTCAGATCTTCGCCCCTCCCGACCTTTCTCCGGAGTAGGTCCAGGGGCCATCACTCCACTCGGTGCCATTACTCTCCCGGTTACCTTCGGGACTCAGGAGAACTATAGGACCGAGAAGTTGGTATTCGACGTGTGTTGATGTCTTCTATATACCAATTTCATCCATCAATTTAACTCAATTATGTGAAGTATTTGTCATTTCTTGCACACATCACCTTTCTACCTAACCCAATTCCACTTGGACTGGGAGAAATATGTGTATGCATCATTTTATGCAGGAAATGAGGAAATGTAGAGGGGCCAATCCTATAAAATATCATCCCAGCCAATCAGGCGATGACACGTGGCATCCCATGGATTAAATGGCCCACAAACAGAAGAATACGAGGAGATCCAATGGTGTATCACCCATATACATCAATGGGACCCACCTGGCAGACACATGGAGAAAGCACACGAGAAACGGTGCAATGACCACGTCGGCCGAACCAGGGGGTCGGTCGACCTAGTCTTTGCACCAAAATCGGTCAGCCTCCACATGTTGGCTCTTCCCGGCTCCCTGGAGTCAATGGTGACTGATTCGCGCGCTTTTGGTTGCGGGAACCAACCTCAACACTAGTATAAATAAGACCCTCTACCCCTCACTTCAACACACACAACTTGGGCATCATTCTATTGTATAAACTATCTTCCATAGTCCTTAGAGGGGTTAGGATGTAGAGAGGAGAGCCTCTAGTCCCAAGTCCAAATTGGGAAAGGAGTAGAAGGAGTCTATCTTCCCAATTCCACATTGGGAAAGGTATGGCTTATGTATTCCTTCTTGTATTCGTGACTTTGTGCTCAATAAAGATATTATCTTTAGTCTTCTTTTATATGTATACTTGGACAAAGCGTTTCTTGTTTGATTGTGGAGTCCATGTCTGTGGAAGGTATAGTCTTTATGATTTTACTCTCATGATCACATATTATGGTCATAAACACTATAGAACCCCACTATAGTCTATGTAGTTATGATATGATTATGTTAATATGAATGACTATGCTATGCAATCAACATTGGTTCAACGATGTTTACGTTAGTCATTGCCTTAGGATGGCTTATGCCATGGCTCCTAAGGTATTTGCTTAGTATGCTAGCATGGTGCTAGGGTATTTAAGAAGCGTCGGATGTCTCGTAGACCTACGGATTGAAGAGGTAGGCAGTAGGTGGTGACAGCCCTATCTGTCCTTTGTATCCTCCACGTTCGGCTATGCCATAGGCTCTTGGCGGGAGTCGCCCTAGTATTGCTAGTGGTAAGCCTGTGCACAATGTGTTGAATAGCATTGCATAGGAATTCATCTTTGACATGACCATTAGTATCTACCTTAGACTATGTATATGTATTAGGAGCATTGTAGGAGCATCTCTCTAACTCTCAATCCAATCTCCCTCTAGGACCCATTTTACCCTTTAGAATAGATTGCCTAGGTGTGTGTCACACTACCCCTATTATCAACTGACCCCTGTCCGGATAATGGATTAGTATCCCATAGCTTGACCATAAGAGTAGTATATACTTTACTCCATTGCCTTCCTTTGGGATAAATACAATACCTTGGGAATACTCATGGGTGAAATGCTACAACGGTATCTTCCGTGCACTTGCGGATCTCATCTCTTTACCAGAGATGGTATGTGGTGTTAAGAACTACCAACAAGCATTTCTGGCGCCATTGCTGGGGATGATTTGTTAGTATATCTTAGGAGCCGTCAACAAGCATTTCTGGCGCAGTTGCCGAGGAAGGCAAAGACAGTGAAGGATAGCTATCACTTGTGATTAAGCTATAGGTACTAATAGTTATTAGACAGGATTACCCTTGTTTGTTTTCTCCTTCGTGTGAAAACAAGGTAGTGTTTGCCAACCCATTGTATGGGATGGCCAACGAGGATGCAAGTGCTAAACTGCAAGATGATTTAAGGCGTACCTCAACAAACGTCCGCTAGACAACACCATTGCCTTTTTGTGGGAGAATTTCAGCTTTCAGTAGGAGCCAAAGTCATCCATACCCAAGCTTGGGGAAGGCTCCTAGAAGTTCTTCATGTTTTGCCTCTACCATGGGGTTGATAGTTTGCTCTTCATCCAACACTCGTGTCATGGGTTGGCTCCACCAATCCATGACCACATTCATGCTGGAGCTGGAGGAGTCCTATTCTCATTCATCATGGATGAGAAGAAGGTCTCCACTCAAGGGTTGGATTGAAGAATTCTCGAGTTCCCATAGCTTGTCATGCACACCACTTCACAAGGTGGATATGCTAGTTATGGAACTACACCTCCCATTAAAGTGTCATGAATATCCAAGTCGTTGGAGATTTGTTTGGATAATCCAAGTCGTGGACATTCACATGATTTGTGAAAATCCATGTCATCATGGGACGCGCGGGAATTATTTCCCTAAGACCCGTGAGGACCTTTTTCAAACAACAACTCCAATGGCTACCATTCACAAGGAGGTCAAGGGTGGAATTAAAATCACCCTTGTATTCAAGGAGGCTATGGCTTTCCAAGGGATTTAAGTTCAACTAGCCTACCTTGAAGTATCTTGGCCAAGCAGAAATCAAGACAACATTCACATGAAGATCTTGGCCAAGGACAAGAACTTAAGGAGCATTCAAAGTCCAAGATTTCCCACATCACTTCTTGGGATTCCCACACTACGAACGAACCCATTCAACCTAGGGCAAGTGACATTGTGGATGAAGCGTTTCTTGTTTTATTGTGGAGTCCACATGTCATCATGCCCAAGGAAGCCTTGGATCCATGATAAAGGTATGAGTTCATTCAATGGAATATCAATATGGTCAGAGTGGCACCCCGAAGAAGGACAAAGCCTCACCATGCTCATAAAGGAATACATTCAAGAGGGAGAACCCGTCGCTACAACGACATGTCTATATCAATACAACGGGGAGAGGCTAGGGCCACCAGGTGGCCCACATGTCCAAATGACAGCCAAATGAGTTTGGCATGTCAAAACAGAATAAATCGTCCACATCTTCAACTCCTAGATTGGACAACAAATCATTGCGCTGAACAAAACGGAGGTAAGTCCTACTCATCTGACTTCAAAAATTCGGTGAGTCCTTGCCAATAGGTTAATTGGTAGTTATCTCATATTTGTTTTCCAAATTGCATCAACCCTTGCATTTGCATGTTTGAAATTCCACACTTGCATGTTGGAAAGTAAAATTTCCAACCATCATAAAACTAAAAATTTGAATTAGGGGAGAAATTTAATTGGATACGAACTACGTGCATGACCACTTGAATTTATCTTCCTAGTTTAAACCAAAAAGATTTGCTTTGACCCTCATTGCATTTACAAGTTATTTCAAGCTGGGCAAGACAATATGAAAATTGTGTTCAATTTGCTTTTGGCTAACGTAACCCATTTTCGAGTTGTTTTGTGTGTTCCTGATTAAAGTGCAGCTAGGTCAAAATTGTGAAGAGGTGGTTTGGCAAGAAAGTGGAAGGTTTCATCAAGCTCAAGTCACCATTGGGAGGATTTGAGAACACTTCTCTCCTTCAAACTCATTTTGAGTTTGAGGGAGAGAAATGTTCAAGATGATGACCCAATGGAGGAGCCAGAACCAAATCCATTGCCAAATCCAACCTCAACTTGGCATTTGACATCAACCATCAAGCCTACACTGAAAATCAAGGTTGTGAGTTTCTCACACAAAGACCTTCGTCACCAACTGCTCTTCAAATGAGGTATGAGTTTAGATTTTTTTTCATTGTTTGGTTTGCCATAGAATTGAATGTATTTTCTTGCATTTGTGAGGAAGGTTGACACTTCCTCACCATTCAATTCTCAAGCATCCTCACAAGAGTAAGCATGAGTATTGACTTTTGGATCTCTAAAAGGAAATCCCACCTTACCTGAAAAAATCTAAAACAAGTACCTAGAATCCTTTAAGTATTGTTTTGTAAACTTAGTCATTTTTGTCGAGGTTTAGAAAACAAAACTTTTGGGCATGACTTAATTGTTGAATTGGCATATAGGATCTTGGGCATAGTGACAACCATAATTTTTAATTGAGCTTCATGCATAGATGGTGTCACTAGATTTCAAACTCCTAGGAATAAGTGATATCCTTGCTCTGAAATTGAATTGCATTTTTAGGAGGATTCACTAAATTTCAAATTCCTAGTGAGGTTCAGGAGGATAAAATTGAGAATCTTGTTTGTCATGGTCTAAATGATAAAAATTTTCTCTTGAAAGCTAAGATGGTTAGAAACTTTAAAAGGTGTAAGGACCCATATAGTTTATTTCTATCGCATGGATTGCTATGAGTAGGAGCTTTAGAAAATATGCAACATGAATTATCCATAAATCTCCACTCTTATTAATGAATAACACATTGATCATGGATACACTTGACATTGGAACCAATGCATCTTTGATTTTGTTCTTCTCTGTATGTACAAATGAAAGTTCGGTTACCTAACTCGAACGTTCATTTGTACAAGTCTCGGGAGCTAACCATCCCTCTCCATTAGAGAGCAAGTTTGCAGGAGTAATATTAATATGCAGGCATTCATGAACCTGATTGTTGGAATCCCTAGAGGATTCCATTTCAACATCTCTTGGCCAAGGAGTAAATTGGGATAGTTGTTACCTATCGGAAATTATGTTCGAAGGTCAATCATAACTATACGAGGCTAGAGATTTGAAATGGGAACCCTCCATGAGCAACCAACGAGCTGCCACGAATGGGTGAGAGCATTATGCTCTCAACTATTTTAAGCATTTATTCAAGCTCAAGGGATTTGCCACCATCATTGGGTACAAGTTATTCCTATGTGGCTAAGAGTTATGATGTACCATGACCGAGGAATGACAAGATCACACCCAATTTATATTGGGTGCAAGTTGTTCCTATGTGGCTAGAAGGTATGTGATGCCTTAGCCAAGGAACAACAGATCACACTCAACCCATGTTGAGTGCATGTCATTCCTTTGTGGTTCTAGGTATGTTGTACCTTACCCAAGGAACAACTGATCATACCCAATGCATGTTGGGCACATGTCACTCCCTTATGGCAAAAAGATATGATACACCTTAGCCAAAGAATGACGAACATACTCAATGTATGTGCACGTCATTTCTTTGGATCTAATGGTTATCATTATCCTAGCCAAGGAATGACAAATCACACCCAACACATGGAGACTCTGATGTGCGGACGATCAACATAAAAAACACTCTATTCAACCACACTCATGGTGTCCATGGGAGGCAACACAACAATCAACACTCAACCCTCCATTGCCAAAGCCACGCTGCAACAAGGATAGGCCAACTCATGGCCTACCTCCGTCGTTAGGGTTTCAACCCCTATCACGGACCGTGATCAAGAATAAGCCTGGGGGAGGACCTCCACTTGAGGTAACTTGAATCACGCCCACTACATTTTTATTTCAAATCATCCATTGCATATTTACATTCCATTCATCCACCATCCACCATGCATCTAAAAATATATATATAAAAATAGGTTAGATTTGCTTTCATCAAATAAAGATGTGCGGTAAGAATGATTTAGAATTCACATAGATGAAATGATGAATAGTTGCTCTGTTTTATTTTCCTAAGTCTCTAGTTTACAACTTGCTACTCGCTGAATATTGCTTTCATTGGATTCAAATACTTTTACCTTAATTTGGAAGTTGTGGGTAGCAAAAGCTTAATCTAATTCTAGGTTGTTGCAAGACTAGAATTGGTAATAGGGCTGCTAGTCCTAGTTTGAAAGTAAAACTTAGATTTACGAAGAAATTCTAAAAAGATTTAAGTTTCCCTCAATTGATTGGAAATACCTACCAAAGCCATATGATGTTCATACATAGACAAAACCTTATGCATATGCTATTTGCTTTGACATTGAGCATAGTCAAACTAGTATAGACCTATGTGAGACAAGACTTCACTTGCACATGCTATACTTCTACACTAGAAGTAAGCAAAACGTCCATCATATCCACCATACCACAACAAAAAGAGAAACTCTATATTATTCATGTTTAGCACTCTCTTCAAACTTCATTGCAAAGAAAGGGAGTAGAAGACATGGCTACAAAAAAAAAGCATGCTTACATCATAAGCATGAGAAAAAAAATAAGAGAAAAGCAAAGTAGCCATGTTTCATCCCTGCAAAAGAAAGAAAGAATATACAAAAAAGGAGTTATCCCAAGTATCCACATCCACTTCCACTCCATCACACATGCACTAGTCTTGAATCAAAAAGTTTTGATTTGAATTCTCCTAAGGCTTACTCTTTTGACTTAGCAATATATGTGATGCAAATATGCCTACTTACTTTCCTTACCAAGCTCCACATACAAGCCATATCAATGAGTAGGAATATTAGAGGCACAATGCTTTGGTGAGGAAATATTCCCACTATCCACAAAGGAGTGATTGAGACAATCAAATTGAGGTACTTAATATATAAATTGAATTCTCTGGGATTTAAGTGGAACTTGAGTTTTAGGCTATGATTGCTCCATTTGCTATTCTACCTTTCAACTGCTCATGAATATGAAAGAGCATAAGCCCCATGATAACTTAAGAACGGTAGGGTATCATAGCCAATTTCTGCAATACTAGGCAGAGTATCTTATTGTGCATTGGATACTTTTAAAAATAAGACATTGTAGCAACTCTTGATCATCAACCTAAAGTCTTGACTTTGCTCGGGACGAGCAAAGGATAAGCTTGGGGGAGTTTGTTGACGGCTGTTATATACCAATTTCATCCATCAATTTAACTCAATTATGTGAAGGATTTGTCATTTCTTGCACACATCACCTTTCTATCTAACCAAATTCCACTTGGACATGGAGAAATATGTGTATCCAGCATTTTATGGAGGAAATGAGGAAATGTAGAGGGACCAATCCTATAAAATATCATCCCAGCCAATCAGGCGACGAGACGTGGCATCCCATGGATCAAATGGCCCACAAACAGAAGTATCCGAGGTGATCCAATGGTGTATCACCCATACACATCAATGGGACCCACCTGGCAGCCACCTGGAGAAAGCACACAAGAAATGGTGCAATGACCAGGTCGGCCGAACCAGGGGGTCGGCTGACCTGGTCTTTGCACCAAACTCGGTCAGCCTCCACGTGTTGGCTCCTCCCGGCTCCCTGGAGTCAATGGTGACTAATTCGCGCGCTTTTGGTGGCAGGAACGGACCTCAACACTAGTATAAATAGGACCCCCTACCCCTCACTTCAACACACACCACTTGGGCATCATTCTATTGTATACACTATCTTCCATAGTCCTTAGAGGAGTTAGGATGTAGAGAGGAGAGCCTCTAGTCCCAAGTCCAAATTGGGAAAGGAGTAGAAGGAGTCTCTTTTCCCAATTCCACATTGGGAAAGGTATGGCTTATGTATTCCTTCTTTTATTTGTGAGTTTGTGCTCAATAAAGATATTATCTTTAGTGTTCTTTTATATGTATACTTGGACAAAGCGTTTCTTATTTGATTGTGGAGTCATGTATGTGGAAGGTATAGTCTTTATGATTTTACTCTCAAGATCACATCTTATGGTCATAAACACTATAGACCCGCATTGTAGTCTATGTAGTTATGATATGATTATGTTAATATGAATGACTATGCTATGCAATCAAGATTGGTTCAACGATGTTTAGGTTAGTCATTGCCTTAGGATGGCTTGTGCCATGGCTCCTAAAGTATTTGCTTAGTATGCTAGCATGGTGCTAGGGTATTTAAGTAGCGTTGGATGTCTCGTAGACCCGCGGACTGAAGAGGTAGGCAGTAGGTGGTGACAGCTCTATCTGTCCTTTGTAATCCTCCACGTTCGGCTATGCCACGTGCTCTTGGCGGGAGTCACCCTAGTATTGCTAGGGGTAAGACCGTGCCCGATGAGTTGAATAGCATTGCATAGGAATTCATCTTTGACATGACCATTAGTATCTACCTTAGGCTATGTATATGTATTAGGAGCATTGTAGGAGCAACTCTCTAACTCTCAATCCAATCTCCCTCTAGGACCCATTTTACCCTTTAGAATAGATTGCCTAGGTGTGTGTCACACTACCCCTATTATCAACTGACCCTTGTCCGGATAATGGATTAGTATCCCATAGCTTGACGATAAGAGTAGTATATACTTTACTCCATTGCCTTCCTTTGGGATAAATATGATACCCTTGGGAATACTCATGGGTGAAATGCTACAACGGTATCTTCCGTGCGCTTGCGGATCTAATCTCTTTACCAGAGATGATCTGTGGTGTTAAGAAATACCAACAAGCATTTCTGGCGCCGTTGTCGGGGATGATTTGTTAGTATATCTTAGGAGCCGCCAACAACGTGGCGCGGATCAACTTACCATTCAACGTCATATTAGGCAGGCCAGCCTTGTACAAATTCATAGCTGCTGCACGTTATGGCTACTTGGTGTTGAAAATGCCAACACCCTCAGGAGTTCTCTGGATCCGTGGAGATCACACCGCCAGAGTTACTTTTTTGGAAGAACTCCATGCGCTTGCTACAGCGCAGGAGGAAGAATTCGGAAAGGTGCCAGCGCTGAAACCCCGGAGCATTCGTCATCGAGGCTCAACCTCCGCACCTCCTTTGCAACCAAGTGGCGACACCAACATTCGCGTCAAAGCCGTCCAAATTGGTTCCGAGGCTGCTCAGACCACTCGTATATCGGGGGGTATGAACGAAAAATAGGAACTCGCGCTCATCACTTTCCTCCGGACTAACCTTGACGTGTTTGCCTGGCAACCGTCATAAATGCCTGGGATCCCTAGGGAAGTGATTGAGCACAATCTATCCCGACGCTTAGCCTGTACATCAGAAGCCTCAGAAGCAATAAGTAGAGCGACAAAACTTCATACGTCAAGAAGTGAAGAAGTTGCTCGAAGCTGGATTCATCCGGGAAGTCTTCCACCCAAAATGGCTGGCAAACCCAGTCGTTGTACCTAAGGCCGGCGGGAAGCTTCGGATGTGTAGCAATTACACTACACTAAATAAGGCATGCCCAAAGGATCCATTTCCACTACCTAGAATAGATCAGATAGTGGATTCCACCTCCGGGTGTGAATTACTGTGTTTCCTATATGCATATTATGGTTATCATGAAATCAGAATGTCTAGGGAAGATGAAGAGCATACTTCCTTCATCATAGTAGATGGATTGTACTGTTACACTGCCATGCCATTCGGTCTCAAAAATGCTACTTCAACGTTTGTGCGAGCTATGTACAAAACTTTTGGAGAGCTCATTAGAGATGTAGTGGAAGTGTACGTCGATGACATCGTCATCAAGATCAAGAACAAGAAGTCATTTCTTGACACCTTGCAAGCTGCCTTCGACAAGTTGCGAATCACACGCACAAAGCTGAACCCAGACAAGTGTGTCTTTGGGGTTAGCTATGGAATGCTTCTTGTATTCTTGGTGAACCACCTAGGAATAGAGGTGAATCTGGCGAAGATTAAAGCTATTGAAGACATGTGGCCACTAGCCCGCATCAAGGATGTCCAAAAGCTGACTAGATGTCTAGCTGCCCTCAGCCGGTTCATCTCAAGACTAGTGGAACGGGCGCTACCCTTCTTCAAATTATTGAGGAAGTCCGGACTATTCCAATGGTCTGAAGAAGCAGAAAAGGCTTTCCAAGAGTTGAAGCAGCTCTTCACCACTCTACCAACTTTGGTAGCTCCGAATCCTGGTGCGCCACTTCTGCTTTACATTTTAGCAGTTGACAAAGTTGTCAGCATGGTCCTAGTTGTGAAAAGACCAGAACCATCTCCAGTTCAGGAATCCAGACCCCTCCGGGAGGGTCCAGAGCTACCTGAAAGTGAGTTTGGGTCCCAGCCCCCAGACCCAGATCCTCGAGGTGAGATGCTAGAGGATCAACCTCCTTCAAATGAAGGAGTTACTGTTGCTAAACAACAAGATCCAGATCATTCCAGGAAGGTCTGGGTCACTTCAGAAGAAGCTCTGGGTTTCTCTAGCAAGAACCTGGAGGTCCCCGAAGAAGGTCCGGACCCCTCCGGGAGGGTCCGGGTTGATGAGGAAGAAGCTCCTGGCCCCTCCGGGAGGGTCTGAACAGTCCAGCGCCTAGTATACTTCATCAGTGAAGTGCTTCATGATGCCAAGACTCGATGCTTAGAGATGCATAAGCTGCTCTATGAAGTTCTTATTACCTCTAGGAAGCTTCATCACTAATTCCATGCTAACAACATTTCAGTGGTAACCTCTTATCCACTGCGTGCAATCTTGCATAACCCCAACTCTACTGGGAACATTGCAAATTGGGCAGCGGAATTGGCCGAGTTCAATCTTGAATTCGTCCCAAGACAAGCGATCAAGAGTCAAGCATTGGCGGACTTTGTGGCGGAATGGACCCCCTCTCCATCAAATCCTGGGGGCCCTAGTGAGCAGAAGCCGGAACCCAAGGTTCGGTCTTCATTGAGCCTCACTGGACTCTTTACTTCGACGGATCTGTGCAGAAGCAGGGGGCCAGAGCAAGAGTCCTTCTCCTCGCTCCGACCGGGGAGAAGGTCAAATACATGGTTCACCTTGACTTCAAGGCGACCAACAACATGGCGGAGTATGAAGCATTAATCTATGGGCTCAAGGTGGCACTATCATATGGTGTCAAGCAGCTGTTGGTAAAGGGTGATTCGCACCTCATTATAAAACAAGCCAATGGTGAATGCTGCTGCAACAACCCTCAACTAGCTGCATATCTACTTGAAGTCCAGAAGCTTCAGAAGGACTTCGAAGTCCTGGATCTTTGCCATGTCCAGCGTCTCAACAACGCTGAAGCTAACGAACTCTCGACGAAAGCTTCAACCGGAGCTCCGGTTCCCGACGGAACCTTCGTCCGGAGATTGTCAAGACCAACAGCTCAGCCTGACGAACTGAGCGAAGGGGACAAGACCAGCACCTCGAAGCTGGCTGTCCCGATGGCCCTGTTACCATGGCGTCCATCAAGAGTCGTAGGAGCTGCAGGAAGCTCCGAGCAACCCAGCACGTAAGACTCAGAAGCTCAAGTTAGCTCTGATGCATGGATCTCGGAGATCCGGAGCTACTTGAAAGACAACATCCTTCCTGAAGATAATGTATCTGCTGACCGGATAGTCAGATTGGCTAAAAGATACACACTGGTAGAAGGGGATCTCTACCGGTGTGGTGCCAACGGTATCCTAATGTGGTGCATTACAAGGGAAGAAGGCCGCAAGCTCCCTGCGGAAATCCATGGAGGCAAGTGTGGGAACCACGCGTCTTCCTGCACGTACGTCGGTAAGGCCTTGTGGCATGGTTTTTACTGGCCTACAGCACTCCAGGATGCAACTGAGCTAGTGAAGAAATGTGAAGCATGCCAGTTTCATGCGAAGCAAATTCACATGCCAGCTAAACCCCTACAAATGATACCTCCTACATGGCCATTCGTTGTGTGGGGAATGGATATCTTGGGACCTTTCCCAAGAGCCATCGGAGGTTACAAGTTCCTGAATGTCGACATCGACAAGTTCACCAAGTGGCCGAAAGCAACTCCAGTTGTGACAATAAACAAGCAATCTGCTATCAATTTCTTGTAGTCCATAGTATGCAAATTTGGAGTCCCAAACAAGATCATAGGTGACAACGGGACCCAATTAACAAGCTCTGCATTCCAAGGATATTGTGAAGACCTCGGCATTCAAGTCAGCTATGCTTCCATAGCTCACCCGGCAAGCAATGGCCAAGCCGAGAGAGCAAATGCAGAAATCCTAAAAGGACTCAAGATGCGCACATATGAGCGCCTGAAAAAAATGGAGCCAACTGGATTGAAGAGCTTCCGCCCACCTCGTGGGCAAACAGGACAACTCCAAACCGGTCAACTGGAAAGACACTCTTCTTCCTGGTGTACGGAGCTGAAGCAGTCCTTCCTCCGGAAATCACCTTGGGGTCACTACGGATTCGGACCTTCGATGAAGCCACACAGGACAAGCTCCGGCGTGAAGACCTTGACCTCGTTGAAGAGGGAAGATGTCGAGCAGTTGTTCAAAATGTACAATACCGCCAAGCGCTCCGACGCTATCACCAAAGGCATGTGCATAACCGACAGCTCGAGGAAGGCGATCTGGTGCTACGGAGAATACAAACTCGAGAAGGGTTAAACAAACTTTTCCCAGTTGGAAAGAACCCTTCAGAGTGATCAAAGTATCCCGTCCCGGATGCTTTTCCTTGGAAACCGAGGATGGGACACCGCTCCCTAATCCTGGGAACATTGAGCACCTCCATAAGTTCTACACTTAATATCACGGAGGTGAGTCTGTAATTACGTATGATGTATGTTATAGCGCCATTGTACAGAGTCGGGTAGCTCCTCTGGGAGAACAGCCGGACCTTTCCCGAAAGGTCCGCAAAGTTCAGGCAACACTTGACACAGTCTCAGAACTAAAAGTGTGGCTAGTTACCTTGGGTCAAACAAGAAATGCAACACACTTAGCCTAGTTCCGTACCCTAAGAGTGTACTTGTTTCTCCTGTACCCTGGACCTATAATGAAAGACATCATTATGTGAAAATAGACTCCACGTGCATTTATTTTGTACAAGCTCTTTCTTTTTTATTTTTCTCTTTCTTGTCTATAACAAAGTTGTGCAATTCTAAAGAAACTTTAGCTCAAACAATTCATATATAATTCAAGTTGCTTTGTTAATTCTTTCGGGTCTTAACATTGTTGATTGGCCTACTCACCAGAACGCCAAGCCAATCTAGGTCCGAAGTGTGCTATCGACATAGCCTGGTCTTGCACCCTAAGTATGCCACTCTACCTACACGCCGGCAGGCGTGAGTAAGGTGAGTCCAGAAAAGGACCAGACCTGGAGAAAATAAGCAAATATACTTGATTGTATATAGAATTGTTGTCGACCTAAAACCTTCTTTCGGGAATAGTAAGCTGCAAATGAGTTATAGATAAGAAATGGATTTTACTGTTTTTCTTGACTTCAGTGTGCAGGGAAAATAAAAATCTCATGATGATGGTGAACAATGTTGGATCTATCAAAACTTCGACATCCTCTAAGGTGGCCCTTTGTCGATTTTTAAACATTGATATTAGGCGTCGTCGGAGCTACCAAGCTCTAGCAAATCCAGGGGGCCAGCCGTCAACGTGAAGAAAAAATGATAGAAGGACACCCTAATGGGGTATGTTGTCGACGCTCTACGTGTTGACAGTGGTCACTGCCGGAGCTAATAAGATCCGACAACCCTAGAGGGCCAACTGTCAACGCTATACGTATTGACAATGGTCACTACCGGAGCTAATAAGCTCCGACAACCTCAGAGGGCCCCTGCTATCGACGACTTCGGACCTACACTCTACAAGTTCGAAGCACGCAAGTCTTCAACAAAATGCTACATCCTTTTGGTACACGTTCGCAGTCAAATTGTGTACATCTACCATGGGGCCAAGTGAGACAAAGGTTGAAGACAAAAAATGAAATTCATAAAATTTGTGGATTTCATTCATCTGAGGACAAGAGATTACAAAATTCAAGAAAAAAAGAGAAGATACAAGTGGGATCTACAAGGAGAAAGTCCTAGATCCTACGGAAGAACGAGGCAACCTTCTAGGCAACCTCCGACACGCTGGCCTTGGCCGCATCTCCCTCTCCGTCGATGGGACCTTTAAGCACCGGATCTAGTGGTAAGTGAGGATCCTGACTTGTGTAGAACGTCAGCATGTACTCTGCGACGTTCTGCGCAAGGGATTTTCCTTCAGTCTCCAACTGATCCGCGATAACATCACCCATCTTGTTGAGTTTGTTGTTGGCCGAGCTCAACGCCTTCAACGCCTAGTCCAGCTCTGGCTTCGGATCGTCCCGAACGCACAGGACTAAAGCCCAGCGGGGTCAGCGCATCATTGGCTTTGCCCAATAAGTCCCATACTTGTTGGGACTCCGCAGCCTTGAGCCTCGCATCTCTTCCAAGGACCTCTTGGTCGCTGCAAGCTCCAAACCCTCCCGGGCAAGGCGCTCGACCTCTTTGGCATGCTGCTGAATCTTTTCAGCAACTTGCCTTTCGAGTATAGCAAGCTCCTCTACCCCAGACGTGGATCTTGTTCTGGCGGTTGATCAGGTCTCTCTCTCGGCCTCGCACTTTCTTCTACCAAGCAGCAAATTCGTTCTCCCTCTTGGTGAGGTCCTGTCCACGCTGCCAGGCCTTCTTCTCCTCACTGCTCGCAGAGCTCCTCCAGCTTCTTGGTGCGCTCTACGTGGCTCTTGTCCCCCAGTGCCAGTCTCTGGGCGAGCTCCTCCTCCCTCTTCACGAGGTCATCCCGCAGCTCTAGGAGTTTTTGCTCTTCATCTTCGAGCTTTTTCTCCCGCTCCTCAAGATCCTCCCGGCGCTTGACGAGGCTGTCGTGGATGGCACTGAGCTTCACCTGGCGATCATTCGCTACTGTCATTAGCAGCCACGGCCTGTTCATTGATGGCCCGGGACTGGATGTCGAGGGATCATACCATGCTTTCCCTCTCGTCCAGCAGCTGGCCCCAGTACTCCATCCAGCCTTCTCCCTCTTGTCCCACTCCTTGTCGTTGGCTAGCCTTGTTTGCGCCAACTTGGTCTCGAATTGGAGCCGGTTGCGCCACCTCCCAAGGGTTTGGTGCTCCTCCTCGAGGACCTTGCTGTCGTGGTAAAAGGCCAGCTGGACCTGACGAAGACTGGAGCAGGCGTTGTCGATGGACACCGACAGGGGGATTGGCTCTGGACCTGCCGGGGTCCTCTCCGCAGGCTTCAGTGGGTTCTCCATAACAAAAATTGGGTCCCACTCTACAAGAGCGGTCCCCTGAGCTTCCGCAGCACTAGGGCCGCCCTCCGGGATAGCCTCAGTCGCCGCCGAGGAAGGTCCTGCAACCAAAGTTTCTACCTCCGGAGTCGGCTCTGAAGGTCCCGCCGCCAGGTCATCAACAGCTGATCCCTAGAGAAGAGGACTGGCCGTTTTTGGCACCCTAGCTCAGGCGTGGAACCTCCAGAACTACCTCCTCCAGGGTAGTCGTTGAAGATTCGGCCAGAGCTGAGGACACTACCGGCTCCGACGCTGGTGCCTCCTCCACTGCCGGTTCAGGCGCCGGTGCTTTGACCTCTACCGGTTCGGGGCCAGCACCTTCACGACAACCGGCTTAGGCGCCAGAACTTAATCAACCACCAGCTCCCCACCGGGGCCTCAACAACATCCGACTCTAATGAAGGAACCGCAACTACCTCCAGCTCTGAGGCCGGAGCGTCTGTCATCACAACATCCAAAACCGGAGCTTCAACCTCCAGAGCTGGTGCTGCTGGTACGTCTTCATTCCCATGGTCTGGCGCTACCATGGGAGGTTCGGGAGGTGATTCGAGGTCAAGGACCACGACAGCTGGCGCCGGAGCTTGCCGCGACCTCATCACCACTTGGGGCGGCACTGGAACTAGAGCCGGAGCCTCCGCCTGCACAGCATCAGCCGCTATCGCAGGAACCAGAGCTTTAGCCCCTTTTTTGGATACCTTGTGGATGAAGGACGAAGAAACTCAAAATATGATTACAACAAAAAACAATCAACTGAGGTAAAAAAGCAAATTTACCTTGGGAGACTTCCGCTCCAGCTAGCGCGGAATCTCTTCGCCGGATGCTCAGGCCCGACCTAGTCGCAACTGGGGTAGTAGCTCTGGAAGGCCCTCCGGAGCGTGCTGCTGCCACCAGCGACGTCTTGGTTGGAGCCCCCCTTGACTGAGAAGGACCCTCGGACCTAGAGCCCTTAGCTGTCTCCGCGCCGGAGTGACCTGGACGGAGCTGGCATTTTGGGGAGACGCCGATGCTGGAGTGGTTGTCGCCATCGAAGACTTCCCCCGCCGGGGAGAAGGAGCTGTCGTGGAAGGAGCAGGTATGACGGGCCTCCCGTCAGAGTGCTTCAACTTCCTCTTTCGGCTCGAGGGCTCGGCCAACTCTTTGCCCTTGTCTACGACTTCAACACTCAGCCTCCATGTTCAGAGAGAGGAAAGCCGCCGACGGAGTCATGTCGTCACCCTCGACGTCGATGCCATGTTGGACTTCTTGAGATGAAGCTCTAAAGCAGTGCCTTCCAGATTGGACTTCAGACTGGTTTCAATCTGGTCCTCGTCCATCATGCTGTTGAGGGCCTAGGCGAGCTTCTCCCTCTTCTTTAGCAGGAGGAGACCACCTGTTGACCTGGAAGTTGCAGAGACCGCCTAGGGAGTCACCCCTCCTTCCACACATTGGCAAATCTTGGTAAAAGCAGGGTTGAAGGCCTCCGATAGCACCGAAACTTCACTCTTGGCTTCAGTGTCAATGTTGAGGAGGCCTTCAGGCAGCTCCAGCTTCTCGTGCTCCTCTGCCGTGATGAAAATCCAATCCTTCTTCAGTTGTCCCACTTGCCAGAAGGGAAGGACCTCAAATACTTGTAGGGGCATTTCTTGCACTTCACAAAATAGTAGAAGCCAAGGTACTCATCTCTCTTGCCGGTAGTGTGGATGGTGAAGAAAGTACAGAAAAGCACGACGCAGGGGGGAATACCCACCCACATCTCGCAGAAGTGGACAAAGGTTGACACAAGAAGAATGGAGTGGGGGCCAAGGTGGTACAACTGCAGACCATAAAAGTCTAACAGCATCAAGAGAAAGGTGGATAAAGGTGGGATCAGTCCCACCATGGCGTACGTACACCATGTCGCCGGTGCGCTCCTTCTTGAACAGAAGCTTGCTGGCACGGACCAGGTGTTGAAGGAGTTGCTGGACCACCCCATGTAGGTCCGGACCTTCTTCAAATCACGGGTCGGTGAGATAGCTCTTGCGAAGACCCAACTCCATCGCAGCACGGCGGGGCGAGAGAGGAAAAGCAAGCGAAAGTTTGGAGGATCCAAGCGCAAGTTTAAATGAAGGCGTAAGGAATCCCGAAATGGTGCGCGCTTTCCTTCTTGAGTAAGCCCCCACAACGCTTGGAAGGAAACCGCAGAAGGGCCAATGATACAGTTCAAAAACTTCACCCTGCAATGACAAGGGGGCCCAGGACACCTAGACAATCAAGTCGAGGTCCTTAACCTAGGCGAACAGTTGTCATGATGAGAGGCGAGAAACCCGAGGGCGGCGGCCTGACACAGCGTGCGGAACCGATACGATTTTCGTATTGGGAACCGGCGACCTTCAATTGCGTGAGATCCGCATGCGTAGATCTCACCTACCGCATCCTGCGGACGCCACGCGGCGGTGGTTAACTGCGAAGCACCACCCCAATAGCACATCCAAAGACCCTTGAAGACACAGCGCAGAAATCGAAAGATGACCCACCTCCGACAGAATGACTTAATCCAAAAGGCGGGGCCCAAGGGGCCACTATCGGTACCCTGCGTATCGGATATCCCTTGGGACTGCAAAGAGTGCAAAAGAACTCCACCTATCTGAATTGAAGACCTCCGAAGGCCCCACATAACATACGGAACTGGACATGCCTCCCTTCTATGGGAAAGTTCCACGTGTATCATAAAACCAGAGCTACATTCCATACATGGAAAGCTCCAGACTAGATACCTGTGTGGCATCCCCGGACCTAACCCCCGAAAGAGGGAAGCTCCAGTACCAACACATGTACAATAGCACCGGACCTACTCGTCCAAGACAGTAAGCTCCGAAACTACCAAGCGTCCAACCGCCGGACCTCAACTTCAACAGACAGATTGGTGGACCTCCAACGGCTCGACCTTCAAGGAACAATTAAAGCTTCAAGACCTGATTATGTGTCATTAAGGCTATCTTAATGACACACAATCGGGGGACCCTTGATACTAGTAACGCCACCATAAAGGCGCGTTATCACGCTGTTAAGGGTAATTAAGTACATTAATTGTGTATTAAGCATCAGTAACCGCTAGGACCACATGTCGGGCAGGCTGATGATGTAACGGCCAGTCCTTGTACTATAAAAGGACTGGCCGAGCGATACACGGGGGGGGGGGGGGGGGGGGGGGGGCGGGATTCTTGCACACGCACTCAAGACACTCTAGTCTCTGACGCTCTAGTGCTCAAACGCTCAATACAACAGCAACACGTAAACACTTATGTCAAATCGCCACCTTCTTCAGAATCTCCGCCGCGCCCTAACCGAACTACAAAACTCTTGTGACGCCCGGTTCCGAAAATGAACCAAGCTAACGCATATGTGTGCCCAGGATGTTCAACACACATACACGAGTGATTCACAAATGATAAACAGATAATTACCACAGCTCAAATTATTAAATAAGTACTCTTATTCTATAATTAATTATATCCTCGAATACAAGATCTAATGAATATTAATGACAAGTTCAACTAATGCAGCGGAAATAAACTAATAGGCAACTAAGCAAGCTAAGCAAAAGGGATAGCGGCAGCTCCATGCAACACCACAGGCAAAGCTGATGGTAGACACGGCCTAGATCTCCACATTATCACCATTAAACTCATAATTCTGACTTGCAACTGTTGGGGGGATTGCAAAGAGTGAGTACATGTCAGTACTCAGCAAGTGTGGAAAGTATGACATGTGGCTGATTCAAATGACGACAATAATAATGGCAAGGTGCTGAAAAGTACAGTAAGACATTTGAAAAGCAATATATCATATTTATGTGAAGTAAACCCATCATAAACCATGTAACCATAATAATACCAGTCCATAAATCACCATTACCAATAATCATAATCAATGTCATAAACCATAATTCCATCCCATAACCATAACCATAATCATAATATCAACCATAATCATTACCAAACCATAACCATTCCAATCCAATTTCCCTCTAATCATGGAAGTTGTCCAGGTGCTCATAACCGGGAGCACAGCTATCATGATAGTTTTAATTAACTCTGTAGAGTTTGTACCTCTTTACCCACGTCGTGATTTCATCACCTTTCGGCGACTAAGAATCTCCCTTATGCCCATGATTCGACTAAGAATCTAACGCAAGCAAACCACCATAACCTCCAACCCATCAACATACAAGGCTTGCTTAGATCACCCATCGTATTGACCAGTTCACATTAACCATGATATCATTGATGCATAATTAAATGTGTAGTGTTGTTTGTCATCCCAAATAATTAAGCGAATCAAAAAGGTAAAAATCCCATCCCGACTCTCTACCATATGTCCCAGGTGACAAGGGTGGTTAACAAAACTAGTAAACTTCCTATCATAGGATCCCATCAATTTGACACAAGCATGCAGTTTGCAAACAAAACATTTATTTTAAAAACAGGATCAATATGCTTCAAGGACACTTGCCTTGCTCCGGCGGATAGGGTTGCACGAGCTCTTCCGAAGTCTTGATTCTGAAAATCCTCGTACACGATCTCTTGAGCACTTCCCTCTACTCGTGATCACACATACAAGAAAATGCATACAAATCAACATGATGCACACACATTAATCAACATGCGATGATATGCAAGCATGCAAAGTACCATAATTAATTAACTACGGTTGTTTATTAATTAGATGCACTAGTTCATATGTGTTCATACGAGTTTATGGGGGTTTTAGAGTGGATTAATGCTGCTGAAAATAAAATTATGGTGCAACTAAAATCAAATTACGTCTATTAGATTTAATACGTCGCTAAAATTCGCATTGTGAAAACGAATCCCTACCGTAGATGCGATGGCTTCGGAGATCGCGAGATGGGGACAATGCGTAGACGAGTAGATGCGCAAGGTCCTCCGGCGGCACGATGATGGCGACGATCTCCGGCGAACGGTGGGGCCCTCCTCTTTTCCTTCCTCTTCTTCTCTCCTTTTTCTTCCCTTTTTCTTCCTTTTCTTCCCTGCGGCGCAACCTCTGGTCTCCTCTGTTTCTTTTCTTCTGGGCGGCGTGGCTTTCTTTCCCCTGGGTGGCAGCGCGGTTTCTGGGATCAGGAAAAATACGAAGCCTTCGGCTTCTTTTATAGTAGGGCGCTAGGGCACCGCTAGGGCTGGCTCGGGGCGCGTGCGCGCGGGACGCGCGAGTGGGCGCGCGGGAGCGCGGTCGCGTGGGCTGCGTCGGGCGCATCGGGGCTGGGGCGCTGGGGTCCAGGTCGGTCAGCGGTGCGGGGCAGGCAGGGCCCAGGGCGAGCGGGGCAGGGGCGCGTTGCGCGTAACGCGTCGGGGCGAGAGGGTGGCGGGGCGCAAGAGAGGCGCGGCGCAGCGCACGAGGCGCGGAAGGGCGGGGCCGGCAGGCGCGGTCGGCGCTGGCGGGGTGGGCCCCGTGCCGGGCGGCGGGGTGCTGCGGGGCGCAGGCGCGGTCGGGCGCGTCGGCGCGTGGGGTCGCGCGTGCGGTACGGGCGGTGGTGTGGCCGGCTGGGCCGGCTCGGCCGCCTGGCCAGCAGGCGGTTTCTTTTTTTTATAAATATATTACTATTTATCTATTATTTGTTTTTTAAATTTTATTATTTATTTTTTTTATATTACTTATTATATATATATATATTTGTATATATTTTTACATATATTTTATTATTATTATTTTATACTTATTCCCTATTACAAGTTTTACGCTATTATTTTATTTTTCTTCTTTTGCTACATACATTTGTATATATGCTCCATCTTTTATGTTTTATTATTTTTCTTTTATCCTACTAATGTTTAATGCGCGATCATGTATGCAATATATGATGCGAAAATTTAGGGTGTTACAACCTACCCCCCTTAAAGTGAATCTCGCCCTCGAGATTTGACAGCGTGGAGAAAAGATGCGGGAATTCTGCCTTCAGGTCTTCTTCACGTTCCCACATAGCTTCGGCTTCTGTATGGTGTTTCCATTGCACTTTACACCAACGAATCCTCTTATTTCTCGTGACCCTTTCCTTCACGTCCAGGATCTTGATAGGTTGCTCGACATAAGACAAATCCTCCTGAAGTTCTAACTCGTCCATCGGCACTTGTTCTTCCGGTACCCTAAGACACTTCTTGAGTTGGGAAACATGAAACACATCATGTACGTCTGAAAGATGAGCTGGCATCTCCAACTTATATGCTACTTCTCCTCTTTTGTCCAAATCTTGAATGGTCCAATATAGCGAGGTGCGAGCTTGCCTCTTATATTAAACCTCTTATGACCTCTCATAGGTGACACCTTGAGGTAAACAAAATCTCCTATTTCAAAGGCTAATTTCCTTCTCCTATTGTCCGCGTAGCCTTTTTGTCTGTATTGGCAGCCCTCAAGTTTTCACGAATTATCTGGACTTGCTTTTCGGCTTCTTGCAACACATTCGGACCAAATACTTGAGTTTCTCCTGTCTCATTCCAGAATAAAGGTGTCCTACACTTCCTCCCATAAAGCGCTTCATATGGTGACATTTCAAACTTGCTTGGTAACTATTGTTGTATGAAAATTCCGCGTATGGCAAGCTTTTGTCCAACTTTTCCCATGCTTTAAAGCACAAGCTCTTAACATGTCCTCCAAAATCTGATTTGTCCTCTCGGTTTGTCCGTCCGTTTGAGGATGATATGCTGAACTAAAATTCAACCTCGTTCCCAAAGCTTCATGCAATTTTTGCCAAAATCTGGAGGTAAATTGAGAACCTCTATCCGAGACTATCTTCTTCGGGACTCCGTGTCGACACACAATATGCTCCATGTATATTTCGGCCAATCATGCAGCTGTATATTTGGTCTTTACAGGAACAAAATGAGCTGACTTGGTTAAGCGATCCACAATTACCCAAATTGAGTCATACCCGGACTGAGTACGTGGTAACCCAACTATGAAGTCCATTCCAATTTCTTCCCACTTCCATTCTGGAATATTCAACGGTTGCAATAATCCGGCTGACCTTTGATGTTCTGCTTTAACTCGTTGGCACACATCACACAATGCGACATATTCAGCTATGTCCTTTTTCATGCTGGCCCACCAATAGCATGTCTTCAAGTCCTTGTACATCTTTGTCCCTAGTTTACAATTTGCTACTTTCCAAATATTTCTTTCATTGGTTAAAGTCAACATTGCCTTGATTTTAAAATTGTGGGTAGCAAAAGCTTAATGTAATTCTAGATTGTTGTGAGATATGATATAGTGATAGGACTGCTATTCCTAGTTTGAAAGTGAAACTTAGATTTTTGGAGAAATTCTAAAAGATTTTAGCTACTCTCATTTGATTGGAAATACCTACCAAAGCCATATGATATTTTGCATTGATAAACCTTATGCATATGCTATTTTCCTTCACACTACGTAAGAAAGGCTCATCCAAGCGTGCCCGAATGAAGAAGAGAGATGAACAAACTGTGCGTCTCCGTCGTCGTGTCTCGCATTACGTTCTCATCAGAGACTTGCGGCATGTGCGTCGCCGATCAGCCAAAGTGCGAGACATGCTCAAAGGTAGTGCGTCTCCTTTCCTTGAGTCATAATAGATGTTCTTTACGATGTCATTGGATATGTGATTCGTGCGCATCGCCCATCAGCATACATGCTAGAGAATCACTAACATAGCGCATCACAGGTTTATTGACTGAACCGAGACGCGGTTTATTGCAGATTTGTTTACTGATCTGAGACGGGCTTTAAGGAAGCTTGTCTCCTTTATTTAGGTAATCTGGGACGGTCTCTGTTACAGCTCGTCCTGGATCATTTACAGGCCTCCTATTAGGTGCCTCCACCACTGATTATCTTGGTTGTCGGCTGCATCCTAGAGCTAGCCAAGATTTGGCAGCCGCATTGTCAGTGTCAGCAACATACAAATACATGAACATATGTATAGCCAAAAAGATCACACCTTAAATTATATTGACCAATCAAATATTAACAAAGTGTCTGTCGAAGTGTTAATGTGACACTTCACCCGGATCTTCTTAGGAGCAGCCCGCGGAGGTTCTTTGATCGGCAAGGCTTAGTCCTCTATCTAGTGATCGCGTGTATGAGAGTATGAGATAGTGGTTTTTATGTGGTTCGGGTCGCAAGAGCGTAACAACCTACTCCACGATGAGGTTGTATTACTTGTGTGTTTGTGTGTATGCATAAGTTGGAGATCAATTGACTGTCCCTTGTAATGGTGGCGGTTTGGTCTTTTTATAAACATGGCCAGATGCATTACAAGTTGGGTCCGAGGCCCGACAGGTGGCCCCGGGGCGATCTTATCCTAAAGGTCTATGGCTTCTCGCATAAGATTCCTATGACCGCGGCTTGAAGACTCGCCATATTGTCGCCTCGGTCGCCAGTGGCCCATGTGTAGTCGCTGATGGTGTCAGGGCATGTCCCGTCCGTCCGTCTGGTCGCCGAAAGCTACCCGCTTGGCACAGCAGGGTAGGCCTGCAGTGTCTTCACTGTGATGTGATTGGGCTCTGTGGTCTCTTACCATTGGCGTGCTCCGCGTTACCCGCAAGGGGTGGGTGCCTATATTCAATGCTTGATTTAGACGGGGCGCACCATCCTTTAACTCCCGCACTTTACCGCCCAAGGTGAGTTGCAGGACACGTTGCAGCTTTGAGGTTGGCCTGTGCCAGGGGAAACCAGGCTTGGTTCTTCGGGACACGTGTCAGTTCTGGAGCCCTTCGGGGCACGTAGTAGCTCCGGATCCCTTCGTGCCACGTGATAGCTCCAGAGACCTCTGGGTACGTGGTAGCTCTGGAGCCCTTCTCCACGGGAGTCGTCTGGCCTGGTGCTTTGAGCCACGTGGTTGCGCCGGACCTCACCATATAGTAGGATGAGGTTCCGCCTGAACACTTGGCATCTTGCGAGCCTGTCCCTCTGGGGGAGTCGGGTCCCATCTTTGTGGTCCACGTGGCAATGTCGGATCACGTACTTGAGGAAGGTCGGGGTCCGGCACCTTCTGGACATGTGGCGCCACTGAACTTACCTAGGCACTTTCAGCCTATGTGCGAGGGTACCCCGTACTCAGGGTGCCGATAGTGGCCCTTGGGTCTGCCTTGGGGGGAGGAGTTGAGCCTGAGGGTGGAGCCCTTACCATGGTTTGCCGCACTGCTCTTTGAATTTTGTCTAGGTTAGTCGAAGTGGTGGGCGCTTCTGCAAATATGGCCACGCGTCCACTCCTGGTTGGGGGACAATGGTGACCAGATCTTTGCTTGCTGTAGTATCTCTGTCTTCTTCGATGTCTTTAACCGTGGCAATTCCCAATGTAGCTATAGCACTTATGTTCAATCTGCCTTGATGTGAACCGCTTCTGCTGTCTTCTCATGTGGTTGACCTCTTGGGCAAGCACTTCTGTCAGGGTGCCTAGCCCTCACTGTCATTGACGCTATGGGTTGAGTGGTGCGAGCCAAGCCTTTGTGATACGCATGAAGTACTCATGCATTGTAGGGGTGATCAAAAAGGAAACCTTTGTTAGAGGGGTCGGTTCCTTCCTTACTCACTTCCCACTGCCTGAGCATTCACCTTCTTCATTGAGCGCCCAAGCCTTCACCACTCAGCAAAAGCTCTCATTCTTGCTTGCCCGATGGCCTCCCCGCTGCCTCCTTCTCGCTTCCAGTCGGCTGAGGGTCTGGTGTCGATGAGGTGACTGCTTGGCTGGGCGGCGGTAGAGCTAGGATGGATGATCTGCTGTGGATCTTCCGGTCTTCGAGGCCTGCACGAAGACAAGACTGTTCTCTTTGTCGCCTACATCTCTTTGGGAGTTGGACTTCCTTATCGAGGTTATTCCTCGCACTGCTGGAGGAATATGGGCTGCAGCTTCACCACCTGTTGTCGAACTCCATCGCCTTGGTCGTCGTGCTCGTCCATCTGTGCGAGGCGTTCGTGGGCTGCCTGCCAACGGTGGAGCTGTTCCGGTTCTTCTTTGTGATGAAGACCACCGGAAAGAGTGCGATGAGCCAAGTGGGGGCCCACTACTTCTGTCGTGGGGACAAGACCTCTCGGACCTACACTGCCTCGTTCAAAGGGGGCAACTGGAGCATTTGGAGGGAAGATTGGGCAATCGTGCGTACTGAGGCCCATGCTTCGCTAAAGATGCCATCTGAAGGTCTGGCCTCCGATCCCACCACCTGGGAAGCATTCTAGGGGTAGACAAAGGAGTACAAGCTGGTACTAAAGATAATTCGGTTCTTAACTGACAAGGGCTTGACCTCCATAATGGTGTTGGCAAACTTCTTGCGCCATCGCACCGCCCCCCTTCAGAAGCGCCTGTACAGTGCCTGGGTCTACATCGGTACGTACGACCAGTGCCGGCTGGATTTGGATAGCCCAACCCCCGAGATGCTGGAGAAGATGTTGAAGGTGGTGACCTGTGACATTGTTGACGATGGGCACGTCTCCATCCCAGACGACTGCCAGCCGCTCTACATGACCACCGACTTGAGGGCTGAATTGTGGAGCTTGATTCCGAAGGTCAACATGTTCGATGTTGTCTGTCTGCACCCTGAAGTTATGAGTTGGGCTTCGGCGGTCCTAGAGTGGTGTCGTGCTGCGATGCAGCCAACGTCGAGGTCTTCCCTACGTCTTTCGGGAAGGGCGGAGGTAGGGCTCTCAACAGCCTCCGACAGGGCGGAGCAATATAAATTTTATGCAGCAGTGCTGCAAATACTTCCCCATACAGCTCCTCTTGGATGTGCGACACCTATCCCTACACGCATCTCAAAGCAGTCCGCCCCTCCACCCGCCAGGCGTGACCTGCCTGACCGCTTCGTGGGTATCGATCATCTCCGCTGAAAACTCCTGATCGGCTCAGCTGCTCAAGGATCGGCTCCTCTCCTCATCGATCGATGCTGAAGTTTCCCCGTCTGCCGTCGCCAGCCTCACTCGCCGTTTCCGCCCGCCTCCCTCGCAGCCGCCCACCTCCGCTTCGCGGACGCCCAGTTTCCTCGCCGCAGCCGGCCACCTCACTCGCCGCGGCCGCGTCCGCCCGCCCGTTATGGAGATTTCGCCCATCTCCCTCTGCTTGTTCTGAAGGTCCATGCACCCCTGTTTTTGTGCTTCTTTCACTTGCAAGAATCGTCCTCAGCTTTGTCAATGAGGTGATTATAGTTTTTGCTGAATTTGAGATGTCTTATATTCATAATGAGGTGTTGGATGCTGTTGTTTCATGCATTCTGATTGCCTTGCGCATCTTTTATACGAGAACCACACTTAAATTAGACGAGTGAAACTGACGCTTAAATTAACAAACATACCGTAAAATACTATAATCTGAACCGGATGCAACTAATGTTCTGTTTCCCTGTCAGGGCAGATGCTATCAAGAGTTATGGAGATGCTTTCTCTAATGACATGCTTAGTAAGTTGAAAACAAAGGACTAGATTGGAAGTCTTGACACATCAAAGTCAAGAATCAAATGAAGTCATAATGTTTCACTATTATAACATGATTATGTTTTTCAGGTGAAGAATTCGACTGCGCATAGGATTAACAGAGAAACAAAATAGTAGGATCAATTGGAAGAACAAACAACTGGATTACGTTGATATTCCGTGAACAGCAATGACAGACGAGACTAAGTGTTGTGAAAATTGTAATTGACAATATCTGAATATGTGGTGAATATATCAAAGGCAGACCAATAGGGAGTGTGAATCACAAGACCACATATTCTCCTTTATGGTCTGATCTTCTCAAAATCAGAGATTTGTACATCTCTGGTAGGAAATATACACAAGGGAATGGTAAGAGGATTAGATTTTGGTTATATTCTTGGATCAGTAATAGACCTTTGTGTATCGCATTTCTTATGTTATTTCAATTCTGCAGCGATAAAAATATTACTGTTGCCCAATGTGCTGCTAACAATTGGATGGTTAATTTCTCTCGATATCTTCCTGCTTTATCACATAGTTAATGGTATTCTCTAGCGCAAATGCTTAATTCACATAAAGTGTAGGATGTTGAGGGCAAAGCAACTTGAATGCATACTAAATCAGGAACCTTTTCGCTAAGTTCCATGTATGACAGGTTTACAACCAATGAGTAGGGCCCTAATTATAACTACATCTGGAAAGCTAAGTTACCGCCAAAAATCAAAATGTTCTTATGGCAGATAGAGAACCAGGCTATTCCCACAAAAGATTTAATGGCAAAAAGGAACTGGTCAGGGAATACTAGTTGTCGATTCTGCAATAGCTTAGAATCAGTTGACCATCTTCTTTTCTCTTGCCCTTCTATGAATGTGATTTGGTCTATCATAGCTAAGTTCTTAGGGGTCTCTAGCAGACCCAGGAACATTTGCCAGTACTGGCTTTGGATTAAAAACACTTTGCCTGGACTGGAAAAGATTATCCACTCGGCATTGCAGCGGCATCTTGGCAATTTGGAAGTTGCCAAACAGATCTTGTTTTGAGGGTAAGAACATCAACCACCCTTGTGAATATTTTTCACTTGTTCTTTGCTCTCTAATTGGGCAGGGCTTTTTCCTAAAGAAATGCCAGAGATTATAAAAAGTGGAGCCGATCAGATGCTGGAAGAAGTGATGAAAATCCTGCAAGCACAGGAGAGGATCCTGATGCTGCCTGATCAAGGTTGCAACATTGACTGAACAATTGCTCCTCGTCGGCAGCGTCAAGGGCTCGGTTCCTGTGGAAGTCGTGTCACCATATAGACTGCTATGAGTTGTTACAGTATCAGAAAAAGTTCTGCTATTTTGGTGCTCTTATGAGCCGAAAAGTCCTTGTTATGCTCAAGGCATCAGATGATGTGTTCAGACTGTTAAAACCCCATGGGGATCATTGTCAACCCATCCATTACATTAGGTAGTTCAATAGAAAATGTAGTACAACTAGGAATGGTGGATGGCTGTTCTGTACGACGGACCTCTGTTTCTATGAAATGAAGCTGGTGTTAACCGAGTTAAAAAAATAAGCGGTAAATAGTTGGCCGAGGGCGTTGTGTGAAGGGATCCTGATGTCTTGCCATGATCGATAGAGATTCGGTACGAGGAGCCGGATTCCCGATCGGGTGAGAAAAGCCATCTATGGATGAGGAGCGGAGCCGATCCTTCAGCAGCGGAGCCGATTGGGAGTTTTCAGCAGAGCCTATCGATACCCAGCCAACACAGGAAGCGGAAAATGTGCTGTGTGGGCGGACTGCTTTGAGATGCGTGTAGGGACAGGTGTCACACATCTAAGAGGTGCTGTATGGGGAGGAATTTGCAGCACTGCTGCATAAAATTTTCTTCCAGGGCGGAGGGCAGGCAGCTCCGGCGCCGGGAAAGTGTTCCTGTACCTTGGCCACGGGCCCTGCCACCTCTATGCCGAAGAAGCGGAAGCTAAATCGGGGGGGACGGTACCCCAATCTCCCATCGCGAGGGAGCCAAAGGGGCTGAAGCCTCTGTCGTCAACTTGGTCTCCGATTCCAGTGGCGGCTCTGGTTCCGGAGGAGGCGCGCAGGAGTCTGCGCTGATGGTCGCGACGACATGAGCCGTCCAAGAGCAGGTGCGAGAGGCTGTGGCACCGGCCTTGTCGTCGGGCCCAGGGGACCTCAATCCAGCATGCAAGCTGGGAGGCCAAGTCCTATGGAGCAGCCCTGCCCGCCAGTAAAGCGCAATTTCTTCCTCCGCTATTTTTTAATTGTTTCTTTTCCCTGACGGAGTTGGTTTTGGCTTTTCAGGGCGTCTCGACCGACATGGTGCCCTTGGTACTTCTAGGGGTGGCCTTGGTAGCTCCCGCACCTCCCAGAACTGGAACGGGGTCTGCTGCGTCGCGTCCTACGCCTGGTGGTGCACCGGCTTCAGGTGATGCCGATGTTCCTGCTCTTCCGTCCATGTGAGCACATGAGGCTGAGACGATGCTAGGCGAGGAGGTGGCCAATTTGGCCGTCGCGGCTACCCTTGGTGGAGCGGGCCCACCCGCTGCTGACACTGTGCCGAAACCCGATGTCATCAACGCGCAAGACGGTGACTCGCCACAGGCGGCAAGCGTTACCTTTGTGGCAGGGGGGAGTGCTTTGATTCCAGGCACCGATGCGCTGACTCCTGGAGCACAATTCGGGGAGCCATCTGTTCCCATGGCATTGGTGTCTGCCGCAGAACGCAGAAGCGGTAGAGAGGCAGCCGTCTGTGGCAACCCATGCCAATCCCCCTCTCTGATGCTGTTGTCGATGCCCAGTCCACCTTGCGCTACACGCAGGCTACTTTTGCCCGACAGTGGGATCAGCTTGCTGAAGAGCAGCGCCTTGTGAAGCTAGTCGACACCAAGAATAAGACACTCGGACGAAGGTCCTGAAGGCCCATGCTGTTGCTGAGGCCCACTTGAATCTATGCGAGGATAAGCGGCTAGAGTTGGTCCGCCGCGAGGTTGCCATTGCTAATGCGGAACGGGACATGGCGGTGAAGGGAGAAGAAGTCTCTCGGAGCCTTGGCATGCTAGAAGAGAGGTGCCGAGCCGTGCAGGACTCGAAGCTCGCCATCAGACGTTGGGACGACGACTTGGAGCGTCGTGCTCCGGAGCTCGCCGACTGGGAGGAAGCTGGGCGAATAGTGGTGGAGGGCCTCCAGGCCTCCCGCACGACCGAGGCTCAAGGGATCCAGGACTTCCCGACCCATGCTGGAGCAGTGTTGGAACCCCTCGAACTTAGTCCCGTGCTGCGCAGGGAGCCGTACGATGGGGTGGCCGAGCTGCTCCCAGCTTTGGACTCCTTCTGCTTGATGTTGGGGTCGGTGAACACCGTCCTTGTGAGGCGGCTAGAGGTCGAAGGAAAGGAGATGGCGGAGCAAGTGGCCTCCCATGTCTTGGTGTGCTTCCAGAGTTGGTACCCGTAGACCCTGCTAGAGTCGGTAGAGAAAGGCCCCTTCGAAGAGCAAGAGGAGGAGGCAAGGGCTGATGTCCTGGACCTTGGCCTCTTTGTTACAGTGGAGTTGAGACCGGCGGCCCCCAGGTGGAGCACCTTGTAACCGGGGATGACCTTTTTGTACAAATACTGTTAATGAATTTCAATTTATGTTTCACTTGTTGGCTTGTCTTGTGCTTCTTAATCTGTCACTCCAAGTTCTTAGCTGCGTAAGGGCTTGAGAATTTTGTCGAGTTCGTTAATTTTTGAGGAACCAACGATCGCACATTTGATATGGCCAATCATGTCGTCAGTTGACATCCTGCCCATGGAACCCCCTTAGAGGCCCCTTGGTAGGTGTGTTCGGGTGGTTGGGCACACCTACCACTTGATCGCAGGATGTCTTTGACAGGCCCCCAGTGGAGTAGGGAGTTTGAGTGGATGCATTCAGTGGGACCCTTTTCACCAAACTTTGTCTGAGTCGTCGACGGCAGCCCCCCTCGGTGGTGCCTGTAACACCCTGATTTTCGAGTTTCGGCAAATTAAAAATTTAAATGGGAATTTAGAGTTAATAATGGGAGGAAATTGTTTTTATAAATAAAAATATAAAATATATGCATCTCATATTGCATTTTGCATTTTGCATTCGTCCTCATGTATTGAAAATTTATTACCAATATAAATAAGCTAAGAGAAATTTATTTAACAGAGGAAGTACATTAAAATAAATTAAATTAGCATAACGAATATGAAAGAAAAGAAAAAAAAGAAAAGAAAAGGGACTAAATCGTCTATGCACATGCATTCATATAAACTGAGTAACTAGATCTATTAAAATCAAAATAGAAATTTTGTACAATAGAAAAGTAATTGGAAAAGAAAATTATAGGAGAAGATGAATAATAATAATAATAATAAAAGATAAAACATGCATATATGGTGTAGCAAAAGAAGAAAAAAGAAAATAATAATTATAGCCTAAAACTTTTAATAGGGAATAAGTATAAAAATAATAATAAATATATAAATATATATATATAATATATAATATATATAATAATCATATATAAAAAATATAAATAATAAATATATATAAAAAAGTAAAACAATAAAATAAATAAATAAATAAATAAATAATATAAATAATAATATGTAATAAAAGTATATATATAAAAGAAAAAAAAGAAAAAAAAGAAAAAAAAGGGGTCAACCCGCCCTCTGGCCAGGCTGAGCGGCCCAGCCAGCGCCTCCCGCGCGTGCCCCTGCCCCGCCACGTTGACCCGCTCCCGCGCCCTCCCGCGCGCGGCGCCCGCTCGCCCTGGCCCCACCACGCAGCCGACCGCACCGCGACCCCGCCGCCTGGCGCTCCCGCGCCCGACCCCGACCGAGTACCTCTCGCGCTCGCGCCTGGCGCGATGCCGCTCGCCCGCGCGCTCCAAGGAGCGAGCCGGTCTCTGGACCGACTACCGCCCCTATAAATACTACCGTGAGGCTTCGTAAGTTTCCCCGACACCAAAAATCACCACCGCCACCAGGAAAAAGGGGAGAAGCCCTAGCCGCCGGTAGAAAAAAAAAAGGCACCAGGTGCTGCGCCGCCAGGAAGAAAAAAAGAGAGGGGAAAGAGGGGAAGAAGAGGAAGAAAAAGAGGAGGGTGCCGTCGTCCGCCGGAGATCGTCGCCGTCGTCGTGCGGCCGGAGGACCCTGCGCTCTACTTTGTCTACGCGTCGCATTCATCCCGCGATCTTTGAAGCCATCACATCTACGGTAGGATTCGTTTCCCCCGATACGAATTTTAGCGACATATTAGATCTAATAGACGTAAATTGATTTTAGTTGCATCGTCTTTTTATTTTCAGCAGCATTAATCCACTCTAAAACCCCCGTAAACTCATATGAACACGTACGAACTAGTTGCATCTAATTAATAAACAACCATAATTAATTAATTGGTCTTTGCATGCATGCATATCATCGCATGTTGATTAATGTGTGTGCAACGTGTTGATTTGTATGTATTTTCTTGTATGTGTGATCACGAGTAGAGGGAAGTGCTCAAGAGATCGTGTACGAGGATTTTCAGAATCAAGACTTCGAAGCGCTTGAGCAACCCTATCCGCCGAAGCAAGGCAAGTGTCCTTGAAGCATATTGATCCTATTTCTAAACAAATGTTTTGTTTGCAAAAAACTGCATGCTTGTGTCAATTTTGATGGGAATCCTATGATAGGAAGTTTACTAGACTTGTTAACCACCCTTTTTACCTAGAATATATGGTAGAGAGTCGGGAAGGGTTTTTACTTTTTGCTTCGCTTAATCAACTGGGATGGGAAAACAACTATACCACTCAATTTATTTATGCATGGATGAGATTATGGATAACATGAACTGGTTATTACGGTATTGTAATGGGTGATCTAAGCAAGCCTGGTATGTGGATGGGTTGGATGTTATGGTGGTTTGCTTGCTTTAGATCTAAGTACCGGTTCATGCGAGAATAGGCCAGGACTACAGTGCCACCACGAGGCCAAGTATGGGTGCGGCATAGCTGATTAATTAGGGCTTTGCTAGTGCTGTTTGGACCATTGTGGATGCTCGGGGAAGGGGTAGTCGGATTGGGTTTGTTGATGATTGGTGGGACTACCCTGGGATCCGAATGGCTCAAGAGGGGGCCCTTGGTTGAAGATGTGCTCAGTTGGAGGCATCGCCACCGGTGAAACCTTAGTGGGGTCTAAATAGGCTAGTAATCCCTTTGTAAAGGCTATTTTGTGTTCTCTTGGCCATACACCAAAGGAAGTGTAATTGGCATAAGGGAGGTTCTTTAGTCGCCGACGGGTGATGAAATCACAAACACGTGGGTAAAGTGGTACAAACTCTGCAGAGTATTAAAACTATCATGATAGCCGTGCTCCCGGTTATGAGCGCCTGGATGACCTACATGATTAGAGGGAAATTGGGATTTGGGATGGTTATGGTTTGATAATGGTTATGGTTTGGTGATGGTTATGGTTTATATTATGATTATGGTTATGGTTATGGGATGGAATTATGGTTTATGACATTGATTATGGTTATTGGTAATGGTGATTTATGGACTGGTATTATTATGGTTACATGGTTTATGATGGGTTTACTTCCCATAAATATGATACATTGCTTTTTCAAATGTTTTACTGTACTTTTCAGCACTTAGCCATTATTACATTCGTCATTTGAATCAGCCACATGTCATACTTTCCACACTTGCTGAGTACGACACGTACTCACTCTTGCAATCCCCCCCCCCCCCAACAGTTGCAGGTCAGAATTGTGAGTTTAATGGCGATAATGTGGAGTTCTAGGCCGTGTCTACCGTCAACTTTGCCTGTGGTGTTGCATGGAACTGCGCTATCCCTTTTGCTTAGTTTGCTTAATTAGAGTATTTCCGCTGCATTAGTCAAACTTGTTATTAATCTTCACTAGAGCTTGTATCCGAGAATATTTTGAATTGTGTAATAAAAATACTTATTTAATAATTTGAGCTGTGGTAATTGTCTGTATATCATTTGTGAATGAACTCGTGTATGTGTGTTGAACATCCTGGGCACACATATGCGTTAGCTTGGTTCATTTTTCGGAACCGGGCGTCACAGATTGGTATCAGAGCCACAGGTTGACCGTAGGACGCAGCCTAGATAGAATGGACACTTTAGAGCACATAAGAGCACTCAAGAATTAATGTGTTTTTGCTTAGTGTGTTGTTTGCTATATATATATTGTTTGCTTGTGTGCTTAATAGAGGATTTTGGGATGCTTTAGCATTGCCATGTCCACCTAGGCTAGTATAGCTAGTTGGTTAGCTTCATATCCCTTGATGCATATAGTTGGGAACGTTTCTTAATTCTTACCTATTGCTCTCCTTCAGATGGTGAGGACTCGCAATCAGAGGGATGTCAATGGTGAGTAGGAGAACCATGGAGTACCTCTGAACAATACTGGACAAGGACCTACTCATGGAGCTATCAATATTGAGCAGCTACTGGCTATACAGAACCAGCTCATGCAGACCATGATACAAACAATGGGATAGCTACAGGCTGGCAATAACAACAATCAGCCCCATATGCCTCCACCGCCACCCCCACCTCCTCATAAGCGATTGGGAGAGTTTATGAGGACTAGGCCGCCAACCTTTGCTCAAGCTGTCGACCCTATGGATGCTGATGATTGGCTCAAGTCCGTGGAGAAGAAACTTGCTATTGTCCAATGCAGTGACCGATAAAAGGTCCTATTTGCTTCTCATCAACTCGTTGGAGCAGCTGCGGATTGGTGGGATGCTTATTGCAATGCTCATGAGAATCAAGAGAGGATCACTTGGGCAGAATTCAAAGAGAACTTCCGTTCTCATTGTGTGCCAGAAGGTGTTATGATCTTGAAGAGATAAGAATTCGAGAACTTAAGGCAAGGAAGATCAAGCGTGAGTGAATATCTCAATAAATTCACTCAACTCTCAAGGTATGCGCCTGAAGATGTGAGTCGGGACAGCCGGAAACAATACTTGTTCATGAGAGGCTTGAACAATGAGATCCAAGTGCACCTGCTGAATTGTGATTATGCCAACTTCCAGAAGCTAGTGGACAAAGCAATTGTGGTTGAGAACAAGATTTGTGAGATGGAACAAGACAACAAGAGGAAGGCGCCATATCAAGGACAACCACAAGGAAGTAATGTGCGCCCTCGCCTTGCACCACCCAATGCGCCCTATTACAGCTCCTCTATCCCTGCTCAGCGCCCTGGTTATGCACCACGCCCAACTCAGTTTGTGCAGCAGCGCCCTGTTGTGCAAGCACCTAGGCCTCCAATGCCTTATGCACCTCGTGCTAATTTCCCAAATGCAAATGCTCAAAACCAAGATCGTCCCAATAATTTTGGTGGAGTTAAGAAGTGCTATACTTGTGGAGAAGCTGAACACTTTGCGCATCAATGTCCTAAGTCAGGCCTTGATCAAGGAAGCAATGTACCGAGGCAAAACCCAAGACGTAACGGAGGACAGCCACAAGGGAACCATGGACAACGGAATTTTGCTCGTGGCAACGTGAACCATATCTCTATGAGGGATGCTCAACAAGCGGATGACGTGATCATTGGTATGTTTCTCGCCAACTCCAACCCGTGACTATGTTATTTGATTTTGGAGCATCACATTCATTCATTGCATCGAAGTATGTTGCCAAGTATAGTTTGCCTATCTCTCATATGAAGTTTACTCTATTGGTTAAGGCTCCTGGAGGAGAGATGAGGACAAATATAGTATGTCCAAAAATAAGCCTTAGAATAAGGGGGGTAGACTTCTCGGCCAACCTCATTGTTTTGGATTCTCAAGTATTGTACATTATACTTGGTATGGACTGGTTGAGGAAGCACAATGGAGTTATTGAGTGTGCCACAAAGACGATGAAGTTGACTAATGAAGAAGGGATCACCGTAGAATTTGAAGCATCTCAAACCGCACCGAAGCAATTGGAGTTGAATCATATGGACGGTGCCGCAATTGAGGAGGTTCCGGTAGTGTGTGAATTTTTGGATGTGTTTCCGGATGAGTTGCCAAGTATGCCACCTGATCGAGACATTGAGTTTGTCATTGATTTAATACCTGGAACTGCACCTATAGCTAAGAGGCCGTATAGGATGCCTCCTATGGAATTAGCGGAGCTCAAGAAGCAAATTCAAGAGCAATTAGAGAAGGGTTTTATTCGCCCTAGCTCTTCACCTTGGGGAGCGCCCGTTCTATTTGTGGACAAGAAGGATAGAACACAAAGGATGTGTGTGGATTACCGAGCTCTCAACGAGGTGACCATCAAGAACAAGTACACCTTGCCCCATATAGAGGATTTGTTTGATCAGATAAAAGGTGCCTGTGCGTTTTCCAAGATTGATTTGAGGTCAGGTTACTTTCAAATGAAGACTGGACCAAAGGACATAGCCGAATATGTTGCATTATGTGATGTGTGCCAACGAGTTAAAGCTGAACATCAAAGGCCAGTGGGATTATTGCAGCCATTAAAGATTCCGGAGTGGAAGTGGGAAGAGATTGGTATGGACTTTATATTTGGATTACCACGTACACAGTCCGGATATGACTCGATTTGGGTAATCGTGGATCGATTGACAAAATCACCTCACTTCATTCCTGTCAAGACCACATATACCACCGCGAAGCTAGCAGAACTGTATATGGAGCATATTGTGTGTTGACATGGAGTTCCAAAGAATATAGTCTCGGATAGAGGTTCTCAGTTCACCTCTAGGTTTTGGCAAAAACTGCATGAAGCTATGGGTACAAGGTTAAATTTCAGCTCAGCATATCACCCTCAAACGGATGGACAAACCGAGAGGACCAATCAAATTTTAGAGGACATGTTAAGAGCTTGTGCTTTAAAGCATGGGAAAAGTTGGGATAAGAGCTTGCCATATGCAGAATTTTCATACAACAATAGTTACCAAGCCAGCTTGAAAATGTCACCCTATGAAGCACTATACGGAAGGAAGTGTAGGACACCTTTATTCTGGAATGAGATTGGAGAGAATCAAGTATTTGGTCCGGATGTGTTACAAGACGCTGAAAGACAAGTTCAAATAATACGGGAAAACCTAAGGGTTGCCCAGTCCCGACAGAAGGGTTGTGCGGATAATAGGCGAAGGAGTCTGACTTTTGAAGTTGGAGAGTTTGTATACCTCAAGGTGTCACCTATCCGAGGTCAGCGACGGTTTAACGTCAAAGGAAAACTGACATCTCGCTATATCGGGCCATTTAAGATTCTGGATAAGCGAGGAGAGGTAGCTTATCGACTTGAGCTGCCAGCGTATCTCTCCGATGTACACGACGTGTTTCACGTGTCTCAACTCAAGAAGTGTCTCAGGGTGCCGGAAGAACAAGTGCCGATGGACGAATTAGAACTTCAAGAGGATTTGTCTTATGTCGAGCAACCTATCAAGATCTTGGACGTGAAGGAAAGGGTCACGAGGAATAAGAAAGTCCGTTGGTGCAAAGTGCAATGGAACCACCATACGGAAGCCGAAGCTACGTGGGAACGTGAAGAAGACCTAAAGACGGAATTCCCTCATCTTTTCTCGACGTTGTCGAATCTCGAGGGCGAGATTCATTTTAAGGGGGGTAGAATTGTAACACCCTGATTTTCAAGTTTTGGCAAATTAAAAATTTAAATGGGAATTTAGAGTTAATAATGGGAGGAAATTTTTTTTATAAATAAAAATATAAAATATATGCATCTCATATTGCATTTTGCATTTTGCATTCGTCCTCATGTATTGAAAATTTATTACCAAAATAAATAAGCTAAGAGAAATTTATTTAACAGAGGAAGTACATTAAAATAAATTAAATTAGCATGACGAATATGAAAGAAAAGAAATAAAAAGAAAAGAAAAGGGACTAAATCGTCTATGCACATGCATTCATATAAACTGAGTAACTAGATCTATTAAAATCAAAATAGAAATTATATACAATAGAAAAGTAATTGGAAAAGAAAATTATAGGAGAAGATGGATAATAATAATAATAATAAAAGATAAAACATACATATATGGTGTAGCAAAAGAAGAAAAAAGAAAATAATAATTATAGCCTAAAACTTGTAATAGGGAATAAGTATAAAAATAATAATAAATATATATATAAATACATATATAATATATAATAATCATATATAAAAAATATAAATCATAAATATATATAAAAAAGTAAAACAATAAAATAAATAAATAAATAATATATATAAATAATAATATGTAATAACAGTATATATATAAAAGAAAAAAAAGAAAAAAAAGAAAAAAAAGGGTCAACCCGCCCGCTGGCCAGGCCGAGCGGCTCAGCCAGCGCCTCCCGCGCGTGCCCCGGCCCCGCCGTGTTGACCCGCTCCCGCGCCCTCCCGCGCCCGGCGCCCGCTCGCCCTGGCCCCACCACGCAGCCGACCGCACCGCGACCTCGCCCACGCGCCGGTCGAGCGCGCAGCGCGCGACCCCGCCGCCTGGCGCTCCCGCGCCCGACCCCGACCGAGCGCCTCCCGCGCGCGCGCCTGGCGCGATGCCACTCGCCCGCGCGCGCCAGGGACTGAGCCGGTCTTTGGATCGACTACTGCCCAAATAAATACTACCGTGAGGCTTCGTAAGTTTCCCCAACACCAGAAATCACCGCCGCCGCCCGGAAAAAGGGGAGAAGCCCTAGCCGCCGGTAGAAAAAAAAGGCACCAGGAGCTGCGCCGCTAGGAAGAAAAAAAGAGAGGGAAAAGAGGGGAAGAAGAGGAAGAAAAAGAGGAGGGTGCTGTCGTCCGTTGGAGATCGTCGCCGTCGTCGTGCGGCCGGAGGACCCTGCGCATCTACTTTGTCTACGCGTCGCATTCATCCCGCGATCTTCGAAGCCATCACATCTACGGTAGGATTCGATTTCCCCGATGCAAATTTTAGCGACGTATTAGATCTAATAAACGTAAATTGATTTTAGTTGCGTCGTCTTTTTATTTTCAGCAGCATTAATCCACTCTAAAACCTCCGTAAACTCATATGAACACGTACGAACTAGTTGCATCTAATTAATAAACAACCATAATTAATTAATTGGCCTTTGCATGCATGCATATCATCGCATGTTGATTAATGTGTGTGCAACGTGTTGATTTGTATGTATTTTCTTGTATGTGTGGTCACGAGTAGAGGGGAGTGCTCAAGAGATCGTGTACGAGGATTTTCAGAATCAAGACTTCAAAGCGCTTGAGCAACCCTATCCGCCGGAGCAAGGCAAGTGTCCTTGAAGCATATTGATCCTATTTCTAAATAAATGTTTTGTTTGCAAAACTGCATGCTTGTGTCAATTTTGATGGGAATCCTATGATAGGAAGTTTACTAGACTTGTTAACCACCCTTGTCACCTGGAATATGGTAGAGAGTCAGGAAGGGCTTTTTACTTTTTGCTTCACTTAATCAACTGGGATGGGAAAACAACTATACCACTCAATTTATTTATGCATGGATGAGATTATGGATAACATGAACTGGTTAATACGGTATTGTAATGGGTGATCTAAGCAAGCCTGGTATGTGGATGGGTTGGATGTTATGGTGGTTTGCTTGCTTTATATCTAAGGACCGGTTCATGCGAGAATAGGCCAGGACTACAGTGCCACCACGAGGCCAAGTATGGGTGCGGCGTAGCTGATTAATTAGGGCTTTGCTAGTGCTGTTTGGACCATTGTGGATGCTCGGGGAAGGGGTAGTCGGATTGGGTTTGTTGATGATTGGTGGGACTACCCTGGGATCCGAATGGCTCAAGAGGGTGCCCTTGGTTGAAGATGTGCTCAGTTGGAGGCATCGCCACCGGTGAAACCTCAGTGGGGTCTAAATAGGCTAGTAATCCCTTTGTAAAGGCTATTTTGTGATCTCTTAGCCATACACCAAAGGAAGTGTAATTGGCATAAGGGTGGTTCTTTAGTCGCCGATGGGTGATGAAATCACAAACACGTGGGTAAAGTGGTACAAACTCTACAGAGTATTAAAACTATCATGATAGCCGTGCTCCCGGTTATGAGCGCCTGGATGACCTACATGATTAGAGGGAAATTGGGATTTGGGATGGTTATGGTTTGATAATGGTTATGGTTTGGTGATGGTTATGGTTGATATTATGATTATGGTTATGGTTATGGGATGGAATTATGGTTTATGACATTGATTATGGTTATTGGTAATGGTGATTTATGGACTGGTATTATTATGGTTACATGGTTTATGATGGGTTTACTTCCCATAAATATGATACATTGCTTTTTTAAATGTTTTACTGTACTTTTCAGCACTTAGCGATTATTACATTCGTCATTTGAATCAGCCACATGTCATACTTTCCACACTTGCTGAGTACGACACGTACTCACTCTTGCAATCCCCCCCAACAGTTGCAGGTCAGAATTGTGAGTTTAATGGCGATAATGTGGAGTTCTAGGCCGTGTCTACCGCCAACTTTTCCTGTGGTGTTGCATGGAACTGTGTTATCCCTTTTGCTTAGTTTGCTTAATTAGAGTATGTCCGCTGCATTAGTCAAACTTGTTATTAATCTTCATTAGAGCTTGTATTCGAGAATATTTTGAATTGTGTAATAAAAATACTTATTTAATAATTTGAGTTGTGGTAATTGTCTATATATCATTTGTGAATGCACTCGTGTATGTGTGTTGAACATCCTGGGCACACATATGCGTTAGCTTGGTTCATTTTTCGGAACTGGGCGTCACGGTGCCAAAGTTGGCTGCTCTAGTGTTGCCCACCATCGTCAAAGAGTTATCGACGGCAGGCCTTCTGGGAGGTGGCAAAGCTGGCTACTCTGGCTTCGCCCACCATCCTTGCAAAGACGTCTATGACATGCCTCTTAGGTGGTGCTGGAGCGGGTTGCTTCGGCGTTGCCCACTATCGTTGCAGAGTCGTCGACGGTAGGCCCCCAGGAGGTGCCAGAGCTAGATAATCCAGCGTCGCCCACCATCATTGCAGAGACGTCGATAGCAGGCTTCTTGGGTGGTGCTGGAGATGGCTGCTCCAGGGTCACCCACCATCATTGTTGAGTCTTCGATGGCAGGCCCCTTGGGTGGTGCCAGAGTTGGATGCTCTGCCATCACCCTCCATCGGCGCAGAGTCATCGATGGCAAGCCCCTTTGGAGGTGTTGGAGCTGGATGCTCCGATGTCGCCCACCATCGTCATAGAGTTGTCAACGGCAAGGACCCTCAGAGGTGCCGGAGCTGGATGCTCTGTGGTCGCGCACCATCATAGCTGAGATGTCGACGACAGGCCCCCTAGGTGGTGCCGCAGCTGGCTGCTCCATCGTCGCCCACCATCGTCGCAGAGTCATCGACAGAAGGCCCCCTAGGAGGTGCAGGAGCTGGATGCTCCGGCGTTGCGCACCATCATCGTAGACCCATTGACGGCAGGCCCCATGGGAGGTGTCGAAGCTAGATGCTCTGGTGTCGCCAACCATCATCGCAGAGACATCAACGGTAGGCCCCCTGGTTAGTGCTTGAGCAGGATGCTCTAGCATCGCCTACCATCATCGGAGAGACGTCAACGGTAGGCCCCCTGGATGGTGCTGGAGCTAGCTGCTCCAGTGTCGCCCGCCATCCTCGCAGAGTCATTCCCCATTGGAATCATCCAATGGTCATCCCGCTGTTCAAGCTGCTGGGGGCAATCCCTTCAATATGCAGCCACTAGCAGGAACCTCAGTTCCAGTAGGAGTCACACTTCCACCACAGCCGCCTTCACCAGCAAATTAAGCTGGGCAGCGCGATGGTGCACCGGTGTCAATCAATGCGTCGGTGAATCATGACAACCCGGAACACGCGCTCTATGCAGCACGTGCTCTCCTTCAGCGCCCACCACCTCCGGATGCATTCAGGGATGCAATGGAGCAGTGGAGGGCCGATGTGGAACACTTGGTTGTAGCAGCAGCCGACCGCATCAGTAACCAAGGTCCTCCTCCTTTAGGACGGGCCCCGTCGCAGCGACGAACCTTGTCTGGTAGACTTGGTCCGCACGTTTCCAACATTAGGAGACGTGCTGCGTCACAGCAAGTGACGCACTCACACGGTATCAAAGTAGTCCTTCCTCCGGAAATCACCTTGGGGTCACTCTGGGTCCGGACCTTCGATGAAGCCACGCAGGACCAGCTCCGGCGTGAAGACCTAGACCTCCTTGAGGAGGGAAGGTGCCAAGCAGCTGTTCGGAATGCCCAATACCGCCAAGCCCTTCGGCGCTATCATCAGCGGCATGTACACAACCGACAGCTCGAGGAAGGCGATCTGGTGCTATGGAGAATACAATCCAGAGAAGGGTTAAACAAACTCTCCCCCAGCTGGGAGGGACCCTTCCGAGTGATTAAAGTACCCCGTCCCAGAAGCGTTCGCTTGGCTACCGAGGATGGGACACCTCTCCCATATCCTTGGAATATTGAGCACCTCCGTAAGTTCTACACTTAATATCACGGAGGTGAGTCTTTAGTAACTTGACGTGTATGTTATAGAGTCATTGTACAGAGTCAGGTAGTGCCTCCGGGAGAACAACCGGACCTTTCCCGGATGGTCCGCAAAGTTCATGCAACACTTGTCACAGTCTCAGAACTAAAAGTGTGGCTAGCTACCCTGGGTCAAACGAGAAATGAAACACGCTTAGCTTGGTTTCGTACCCTAAGAGTGTACTTGTTTCCCCTGTACCCCGGACCTATAATGAAAGACATCTTCATGTGAAACAGACTCCAAGTGCATTTATATTGTACAGGCTCAACATTTTTTATTTTTCTCTTTTTTGTCTATAACAAAGTTGTGCAATTCTTAAGAAATTTTAGTTCGACCAGTTCATGTACAATTCGAGCTGTATTGTCAATTCTTTTGGATTCAAACATTGTTCATGGCCCACTTGCCTCAATGCCGCCAAGCCAATCTAGGGCCGGAGTGTGCTATTGACTTAGCCTGGTCAAGCACCCTAAGTACGCCACTCTACCTACACCCCGGCAGGCCGAAGTAAGGCGGGTCCAAGTACAATTGGATCTAGAAGAAAGAAGGCAACGCATTCAGTTGTATTCAGAATTGTGTTTGACCTAAAACTTTCTTGGGAATCGTAAGCCGCGACGAAGTTATAAGCAAGGAGCGAATTTTACTATTTTTCTTGGCTTCAGTGTGCAGGAAAAATAAAGAATCCACGTTGATGGAGAAAAGCTGGAGCTAACAAAGCTTCGACTCCCCCTAGGTGGCTTGTGATCGATGTTAAACATTGAAAACGAGCATTACCAGAGCAACCAAGCTCCGGCAAAGCTACGGGGGCCAGCCGTCGACGCAGAATAAAAGATGGTGAGAAGACCCCACAAGCGGAGTCTGCTGCCGACAAGCTACGCATTGGCAAAGGTCACTGCCGGAGCTACTAAGCTCCGACACCCCGGAGGGCTAACTATCGATGCTCTACGCGTTGATAGGGACTATTGCTGGAGCTACTAAGCTCCGACGGTAGTCAATGCCGGAGCTTCTGAGCTCCGACAACCTCAGGGGGCCTTCACTATCGAAAACTTCAGACCTACACTCTACAAGTTCGAAGCAAACGAGTCTTCACCAAAATACAATATCCTCTTGGTACATGTTCACAATCAAATTGTGTACATCTACCAGGGGGCCAAGTGAAGACAGAAGTGTTGAAGACAAAAAATGAAATTCATTAACAAATTGTGGATTTCATTCATCTGGAGACAAGGGATTACAAAATTGGGGAAGAAAAAGAGAGAATACAAGTGGGAGCTACAGAGATGGTCCCAGACCCTATGGAAGAACTGGGCGACCTTCTGAGCAACTTTCGACACGTTGGCTCGGGTGGCTTCACCTTCTCCATTGACGGGACCTTCGAGCACCGGGTCCAGAGGAAATTGGGGATCCCGACTGGTGTAACACGTCAGCACATACTCTGCGACGTTCTTCGCCAGGGACTGCCCCTCAGCCTCCAACTGGTCCGTGATGGTGTCACCCACCTTGGAGAGTTTGTCACCCGTCGAGCTCAACGCTTGCAATGCCAGGTCCGGCTCCGGCTCCGGATCATCTGGACGCACGGGACTGAAGCCCATTGGTGTCAGCGCGTCGTTGGCTTTCCTCAGGAACTCCCAAACCTATAGGGAGTTTGCAGTGCTCAAGCCCTTCAGTTCTTACAAGGATCTTTTGGTTGCCGCCAGTTCAAAATTCTCACGAGCAAGGCGCTCAACCTCTTTAGCATTTTGCTGAATCTTTTCAGCAACCTGCTTCTCGAGTTTTCTGAGCTCCTCCTCTCGGAGGTGGATCTTGTTCCGGCGGTCGACCAGGTCCTTCTCCCGGCCCCTAACTTTCTTCTCCCTGGCAGCGATGGCACACTCTTGCTTGTAGAGTTCCTGCCCTCGCACCCAGGCCTTCTCCTCCTCCTCAATGCAGCGCTCCTCCAATTTTTGGTGCGTTCCTCGAGGCCCTTGTCAGCCAGAGCCACCTTTTCGGTGAGCTCCTCCTCCCTCTTCACAACATCATCCCGCAGCTCTAGGAGTTTTTGCTCTTTGTCTTTGAGTTTCTTCTCCCTCTCCTCAAGTGCCTCCCGGCGCTTGATGAGGATAGTGTTAATGGCTTCAAGCCTTTCTTGGCGATCATCAGCCGCACTATTAGCTGCCTTGGGCTGCTCATAAATGGCCCAGGATTGAGTGTCGAGGTCACGAGTCAAGCTCTCCCTATCATCCAATAATTTGCCCCAGTATTACAGGCGGACCTTCTCCTGTTTGATCCACTCCTTGTCGTCTGTCAGCCTCGACTGCGCCATCTTGGTCTTGAAGTAGAGCCGATTACGCCATCGCCTAAGGGTTCGACGCTCCTCTTCAAGAGCCTTGTTGTCGTGGTAGAACGCCAGCTGGATTTGACGCAGACTGGAGCAAGCGTTGTCAATGGACAACGACAGGGGAATAGGGTCCAGACCTGCTGGGGTCTCCTCCGCTGGTTCCAGCGGGTTCACGCTTACAAAAATTGGGTCCCACTCCACAAGAGTGGTCCCCTGAGCCTCCACGGCACTAGGGCCGTCCTCTGGATAGCCTCACTCGCCACCGAGTAGGATCCCACAGAAGAAGTTCTGACCTCCGGAAGTGGTTCCGAAGGCCCTGCCGCCAGGTCTTCATTTGCCCCCTCGGGCAGGGGGCCAGCGACTTCATTAGGGCACCCTGGCTCAGCAGCAGGCACCTCCGCCGTCATCACATCCGGAGCAGGGGCTACTTCCGGCTCCGGTCTAGGCTCCTCCTCCGCTGGTGGCTTGGGTGTTGGCGCCTCAACCATCATGGGTTCGAGTGCTGATGCCCCCACAACAACCGGCTCAAGCGCCGGAAGGTCTTCAACTACAACCGGCTTTGCAGCCGGAGCTTCAGTGGCAACCGGCTCTGAGGCCGGAGCTTCGGAGGTAGTCGGCTCAACCACTGGGACTTCCTCAACATCCGACTCGCTCGTAGGGACTTCAATAACCTCCGGCTCAACCACTGGGGCTTCGACAATTTGCAGCTCTGGGGCCAGAATCACTGCTTCCTCCGGCGTAGCGGCCGCAGCTTCCAACATCTCAGCATCAAGACCCGGAGCTTCAACCTCTGGGGCAGGTGCCGCTGGCGCATCTTCTCTCCCGTGGTTCGGCGCTACCACGGGATTCTCGGGGGATGAGTCGAGGTCCATGACCACGACAGCTGGCGCCGGAGCTGCCGCAGCTTCAGCCACCACTTGGGGCAGCACCGGGACAGGAGCAAAAGCCTCCGCCCTCACAACTTCAATTGCTATGGCTGAGGGCAGAGCCTCACTCTTCTTCTTGGGGACGCTGCAGATGATGGATGAAGAAACTTGAAAAACAGTTACTACAACAAAACAACTGTCTGAGGTAAAGATTAAAAATTACATTGGAAGGCTTCTGCACCAGCTTGCATGAAATCTCTTTCTCGGGCATTCTGGACTGACCATGGCCGCCGCCGGCGTGGTAGCTCCAGAAGGCCCCCCAGAACTTGTTGCAGCCGCGGGCGTTTCCTTAGTCGAGGCCCCCCTCAACCGGGAAGGACCTCTGGACCCAGAGACCTCAGCTGGCCCTGGTACTGGAGTCACATGCAGGTGTAGTCGCCGCAGTTGTAGAAGACCTCCCCCTCCGGGGAGAAGGAGCTGCTGCAGAGGGTGCAGGCCTGACGGACCTTCCGTCGGCATGCTTTAGCTTCCTCTTCCGGCTCGAGAATTTGGCCGCTGGCTCCTTGCCCTTGCCGACGACTTCGGTCCCTGGCTTTGGGGCAGGGGCAGAGCCACCTTCAGAAGCCCCAGGGATCACCACCTTGGAAGTCGATCGTCTCTCGACGACACCGAAGTCGTCAAGCGCCGGCATCGTCCGCCGGAGCTCCCTATAGAACTGTACTTCCACGTTCAGAGGGAGGAAAGCTGGTGGCGGGGTGAAGTCATCACCCGCGACGTTGATGCTATGCTGGAACTTCTTGAAATGAAACTCCAAGGTCGCCCCTCCATGTTGGACTTCAGCCCGGTCTCGACCCGGTCGTCGTCCATCACACTGTTGAGGCTCCAAGTGAGTTTTTCTCTCCTCTTCAGCGGTGCCCACCTGTTGACCAGGAATTGCAAAATACCGCCTGAGGAGTTAATCCTCCCTCCACACATTGGCGGATCCTGGTCAGAGCAGGGTTGAAGGCATCCGACAACACCGGAGCGCTTCACTCCAGATTGCAGTGTCGATGTTGGGGAGGCCTTCGGGCAGCTCCAGCTTCTCGTGCTCCTCCACCCGGATGACTATCCAGTCTTTCTTCCAATCATCCCACTTTCCAGAGGGAAACGATCGGAGGTACTTGAATGGGCACTTCTTGCGCTTCACAAAGTAGTAGAAGCCAAGGTACTCATCACCCCTTCCGGGGGTATGGACGGTGAAGAAGGTCCGGAAAAGCTCAATACAGGGGGGGTGCCCACCCACATTTCACAGAAGTGGACGAAGACAGACACTAGAAGAATGGAGTGGGGGCCAAGGTGATACAGCTGTAGACCATAGAAGTCTAGCAGCATCAAGAAAAAGGAGGAAAAAGGTGGGGTCAACCCCACCATGGCGTACGCAGAAAAGTACACCATTCACCGGCGTGCTCCTTCTCGAATGGGAGCTCTCCCCTGGCACGGACCAGGTGGTTGAAGAAGTTCGGGGACCACCCCATGAGGGCCCGGACCTTCTTCAGGTCACTTTCGGTCTTCAAGCGGCTCTTGCGGAGACCCAACTCCATCACAGCACGGCGAGGCAAGGGAGGAAAAGCAAGCACAAGTTTGGTAGTTTGAGCGCAAGTTCAAATGAGAGGCGTAAACAACCCCAGACGGTGCGCGCTTTCCTTCCTAAGTAAGCTCCCGCAACGCTTGGATGGAAACCGCAGGGAAGCCAAAGATACTATTCAAAAATTTCACCCTGCCGATGACAAGAGGGCCCAGGACCACCCCGACGATCATGTTGAGGTTCTTACCCAGGCGAACGGTTGTCATCATGAAAGGCGGGAAGCCCAAAGGCGGCAGCCTAACAAGACGCGCGGAACCGATACGATTTTCGTATCGGGAACCGGCGACCTTCAATTGCGTGAGATCCGCACGCCAAAGATCTCATTTGCCGCACTCGGGATATGCCACGCGGCGAGTATTTAACTCCAAAACTATCGGCAACAGCACATCTGAAGACCTTTGAAGACTCGGCTCAAAAGTCGAAGGATGGACCCACCTCCGGCGGAATGACTTCACCCAAGGGGTCTTCCCCAAAGGTGGGCCCAGGGGGGCCACTGTTGGTACCCTGAGTACCGTATACCCCTTGAGATTGCAAAGATCTCAAGGAAATGTCATCTACTTGATTTGAAGACCTTAGGAGGCCCACATGTCAGACATAACCGGACCTGCTTCCCCAACATGGTTAGTCCCAGGGTCGCCACGTGTACCATCAAACCGGAGCTACTGCCCACAAGGGGGAAGCTCCGGGCTAAGTACCATAACGGCACCCCCGGACCTAACCCCAGACCGAGGGAAGCTCCAGAACTGACACGTGTCTGGTGGCACCGGACCTATTTGTTCCCCACAGTATGCTCCGGAGCTGTCACGTGTCAAACCGTCAGATCTTCAGCTTCAAACCTCCGGTAGAATCCACAACGGCTCCGGATCTTCAAAGGGGAATCAAGGACTTCAAGACCCGATTAAGTGTCATTAATACTATGTTAATGACACACGATCGGACGACCCTTATTACCAGTAACGGCGTTGTCAAAGTCCGTAACTTGGTCATTAAGGGTAATTAAGCGCATCAAATGTGTATCAATATTAGTGGCCGCTGGGGCCACATGTCGGGCCAGGCCAACTTGTAACAGCCTGTCCTTTTACTATAAAAGGATAGGTCAACGATACATAGAGGACATCTGATCTGATCTGATCTGATCTGATCTGGTCTGATCGGCTCACACGCGTTCTCAACTCACGTCACGTGAGTTGAGTTCATACATCCAATACAACACCATAACACCCCGTGGAGTAGGGTATTACGCTCAGGCAGCCCGAACCACGTAAATCTTTGTGTCTCTGGTGTCATTTTACATTTCACCTTCTTGAATCTCCGCGCACCCACACCGAACCTCAAACTCCGCAAACACTTTTAGTAGTGTTGGGTAATCTGCCAGATCAAAACCATCGACAACTTCAAATGAGTTAAACAGTCCATTCTACTAGGTAAATAGTTGAGTCCCAACTCTTGGTTTTTTACGACACTCCTTGAGTTGAAATCGATAATCGAATGCCTAACAAAACCCAAAAGTTTCAAACTGGCCAAGCTGTTGTGACCAATGAAAAGTCTGGGCGCAAACTCGATTTTGATCAAGTTAATGGCAAAATCAGATCTTGAGGTGCATAACAACGTTAAATTACACTTCAATAACTTTCCAAAAAGTATTTGTTTGCCCCTAGATCCTTTCTGGTTTGCATGGTATGCTATTATAAAGTTGGCAGCATTTTCTGGCACTTTCAGCAGAAGTTGCTTAAAAAGTAGCAGTTTTGATCCAACGTTTTCACACAGTTCTATCACAAATCTGGAGAAATTATTATTGAAAAAGTTGTAGACACGGTAATAAGATTTCCATAAAGTACTTATTTGACTTCATATCAGTTCTCGTTTAAGAGATATGCATTTTTAAGGTTTGCTAAAATTTCAGCAATTCAGAATTTGATGTTCAGTTCAGATTGACAACTTTGCATTCAAACTCGATTAAGAATAGGTTGATGACATTTTTAGGTCTGGAGTTGAAAAGAGAACTTCTAGAGAACTTTTAAAGATTTCCAAAGAGTATTCATTTGGCCTCATAGCACTTCTGGTTGAGTAGATATTGCCTTTCCAAGTTGACAGTTTTTCTGAAAATTTGGACAGCATCTACTTTGTTTATGGCTGATCTTGTCCACAGTTTTCAGATATATAGACATCAACATTTGCAAAAATTGTTGCATACATCCTCCTGATTCCAGAAATGTAAAACACACAGTCATACGATGATTCTATTCGAAACTAAGATCAAAACCATAACTGAATACAATCCTGCAAGATTCTGAACTGCCAAAACACCTTAAATGATACTTTGATTTAAACCCAGTTATTGTGAGATTTATCCTTAGAGTCACATAGAAACATGATGATATGCCAGTTCAAAGTTCACCGATAATCTAAATAGTGTAGTTAGTACCAGCACAGAGTACCAGTTTCAACTCCCTATTTCAAATAATTCTGTACCAAATTTGGAAATACTTTGAACTACAAAATGGTAGAATAGATCCTTCCCTTTCCGAAATCCATCACAATGGCCTAGAAGAGTTTTCGGTAAACAGATGTGGCAAAAATACAGATGCTGATCCACTAAAGCTCAGAACAGCAACAGTTGTAGTTAGAGTGCCTTTTTCATCTTCTTCATGTGGTTTTCAGGTTTGGAGTTCAACAGAAGATCTAGAGAAGACCCTCCAAGATTTCTAAAAAGTATTTATTTGCCTCCATGTCCCTTCTGGTTGAAGAGATATGGATTTTTGAAATTGGACAATGTGCCCATATTTTTAACGAAATTCTGAATTTATTTGTTGTGGCTGATTTGGTCACTGATTTCCAGGTAGAGAACATCAAAATTTGACAGCAAGTTATATTACAAACTTGTTGTACAGGTCGCAAGGTTTCCGGAAATTTATTACACGAAGTTATTCGACGATTCTACCACGAGTTTGATCGAAATTGTAACCATATACAGATATGTCCCGATCTGGTCCAGATTTGTTAGAGTTTGTAACTTCGAGTTTTTTCTTGAGTTACATGAGGATTCTGACCTGGAGTTCAGTACAAAAATTGTAGATGACTCTCTACACTTTCTAACCAGGTATTATAGACCTTCATTGGCAAAGTCTACAATGAGTTATGGTTAAAGTGGTGAAAGGCTCATAACAGTTTCAGATTTGGTCTAGCTTCGACGGAGTTTAAGAATTAAACTTTTGGAATAGGTTAGCAATGGAGTTTTCTATGGAGGTGAACAGGAAACATCTAGAGGACTTCCTAGCCTTTCCAACCGAATAACATACACCTAGATTGGTTGAATAACCTAGGAGATATGGCTCTATGAAATTCACCCAAAATCTGAATAGAGCTGGTCGCAGTTACATAGTGTACCAACTTCAACTCAGGATTGGAATTTTGTAACACCCGTATTTTTCTAAAATAAAATAAAAGACATAATCTAATTAGATAATAAAAAAATAAAAAGTAAAATAGAAGAGAAAATAAAAAGGGGGAAAATGAATAAATCTCAATCTGGGCCAACTTGCAGCCCAACTCCCTCTTCCTCTCCACCTTGGCCCAGCCCAACTGCACTCCTTTTCTCCCTCTCCTCTCTCTCTTGCGTGTGGGCCCCACAAGTCAGCACCTTCTTCCCCAACAGAAACCGCAGCCCTGCCCCAACCAACACGCCCCGACGCCATCCCACGTCGCGCCCTAACCACCCTCCTCCTCGTAACCACCCCATCTTCTAATATCACGGCCGCACCCACTCCCCATCCCCCCCCCCTCCTCATCCACTCACCCAAACACTAGCCAAATAGCCACCACCATGGCCGCCCCCACCGTGCCCGACGCCCCGTCGATTGGCACCGTCCAGGCCGTCGTCGATTCCCGGAGGGGCTCCGCAACGTCGCGCCGCCCCCAAAGGACCTCCTCCTCAACTAAATCCGTGGCCGACACCTCCTCCCCGGAGGTTGCAGACATGGATGCCGCCATGCCGCTGTCGAGCGACCTTCTGCGACCATTTTCCTGCGTGCGCGTTGCCCTAGGTGCATTCCCCTCGCTTCCCTCTTCTTCCTCATATATTTTCCCTTGAGTTTAGACCTTGGAGCACGAAATCCGGCCATCGCCGGCGAAGTCCGGCCATGGCGCTGCCGCCTGGCTCCCTGCGGGTCGCCGCCGGCCACCCGACCCCCTCCGTGGCCGTTGGGTCCTATTCCATGGCCAGGATTAAAACAATTGAAGGGGTATGCCCCTTGGTCCATGGTGGACCATGGACCGCACCCCTAAACCCAGTCCACGGGTCCGTAGACCAATTCCATGCATTTTTCTTAAGAAAAGTAAATAAGAATAGAAATGGAAAATATATTTGCAGATAGGTCCCTGTGCTTTAACACAAAATTACGCATAGGTCCTCAAAGCTCTCAGGTTAGCATTTTAGACCCTAGATATTTCTGGAATTAGGTTAAACACATAAAATATTGATCTAGGCCCCTAGAATTTTATTAAATAATAATTTTAACCCATGTCTAGTTAGGAAAACTTACTAATCAGCCCCTGAGGTCACATTTAATTACTGAATATGGTTTAAAAATACATTTATTGAGTAGAAAATATTTATTAATGATAAAATAAATATAGAAATAGTGGAAAATTAGTTATAAATCATTTTAGGCTGAAATAAAATTGTAGATGCATATAAAATATATTATGATCATGGAAAAATTTAATAAAAATACTTTTAACTATAAATAAATAATAAAAATAGAGAATAAATGTGAAAATAGTTGGAAAATTATTTATAAAATCTTTTATGCTGAAATATAATTTATAAAATGCATATAAAATATATTTTTGCTATGGTAAATTCATTAAAAATGTTTTTAACCTATAAATAAATACTAAAAATGGAAAATAAATAGTAAACGCATTTCTTTGGTCAGGAAAAATAATAAATCACTCATAACTCTGATTTAAAACATAATCATAACATATTCAATTATAACATTTGTATTGCTTGTATGGTGTAGTGGTTGTGATTGCTTTTATTCCTCTTTTGACGATAGTTTATACGCATTCGTGTCACGATCAAGAAGCATCACGAAGAATATGGAGACCAAGAGTTAACCGAGGAGGAACTGAGAAGCTATATAAAAACAGGCAAGTGCCCTTGACCATCTTGTACAAATTTTAGGATGTTAGTTAGTTGCATGCTACATAAAATGATGTCCTATTTCATGTTACAAGTCCTGTTCCACATAATTCCTTGTCACCTGGTTTGGGTTGGGAATTAGATAAGTGTTTATTATGCTTAGCCATGCTTACACTTTGGGAATTGGATATCATACACATGAAATATATTATACTTTATGACTACTTTAATCATGATGGATACACAATAGTAGTTGATAGGAATCTGGTGGTTGGATAGATTTGGTATGGTGCAGTTTGCACGAGACCCGGGATTCGGTTTGGCACCACCGAATTCTAAGGACTGGTTTATGGAGGAAGCCACTAAGCTTCATAGTACCACCACGAGACTGAGATGGGGCGGCTTGGTCAATTAATTAGGTTTCTCCCGATTAAATGCTAGTAGTTGGATGGTGCGGAGAATGATGCAGGGGTATTGCTCTGGGAACCACAAGGCTCAAGGGGGGGCTTCTGAGGTGGAGGGTTACTCCAGGAATACCTCAGTGTGCTAGCACTATTCGGGAGTACCTTTGTAAAGACCATGTAGTGATCTCCTGGCCACACACCTATAGAAGTGTGAAATGTGGTTAGCCGCCACTGGCATCAGGGAGGTTTACTTAGTCCACCTAGCAACAGGGGATGAAATCACTGCTTGTGGGTAAAGGGTACACTCTCTGCAGAGAATTGTAAAATTGTCATGACAGCCGTGCTCACGAACAAGAGTGGCTTGGTGCCGAATTCATAATTAGTCGATGGTTGGAATGATGGTTGAGATCATAGATTGGGACTGATATTAGTATTGATTCATTATTATTATTCTATTATGGTTGGGAATATACACCTAGATGTAGGTGTTAATAAAAGCTAAGGATAAGTTTAATGCTTAGTGCTTAAACTACTACCAGCCTTTCCTTTTTGATTGGCTTACGTGTCATTTATTTCCCACACTTGCTGAGTACCACGAGATGGTACTCACACTTGCTTTGTTGTAGTTTTTATAATGCTGCTCAGTGAAGATAATGAAGACATTGACAAGTGAAGACGGTGCATAGGTCGCGTTGCTGCCAGTCGATTTCCCTTTGGTTACCCTATATTGTTTCCTCTTACGCTGCTGTTTCAAAACTCTTTTCAAGGTAAAAATGTCGTTTGCTTTCGATATAGAACTGTTTATCACTTTTTGTGGTACATTTATGGAGAAACTGATCCTGGCATACATGTATTTGCAGCTGGTTTTATGTTTAATAAAACCGGGTGTGACAAATTTTCTAAGTGGCAAATTGGAAGACACTTCGCATGACCAACTTGGAGAGCATCTTACCCTCTTTCCAAAACTGTATCACAAGGGTCAAGGAGAGTTTTATACGGAAAAATATGGTAAAAATACTGAGGCCAGTTCATGAGATCAAGGAGGTGGATAAATGTTGGTTTATAAGGATTTGAACCGGTTCAAAGTGCTTTCCTATCCAAAGAAAAAGTCGTAGAGGACTTGAAGATCTTCTTAACCATATAGCATACTACTATGTTCTATGAAGTTTATCTAGAAGTACCTTTTGACATAATTGTGCTAGATTCCATCAAGAGTATACAAAACCTTAATCTTCAGCCTTCTTCGCATTGCGATTTCCCATGTCGACACTTTGACCCTAACTTACCAGCAACTAGTAGTTGGATCTTACAAGATGGTAATGAAGTCATTATTTCGTGGGGGGTGATCGAAGTATCAAATGTGATACTGACAGTACTATGTGCCTTATCAAAGGAAAATTCTAACCGGTATATTCAGATATGTCTATATGTGCCCCTAGTATCGTTCACTCGCAAAAGTGTTCTACACGGGTCGCTATCATAGTCATTGTAGTTGCAGAAGACAAACAATCCCCTTTCACTCCTTCACACCTCAAGGGTGGCACGGGAAAACACGACAGGCAGTCACAATAATATATATGAAAGTAAATGCATACAACTCTGGTGTGAGTCGCCCTCGAGCGAAGTCATGTCCTGAGGTACATGCCTATACTACGTCTGTACAACAAAGACTCCCGCACGAACCAGTTTATACACGCTCGGGCATATGTGTTTCACATGCTCCCATAGAACATGAATAGTTCTAGAGATGCATAATATCGATTTATCCACCACCCGACGGGGGCTCCCACTAATTTTGTGTCACGTTGCGGTACCGCGTGTCATATATTCTCCAGAAACATGGAAAGTTTCATAGACTCATATTGACATTCCGTGCCAAGCCACGGAAACAATCACATACCACAACTTGTATGGAAGAGCTTACCGAGATTGATCTGCTCTCGGTGGCGTACCTTACCTCTTACCTTGAAGATGGAGCGTCGTTACAAAATATTATAACAAATATGTTAGTTCACCACCTTTATAACTTATACTAGTTATAGTCCTTAATGGACATGTAGCTAATCCTCACTCGATTACTTTGGAGTTTTCGAAAATAGTCTCTTATCGAGCGTGCTATTCCCAATGAAGCTATGATACCATGTCTGTGGGGACCGGCGTCCTGACGTCCAAGGATCTCATTGGGTGATGCCTTGCAATGCGACACCTAACAGCACACACAAAAAGAATTACCAAAACATACAAAGTTTTCATTTCATAAGCATGAGAGAAGAAGTCCATGCCCTAGGACGCTTCTCACTAGCAACATGATGATCATCCAGCAGCGGCGTGGTCCACACGAGATTCTTCTCGACACCTCGAGGTCTCATGTACAACCTGAGTAGTAGAAATAATCTAATACCTGCAAAAATTGTTAAAGCACAAACGTGAGCATAAGGCTCAGCAAGACTGACCCGTCTCACTAGACATATGCAAGGTAAAGTCTATCCATAGGTAAGGAATAGCATAAATAGACTCGCCTACAAGTGGATCCTTATAGTCATGTTTTAAGTAGAAAATGACATTCCTCAGACACGACACATCATAGACTCCACAATCAAACAAGAAACGCTTTGTCGATGATATGTCATGCCCAAAGCACATAATGCTATTACAGATTAAGTATTTGGAAACTGTAAACTTTTAATTGTGCTATCTCTAATCCATACAAGTTGCAATACAATAATAATCATGGCAACAATTTCATAATAATTCCATTACTCTTTATTACTACATCATGGCGCAGTGAACAAGCGGTACTGAAATAACTGCGAGGGACGGTGATTGCAATCAGTAGACACCCGGATAACACGTCACATACACCCATTTCGTAAGTGGACCGAATCATACTTCAATACTATGTTGTATGCAGCAACCTTTCACAAGAAACCCCAATGTTGAACCGGTCCCACCATCGCGGGCATAAGGTCCCCGCACGGAGCGTGTATGTGCCCGCCGGCAGATTTACACCTTACTATCCTAAACCCACCCCTATCAACCGTGGGGTAATGTCTCGACACCAAAGTTATCAAGTTACATTGGTTTCCTAGGTTCCATATGCCCAGTATGCATCCGATACAGTTCAAACTTGTCCAACAGGGCCGCACATGGATCGGTCCTCAATCGACGCAAGCAAAGCTACGCATGTGAGACCACGTCTCGCTGCATCCTATATCGCTGCTCAGTCTCCAATTCGTATTCATAAACCATTCTTTGATAAACTCCATCCCGTGTGATAAAATCCTATCTCGCGAGTATATTCCAACTACTCGACTTCTACCGGATTCCTAAAAACATAAGCATGGCATTTTCTACTCGTCGGGTTGTAAACCTATCCAATACTCCATGGGATTTGTGGGTCATGCATGTGGAGTAACAAGCATCTTAGCCCTAATGCACAAAATTTTTTCTAGACATAAGTGATACAAATAGAAAATTCGAAATAGCACTTAAATGCGAACCGGGGCTTGCCTTAGTTTGTGACTCGATTAAATGCCAATTGTCTATGGTCTTCTTCCAGAGATTCTGCTCAGGAACTTCAAGACGGTGACTCCTTGGCTTCACCTCCAAGTGAAGCTCCTCATCGATCATCTCAGTCATGTTTTCTATTGACATGATTATGCATATAAGTGAAATGTAATTTAATAAGTAACAATTTAAATGAGGTACTCGAAAAGGAGGACAACTGACTAGTGCGGAAATGCTGGAATTGGTGGAGTACGGATGACAAGGAGAGCTTAAGGTGTAGCATAGACAGGCTAAGCTAGGACTGAAATTGGCGATGAAGATGTTCTAACTTAGGACTCCACCAATGAGGTTGCATAAGCTTAAGGCAGTTGAAGACTAAGGGGAAAACAAGGACAAGTCACTATTAGTTTCCATAAACCAAAAAGAAAGGATTTGAAGATAGTTCAAGTGGGGTCACTAAGAAGTACTAAAGGATCTACTAAGTTAACACAATCTTTTAATAGAAGAAACATGTGATAGTGTAAGTTCAACATGTCCAGATGGATCACTAAGTTAACCATAAAGACACATTCTTGGCTTGAGCAAAGTTCAATCTCCTTTTCAGGAAGGCACAAAGGGTGAACTCACCAATATTTGCATGTCTCGCGCTAACATCAAAACAAGCCCTGAACACATGTTGCAAGCATATGTTGTTGCCCTGCACTAGAGCTTCACAACATCATTCCGTACGTCCAACCTTCGAGCCTGTATAGTGACCACCAAAACCTTGTTGATGATGCCACTGTCCTGTACCACCCGAGCAAAACTCTCAACTGCTTTGTCTACCAATCCAGTTCTGGCATTTTACCAAACATCTGGTGTGCTCGAGATGGCTGAACTGAGCTGCTGAACAGCAGGATGAGTTTCATGTAGGTGACTTCATGGGGTGGTAGGAAGGTTGCTCCTTTAGCATCTCAAAGATCTGCAACACTTCTTGCCGGTTCTTGGAGCTCATGAACACCACTCCTCAAGGCCCTTGCAAGGTAATCCATTTGTGCATAACCTCCCCGACTTTCGCATACTCCTTAACAATGAAGTGACTGATGTTGTTGTTCTCACTGGCATTTAGTCAAACAGGAGGTGAGCGCGACCAGGAACAGTGAGCAGAGCAACACCGAGTCATGGCGGACTGTCTGGGCACGGCAGCACGGGGGTGGGATGAAGACACGGTGGGGAGAAGTCCATGGTTCTGTGGAGTAGGCGCGTGCATCGAGCTGGAGCAAGCAACGACGGGTCGGCGTAACACCGCGGTAGGGCAAGGCCGTAGTGGTTGCGGCAAGTCCACAGTGTGGTGACGGCACGATGTTGACGCGACAGAGCTCAGCGCGGCCAGGAGGACGGTTGTGATGCAGCGGAGGCCATGGCAGAGAACAGCGCGGCGTGACGTGGCACACGTGCGAACTAGAGCAGGCTGGAGTGCGGTGGCGCTGGTTATGCAGCGCGGGTCAGGGTGCGCACAGCGAAACCTCCAGCAGGTGGCCGACGTCGGCAATAGCAGCACGCGGCCAGAACAACGAGCAGAGGCGAGACGCATCGGGACAAAAAGGAGCACAAGATCGGAGCAGGGCGGCCTTGGGTGCAGCTATCGGACGCGCCATTGGTGGTGGAAGACGCTGCGGCCTGTAGCGCGCGGCATGGCACTAAGGCGAGGCGCCGGGGGGAGGCAACTGCAAGCAGCAAGGTGGTGACAACGCACGTGCATGGGGGCGCAGAGGGAGGCGAGCGGCGCTCGTTGGGGGCCGAGACAGTGGGTGGCTCAGCAGGGAAGAACAGGGGTGGACGGCTCCCGTGTGTGGCGTAGTGGATTTGCATGCTGTTCGGTGGCAGCCGTGGGTGAGCCGGAATAATAGAGCACGTTTGCTCTGGTGCTGATGTGGATGACATATGGGCCCCACCAATTTCCCCCCTTATCCCCTTATCCTATTTGCTGCAAAAAAAATTCAAATTTAAATAGAAGATGGGCCCCAGAATTTGTTACAATTTGCAGATCTGAATTTCCAAATATTGTGAAGTAAACATTGCACCCAAATTTAAATGTGGAGAAATTTGTTTTTGATTTCAAATGCTAGATATTAATTTGAAATGCTCACCTAAATTTATTAAATTTAAAATGGCACTTGAAATCTAAAACACTAAAATTTGAATATGGCAGATATTGAATTTTTGAGCATTTTATTTTTATTCTCGGCCTGGAAATGGCCAGCACATTGCGAGCAATAACGTGGAGACTTGGCAGAGAAAATATCTAATACTGAGGTCCGAAAAAAGATCATGTCATATTCAGGAAAAGAGCAACACATCATGGGCGACGCTGGCTCTCAATAAGCTCAAGCGGAGAAGAAAACCAAACTCTGTTGGTGAGGGCTGACTGGTGGGCCACCCGACAAATGGGCCCCCACACAAGATATTATCCGCGCAAGTCCACTTGAAAGAATATGGTCGAAGCTCCCAGAGACACTACACTTTTGCAATGTAGCGAAGAACTCCATGATGTTAATTATAATGAGGTTGAACTGGGATTAGAAGTACCAAATGGAGATTTAACCGTTCAAGTGATAACTTCTCATTAATGTTTAAAGTTTTAACAAGTTCAGATTTTTATGACCATTGGTTAACTCACATAGCTCATGTGAGTTTAAATTCCAAAGTCCACTTTCAAAATTTTGAAGTTCCCATTTTTGCGTTTTTGTTCTTCCGAAAAGCGGGCTTTTACAAAGTTTTCCCATGTGAGCAAAGTCCACCTTTCTCCTCTATGTGAGCAACGTTTTCCCATCCTAATGCACGCCAAATTGAAAAGAATTCAGAATCCATTCCTATTTTTGAGATCAAATCCGGATCATAAGCTTTTGTATGAAAAAACTCACGATCTTGGAGGAGCTTGCGTGCTTGATCTTCAAGTTTGTGAGGGTTGCTCCTCTCACCCATGGGAGTGTCCTCTCCTACACTCCTCCTCCGTAAACTTGGTTAGCAACGGAAGAGGGGCGTGCACTTGAGTCTCCACCATGGCTTGAGCTTGCAACCTCCTTCTATTTCCAAACAACCTGTTCATTCCTTTCAGGGCCACAACAAACAAGAACACATCAAGGAAAAAACTCGAAAGAGGTGACTGTCGGTACCCTGCGGACGGGGTACCCTCGCACAAAGGATGAAGACACTGAGACACGTCCGAAGCTGCCGCGTGTCCCGTAGGAGCCAAGGCCTTTGCCTCCCTCCAAGGTCAAGCTGTGGTGCTGCCACGTAAGCCTTGAAGATGGGACTTGGCCCCTCCGGTGTGACGGGCTCCCGAGACGCCACGTGTAGGGACGAGACCAAAACCCACCTTGGGGGAGCGCCCCCAGTATAGCCACGTGACACGGAGCGCAAGGACCAGCCCCCCAAGGGAAAGGGCTTGGAGCTGCCACGTCCCCTGATGAGCCCTGGAGCTGCCATGTGTCACGGAGGACCAGGTCTGACCTCCCCAGCGGAGATCAGCCTTGACGCTGCCACATGTTCCGCGACTCGCCTCAGACGATAAGATACAGAGACAAGGGATGGTGCACCCTGCTAAAGTCAAGCATTGAAGACGCGCACCCACCTCCTGCGCCCAACGCGGAGCACGCCAGCCGTCAGAGACCGCTATGACGAATCATGTCATAGTGAAGGTGTCACAGGTCTATCCCACTTGGCCAAGTGGGTAGCTTGAGACAACAAGACAAGCTGATGGGACACCTTCTTCCACCGTCAGCAATGACGCGTGGGCTACTGACAGGAGAGGAGGCAAGACGACGAGCCTTCACTGCCTCGGTCAACCAAGCTTGTGTGAGAATCCATAGATCCATAGGATAAGATCGCCCCGAGACCACCTGTCGGGCCCCGAGACCCCACATGTAAGGCGTCCGGCCTTGACTATAAAAGGCCCAAACCGCCACCGTTACAAAGGACCGAAACAACACACACGGATACACACATACTAGCCATACCATCCACCGTGGAGTAGGGTGTTAGCTCTTGTGGCCCAAACCCATGTAAAAACCACCGTCTCATATTCCCATCTGCTGGAAAACTTGATTGAGGCCTAAGCCCCGCCGAATAAAGAACCTCTGCGGGCTGCTCCTTAGAAGATCCGGGGGAAGTGTCGCTCTAAAACTTCGATATTTGGTGCACCAGGTAGGGCCTTTTTCCCATAAAAATGTGGTAGCGCTTTCACCAATCATGGTGTTCATCAAGACTTCGAGCAGCAACAAGATCGAGCTACAAAAGGACAACCAACGTGTTGACAAAGATGTGGAGATGGAGTTCCTATGACACCCGGTTCCTAAAATGAACCAAGTGAACGCATATGTGTGCCCTCGATGTTCAACACACATACACGAGTGCAATCACAAAAGGATATACAGAAAATTACCACAGAACAAAATGAATTAAGAATTTTTATTACAGAATTCAAAATATCCTCAAATACAAGCTCTAATGAATACTAATGACGAGTTTGAACTAATGCAGCGGAAATAAACTAAATAAGTATCTAAGCAGCTAAGCAAAATAAGCATAAGGGTATAGCGCAACTCCAATCAACACCACAGGCAAAGCTGACGGCAGACACGACCTAGAACTCCGCATTATCATCGTTATTCTCCCAATCCTTACCTGCAATTGCTGGTGGGGGAATTGCAAGGGGGAGTACATGTCGTACTCAGCAAGTGTGGAAAGTATGACATGTAGCTGATACAAATGACAAATATAATAAAGGGTAAGTGCTGAAAAGTACGTTTAAAATATTTAAAAAGCAATATATTATATGTATGTGAAGTAAACCCATCATAAACCATGTAGTTATCATAATACCAGTCCATATTTCATTTCCATCATCCATATACCAGATTTCACCATTACCATTATCCAATACCATAAACCATAATACCATCCCATATACCAAACCATATTATCAACCATAACCATAACCATCCGAAATCCCAAGTTTCCACTAATCATGTAGGTCATCCAGGTGCTCTTAACCGGGAGCACGACTATCATGATAGTTTTAATACTCTACAGAGTTTGTACCACTTTACACACGTGTTTGTGATTTCATCACCCGTTGGCGACTAAAGAACCTCCCTTATGCCAATTACACGTCCTTTGATGTCTGACCGAGAGATCACAAAATAGCCTTTACAAAGGGACTACTAGCATGTACGGACCCACTAAGGTTTCACCGATGGTGATGTCTCCAACTAAGCACATCCTGAACCAAGGGCCCCCTCTTGTGCCATTCGAATCCCAGGGAGTCTCGACAACCATATCCAAACCCAATTCGACTCCCCTTCCCCGATGCGCCAAATGATCCATGCAATACTAGCAATAACCTAATTAATCAGCTACGCCGCACCCATACCTGGCCTCGTGGTGGCACTGTAGTCCTGGCTCATTCTCGCATGAACCGGTCCTTAGATCTAAAGCAAGCGAAACCACCATAACATCCAACCCATCCACATACCATACTTGCTTCGATCTCCCATTACCGTGTCATATTAACCAATTCATATTAACCATAATCTCATGAATGCATAATTAAATAGTATCTTTGTTCTCCCATCCCAATTAATTAAGCGAAGCAAAAAGGTAGAAAGCCCTCCCCGACTCTCTACCATATCTTCCAGGTGACAAGGGTGATTAAACAAAGCTAGTAAACATCCTATCATAGAAATTCCCATCAAATTGACACAAGCATGCAGTTTTGAGAACAAAACATTTATTGTCGAAAACAGGATCAATATGTTCAAGGACACTTGCCTTGCTCTTGGGCTTGATTTGGGTCAAAGTCTTAAAATTCCCGGTACTAGAGGTTCTCCGCAGCACTCTCTAGCGCAAAACCTTCTATTCCGCGCAACGAACATACAGAACAGTAATTACAATCAAATAATGCTCATAAAGTACTCAATATGACATGACATGTTAATGAAATTATGAAGTAAAACTTGTTAATGAGTTGCTATTAATGTTCACTAATTGGTTCTAATAGTTTTTAACAAGTTTGGACAGGTTTGGAATTGATTCGAGTCAATTTGTACTTAATTCAGCACAATTCAGATTTAGAGGCTGGACAAGTCCGCTTTCAGGAGCCGGACTAGTCTGCCTTGGACAAACTGCAAATTGAGTTTTCTTGATCTGCGAGAATTTGGAAAATTTGGGTTGAATTGACGTGGAAAAAGAGAAAGTAGAAGGTATACCACGTGTTTACAACTCCAAAGATCAAGAGTTGAAGACGGAACTTGGATCTTGACGATCTAGGGTTGATGAAGAAGAGTTGAAGGTTAATTGGCGATGAAGAACACAAAGTCGATGAAGATCTTGATTACTTGATCCTCTTTCGTTTCCTCCTCTTCTTCTTCTTGCTCGGGATCTCCTTCTCCCTCCTTGATGGCGGCTCTCCACGAACTAGGGCTTGTGGTCTTTCAATTGAGAAAAAAGGATGTAAACTCAATGGGTGGGGTTGTTTATATAGAGGTGGAGGCTAGGGTTTGATGGATTTCGAGTTTGGGGTGGGTGGCGGCTGTGTATGGGTCCCACATGGGCTCCACAGGGGTTAAGCACGACTTATTTGGGCCCAATTAAGGTAAATACCCAAACACAAGTCGTGGAGGAAAAGATTGAATCCGAGTTGGACACACCGGACAAGTCCACTAAGGGGACCAGACTATCCGATGTCGGACATAGACGAAAACGGATAAGTGTAGTATGTGGTCCGGACAAGTCTGGTCTTCTCCAGAGAGGAAAACGGACAAGTCCGGCATGGATAGGACAATCCGGGGATTTGACAACTTATTCAAAAACCGGATCAAAGATCGGACTAGTCCGCACTCAATCACGGAAAAGTTTGGAATCGAAAAGAAACTCAATCGGACCAGTCCGCAGCTAAGACGCACAAGCCCGAAGGGCAACAGAGAGGGAAACCGGACTAGTCCGGGGTCCAAACCGGACAAGTCTGTAGTCCTACAGACTTCTAAGTTCTTTTTCGATTCTAATTCAGTTTAAACTCATTCCTTTTTATGTTGCTTAATGTTAACACGTATATGAACTTATGCAATGCATAATGCATGAAAATGAGGGTGTTACAGTTCCAAAGGCCGGAACACGCCATGGAAGCGGTCCACCAGGCCGTGAAATTCGGCCTCAATAGCAACCACGAGCATCGAAAAGAACTCCATGTCATCTATTGAGGATCTTGGGAACCCGCATCAAGAAATGCAGTCAAGACCCTGCGTTAGGCAATGGCTTTGACAGCCTCTACACATGCCCTGGCACCACATCACAGATGGATGGAGACGCTGATCAGCTTCGACGCCTCCAACTGCCCCGAGAACATGGAGGGTGCCGGCCAGCTGCCCCTCTTAGTCGCCCCCACCATTGCCATTGTAAAGGTCTACCACGTCCTGGTAGATGTGGAGCCGGCCACAACTTCATTAGCCGTGCGGCCTTCGACAAGCTGAAGATCCCCGTGTCCAGGCTATCCCCGTCATGACCATTCTCGAGGGTAGGATCGGAGAGTGTTATCTTGTACGGTTGCATCAACCTCCGGGTGACCCTGGGGACACCCGAGAACATCAGGACGAAGAATATCCTTTTCGACGTAGCGGAGGTTAGCCTCCCCTACCACATAATTATCGATAGGCTAGCACTGTACCGGTTTATGGTTGTAGCCCATTACGGCTACCTCGTCCTCAAGGTGCCGACATCCTCCAGCGTCCTTAAGATCTGCGGAGATCGTGCTGCTGTGGTGACGGCTTTGGAGAAGCTCTGAGCGCTAGCAACAGCCCCAACACATGTCCTGAGCAATGCTGGGTCGAGTAAGACTTCGCCAGACCCACGCGCGCATTGTCGCACCACTGCACCATGAGTGCAGCCCTCCGACGATGATGACGTACCCATCAAGACAATCCAGATTGTCTCTGATGCTGCTCAGACCACCCGTATCGCGGGGAGTCTGGACAGCAAGCAGGAATAAGCGCTCACTGCTTTCCTACGAGCCAACGTCAATGTCTTCGCCTGACAACCATCGCAAATGCCAGGCATCCACAGGGAAGTGATCAAGCCCCATCTGATGATCTACTGCGACACACGGCCACAACAACAGAGGCCTCGTAAGCAGTCCAACGAGCGGTAGAACTTCATCTGCGAAGAGGTCAAGAAGCTACTTGATGCTGGCTTCATACGGGACGTCCACCATCCCAGATGGTTGGCCAATCCTATTGTTGTCCCCAAGGCTGGCAGTAAGCTCCGGATGTGCATCGACTACACCAACCTCAACAAGGCATGTCCTAAAGATCCTTTCCCTCTCCCTACAATAGATCAAATCGCAGATTCGACCTCGGGATGTGATATGCTGTGCTTTCTAGATGCCTACTCAAAGTTTCACAAAATCCCAATGTCTATAGAGGATGAAGAACATACCGCATTTACAACCGTAGATGGCCTTTACTGCTATGGCTCCATGCCTTACGGTCTTAAGCATGCCCTCCCCACTTTTGTTCGCGCCATGCATGAAACATTTGGGGACCTCATTCGGGACTTGGTAGAGGTATATGTTGCTGACATTGTAGTTAAGACCCAGACACATACATCATTGCTAGAAAACCTCGCCCCAGTCTTTGATAGACTGCCAACCACACGCACGAAGCTCAATCCCGACAAGTTCGTGTTCGGGGCAAAGCTGGGAAGCTCCTCGGTTTCTTGATCTCACACCGAGGGATTGAGGCCAACCCAGAGAGGATCAAGGCGATGGAACTGATGCGGCCTCCAGCTCGTATCAAGGATGTGCAAAAGCTTTCAAGGTGCTTGGCAGCGCTCAGCCGATTTATCTCTAGGTTGGCTGAGCGGGCCCTCCCATTCTTCAAGCTCTTGCGCCAGTCTGGACCAATCATCTGGATCGAGGAAGTGGAGAAGGCGTTCCGCGAGCTGAAGTAGAAGCTGACAACGCTACCGATAATGGTGGCACCAGAGCCCAAGGAGCCCCCTGTACCTCTACATCGCTGCCACAACAGAGGTGGTAAGCATGGTTCTGGTTGCAGAGCAGGCCGGTCCCCAGCGGCCTCGACGGACGGAAGGGGCTTCTGCCACTGATTCTGAGCCCCAGGGCTTGGAGCTTGCAGTGGGCCCCAACAACGAAGAAGCCTCTGGGTCCCAGCCCTCAGATGAGGTCTTGGTCCCCCTAGGGGGCCCCGGAGAGCAAGAAGCCTCTGGTTCGCAGCCCTCGGAGGAGGTCCGGGTTCCCTTAGGGGGCCCCAGAGAGCAAGAAGCCTCTGGGTCCCAAGCCCCAGAGGAGGTCCGGGTCCCCCTAGGGGGCCCCGAAGAGCAAGAAGCCTCTGGCTACAAGCCCCCAGAGGAGGTCCGGGTCCCCCTAGGGGGTCCCGGAGAGCAAAAAGCCCTTGGGTCCCAGCCCCAGAGGAGGTTCGGGTCCCCCCCTTAGGGGGCCACGCAGAGCAAAGAGCATTTGGGTCCCAACCCCCATAGGATGACCGGGTCCCCCTAAAGGGCCTCGGAGATCAAGGAGCCTTTGGGTCCTAGCCCAAAGGATGCACCAGGCCCTGAAGACATGGAGTCACTAGGCCTGGAGCAGATGGAAGAGGATACATCGCTTTCTCCAAGGAGATCCCGAACCATACAATGCCCGATCTACTTCATCAGCAAAGTCCTACATGAAGCAAAAACAAGGTACCTTGAGGTGCACAAGCTGCTCTATGCGGTACTAATTGCATCGAGGAAGCTCCGCCATTACTTTCATGCACACGGAGTCTAAGTGGTGACTTCATTCCCACTTGGGGCTGTGCTCCGAAGCCCCAATGCAACATGCAATATCGCCAAATGGGCCGCTGAACTAGCGGAGTTCGAGCTTGACTTCATACCACCACATGCAATCAAGAGCCAAGCTTTGGCAGACTTCATTGCTGAGTGGACTCCTTCACCAAGCAATCATGGGGGCCGGAAATCAGCGAGCCGGAGCCTAGGGCACCAGTGCTTACTGGGACACACTGGACACTCATCTTCGATGGATCCACGAGAATGCAAGGGGCTAGAGCCGGAGTACTTCTCACCTCTCCAACAGGGAGATGTCCAAGTACACGATGTGCCTCGACTTCAAGATGACCAACAACATGGCGGAGTACGAGGCCCTCATCTTCAGACTCACAGCTGCGCAAAGTTTCGGTGTCCAATAGATGCTGGTCAAGAGAGACTCCTAGTTGATCATCAAGCAGGTCCGGGGAGAGTGCCGTTGCAACGACCCACAACTCACGACGTACCTACTACATGTCAAGAAGTTGGAAGCTAGCTTTGAGGCCTTGGACCTCTGCCATGTGCCACGCGCCGACAACTCCATCGTCGACGCCTTGTCAAACATGGCGTCAACGGGAGGCCCGATCCCTGAAGGGGTCTTCTTGAGGAGGTTGGTGCGGCCAACTGCAAGGCCTACGGGGCCTAACAAAGAAGGCGAGCCCAACACCACAGAGCTGGCGACCACGGCGGCCCTGCAACCATGGGGCCCCCACGAGGATCTTCTGTGTCACCGAAGACCCCATATTACCTGGCGCCCAAGATCTAGAAGCTCATGAGAGTCCCAATGCCTTGATCACAGAGATCTGGGACTATCTGAAGGACAACATCTTCCCGGAGTATCCAGTATCTGCTGAGAGGATCGTGAGGATGGCAAAGCGCTACATGATAGTAGACGGTGACTTCTGCCGGTGTGGCTCCAACGGCATGCTGCTACGGTGTATAACTCGGGAGGAAGGCTACGACTTGCTCGCAGAGATCCACGAAGGAGAGTGCGGGAATCACAAAACTTCCTGCACGCTGGTTGGCAAAGCCTTCCGGCAAGGCTTGTACTGGCCAACAGCACTACAAGACATCGTCAAGCTGGTCAAGAAATGCAAGGCGTGCCAGTTCCATGCCAAGCAAATTCACACTCCAACCTAGACACTAAAAATGATCCCACCCTCCTGGCGTTTCGCAGTCTGGGGGCTTGATATCCTGGGACCCTTCCCCAGGGCAGTCGGAGGATACCGGTTCCTTTATGTCGCTGTAGACATGTACACCAAGTGGCCCGAGACAGCCCCAGTGATCAACATCAGAAAGTAGTCCGCAGTAAAGTTCATCAAGTCGATCGTCTGCAGGTTTGGGGTCCTGAATAGGATCATCACCGACAATGGGACTCAGTTCACCTTTGCAGCTTTCCAGGACTACTGTGACGACCACGGTGTCCAAGTTTGTTATGCATCCGTGGCTCATCCAAAGATCAACGACCAAGTTGAAAGGGACAACTCTGAGATCCTCAGGGGCCTCAAGACACGAACATATAACAACCTGGACAAGCATGGTGCCAAGTGGGTCGACGAACTCCCTTGTGCACTTTGGGAAAGCTGGACATCACCCAGTCGTGCCACTGGGGAAACACCATTCTTCCTGGTGTAGGGGGCCGAGGCCGTCCTCCCCCAGAGATCGCATTGGGCTCACTTCGAGTCCGAGTGTTCGATGAAGCCTCACAGGACCAGCTCCGGCGAGATGAAGTCGACCTGGTTGACGAAGCAAGGTGGCATGCCACCATCCGAAACGCATGCAACTGACAGGCGCTAAGGCGCTACCAGGAGCGGTTCATGCGGAGTAGAGAGCTCCAGACAGGTGACCTAGTTCTGCGGCACATACTTTCTCGAGAAGGGTCACACAAACTTTCCCCCAGCTGGGAGGGCCCCCTCTGAGTAACGCAAGTATCTCGCCCCGGGTGTGTCCGCCTAGCCTCATAAGAAGGAGGGCCCCTCCCAACTCCTTGGAACATAGAGCACCTCTGTAAGTTCTATCCCTAAGCATAAATTGTAGGACAGTGTAGGGTGTCATGGTATCAAGGAGTGGCACTTAGGACAACCAAATATCTAGGAGGGACAGGTCCAGAGTGTTCAATCGTTTAGCTTGACCCCGTACCCTAAGCATGAACACTCTGCCTCCCTAGCCAACCGGAGTGAGTCGTTGCCTTATTGTAAAGCCAATCCACTCCTATGAACAATGTCGGTACCCTGCAGACCGGGTACCCCCGCGCACAGGAGAAAACCGCTAGGGACTCTGCCTCTGCCAAAGAAGTCGGATCCGAGGCTGCCCCATAGAGGAGGGAAGGACCCGATCCTACCTCCCCGGCGGTGGAGGCTCCCAAGCTGCCACGTGGCCGGCAGGGCCAAGCCCACGCCTCCCCATTGAGGAGGGCTCCAGAGCTGCCACGTGGCCAACCGGGACCTCAGGGCCAAGTCCGCGCCCGCGCTGGGAAAGGCACCGGAGCTACCACGTGGCCTGCAGGGCTGAGCACCCACCACTCCATAGGGGTGGGCTCCGAATGCGCCACGTGGCCTGTTCCGTCAAGTGCTTTACTTCCCGCAGAGGCAGGCTTCGGCGTAACCACGAGGCAGACGCCCAACTCAGTGCGGTAGGAAGCCGTAGTAAAGGAATGCGTGCGCTGCTTAGACAGGCATTAAGTACATGCGCCTTCCCTAGGCAGGCTGAGCCGTGCTTACGAAAGTCAAGGCTCCAGTGTCCTGTCTTGTCCAAGTAGCCGGTACAGACCCACGCCGCAAGACAGACGAATGGGCCGCGAGGACAAGACGGACGAGACGTGCCCCGCCATCATCACCAACTATGTGTAGCCCTGGCGCACGACGCGGCGGGACGGTGCATTGACACCCGTGACAAAGGGAAGTAGATAGCAATTAATCCTAGATCTTGTATAGGATTTGACTCTCCCCAGGACCACCTGTCGGGTACTGGGACCCAACTTGCGTCTATAGAGTCCTTGAACTATAAAAGGGCTCTGCAGACAACCTTCACAGGGGACGGACAAAAAAATCAGACCAAGGCTCATACACGCTCGAGCAAGGCAATACACAACACTCCCGTGGACGTAGGGTATTACGCTCCGGCGGCCCGAACCACATAAATCCGCTGTGTCCATCATTCTGCTGTGTTCGATCTCGTGGGGACTAGCCCTCGTGAATCAAAAGAACCTCCGCGGGCTGCACTCTAAGCAGGTCCGGGGGAAGTGTCGTTTACGACCTTCGACATTTGGCGCGCCAGGTAGGGGGCTTTTTCCCCGTCAAGATCTCCACCAGCAGCAATGGTGAACGACCAATCCAACACTGGATCATCTAGGGCACAGTCGCGGCGACAGACAGTGGCAGAGGATCAGGCGTCATCCTGCTCTAGAGCAGGCTACCGCTCTAGGGTAGGAAGGTCAGGACCTTCGCGTCGCCCCGCAGTCACTTCGCCGGCTGCAGGCCGACACGCCACTCCACGGTGTACTCCCGCCGTGACAGCAGTCACGGCGCCACTGGCTGCAAGCCCGGAGAGCGCACTCGCGGCAGCGCGCGCGCTACTCCACAACCCTCCGGCTGGGGATGCCCCTCAGGGAGCAGCTCAGCAGTGGATCAATGACGTCGACCACCTCGTCACCGCCGCACTCAATGCGCCTCCGCCGAGGGAAACACATGCCCAGCCGGTGCATGTGTCATTGTCGCGAACGCCGACAGTTGACCAGTGGACGGCAGACTCGCGCTCAACCAGGATCTCAACAACAGATCTGAGAACTGGGCTGCAGCGCCACAGGGCTGGAGAGGACTGCCGAGTCACCATCGAGCGCCAGAGGGAACATCGGCGCAACCTCGAGGCAGATTACAGCGTGCCGGGCCACGTGCCCCAGGCTCATGCTGCGCCTCCACCACACCAGACGTACATCGTGCCTCCACCGCACCAGGCGTACGTCGCGCCTCCTGTACAGGCGTATGCAACACCACTCCAGCCCCAGGTGTGCGCAGGCCCGCCTGCTCACCCAGGGTATGCGCTGCCGCCGCCGGCACGAGCCAGCCTTAGCCAAGGGTGTGCAGTGCTAGCGCCTCACCTCCATTTCGTGGTCTGGCCACGAAAGTTCCGGCCACACATGCCGGAGCAGTACGACAGGAGTGTCAACCCGAGCGAGTTCCTGCAGATCTACACCACTGTGATACTAGCTGTAGGAGGCGACAAGGCCATTATGGCTACATACTTCCCCGTCGTCCTGACCAACCCAGCTCGATCATGGCTCATGAACCTGCCCCAGGGGTCCATAACCTCCTGGGATGAGTTGTGCCGATAGTTCGTGGCTAACTTTGGCAGTTCCTACAAGCGCCCCGGCACCGAGCTTGACCTCCACGCCGTTAGGCAGCACGCTGGAGAGTCGCTGCGATCATTCATCCAGCGGTTCTCCCAGGTACGGAACACCATCCCTCATGTTGCTAGCGCATCGGTTATTGTTGCATTCAGACATGGTGTGAGGGACAAGAAGATGCTCGAGAAGTTAGCCATGCACGAGGTGCATGATGTCTCCGAGCTGTTCTCCCTGGCGGACAGATGTGCTAGGGCAGCTGAGGGGCGCAACTGGCACTCCCAGCCATCCTCAGAAGCAAGGGAAACCACCCCGACTGAGGAAGGAGCCTCTGCGAGGAGCAGCGGCAAGAAGAAGAAAGGCGGTGGCAAGAACAGGCCAAAGCCCGGAGCCCAGGCAGTGGCGGCCGTGGCGTCCGGCTGAGCCCGAGCATCGCGCCGAGACTAGCGCCCTTGGCAGTCGCCTGATCCCGAGGAGCCTGACTTCAAGTGTCTGGTGCACCGTACAAATAGCCACAGTGCTAGCGAGTGCCGGGAAGTGAAGAAATTCGCGGAACGATTCCGCGAACAGAAACAAAGGCAGCAGCGCCAGGAGGGTGCACCCCCCCCCCCCCCCCCCCCCCCCCCCCGCCAGAGGGAGGGCAAGCAGAAGGCTGATCCTGAGAAAGAGGATGACAGCGAGATGGGGTTCCAGGAACCCCAGTGGGCGGTCAAAGCCATCTTCGAGGGTGGCGACTCCGACTCCAGCAGTGATAAGGAGCGCCACAAGACCCTCCATGTCATCTACGGGGGAGCCACCGACCCCACGTCCCGAAATGCAGTGAAAACCCTGCGTCGGGCAGTGGCCCCCGCCCCAAGTCCGACACCCCACCGCAAGTGGATGAGCACGGTGATCAGCTTCGATGCTTTGGACTACCCGAAGAACATGGCAGGGGCAGGAGTGCTCCCGCTGCTGGTGTCCCCGACCATCGCCAGCGTGAAGGTCTTCCACGTGTTGATAGATGGAGGGGCGGGCCTCAACCTCATCTCCACAGCGGCTTTCCGGAAGCTGCAGCTGCCGATGTCCCAGCTCACACCCTCGATCCCGTTCTCGGGTGTCGGACCTGGGCAAATCCTCCTGTATGGTAACATACACCTCCCGGTGACCTTCGGGACCCCGAAGAACTACCATACGGAGAGTGTTTTATTCGACGTGGCAGACATCGACCTTCCCTTCAATGCAATCATCGGGAGGCCAGCCCTCTACAGGTTCATGGCTATAGCCCACTATGTCTACCTCATCCTGAAGATGCAGACGCCTTCCGGTGTCCTCAGGATCAGAGGGGACCGCTCAGCCACAGTGTCAGCCTTGGAGCAGCTCCAAGCACTAGCAGCGGGGAGGGCTCCGGTCCCAGGAGGCTCGACGGAGTGTCGGCCAGAGCAAGGCCCGGCGCAGCGAGCCACCACTGCTGCACCTCGTGTGCAACCTGCCAATGACAACAACGTCCCTGTGAAGGTCGTCAGGATTGGCTCTGAGGCTGCCCAGACGACCCGAATTGTGGGGAACTTAGACAGCAAATAGGAATGCGCGCTCATCACCTTCCTCCGGGACAACGTCGATGTATTTGCATGGCAACCATCACAGATGCCCGGGATCCCCAGGGAGGTGATTGAGCACCATCTGAAGATCTACCCTGACGCCCGGCCGGTACAGCAAAAGCCCAGGAAACAGTCCATCGAGCGGCAGAACTTCATCCATGAAGAAATCAAGAAGCTGCTCGATGCTGGTTTCATCCGGGAGGTTCACCACCCACGGTGGTTGGCCAACTGAAAGTGCATCTAGGTTCCCCGTGGGTTTTGGATGATTGATGACGACAATTAAGTCGCTAATGAGCTCAAGTGATCTTAGCACAGGTGAAGACTCAATCGGAGACGCAAACCCTCAAAAAGGAAAAGGAAGGAAACGGAGTCAACTCGAAGCGTAGAAACTAGGGTTTCTAGCGTGATTGAGTTAGAATAGCCGTAGTAATAGGAGGGTGTGTGTGTAAAGTGCATTGAGATCAAGTTTGGGAGCTCAAAGTGGTTTAGAGGTCAAACCTATGAAAGAAATGAGTGAATGAGTGGTCTGGCCGTAGGGTCGGACTAGTCCGTGCAGGAGGCCGGACTAGTCCGCCCCTGGCCGGCCAAGTCCGTTATCGGCCGGACCAGAAGGGTCTGACCGAGATAGGACTAGTCCGTTTGTGACCGGACTAGTCCGGGTAGCTGTGAGTGGGTTTTGGGGATGAAGTCCCAAAATCACGGACTTGTCCGTTTTGGACAGGACCAAGAGGTCCTGAGTGAGAACGGACTAGTCCGCCCGTGGGGCCGGACTAGTCCGGGATGGCTAGGAAAAGGTGCTTCTGTGGCTAAGTCTGGGAGGACCGGACTAGTCCGCCCTAGGGGCCGGACTAGTCCGTGGTCCTCAGACTAGTCCGTTTTCACACGGAGCAGAAGGCTCTGTGTGAGATCGGACTAGTCCGGTGTTGACCGGACTAGTCCGTTCTGGAAGTGACCGTTTGAATTTGAAGTTTGGCGGGTAGCGTGACGATAGTGTGTCAGCTGTCGGGACCTGACAAAAGGGGTCAGTGGTCCCCTAGGCCGGACTAGTCCGGGCCAGTGGCCGGACTAGTCCGCCCTTTTGCTGAAGTCAGCAGATTGGGCTTGGGACCCCTATAAAAAGGGGACCCCCGGCCTCATTTCGAATACCTTTGGAAAAACTCAAACCCTAGCGCCGCCACAGCCAACTTGGAGCACTCCTAAGCCTCCTTCTTGCCTACTTTCCCTCTAAAACTAATTCTTGAGTGGATTAGGGTTTAGTGAGGTGGAGAAGAGGAAGAACATCGCGCTTGTGCTCCCGGTTTGATCTCTTGCACTCGTTGAGTCTTTGTGGGCTGTGTATTGAGTTTGTTTTATTGTGTTGATCACCTTTGTGGTGTGGGAGCCTCAGTTTGTGAGAAGCCCCAACGAACTTTGTAATCACCATTGTGATTAGTGGAGAACCAAGTTAGGCCCGTGCGGTAAACTTGGTGAGGGAAGGGTTGTTGGACCCGGTCCTTTGTGGACTCCTCAACGGGGACGTAGATTCCTTGTGTGGAATCGAACCTCGGGATAAAATCCTTGCCCCCTTGTGTTCTTCGCATTCATTCTATTGATTACTTTGTTCTAGGGTTGGTAGTCTCGTTTCATACTCCGCATTGCTACAAACTTGTGGAAACTTGACTTGCTCTTGTGTAGGTTGTTGCTCAACTTGACTTAAACATATACTCACTTGTAGGAACGAGAAAATTCCCTAAAACTTGCTAGAAACATTTTTTAGGGTTATTCACGCAGGCTGACCGGACTAGTCCGCCCCCTGACCGGACTAGTCCGCCCCCTGTAATTTAATCTCGTTTTATTGAGTCATTTGCAGGTCAATTAGCCTATTCACCCCCCCTCTAGGCAACTTTCAATTGGTATCAGAGCCGGACTCTCCACAAAGAGTCTAACAACTCGGAGAGATGGCCGGAGTGGTGAATGACGATGCATCGAGCAGCAACTACGAGGCGACCCGTGAGGAGACGTTGGCTTATCAAGATAAGCCAACGGACGATGAGGAGACTCGCCAACTCAAGGCGAAGCTCCGGGAGAAGTTGAACATCTCCAAGATTGATCCGTCAAACCAATCAAGTGGTGGTGGCGTAGCCAACTACAACCGGCAAGGGTTCAACTATGAACGCCTTGCCGCCAACAACCACTACCTGTCCATCCCATTGGGGAAACCCCCCCCCCCCCCCCCCCCCCAATTCGATGGAACGGACTACGGTATGTGGAAACACAACATGAAGATCCACCTCGTGTCACTCAACCCAGCGTTGTGGCAAACTGTCATGACCGGGGTGGAGATTCCAAAGGATGAGGACAACATAACTCAAGACCAAGCCATCCTCATCCACCGCAACACTCAAGCTGCGGGTGTGATCATCTCATCTCTCTCTAGAGATGAGTTCAACCGTGTCGATGGCCTTGAAGTGGCCAAAGACATATGGAACACCCTCAAGACGGCGCATGAGGGAAACCGAGTGGTCAAGGAGGCCAAGATCGAGCTCATCGAAGTAGAGCTTGGGAGATTCGCCATCTTGGATGGTGAATCCCCCCAAGACATGTACAACCGGCTGAAGGTGCTGATCAACAAGAGCCGATCATATGGCTGCACCAAGTGGACCGACCACGAGGTGGTGAAGAGGATGATTCGGGCATTCATGCCTAGGAACGTCTCTCTGTGCTCCATGATTCGGGAAAGCCCGGGGTTCACTCAAATGACCCCGGAGGAGGTCCTTGGGAGGATCATCAACCATGAAATCATGGAGAAGGAGGCGCTCTTCTACAACGACCTCCAAAAGTTCACCGCCTCCAAGATGAAGAACGTTGCACTCAAGGCAACGCCCTCTTCAAAGGAGCAAGAAGAAAGTGATGAGGAGAGCCTCGACACCGATGAGGAAGAGGCCTTCTTCATCAACAAATTCAAGAGAATGATGAGGAGGAAGAAAGGGGGGCACAACTATGAGGGCAAGGGAAAGGAAAGAGCAAGGCCCAAATCAAAAAGGTCTTGCTACAACTGTGGCGAGTATGGGCACTTCATCGCTGATTGCCCACACGAAGAAACGAAGAAGAAGAAGGAAGGGAAGCCTCAAGAAAGGAGATTCTTCAAGAAGAAGAGGCCCTCCGGACAAGCCCATTTGGGGAAGGAGTGGGACTCTAACGATGAGTCCTCCTCCGAAGAAGAAGAGGAGAAGATGGCCACCATAGCCATCGGGAGGAACTCCAAGGGAGGCAAGCTCTTCCCCAACCTCAACAACGACCACAAGCCTACTTGCCTTATGGCAAGGGAAGGAAAGAGAAAGGTAACATCTCATCCTTCCTCCCCAACTTCCTCACATGATGATTTTGATAGCGCTAGTGAAAATGAAAGTATGTTTAAGGACATAAGTAAAAGCACCCTACGAAGGATGAAATTGCTTATGGATGAGATCTTTGAGAAGGAGGATCTCATCAATAGACAAGAGGACATGCTCATCCTTGAGAAGGAGAGATGTCAAGAGCTTGATGAGCTCCTTGAGCTCGAAAGAGAGAAGAGCAAGGCATTGGAACACGAACTTGCTCTTTGCAAGAAAACGTGTTCAAGTCTTGAGGAGAAGTCGATTGAGCTCAAGGATGAACTTGGAAGCTTGTCAAAAGCTAACAAGATCCTTGAGACTCAAGTTGAGTCACTCAAGAACAATGTAGCCTCTTCCTTCAAGAGCTCAACCCCCTCAAAGGCCTCATCCAAGGCAACATCACCTTGCAAGTGCTCCAACTTGATCCTTAAACTTAAGGATCAACTCAACCTAGCACAAGGCAAACAAGCACCTAAGGGTGCCATCTTTGACAAGGAAAAGGTGGCATATGCACGAAGTGCATTCACCAACACAAGACCACCCCATGTCAAGGATGGTCTTTGCTGTACTAGAGGTGCAAGGCATAACGCCAAAACCTCCAAGTTTGGCAAAGACATGGTTGTCTTTGTTAAGGGGAGTTCATCCCAAACTAAAAATGAAAAGAACTCACCCTCTAGCAAAAACTTGCCTAAATCTGAACCGCATCATTTATTTCATGATTTTGATGCATCTTATGTGTTGAAGAAGAACAAACACGGCAAGGTGTTTGCTAGATATGTTGGGCCACTCCGCAAGAGCCCCAAGCCTTGCGTGTGGGTGCCAAAATGCCTAACCACTAACATCAAAGGACCCAACTCCGCTTGGGTACCTAAAAGAAAGGCATAAAACTTGTTTTGTAGGCTTACTCCTCCGATGGATCGAAATGGGTATTGGATAGCGGATGCACCAACCACATGACCGGAGAGAGAAGCATGTTCATAGAGTATGAGGAGAATAAGGACCCAAGTGAAGGAATCTTCTTTGGGGACAATAGCCAAGGGAAAATCCTTGGCTCCGGTAAAATTTCTATCTCCTCATTACATACTTTATCAAATGTCTTGCATGTTGATTCTCTAGACTATAATCTCCTATCCATATCACAACTATGTGATAGAGGATATAAATGTGTGTTTACTAGTGAGGGAGTGAGTGTCATTAGAGAAGCTAATGACTCGATAGCCTTTAAGGGAGTGCTCAAGGGAAAGCTCTATCTTGTGGACTTCACCGCGGATAAAGCTCAACTTGACACATGCTTAATGGCAAAAACCAACATGGGATGGCTTTGGCACAGAAGGCTAGCCCATGTTGGAATGAGAAACCTTCAAAAGCTCCTTAAGGGTGAGCATGTTCGTGGCCTAAAGGATGTAGTATTTGAAAAGGATAGGCCATGTAGTGCTTGCCAAGCGGGAAAGCAAGTAGGAGCTCAACACCCCTCTAAGAATGTCATGACGACAACTAGACCTTTGGAGTTACTCCATATGGACCTTTTCGGCCCCATTGCCTATATTAGCATTGGTGGCAGCAAGTATGGTCTAGTTATCGTTGATGATTTTTCAAGGTATACTTGGGTGTTCTTCTTGCATGATAAAAGTGAAACTCCCGGTGTCCTCAAGAAATTTCTAAGGAGAGCTCAAAATGAGTTCACCTTGAGGATAAAGGCTATAAGAAGTGACAATGGCACCAAATTCAAAAACATGCAAGTAGAAGAGTTCCTAGATGAGGAGGGCATCAAGCATGAGTTTTCCGCTCCCTATTCTCCACAACAAAATGGCATAGCCGAAAGAAAGAATAGGACTCTTATTGAGATGTCAAGGACGATGCTAGATGAGTACAAAACATCGGACCGGTTTTGGGTGGAAGCGGTTAACACCGCTTGCCATGCCGTGAACCGATTGTACCTTCATCGCCTCCTCAAGAAGACTCCTTATGAGCTTCTCATTGGTAAGAAACCCAATGTTTCTTACTTTCGGGTCTTTGGTAGCAAGTGCTATATCCTCAACAAGAAGCCTAGGACTTCGAAGTTTGCTTCAAAGTCCGATGAGGGTTTCTTGCTTGGATATGACTCAAACACTCATGCGTACCGTGTGTTCAACAAATCCTCCGGAATTGTTGAAGTAGCACGTGACGTAGTGTTTGACGAGACCAATGGCTCTCAAGTGGAGCAGGTTGATCAACATGCCCTTGATCAAGAGGAACCTCCACTAGAAGCTCTAAGGAAAATGGCACTTGGAGATGTTCGCCCACAAGAACCATCTCAAAGTTCAAGTGACCATCCTCTCTATGAAGTAGGTCAAAACCCCATTGGACAAGTTGAAGATCCTCTAGATGCTCCCCAAAGTGATAATGAGAATGAAGATCAAGGGGGAGGCATGAATCAAGGGGGAGACCAAAGTGAAGAAGATGAACCAAGTAATTCAAGAGGTCAACCCCCGCATCCTCATGTTCATCAAAGTGTTCAACGGGACCATCCCGTTGACAACATTCTAGGAGATATCACAAAAGGAGTAACAACACGCTCACGTGTTGCAAACTTTTGTGAGCATTTCTCTTTTGTCTCATCCTTGGAACCACATAAGGTTGAAGATGCCTTAAGGGATCCGGATTGGGTAGTTGCCATGCAAGAGGAGCTCAACAACTTTGAAAGGAACAAGGTTTGGGAGCTTGTCAAGCGCCCTCAAGCTAATGTTGTTGGAACCAAGTGGGTGTTTCGCAACAAACAAGATGAGCATGGCGTGGTAACTAGGAACAAGGCACGACTTGTGGCAAAAGGATACTCACAAGTTGAAGGATTGGATTTTGATGAGACATTTGCCCCCGTAGCTAGGCTTGAGTCAATTCGGATACTATTAGCCTTTGCTACTCATCATGATTTCAAGCTCTACCAAATGGATGTTAAGAGCGCATTCCTAAATGGTCCAATCAAGGAAGAAGTTTTTGTAGAGCAACCTCCGGGATTTGAAGACCAAGACTATCCTAACCATGTGTACAAATTGCGAAAGGCCCTTTATGGCCTCAAGCAAGCTCCTAGAGCTTGGTATGAGTGCCTAAGAGACTTTCTAGTTGAGAATGGTTTTAGGATAGGAAAAGCGGATTATACCCTTTTCACAAAGCACTTCAACGAGGATCTTTTTGTGTGCCAAATATATGTGGATGACATCATATTTGGTTCCACAAATAAGGTGTTTTGTGACGAGTTCTCCAAGATAATGAAGGAGAGGTTTGAAATGTCCATGATGGGTGAGTTGAAGTTCTTTCTAGGATTTCAAGTGAAACAACTCAAAGAAGGGACGTTCATAAGTCAAACTAAGTATACTCAAGATATTCTAAGAAAGTTTGACATGGACAAAGCAAAACCCATCAAAACCCCTATGGGGACAAATGGACACCTAGACCTAAATGAGGACGGTCCAAGTGTGGATCAAAAGCTATATAGGTCTATGATCGGATCACTTCTCTATCTTTGTGCATCTAGGCCCGATATCATGCTAAGTGTGTGTATGTGTGCATGCTTTCAAGCAGCACCCAAGGCTTGTCATTTGACCGCCGTTAAAAGGATCTTGAGATATCTTATACACACACCTACCCTAGGACTTTGGTACCCCAAAGGATCCAAGTTTAACCTCATCGGATATTCCGATGCGGACTATGCGGGGTGCAAAGTTGATAGGAAGAGCACATCGGGTAAGTGCCAATTCTTAGGTCGATCTCTTGTGTCTTGGTCCTCTAAGAAGCAAAACTCTATTGCTCTCTCCACCGCCGAAGCTGAATACATTGCAGCCGGAAGTTGTTGTGCACAACTTCTCTGGATGCGACAAACGCTTGGGGATTATGGGATTAACCTGCGTAAAATTCCACTCTTGTGTGACAACAAGAGTGCAATCAAGATAGCCCATAATCCGGTGGAACACTCTAGGACCAAACATATAGACATTCGACACCATTTCTTGCGAGATCACTCAATGAAGGGAGACATTGAGATTTCGCATGTGAGGATGGAACATCAACTTGCGGACATCTTCACCAAGCCTCTTGACGAGAAGCGTTTCTGTGAGCTAAGAAGTGAGCTCAACGTGTTGGATTCTCGGAACGTGGCTTAAACCACATTCCTCATATATTTTGAGCCACATTTCGAAAAACTCCTCTCTATGTCGATTTCTCCTCAAATTTGTTTGAGAAATCTATTTTCTTCATGAAAATGTTCATAAGTTGTTCTTTATTGACTCATAATCATGTTTGTCATGTTTTCCTTGCTATATCTGTCCAAAAGGACTTATCTTTATGGGCAAAACCCAAATATATTGTTTTTCAGCCCAGCTGGACCGGACTAGTCCGCCCCTATGGCCGGACAAGTCCGGGTCAGACTAGTCCGCGGCTAGTCCGCACACAGGACTAGTCCGGCCTTCCACCGGACAAGTCCGGACCCGGACTAGTCTGGGTCTGGTCCGCAGACCGGACTAGTCCGGCCGCTCAACCGGACTAGTCCGGCCCTTGGGGACTTAAACCCCCAGGCGGCCCGGACCCCCTCTCTCTCTCTCTCACTTGACTCTCAAGCTTCCACGCACGCACAACCGCCCCCAAATCGGCGATTTTGCGCTCCAACCACCAAAACTCAACTCCAATCCGCGTATCGAAGTCCTTGGGAGTGAGGGATCACTTCCCCGCGCTCCACCTTCGAGATCCACGCTGATTTCAACGACTCAAGCGGATTTTTGAAGGTATTTGACCGTTCCTCAAAAACTAGCCCCATTCTTGATTCTTCAAGTTTTTGATAGGAACACCTTCATTAATGTTGTTCTATACACCCTTGCGATCATAGCCTAGGAGTATTGCGCATTGGTTCACAAATTTTTCGATGAATCGATTAGGGTTAGGGTTCTTCCTGTGTAACCCGGACTAGTCCGGCCACCAGGCGGACAAGTCCGGCCGGCGGACTAATCCGCCCCTGGGGCGGACAAGTCCGGTTTGCACAGGGCAAACCCTACTTCTAGTTGGTTCTCGAGATCTTTTCGGCAATACTTCTTCCTAGGCTCATATCTTCCTCTCTCCATCCTTTGCACAGAATGTCGAACTCCGAGCGCTCTCCTCCGCGTGTCAACCTCGAGGGGCGTACCAAGGCCCAAATTGCCGAGGCTCGGACTAAGGCTGCGCTAATGGAGGCGCAGAAGGCCAAGGAGGAAAGAAAGCTCAAGGCACTCGAAGCATCCAAGGTGGCTGCGAGCATCTACAATGAGGATGAAGCCATTGCCCGTGGCACCGCAGAATCACTGAATGAGCTGCGAAAGAAGAAAAGAGAGGATAGGGAGGCCCATAACTCCAAGGCCGCTGAGGCCAATGCCCCAAAGAGGAAGAAGCTCGTCACTCTTGGCGAGAAGGCTAAGGGCAAGGAGCCAGCCCAAGAAGAGGCTGTCCCTAGGGTCGAGCGTGACCCGAAGAAGGGAAAAGCTCCGGCTCCTATCGAGCCAAAGAAGAAGAACCCCGCAGTCAAGATATCAGCTAAGAGGGCTGCTGGTGGGGTTGTGATCAAGGAAAAGGGGAAGGCCACCTCTATTGGCCCCCTTGAAGTCCACACACCGGAAAGGAATCCCAACTGGCAAAAGGAACTGTCGGCAAATGTGTTCCATGGCAAAGGGGCTGAAAAGGCCCGAAGGCTAAGGACCGAGAAGGTCTATAAATTTGAAAGGAGCACAGCTGATCCCAGGTTTGGTGTGACTTCCACTGTGACTATTACAGGCTAGTCTACCAACAAATGAAGAAGCCAGTGATAGAGGCTCAGTGGGTGGACTGGGACTATATGGCGAAGAAGGAGCACTCGGCCTTTGATGCTGTGATTGAAGCTGCCGAGCGCCATGATCTCAAGAAGATCATGGGATTCAAATATGATTGGAATGTGGAAGTTATTCTCCAATTCTACTCCACAATCTATTTCACAAGCTCAGGTGACAGGAGGATAATTTGGATGACTCATGGTGAACAATACTCTGTCACCTATGCTGAGTTTGCAAGGATCCTTGGTCTTGAGGCTCACATGGACCACGAGATCATTATCTCGAACCTCAAGGCAGTGGATCGTGAGGAGCTGGCTTACATGTATCCAAGCCATCTCCCGTTTGATGCCGGACTAGCTCGGAACATCAAGCCATTCTACAACATCATGAACCGGATACTTAGGAGGACCATTGCACCCAAGGACGGTGATGCAGGGGTCATTCAAGGAAACCTAAGGCACCTGCTCATTCTGATTGATGGGGAAGAGAAGTTCAATCTCGTCGACTACATCTTCGATGACATCTTCAACATCTCGCATACCCCCAACAGGGCGTGCGGGTATGCCCCTTACATTATGTGCCTTATTGAGAAGGTGTCGGGCGTGTCCTTTGTCAAGGATGTATCGCACCGACCTCTGCGCCCCCAGAAGCCGCCAAATGTGCCGGTGCCTCCAAGACGCAAGAATGCTGATCCTCCGTCTCGCCCAGTGGCGCCTCCGTCTCCGCCTCCGCCTCAGTCCATGAGTGCGTTCTTCAAATGCTTCAAGGCCATCTTCACCTCGTGCCGGAAGCAAGAGATTCGCGCTCAGAGGGCACACAAGCGCCAAGAGAAGTATCTCAAGGCGGTGTGTGAGAAGCTTGAAGTTCCGATGTCATCTCCTGAGGAGAGTGATGGGGAGATCACTCCTTTTCCCGTCTTCACTGCCGATGAGCTTGCTCAGCTCCAGGAGGATGGAAGCTCCTCTCGGGCAGCTCCCTCGGCAAGGGAATCCTCCGACAACGACGACAACGTCGAAGAGCCAGAGGCAAACATTGAAGACCCTGAAGCCACTGAGAGCGAAAGTGGAGAAGATGAGGACTAGGTTTAGTTAGTTGTTCCCCCTTCTTTTCCTTTTTGGTGCCTTGATGCCAAAGGGGGAGAGTTAAGGGAGTTTAGTGAGTTTAGTTCTTTTGTGGGTGTGTTTTGTGATGTATGACTGTCATGTAAGTGTGTTTTGTGATGTATGACTGTCATGTAACTATGCTCTTGGATGTTTACATTTGTGCAAGACTCGTTAATGTTGCTTACTATCAATATATTGCTCTTATTGTCAATCTTATGAATGTATTGATGTTATTCATGTCTTGTCACAAACTGTTGAGCACATCACGTAGGCACCCCACCATAACGTGTGTGGGTATGAAATAACTTCTCCATCTCTTTTACATGTTGCATACATTGAGGGGGAGTCATTCATACGCACACATGTTATGAAAACCAAAACTTTATAGTCTTATTTGTGAAGGACTTAATGTGTTGTCATCAATCACCAAAAAGGGGGAGATTGAAAGTGCATCTAGGTTCCCCGTGGGTTTTGGATGATTGATGACGACAATTAAGTCGCTAATGAGCTCAAGTGATCTTAGCACAGGTGAAGACTCAATCGGAGACGCAAACCCTCAAAAAGGAAAAGGAAGGAAACGGAGTCAACTCGAAGCATAGAAACTAGGGTTTCTAGCGTGATTGAGTTAGACTAGCCGTAGTAATAGGAGGGTGTGTGTGTAAAGTGCATTGAGATCAAGTTTGGGAGCTCAAAGTGGTTTAGAGGTCAAACCTATGAAAGAAATGAGTGAACGAGTGGTCTGGCCGTAGGGCCGGACTAGTCCGTGCAGGAGGCCGGACTAGTCCGCCCCTGGCCGGCCAAGTCCGTTATCGGCCGGACCAGAAGGGTCTGACCGAGATAGGACTAGTCCGTTTGTGACCGAACTAGTCCGGGTAGCTGTGAGTGGGTTTTGGGGATGAAGTCCCAAAATCACGGACTTGTCCGTTTTGGACCGGACCAAGAGGTCCTGAGTGAGAACGGACTAGTCCGCCCGTGGGGCCGGACTAGTCCGGGTTGGCTAGGAAAAGGTGCTTCTGTGGCTAAGTCTGGGAGGACCGGACTAGTCCACCCTAGGGGCCGGACTAGTTCGTGGTCCTCAGACTAGTCCGTTTTCACACGGAGCAGAAGGCTCTGTGTGAGATCGGACTAGTCCGGTGTTGACCGGACTAGTCCGTTCTGGAAGTGAACGTTTGAATTTGAAGTTTGGCGGGTAGCGTGACGATAGTGTGTCAACTGTCGGGACCTGACAAAAGGGGTCAGTGGTCCCCTAGGCCGGACTAGTCCGGGCCAGTGGCCAGACTAGTCCGCCCTTTTGCTGAAGTCAGCAGATTGGGCTTGGGACCCCTATAAAAAGGGGACCCCCGGCCTCATTTCGAATACCTTTGGAAAAACTCAAACCCTAGCGCCGCCACAGCCAACTTGGAGCACTCCTAAGCCTCCTTCTTGCCTACTCTCCCTCTAAAACTAATTCTTGAGTGGATTAGGGTTTAGTGAGGTGGAGAAGAGGAAGAACATCGCGCTTGTGCTCCCGGTTTGATCTCTTGCACTCGTTGAGTCTTTGTGGGCTGTGTATTGAGTTTGTTTTATTGTGTTGATCACCTTTGTGGTGTGGGAGCCTCAGTTTGTGAGAAGCCCCAACGAACTTTGTAATCACCATTGTGATTAGTGGAGAACCAAGTTAGGCCCGTGCGGTAAACTTGGTGAGGGAAGGGTTGTTGGACCCGGTTTTTTGTGGACTCCTCAACGGGGACGTAGATTCCTTGTGTGGAATCGAACCTCGGGATAAAATCCTTGCCCCCTTGTGTTCTTCGCATTCATTCTATTGATTACTTTGTTCTAGGGTTGGTAGTCTCGTTTCATACTCCGCATTGCTACAAACTTGTGGAAACTTGACTTGCTCTTGTGTAGGTTGTTGCTCAACTTGACTTAAACATATACTCACTTGTAGGAACGAGAAAATTCCCTAAAACTTGCTAGAAACATTTTTTAGGGTTATTCACGCAGGCTGACCGGACTAGTCTGCCCCCTGACCGGACTAGTCCGCCCCCTGTAATTTAATCTCGTTTTATTGAGTCATTTGCAGGTCAATTAGCCTATTCACCCCCCCTCTAGGCAACTTTCACCAACCCTGTTGTCGTCCCTAAGGCTGGCGGGAAGCTCCGGATGTGCATCGACTACACCAATCTCAATAAGGCATGTCCCAAGGATCCATTCCCTCTTCCTAGGATAGATCAAATAGTAGACTCAACATCAGGTTGTGACCTTCTGTGTTTCCTAGATGCATATTCCGGTTTTCACCAAATACCTATGTCTAGGGAAGATGAGGAACACACTGCTTTCATAACAGTAGACGGCCTGTATTGTTATGTCTCCATGCCTTATGGTCACAAAAATGCTCTCCCCACCTTTGTACGTGCAATGCATAAGACATTCGGGGACCTCATTAGAGATCTGGTAGAGGTGTATGTCGACGACATCGTGGTAAAAATCAGGGATAGCACATCCCTATTAGACAACCTAGCCAGAGTCTTCAGCAAGCTGCGCACGACACGCATGATGTTGAACCCCGACAAGTGTGTTTTTGGGGTGTCTGCAGGGAAGCTCCTTGGTTTCTTGGTATCGCACCGAGGGATCGAAGCTAACCCAGAGAAGATCAAGGCGATAGAGCTGATGCGGCCGCCGGCCCGCATCAAGGACGTGCAGAAGCTTGCAGGATGTTTGGCAGCCCTCAGTCAGTTCATCTCAAGACTAGCTGAGCGAGCCCTACCCTTCTTCAAGATTCTGCGGAAGTCTGGCCCCTTTTAGTGGACTGGGGAAGCTGAAGCGTCCTTCCAGGAGCTCAAGAAACACCTGACGACACTACCCATTATGGTGGCGCCAGAACCCGGCGAACCGCTCCTGTTGTAGATCACTACAACAATGGAAGTGGTCACCATGGTCTTGGTTGCAGAACGGCCGGAGCTACTACCGCAACATGTACCAGAAGGAGCCCCAGAGGGGGAGGCCGAGCCTCAAGGCCCAAACCAAGAAGAGCCACCCCCCCCCAGCTGTGAGTTCCAGTGACCAAGTGCCTTACGGGTCCCAGCCCCCGGAGGCCCAGCTAGACCCTGGGAGCCACATTCCCCACGAGGCAGACGCATTGCAAGGAGCCCTGGACCCCCCAGGGAGGGTTCCGACCTGCCAACGGCCAGTCTACTACGTTAGTGAGGTCCTCCATGAAGCAAAGACAAGATACTTGGAGGTACACAAACTGCTGTATGCAGTGCTCATAGCGTCGAGGAAGCTCTGGCATTACTTCCAGGCTCACCGGGTTTCAGTGGTCACCTCCTTCCCACTGAAAACCATACTCCACAACCCCAATTCGACTTGCAACATTGCCAAGTGGGCAGCGGAGCTGGCTGAGTTCGAGCTGGAGTTCTTACCTCGACATGCAGTCAAAAGCCAAGCACTGGCGGACTTCTTGGCCGAATGGACCCCATCACCAAGCAACCCGGGGGGCCCGGTCAACGGAGAAACGGTGTCGAAGGCTCCGGTTTTCACCAAGACCCCCTGGACGCTCTACTTCGACGGTTCCTCGCGGAAGCAGGGGGCCGGCGCTGGGGTCCTGCTTCTCACCCCGACTGGGGAGTAGTTCAAGTACATGGTGCGCCTCGACTTCAAGGCGACAAACAACATGGCGGAGTATGAAGCCCTAATATTTGGGCTGAAGACTGCCCTGACCCTCAATGTCCGACAGCTCCTGGCTAAAGGTGATTCTCAACTGATCATCAGGCAAGCCAGAGGAGAGTGCAACTGCAATGACCCTCAATTAGCTGCATACCTGTTGCACGTCCGGAAGCTGGAAAAGGACTTTGAAGTCTTGGACTTGTGCCATGTACCCCGAGCTGACAACTCAGTCGCAGACGACCTGTCAACGAAGGCCTCCACAGGGGTCCCAGTGCCCCAAGGAGTCTTTGCAAGGACGTTACCGCGACCAACCGTCCGAGCAGCCGAGCTGAGCGAAGGGGGCGAGCCCAGAACCTCGAAGCTGGTAGTCCCGGCGACCCTGCTACCATGGAGTCCGCCAAGGATCCTATGCGCCACTGAGGGCTCCAAGCTACCGGGCGCCCAAGATCCAGAAGCTCAAGCAAGTCCCGATGTATGGATCTCGGAGGTCCGGGACTACTTGAAGGACAATATCCTTCCCGAAGAACATGCCCTAGCAGAAAGGATTGTTCGCATGGCTAAAAGGTACACGCTGGTCGAAGCGGATCTCTACCGGCGTGGTGCCAACGACATCCTACTGCGATGCATTACCCGGGAGGAGGGCTGCGACCTGCTCGCAGAGATCCATGGAGGCGAGTGCGGGAACCACGCGTCCTCCAGCACGCTGGTCGGTAAAGCCTTTCGGCATGTCTTCTACTGGCCGACAACGCTCCAGGATGCCGCCGAGATGGTAAAGAGGTGCAAGGCGTGCCAGTTCCATGCCAAGCAGATCCATACACCAGCTCAGGCGCTGCAGATGATCCCTCCCTCATGGCCATTCGCTGTATGGGGGTTGGACATCCTGGGACCCTTCCCCAGAGCCGTCGGAGGATTCCAGCATCTCTACGTCGCCGTAGATAAGTTCACCAAGTGGCCAGAGGCCGCCCCTGTTGTCACCATCAACAAGCAGTCAGCAGTAAAGTTCATTAAGTTGATCTTCTGCCGGTTCGGGGTCCCGAACAGAATCATCACTGGTAACGAGACCCAGTTCACAAGTGCAGCGTTCCAAGAATACTGCGAGGACCTGGGGATCCAAGTCTGCTATGCATCTGTTGCTCATCCAGAGAGCAATGGGCAGGTCGAGAGAGCCAATGCAGAGATCCTCAGGGGCCTCAAGACTCGCATGTTCTCACACCTTGAGAAGCATGGTGCAAATTGGGTGGATGAGCTTCCGTGTGCGCTGTGGGCTAGCCGGACATCAACCAGCCGGGCCACGGGGGAAACACCTTTCTTCTTGGTGTACGGGGCGGAGGCCGTCCTCCCCCCAGAAATTACCATGGGCTCTCCCCGTGCCCGGAGGTACAACGAAGCCGCGCAAGACCAGCTCCAGCATGAAGACCTGGACCTCGTCGATGAGGGACGAGTGCGAGCAGCTCTCCGAAATGCGCGGTACAGGCAGGCGCTCCGGCGCTACCATCAGAGGACCGTGCGGAGTAGGGAGCTAAAGGTTGACGACCTAGTGTTGCGCCGCATACTCTCCCGAGAAGGGTCTAACAAACTCTCCCCCAGCTGGGAGGGTCCCTTCTGGGTAACAGTGGTTTGCCGCCCAGGATGCGTCCGCCTAGCTACCGAGGATGGACAGCGGTTACCCAACCCATGGAACATCGAACACCTCCGTAAGTTCTACCCCTAGACCAGGGTCGGGGCAATGCTATTTCATTGTAAAGGTTACACATTATCTCAGGATAGCACTTAGTATAGGGGATGGGGCCCCGAGTGCACATTCCGCTTAGCCTGGTCCAGAACCCTAAGTAGGTGCACTCAGCTCCACCTAACACCCAGGCCGGGTTATTCCCCTTGTAAAGTCTGCTTCATCTTATGAGAAACTACAATGAAAGAATGTTGTCCTGCCTGGTATAGGGTTTGTCAAGTCAAAAATTATCTTTAATTTTTATGATGTTGCTGTAAGCCCGCCATAGCTCGTGATCTATCATGAGCGCTGTCGTTTTTCCCCTGCTTTAACAATAGTGGGAGCCTTGCTGTCTTGACTGCAGGTGGGGTTCCTTGAGGTACCTGCGGTGCGCCTGGGGCCTCGGTTGTTCCAATACTCGGGGGCCTGTGTCTCCAGATGGTCCCCCCCCCCCCCCCCGGAAACGGCCTACGCCGAGCGGGAGGTCCAGGGCCACAACCTGCTTAGCCTGGTCCCGTACCCTAAGTCTGTGCGTTCTGCCTCCCTAGCGCTACAGCCAAGTACTGGGGGCCAGATGGACCACCCTTGGCTATTTTGGACAACGAGCCCTGGGTGCAGAAGCACTGAATTACCCAAGCCCCACGAGTCAGCCCAGTATCGTAAATCAAGCGACACTACAAAAAGAGCAGGGGTAAAGTGACCAGCGGACAGAATTACTTCTCTTTTTTGATCTATGTACAAGTCTTTGAGGAAGTTATTCCAGCAACCACCGTCCCGCTGTCTACCTCTCGCCGAAGGTGGCAAGCACCGCAGAACTGAAGCCCCGGCGGCACCCCCAGGGGGGGCGCTGTCGACATACCTGCATACTCAGCTACGGAAATGCTACCTACGAATCCTAGGCTCCTCCTACACCGGTCCACCCTAAACCCTAAGTGTATGACAGGAGTGCCCATAACAAATGGCCACGCCTGTCAAGGGGCCATACTTTGGGGGACGGCAGGTCCTGGAAGCTAAGGAACAACAAGCAGCCGGAAGATACTGCTGGAAACAAAAGCAAGCTGAGTATAAAAGGGCACCACAGACAGATTTTTTATCGCACAAATAAAGAGTTTGTCATCACAGCCAACCACAAGACAAAAGACAGAAAGACAAAAACTTAAACAGACACTCAGGGAGCCCTCAGCCGCTCTGCTGGAACCTTGAGGCGATGAGTGCCACCGCATCCGAAACTTTAGACTTGGCGGCCTCTTCCCTCTTGCGATGGGCCCCTCGAGGACCGGCTGCAGGGAGACGTCGGGGTACCAGCTCCGGTAGCAGGACAGGATGTGCGTCGCCACCACCTTCACCAGCATCCGTCCCTCGGCCTCCAGCTGGTTGTCAAGGATGGCCCCCAACGAGCGCATCCTCGAGCTGGTGGAGTCGAGCGCCGGGAACACCTGACTCACCTCCTGCGCCGGCTCCCCCACGCGTGTCAGGCTGAAGCCGAGCGGCACCAGAGCCGAGTCGGCACCGCCGAGGAACTCCCAGACCTTCTGGGCCTCAGCGGAGTGCGCCGCTCGGAGCTCTGCCACCTCCTGCTGGGCCGCCGCTAGTGCCCGGGGGCCGCCGTCCAGGAACCGCTTCTCCCTAGCCGCCAGGGCCCTCTCGCGCTCGCCAACCCCCGCCTCACGGCGGTTCAAGTCACCCTCCTTGAGGGCGACGTTGAACTCGCGGTCTAGAAGGGCCTGGCGCTCAGCGGACTGGGCCTGCCGCGCCTCAGCTACGGCGGCTTCCCGATGGTCCAACTCGGCGGCGCGGACTCTCGCCCCTTCCTGCTGGAGGATGATCCCTCGGCAGGTCGCCTCCACTTCGGCCCGCTTCGCCGTCAGCTCCTGCTCCCAATCGGCTAGAGCGGCCTCCCGGAGGGACAGCAGGTGCTGAAGGTCCTCGCAGGCCTGGAGGCGCGTGCTGGCCTCAGCGTGGATGGCCTCTGTGTCTACGTTCAGCTTCTGGGTGAAGGCATCCAGCTGGGTGATGAGGTCGCGCTCCTGCTCGAGGATCTTCATCTCCTCCCGAACGACCGCCTCTCGCTGGGCCGCTCGGCTCTTTGCCAGCCGAGTCCGGTCCTCCAGGGCCCTCGCCCACTCCCGGAGCCGGTCGTCCTCGTCCTCGAGCCGCCCTTTCTCTCGGGCAAGGGCCGCCTGGGCCTGCCGGAAGCCGGAGTAGGACACGGCCATAGCCTCAGACAGGGGGAGGGGCTCCACCATAGCAGCAGGCCCCTGCCTCCCCACTTCCTCAATATCGTCCTCCATTTGGAGGACCACTGGGGAGGCGGGGACTAGGGCCTCCTCCCGGATGGCAGCACCCGGGGCGGTGGCGCCAGCCGACGTAGCAGTGTCGGAGGGCGCGGCGGCGTCGACCGGCACGGAGTGGCCGGTGGACGTGGTGTCGTTGGTAGGCGCGGCGGCGGTCATCGGTGCGCGCGGTTGGGCTCCGGCAACCGCTGCGGGGGTCTCAGACACGGGGTCCCGAGGTACTCCAGCGGCAGCAGCCCGGGGCACCGGAGCAGGGCCCGAGGCAGCAGACGATCCCCGCGAGCCGACAGGAGCGGCAGACCCTCCAGCAGAAGTGCCCGCGGGTGGTGGAGTAGCTGTGGAAGCGCTGAAACTAAGCAAGCTCAGACCATAAGAGACTGACAGGGTAGGTGCACAGCAAAGAACACCCAAGGTAAAATCTGAGCAGGCTTACCTGGGGACGCTGAAGTTCCACCGCTTCCCGAAAGGGTTGGGGGGGTTCGGACCCCCCGAACCCGTAGTGGGGGCCCCTGTGGTGATGGTGTCGGTGGCACCCCCGAGGTCTGGCGCCCCTCCGAATGGAGAGGGAACGCTGGGGTACCGTCGGCGTTGAGGAGCCTCCCCCTCTTGCGTGTGGAAGACTCGGGCGGCAAGGTGGCGCCATCGGCGCCCCCTGGCGATGAGCGCGGCATGGCTCCGGAGTCCTGATGAAGGGAAGAAGGGGCCAGCGGCGGCGACTGGGCGCGCTTCTTGGGGGACGGGTCTAGCACCAGAACCGGCACCTTCCCCTTCCCCTTGTCGCCGGGAGCGAAAACGCCACCCTATGGATGGTGCTGGGGGCCGCTCGAGGAGTCGCCGCTTGAAGAACCAACGTCGCTTAAGGGAGCCTCGCCTCCCTCAGCGTCGTCAGCAATGCTAACCCCCCCCCCCCCCCGGAACGGGTCCCCGATCTGGCGCCGCGCCAGCCCGGACTCGTCAAGGGTCGGCATCACCTTCAGCAGCTGCCTCCTCAACTCGGAGTCCGAGCACAAGGGGCGGCAGGCCGACGGAAGAGCAAGTGCCTTAGCGGAGATGTCGTCGGGGCAGACCCGGGCTAGCATGTCGAGCAGCTGCTGCTCGCCCAGGTTGGAGCCAGGGCCGGTCTCGAGCCGGGTGCAGTCCGACAGGCCGGTGAACATCGACGCCGGGCAGGCACGGTGCTGAAGCGGGGTTATGCGGCGGGACATGAAGTCCCTCAGCACCATGGAAGACGACAGCCTGTGGTCCGCCAGCATCTGGATCCGCTCTAGCACCTGGTTGAACGCCTCCTCCAGCTCTGGGCGCTCCTCCCAGAATGTTCGCTCAGAGCAGGGGATCCCGGTGGGGAGGCACATCCAATCGTGGGCCTCGACCTTGGCGATCATCCAATCTTCGCGCCACATCTCCCACCTTGTTGAGTTGAAGGAAGCAATGTACCTCGTGGGGACCTTTGTCCGGCGCTGGAAGTAGTAGGCGCCGAGGTGCTCCTTCGAACTCCGGCCGGTGGCCCTCAGCACAAAAAAGTACCGGAAGAGCTTTACCGACAGCATCACCACCACAAACATCTCGCAGAGGTGAGCGAAGACCGCCAGCATGGCGATCGAGTTCAGCGCGAGGTGGTGGAGTTGGAGGCCGAAGGTCTCCAGGAGCATGACCAAGAAGGCGGATGCTGGCGGGACGAAGCCGGCCAGCACGTACGACGAGAATAGAACCATCTCCCCGGCGGAGAGGCTCAGCGAGAGCCTCCCAGGATGGAGCCACGACTCCTGCTCAGGAGTGTGCCAGCCAACAAGCCAGCGCATAGGGGCCAGGTCGGCGGGCCTGGACAGCCTGGACTTGGGAAAGATGCTCGCCATGAGGGCTGAGGTTGGAAGCTCTGGACAGGGAGACTGGGAACTATAGCGCAAGAACTGGGCTTGAGGCGAAAACACGAGCGCAGGGATGCAGAGGCGGGAGAAAGAACCCTCAGGGGGAAAGTTCTCTTTTTATGCACCCCTGCAGGCCAACAGGCGCAAAAGTATGGATCGCTGCAGCCCCAGTAGAAGAGTAATGAACCCGAATGGGCAATGACATGGGGGCCCAAGTCGCTCGACAAAGAAGGCGAGCCAGGCAGCTAGCTATGCGGGAGGTAACACGGCGGTTTCCGAAAGGGCAAAAGTAGCGGAAGTGCAGCAGCCACCTTGGGAACCACCGCAGTTAAAGCACGATTGAAGGCAGGAGTCACGTCGCGCGGCGCCTGTTCAGCACCTTTGCTTACCGGAAGGAGACACGTCGCCTCAACGGCAGGGGCGTGTCGCATGGGGAACTGCCTTGAAGCGGAATCGAAAGAGTTGCGCGGGAAGAAAAGGGAGAAGACCCCACCTGCGGTATCGACGACTCTCCCAAGGTAGGCTCGGGGGCCACTGTCGGTACCCTGTAGACCGGGTACCCCCACGCACAGGAGAAAACCGCTAGGGACTCCGCCTCTGCCAAAGAAGCCAGATCCGAGGCTGCCACGTAGAGGAGGGAAGGACCCGATCCTACCTCCTCGACGGTGGAGGCTCCCAAGCTGCCACGTGGCCGGTAGGGCCAAGCCCACGCCTCCCCGCTGAGGAGGGCTCCGGAGTTGCCACGTGGCCAACCGGGACCTCAGGGCCAAGTCCGCGCCCGCGTTGGGAAAGGCACCGGAGCTACCACGTGGCCTGCAAGGCTGAGCCCCCACCCCTCCATAGGGGTGGGCTCCGAATGCGCCATGTGGCCTGTTCCGTCAAGTGCTTTACTTCACGCAGAGGCAGGCTTTGGCGTAACCACGTGGCAGACGCCCAACTCAGTGCAGTAGGAAGCCGCAGTAAAGGAAAGCGTGCACTGCTTAGACAAGCATTAAGTACACGCGCCTTCCCCAGGCAGGCTGAGCCGTGCTTACGAAAGTCAAGGCTCCAGTTTCTTGTCTTGTCCAAGTAGCCGGTACAGACCCACGCCGCAAGACGGACGAATGGGCCACGAGGACAAGATGGACGAGACGTGCCCTGCCATCATCACCAACTATGTGTAGCCCTGGCGCACGACGCGGTGGGACGGCGCATTGACACCCCTGACAAAGGGAAGTAGATAGCAATTAATCCTAGATCTTGTATAGGATTTGGCTCTCCCCAGGATCACCTGTCGGGTACTGGGACCCAGCTTGCATCTACAAAGTCCTTGAACTATAAAAGGGCACTGCAGACGACCTTCACAGGGGACGGACAGAAAAAATCAGACCAAGGCTCATACACGCTCAAGCAAGGCAATACACAACACTCCCGTGGACGTAGGGTATTACGCTCCGGCGGCCCGAACCACGTAAATCCGCTGTGTCCATCATTCTGCTGTGTTCGATCTCCTGGGACTAGCCCTCGTGAATCCAAAGAACCTCCGCGGGCTGCAGTCTAAGCAGGTCTGGGGGAAGTGTCCTTTACGACCTTCGACAAACACCAATGAGAAGAATTCACTGTCTTACCATATGCTTTGTCTTATGTTCACTTAAATTACCTGTTAATATTGTTATCAGTCAACCTAGTCTCGTCTTTCCTATATTGTCTTCATATACTTGGTGAAAATTTTTCTATATCGTCCCTAGTATAGTTATCCAACCCTACTGCAGGTGGACGTGTTTAAAGTACCTACAAGGTGTCTTGGAACCTTAAGGTTGCCCTCTTACTTGGGGTCCTATGGTGCCAAACGGTCCCCCGAAAAAGGCCAACGCTGAGCTGGAGGTCCAAAGTGCTCAACCTTCTTAGCCTGGTCCTGTACCCTAAGCGTGCGCGCTTTGCCTCCTAGTGCTGCAGCTAAGTACCAAGGGTTAAGACACTCACACCCCAAAATTAGAAGGAAGCCGGATCCTGAGCACCAATGTAATGAATTACACAAACCCCCCAAGGCAATACTGAATAATAGGAAAAGATCACCAGCAAGCAAAACAATATGCACCCCTGTTATGTGTGCAAGACATATAAAGCAGATTGCGATGGAATGGTCAGCTCCAGCACCCCGCAAGGTGCCTGCCGTCAATGTCTCCACAACGGTGGTGGACGACGCCCAGACATCCAGCTCTGGCACCTCGCAAGAAACCTGCCTTCGACGTCCCAGCACATCAACGACAGCACCAAGCGCGGATATGGGCCTGCAGTCGACGACTTTACGATGATGGTGGACAATGCCGGAGCATCCAACTCCAGCACCCCCCAAGGGGCCTCCGTCGATGTCTCAACAACGATGGTGAGCGACGCAAGAGCACCCAACTCCGGCACCTCCCAAGGGGCCTACCGTTGATGACTCTATGATGATGGTGGGCGACGCTGAAGCTTCCAGCTCCAGCACCTCCCAAGTGGCCTGCCGTCAACGTCCCAGCACGTTAACGACAGCAACAAGCGTAGACAAACGAGTAAACTCTCCAACTTCACTTTTGTCGATAACATGATTCTCTTGCGATAGCCTGTGTCTCAGGAGCCCTGCCGTCGACATACCTATGAAGATGGCGGGCGACGCCGGAGCATACAGCTCTGGCACCTCCCAGAGGGCCTACCGTCTACGTTTCTATGAAGATGGTCAGTGACGCAAGAGCATCAAGCTCCGGCACCTCCCAGGGGGTTTGTAGTCGACATACCTACAAAGATGGTGAGCGACGCCGGAGCATACAGCTTTGGCACCTCCCAGGGGGCCTGCCATCAACGTTTCTATGAAGATGGTGGGCGACACCAGAGAATCCAGCTCCAGCACCTCCTAGGGGGCCTGCCGTCGATGACTTCACGAAGATGGTGAGCGACGCTGGAGCATACATCTCCGGCACCTCCCAAGGGGCATGCTGTCGACGTTTCTACGAAGATGGTGGGCAACGCCGGAGCATCCAGCTTTGACACCTCCCATGTGGCCTGCCGTCGACAACTTCACAATGATGGTAGACGACGCCGAGCGCCCAACTCCGACACCTCCCAGGGGGCCTGTCGTCAACGACTCTACAACAATGGTGGGCGACGCCAGAGCATCCAGCTCTGGCACCTCCCAGGGGGCCTGCCATCGACGTCTCAGCACGCCAATGATAGCAACAAGTGCGGACAAGTGAGTACACCCGTGCCTTGCTCTTGCTGCTAACAAAGTTCGCTTGTGGTATCCTATGCACCAGGGGCCCGCTGTCAACGACTTCACGATGGTGGTGGACGAAGTCGGAGCATCCAACTCCGATGCCCCCAGGGGGCCTGTCGTCAACGACTTCACAACGACGGCGGGCAGCGTCGGAGCCGCCAGCTTTGGCACCCCCAGGGGCTTGCCATTGACGAATTCACAACAAAGAAGGGCGGCACCAGAGCAGCCAGCTTTGGCACCTCCAAGGGCCCTGCCATTGATGACAACACTCAGAAAAAGCCCGACGCTCCCGAAAGGGGCACGCCGAGACCAATCACTCATGCTCCCCCACCCTGTTGGGGGCCAGTCAAAGACATCCTGCATTCAAGTGGCAGGCATACCCAACAATCTGGCCACGCCTACCAAGGGGCCTCTGAGGAGGGTTTCATAGGCAGGACGTCATCTAGCAACAAACCGGTTGTGTCAACTATGCAAGCGTTGGTCCCTAAAAGGCTAACGGCATCAACAAAGAATCCTCAAGACCTTACACAAGAGAAGAATTGGGGCAACAATTTTAAAGCACATGACAAGCCAACAAACAAAACAACATGAATCCAAATTCATTGACAATTAGTTTACAAGGCGGTGATCCTCGAATACAAAAGCATTCCGCCTGGGTGCCACCAGTCTCAACCTCGCTGGAACAAAGAGGCCACCTTCTTAGAAATGTCCTGGACTTTGGCTCTCGCCTCTTCCTCTCGCTCATCAAGGGCACCTTTCTCCACTGGCTCCAGCGGGATCATCGGGTACCAACTTCAGAAGCACACCAAGACATGGGGGGCCACTAGCTCAGCCAACTCTCTTCCTTCAACCTCCAGCCGCCTTGCATGATGGTGTTCACCGAGCCCAACGACGAGCATAGGGAGTCCATGGTGGGAAGCAGCTGGGCCACCCCCTGAGATGGCTCACAACGTGGCATGGGACCAAGGTCGAGGGGTTCCAGCACCGCCCCAGCACGGGCCAAGAAGTATCAAAGCCCTTGGGCCTCGGCCATGCGGAAGGACTGGAGGCTCTCCGCCTCCCTTCGTGTAGTCTCCTCCTAGCCGGCGAGCTCCTGAGCACGACGCTCCAGGTCATCCTCCCAGCACTGGTTGGCCAGCTCCAAGTCTTGCAATGCCCGATGTTTCTCCTCTAGGCTCCAAGAGATTTCCTCCTCTTTCGCTGCCAAGTCCCATTCCGCGTCATCAACGACAACTTCGTACTGGACAAACTTCAGCCGCTGATCCTCACACAGCTTCAGGCGGGCGCCGGCGGCACCACGGGCCTTCAAAGTCTTCAATTCAAGCTCCTTGTTCTTTGCGTTGACCAGCTTCACCAAGAGTCGCTCCTCCGCAAGCTAGTCCCACTCTCGAGCGAAAGCAGCCTGCGTCTAGCGCAAGATGGACTGGGACGCAACAACAGCGTCGGTGAGAGGGATTGGCTCGACCGTCACCACCTACGACTGCCCCTCAGCCCCTCTTGCCGACGCTGCAGCAGACACCAGCTTCTAGGGACTAGATGGTTCCCTAGCAGAAGCCCCAAGAACCACCATGCCACTGCCCAGCGTCAAAGTCCACTCCTCTACTGGAAGGGCATTGTCGTCCTCCGGTGGCGAGTCGCCATGTTGCTCGCCAATAACGTCCGGCGCCATCTCCGCTTCAACAACCGGTGGGTCAGCCCCACCAAGGGAGGCAATCTCGACCAAGGTAGCCCCCTCCTCGCTGGGCACCTCTTCGCCTGGCACTTCCTCGCTGGGCACCTCCTTGCCAAGCACCTCCTCGCCTGGCACTTACACAGTTGGCGCCATTTCTATCACACCTGCCTCGTCGGATGGGGGTGAAGAGTCTTCAATGGCACATAAGGCCGACACACCTTCAAGCATAGGAGGCGGCGCGGCACACCCCATTCCAGCTCCGGGAAGGGCAGGGTCTATCAAGCCCACCCCTGGAAGCACCAAGGGCACCAAGTCGGCTGACGACGCCCAAAAAAACTGAGATAAAGCTTTGTCAAGAACAAAAAGGAAAAGAAATAGCAGAGGAGAAGCTGCAACTTACCGGCAATTCGGGCCACTCCAAAGACCCTGGCCTCCCACCCCGTGCGATGGATCAAGGTTGCCAGGACATAACAACAAGGTCGGCGATGCCGTCTCTTGTACCAACCCTGATCAACCCTCGCCGGCGTGGTCATCTCCGCAGGCCCCTCGGCGCCTCCTCTGGAGCTAGGGCCACTGCTGGAATCGGAGACTAAGTCATTGATAGAAGCTTTAGTCCCTCCAGCTCCCTCATGACAATAGATGGGAGTACCATCCCCCTGACATAGCTTCCGCTTCTTTGGCATAGATGTAGCGAAGCCCGTGGCCAACGTGCGGGAACGCTTTCTCGGCTCCGGAGCTGGTGCCGGCTGGCTGATCCTCGCCCTGTCGGAGGTAGTTGAGGGCTCTGGCTCCGCCCTTGCTGAAGGACGCGAGGAAGACCCCAACACTAGCTGTGTCACATCACAACACCGCTTTAGGACCGATGAGGCCTCTGCCGTATCTTTGGGATGCAGACGAACGAGGCCGAACACATTGACCTTCAGCATCAAGCTCCGCAGTTCAGGCCTCAAGTCGGTAGACATGTGCAGCAGCTGGCAGTCGTCTGGAATGGAGACGTGCTCATCGTCAACAACATCGGAGGTCACTGTTTTCAACATCTCCTCCCGGGTGTCCGGACCCAACCGGCATTCGTCATATTCACCGATGTGGACCCAGGCCCCGTACAGATGATGCTGGAGAGGGGCGGTATGGCAGAGCAAGAAGTCTGCAAACACCAACCTGGAGGTCAAGTCATTGCGAGCCAAGAACCGGATCCTCCTCATGGCGAGCTTATATTCTTCTGGCAACTCCAGGGATGCCTCCCAAGTGGTAGGGTCAGAGCCTGGACCACTGGACGGCATCTTCAGCGAGGCATGCGGGTCTGTCCTCACAATCGCCCAGTCTTCCCTCCAGTCGCTCCATTTGCCCCCTTTGAATGAGGAAATGTAACCCCTGGAGGTCTTGTCCTAATGGCATAAGTAGTAGGCTGCTACATGAGTCGTCGCACTCCTTCCATTTGTCTTCATCACGAAGAATACCAGAATAGCTCCACCGTGGATGGGTAGCCCACGAATGCCTCACATAGGTGGACGAACACGATGACCGAGGCGATGGAGTTCGGCGACAGGTGGTGAAGTTGCAGCCCGTACTCCCCCAGCACTGAAAGGAAGAACCTTGAAAATGGGAGTGCGGGCCCAACAGTGGTGTAGGCAACAAAGAGAACAGTCTTGTCCTCACGCAGATACCGAAGATTGGGAGACCCACAGCGGATCATCCATCCGCACTCTGAAGCAGCCCAACCAAGGAGCCGCCTCATCGGCACTAGATCCCTAGCCGATCGGAAATGGGAAGGAGGAAGCAGGGAAGCAATTAAAGCAAGCTAAGGTGAGAGCTTTGGCTAAGGGGTGAAAAAGGTTCGGGTGCTCGAGGAAGAAGGCGAAAACTTAGGCTACGGGGTTTTAATAAGGAAGGAACCGTTCCTTCTGACAAAGGATTCCTTTTTTATCACCCCTACAACGCCTGAGTACTCCAAGCGAAGGTTCAGACCGCACCACTCAACACACGACACCCTTGACAACGGGTCCTACGTCCCCGCCCTGACGCACAGGCCCAGTCGGTCAACCACCTGAGGAAGTCGCTGAAGCGACTTCCATGAAGGCGAAGCAAGCAAAAGAGCTAAAACAACATCGATAACTGTCGCGGTTGAAGGAGCCGCAGAAGACAGAGATATTACAGCATGCAAAGATCCTGTCGCCATAGTCTCTCAACAAGAAGAGGACGCGTGGCGATGTTGGCAGAAGTGCCCACTGCTTTAGCTGTCCAAGACAGAATTCAAAGCAGACTACGGGAAAACATGGAAAGGGCTCCACCATTGAGCTCTTCACCACACCCCAACGTGGACCCAGGGCCACTGTCGGTATCCTGCGGACAGGATACCCTCACACACAGGATGAAGACAATGAGACACGTCCGGAGCCGCCGCATGTTCCATATGAGCCATGGCCTTTGCCTCCCTCCAAGGTCGAGCTACAGTGCTCCTACATAAGCCTTGAAGTTGGGACTTGGCCCCTCTGGTGTGACGGGGTCCCGAGATGCCACGTGCAGGGACGGGACCTCACCCAACCTTGGGGGTGTGACCCGCAACAGCCACGTGTCACAGAGCGCAAGGACCAGCCACCCCTCCCAAGGGAAACGGCTTGGAGCTGCCACATCCCCTGACGAGCCCAGGAGCTACCACACGTCACGGAGGACCAGGTCTGACCTCCCCAGCGGAGATCAGCCCCGACGCTGCCACGTGTCTTGCAGGTCGCCTCAGACGGTAAGATACGGAAACAAGGGATGACGCGCCCTGCTCAAGTCAAGCATTGAAGACGTGCACCCACCCCCGAAGCCCAACGCGGAGCACGCCAGCAGTCAGAGACCGCTATGACCAATTGCGTCACAGTGAAGGCTCCGCAGGTCTATCCATTTGGCCATGTGGGTAGCTTGTGGCAACAAGACAGGCCGATGGGACACCTTCTACCACCATCAGCAACAGCGCGTGAGCTACTGACTGGAGAGGAGGCAAGACGCCGAGTCTTCATTGCCTCGATTAGGCAAGCTTGTGAGAAGCCATAGATCCATAGGATAAGATTGCCCCGGGACCACCTGTCGGGCCCCAAGACCCCACTTGTAAGGCATTCGACCTTGACTATAAAAGGTCCGGACCGCCATCATTACAAAGGACAGAAACAACACACACGAATACACATACTAGTAATACCTTCCACTGTGGAGTATGGTGTTACGCTCCTTACGGCGCCTAAGCCCCGAAAAGAAAGAACCTCCGCGGGCTGCTCCATAGCAGATCCGGGGGAAGTGTCGCTCTAACACTTCAACTATGATGTTAGTGAAAACAAAACCCCGGCAAATTTTCCCTTGCAGAACTTGAGAGCAAATTGCGAATGCAAACAAAAGCAAATCCTTTTGCGTTGGATTTTGAGCAAGAGTGTTTCAATGACGAGCAAGAAAACAATGTGAGCAAGAGTGACTTTGGGGAGGTATAAAATGAGGTGAAGTGTGACGAGAAGAGCTCCTCACGTCCACCTTTTATAGTGTGCAATCCCCAACGGTCACTAGGGAACCAAATGTAGCTGATGGAGAAGAGAGAGCCAAAATGGCTCTTTCCCCATGTCGGCCAAGTAGGGGGGTCAGCCGACCTGACAGGTGGGCCCCCTATTCCCCCTTTTGGCAGGTGGCTCCCCAATGGCTATGGAATCATCAAGTTGGTGAAATACCACTTTTGCAGCTCAGAAAATTGTTTTCCAAATAATTTTTTTCAAAACCTAACAATTTATATTTGTGAAAAATAAAGAAATAAAAATGATAGTTGAGAATATAAGATTATCAACTTACTAGGAAAACCAAATATGCAGTGTGGAAAATCAAACTAAATGGGTAAAACCAAATAAAGAGAAAAGAAAAATAAAGAAAATGATAACTACAAATTTAACCTATTGGCTAGGTCTCACCACCGTCCGATGAGATGGATATTCTTCCTTCTTCATTTCTTGACATCCGGGCCAGGAGGGATGGGCTCGGACGGCTTGCCTTGCTTCTTCCGCCATACTTTCTCTCGTGGCTTGGTGGACTTGGGCCTTTGGAGAGGCCATCTTCTCTCATGACTTCTCCGTCTTCTTGAGGTGTCCGTGTGGACGATAAGACGGGTTTTCCATATAGATCAAATTCCTCATGAATGCAATGAGCAGGTCCACCTTTGGGGGTGTGATTTTGACCTCTTGAATGTGTTTAACAATCGCCCCAATGCGGATCATTGAGCATTGCTCCAATTTGGGCGAAAGATGAACTTCTCCTCCTTGCCATTGATATGAAAGTGGATTTCTCCAGCTCCCACATCTATGCGAGCCTTCGAGGTGCTTAGGAACGGGCGCTCAAAAATGGGAGGCGTATCCTTCTCGACCTCCATGTCGAGCACCATGAAATCCACACATATGAAGTAGTTTCAGATTTTCACTAGGACATCTTCGGTAATACCACTGGATAACAGACTGTGGAATCAGCCAGTTTGAGCTGCATTGGTGTTGGAGTGAGTTCCGTGAAGTTCAGCTGGTCAAAAACCACCTTGGACATCACACTCACACATGCTCGAAGGTCACAAAAGAGCCTTGTCAGAGTGGTGTGCCCCAATTGAGCATGAGATTGTAGGACATCCAGGGTCCTTCAGCCAGTTGCCTCCTTGTAGATAAATCATGTTGGCACATTTCATGGGAGGTTCGGCTGTCCTGGCATCTTTGCATTCTCCATTGGAGGAACAACAGCTGCCAGTTGAGCGACCTAAGTCTCCAACATCTTGTTGAAACCCAATTGATTCTTGAAGGCTAGGGATAGTCCTTCAATCTTGGCATTAATGTTTTCTAGGGTCTTGTCATTGGCCGATAGCTTCTTGGATATAACCTCATTGATCTTAAGCTGGCCAATGGCAAATTCTCTCAAGCTGGGTTGATTTCCATTGCTTCCATTGTTATTGTACCCTCCTTGAAAGAATGGGTGTGGCTGGCCCCACCCTTGACCTCCTGGACGATAGCCATTGTTGTTTCCATTGTTGGCTAGGTATAAGACATCCTCACGGGTTTCTGGGCAGTCATTGCCCAAATGGCCTGTGTTGCCATAGACTTCACAAGTGATGTGAGAGTCTAAGGCATAAGCATTGCCACATACCTCACCATTGCCTTGTCCATCAATCTTCTTCATTAGGAGGTCCAATTTGGCAACGATCATGTCCACCTCGTTCAAGGTGTGCATGCCTCACTGGCGGGTATGGAGACACTCGCTCCAACCCATGTTCAACACCATCTTCTCAATCAAATCTTTTTCTTTGGGCACCATTAATGAAAAGAAGGCACCTCCAGCAGCAACACCAACATGGTCCCGGACGGAAGGGATCAACCCATTGTAGAAGTTTTGCATGATGAGCCAGTCATCCATCCCATGGTGGGCACAGGCTAGGATATACTCCTGAAGCCTTTCCCAAGCCTCAAGAAAAGACTCCTTGGCATCTTGTTGGAAGCTGGACATTCTTGCACGTAGGGCATTGGTATTGCCCAACATAAAAAACATGGCGAGGAATGTCGTAGAACACTTGTCCCAAGTATCTATAGCACTTCGGTTCGGGTAGAACCACCATTTCGCTCTCCAAAGAAGAGGGAACGAGAACAGCTTAAGACGGCTAGCATCAGGAGATATGTCCTTTATTTTAAAAGTGTTGCAGATCTCAAGGAACTATTGCAGGTGAGCACTTGCATCCTCATTAGCCTTTCCACAAAATTGTTTGGCTTGCACCATAGTGATAAGGCCAATCCTGATTTCGGAGTTTACGTCTCCCGTGTTAATAGTGGGCCCAACAGGCACATTGTCAGCATAGGGAGCCAAAAACTCACGAAGGGTCTTCGGGCATTGATGTTTCGGTTGTTGGTGCGGTTGTGATGGCTTGCTTTACTGCTCGAAGCTTCTGAAGAGTAACAACACGAGGTCGATCTCTCAGAAGGGATTCGGGATCTTCAACAATGTTTTCCGGCAAGCGGAAACCAGATCTACACTACCCCGTTTTCACATAAAAATGCGAAACAAAGAAGGGTCATCCTACTAAATCCTGTAGGATCGAAGAGTACATGTAAAGCTACCAGAGGGGGGGGGGTGAATGGTAGATTAAAACCTTTTAGCGGAAGCAACAAAAAATCCCTCGTCAGAAAAACGATCTGTTAAAGAAATCGTGTGTGTAACTAATCTAAAGGTGATCAAGTGTAACTAAACAAGTATAGATTGTGTAGAATCAAGTCACAATGTCATTCCAACAAGAATCACAAAATCTGTCGATAAAAACTCAAGTTACGATCGAAAGATCAAACAAAGGTCAATCTATTTTACCCAAAAAACCAGCTCTGGAATACTGCAAATAAACTCGTGTAGATCCAAAACAACAAATCCAATGACCATGAAATTTTCACAGATGATAGAAAATCAAGTTTCGAAGACAACCCAAAAAGAATCACGTCAATCGGATCTGCAAAACTCGAGTTATGGTAAAACCACCAAAGAAGGGAAGTGATGTGCAAAAACTCGACGAGAAAGACTTGACGAAAACAAGTCGGACGAACAAGGCTCAAAAGTTCCTTCAAACTATGAATTTTATTGATCAAAACACAAGAGAAACAGCCCCAAAGTCATGCACCACGAGCTCTGGCATCCCTTGCTTATATAACCAGCCCTTAGGCCAACCCGAACCTAACTAGGACTCTAATCCTACTCAATTCACGAATCAAAACTTTCCATAACTGCTCAAGACTCTTCTATACGCAGATAGAAGCAATCTGAAGACTTCCAAACACCTTAGGAACGTATATCACATTTCTAAATCAACTCAAATTCGTGACCCACACGAGATCCTATCATAACCAACACAAAAATTTCCATATTTGAGTCAAACACGAATGAGCCGCAGCCTGAGTCCATAACCTAGTCGGTTGAACCTTTTCGACCAATTCTTTACATCCACTTCTCTTCATCCAACCTCGAAAACATGTAGCCACATCCATGCACTCCTTGCATACGTGCAAATATCTTCCAACGACATCCACGATACCTTCATATGCATTGTTCTTGATTTAAACGTGCTGCGCAACCTCCCGATCAACTCAACCACGATTCCACCCGAACTTGGTTGTTGAACCTCATCTTCTCCCTAAGACTAGTTCAATGGATCCCATCACCAGCCATGTCTTAAACTCAAGCAACATCTGCACATGAATAAACAACCAATACTTCTGAGCACAAGTCCATGACTTGACTCTCGTTAGTTCCGAAACCACAACACCTTACCTGAGCACCTCACATAAGCATGTTGCAAACCATAACAAAAAGATATCAACCATAATCGCAAAAACATACCAAAAACTTAGTAAAAGAAAACTAAGCAAACTTTCCATAATCCAAAAAGCAAGTTCAAAACAATGCAAATTAAAAGCAGAACCACTGCGATCAAGCTCCGAACCATGCCAAAGCTATCTGAACCTTGAACTGGAGCTTACCAAAACTAACAGGATCTAGCGCCAGAACTTACCAAAGCTAGCAATACCTAGCGCCAAAGCTAACCAAAGCTAGTCGGACCTAGCGCCGGAGCTTACCAAAGCTAGTCGAACCTAGAGCCAGAGCTAACCAAAGCTAGTCGGACCTAGACAAAGAAGTCGGACCTTACGTCGTACCTTGCCGGAGCTACCCAAAACAAGCCAGAAATATTGTCGGACCTTGCATGAGCTCGGACCTTATTAAAAAGGTGTTTTGGTAGTATTCAAAACTTTTATCGTCAAAGCTAATGTATTCAGCACAAGCCAATGTATTCAGCACGCATAGGTCTCACAATCTCTCCTTTAATGAATGCGTTGGCAACACCACTTAAAATCCGAAAATTGCCATCAAAAGTATTGAAAAAAATTTCTCCCCTTTTTTGAAAATTAAATGAGATAGAAATAAATTTCTCCCCCTATAATTATTTCTCCCCTTGCATACTTATCCCCCATTGACAATGTATTCAGCAAGGTACGAAAGAGAAATTTTAATTTGTTATGAGCACATTATAACATATACATATAGAACAAAGCTCATCCAAGTCATACTATCAATTAACTTATACTATCACAATAATGATACATAAAGTAGTGTAAGCCATGCTAGAGATCAAATGTAATTTTTCAATTTAAGCAAGTCATGATCTCATAAACTTAACTATTTCAAAACCTGAAGGCATGATACTTGTTGCTGCAATTTCCTTTTTTTTTTAAAGCAAAAATTTTGATCATATGAAATTTGCAAGAGATTATATGCGCATCTGCCTTATTCTAACCAACCAAGCCAAGCCTATGTCATCTGACAATCAGAAGCTTAAGGACATGGTTTTAGTCATACACAACTTCTTCCAAGTTCATATCTCAGTGCAATGAGAAGCCATCTCAAAAGAAGAAGTGTGATGCATGCATATTCTCTTGATCTTTTCTAAATTTATATTTGTTCCTAAAACTCAACATGTGAGTTGATTAATTGATTAATTCATTATGATTAAAAGCACTTGTGATCATGCAACATGTTCAAAACAGCAAGAAAGTTCGATCATGACCAGATATAGTGTAAGTAATTATTCCAATTACTAGTCATGGAAAAAACTACAAAATGTATAACATGAGTAATGTAGTAAGAACTTTTAGCATGTAAAAGGAATCACAAAGTCATATATGTATGAAATACTATGCTCATATTATTTTAAATTCAGATTCACACATAGACTTCCCAAGTTTCAAAACTCCCCCTCAATTTAAGCCATGAGGATGCATAACCCCTATTTCACTACGAATGTAACAAAAACGAGTGAAATCCAAAGATTTTATGTAAATGTCCGGCAACTGTTGTTCGGTATCTACATGGTGAAGCACAATGTTTCCTTTTTCAACATTATCCATAAGAAAGTGATACCTAATATCAATGTGCTTACTTCTAGAAAGTTGCACAGGGTTATTAGCAATGCGAATGGCACTAGTGTTATCACAAATAATGGAACACTATCTAGAGCAACCCCGTAGTCCTTAAGTGTTTGAATAATCCAAAGAATTTGTGAGCAAGCATTAGCAGCAGCTATATATTCAGATTCGGCTGTGGATTGTGCAACTGAGTTTTGTTTTCTAGAGGACCAAGCAACAAGAGAATTTCCAAGAAAATGACAAGCACCAGAAGTACTTTTCCTATCAAACCTACAACCCCCAAAATCAGCATCCGAAAGAGCTTTCAAAGTAACGGTTGAGGAAAAAGGAAGAAGAATGACAAATTCTTAAGTTCCATGTAAGTATCTGAAAATCTTTTTGACAGCTTGACGATGTGAAGCATGTGGGGAAGCTTGAAACCGTGCACAAAGACATATGCTAAATTGTATGTCCGGTCTTGATTCTGTTAGGTACAAAAGTGATCCGATCATGCTTCTATATTCTTTTTTATCCACGGGATCACCATCTTTATCAAGTTCAAGTGTTGTTGTTGTTCCCATTGATGTCCGAAGAGGCTTGCTTTTGTCCATGTTGAAGCGCTTAACAATGTCTCTTGTATACTTTGTTTGATGCACAAAGGTTCCCTCCTTAGTTTGCTTGATTTGCAGCCCCAAAAAGTTTATGAGTTCTCCCATCATACTCTTCTCAAATTCTGAACTCATCACAGCTGAAAACTTGGACACAAGATCATGAGAAGCACAACCAAAGATAATATCATCCACATACACATGAACGAAGAATGAGTCATTGCCATGCTTAAGCACAAAAAGTGTTTTATCAACCTTGCCCATGGTACACCCCTTTTCAAGTAAGAATGTTTTTAACCTATGATACCATGCTCTAGGGGCTTGCTTGAGACCGTACAAGGCTTTGGACAGTTTGAAAACATGATTAGGAAAATCTGGATTTTCAAAACCTGGTGGTTTCTTGACATAAACCTCCTCATCTATATAGCCATTAAGAAAAGCACTTTTAACATCCATTTGATATAACTTGTAACCTTTAGATGCAGCAAAAGCTAACAAAATTCTTATGGCTTCTAATCTGGCAACAGGAGCAAAAGTTTCATCAAAATCTAGACCTTCAATTTGTGTGAAACCTTGAGCAACCAATGATAGGAAAATTGATGATGAGTCCCGATCTTCCGAAAGGTAATGGGTAAGTCGATTGATGGAGATCTCGACGTTGATGATCCGAGACTCTCGAGTAGAACACGAACAGCCCCTGCAATCACTACACCACCGCTCCGTTGGTTATCAACCGTGCTTCACACGATTGACCTCGCCAAGAAGGCTAATCCCTGCAAGTGCAACCGAGAACACAAGCAAGAACGTAGAAGAAGCAATCTGAAATTGCTGAATTGGGGTTTCACAAACCGAAAAACGGCGATATTATTGATCTAAGCAAAACCCAATTTTTCATGGCGGCTACTATGGAGTATATATAGGTGGGAGGACGTCCAAGGGGGTGTTGGGGTCGTGACCTAACCCTAACACACGAAAATAATGGACTTAGACTTGATACAAGGCCCAATGGCCCAATATGGTGGCGCAGCACCCTGACAGATTCTGTATTTGATTTTGTTTCGACGATCCCTGCAAGTGTATTTGATTGGAAAGGTTATCCTCTCCCCTTTCCGTGCATATGTAGAACGTCCAAAACGGAGTTCGTATGCGTCCTGGGCTTCCGTTTTAGTGCGTACTGCTCCTGGACTCCGAGTTGGATACGATTTGGAGTTTGGTTCGGTTTCCATCTTCTTTGAACGAATTCTCTGGTCTTTCACGTCCCTAATACTCCCTCCAAGTACTCCTTGAACCTCTCCATGGATCCTCTGAAATTAATTGTTGTGTATGAACTCTATTGATTGCATCTTGTATATTCAGTAGAGTGTTGTTTGTATCCATATAACTGATGTCCTCATCATCCTCCCCTCCATGAATTGGAGTCATCCTCGACTCAAGTTCGTCTCCTTTCATGTGTTGGTCCAAGTGTGCAACGCCATCAAATCTTCTTGTATGCATGACTGGAGGAGGCCAAGGTGGTGGACGACATAGTGCACCATCTTGATCTTGTCCATCAAATAAGAGTGCACATTCACTTGAGCCAGGATCCCAAACAAATAAATATTGTGTCATGTTTGTAGGTGCAATAATAATGTGCATGATCTCATCATTCCCCCCTTCTTTATGACAAGCCGTCCTCGGCTTGCTCGTATGTCCAGCAAAGAGGCTTGCATTGGAGGTAGAGTAAGTGCTGTCCATAATGCACAACCACAGTGAATAATGCTTTTGTTGTCCCTGCTGCAAGGAAAACATACTAGAAAAACTTGACAAGACATTATTAGCGTTAGTACATTCATTTACTTGACCATGTTGTTGCAGCACAAAAGGTGCTTCCTCATTTGAACATATGTAAACTTTATGCACCATAAACATACCACTATGTTCATATTTGCCTATAGCATGAAAAATATTTGTACTTAACAAAGGCAATTCAGATTGAGAAAATATTATCTTCTCTACGATATCTAGATCACAAAGAGTGTCAAATTCAATATAGCCCAAAGTATTTAGAGAAGATAACAATTTCAGCTCATCCCTTTCACATGTAGTTGGGATCAAATGCTTAATTTCAGCACAAGTGAGTGATAAAGTATCAAATTCATTTGGTTGTTCTAGCATAAGTATAATATAATTATCAGCACACAACTCATTTTTGTTATAAGAATCAGTGGGAAAATCAACTAATGGTAAAGTTGTATTATGAAAAGGTTCATCTTTTTGCTGCTCATCGATAGTATGATTGGTAGCAAAATTCAGCACATCTGAAAATATCATACCTTGGTTAACTATATAGCATTGTCCATTAACATTACTCTCATTTTCAGCAAGAAATTCAAATGCATTATGAGTTGATTCATCAAAAAATTCAGAAGAGTTGTTCAACACCTCACTCTCATTTGCATCTCCATTTATTTGTTCATGTTCCTGCAAAAGGTTAGGCAAAGGAGGAGGTACAACAAGAAAATTCTTCTCAAGTTCATGTATTTCATCTTTACAATTAGATACATTAGCAAAAGTTTCTCGCATAAGAATTTTCATATCTTTCCATGTTCGAGGTCTTTCTAAATCACTTAAGTTGTTCCACCAAGTCAATGCACAACCTACTAATGCACTTGCAACATTTCTAATCTTTCTTTTCTCACACATATGACATTGTCCAAAAATTTTATCCAACTCTATTTCCCAAGCAATATATTCATCATAACCAAAACCATCATAAGAAGGAAGAGATGGGAGAATGTAATTACTTCTTGTGGAAGGTGTTGTAAAGGTGGTCTGAATGTCATGTGAATCCTTGGTTGATATTTGATTTTTACTGAGCAACTCCATCGTCGTCTTCATGAGAGGAGATCCGCGGCACTCGAGCGGTACGAGTACCCCTGCAATCACTATACCACGGCTCCGTTGGTTATCAACCGTGCTGCACACGCTTGACCTCGCCAAGAAGGCTAATCCCTGCAAGTGCAACCGAGAACACGAGCAAGAACGTAGAAGACACGATCTGAAATCGCGAAGTTGGGGTCTCACAAACCGTAGAACGGCGATATTATTGATCTAAGCAAAACCCACCGAATATGACCGGCGGCTGCAGTATTTATAGGCTAGGGTTCGACCAAAACACGATTAGACGCATCCCTAATGGACTCTTACGGGATACAAGGCCCAAAGGCCCGATTCGGTGGCGCAGCACCAGATAGAAATCTGGACTCGATTTGTTTCGACGATTCCTAATGACTCCGGAGGAATTTTGAGGTCGGACCAGAACCATTGGAAAGTTTATCTTCTCCTCTTTCCGTGCATATGTAGAACGTCGAAAACGGAGTCCGTATGCCTCCTGGGCGTCTGTTTTAAGGTGGACTGCTCCTGGACTCCGAGTTGAACTCGAGTCCGAGTTGTAAACTGTTTCCATCTACTTGTGGACGTCCCAGGTGGTTCTCCACGCTCCCAAGGCCTCCTTCCTTCACTTGTTGATCTTCTCCATTATTCCTAATAACAATTAAATCATCACATAGCAGTCTATTCTCAAACTCACATGCAAAAGAAGTTAAGAACGAATTCACCTGCTGATTTAATAACCGTGCCCGTGCTCTTGTGATTGGTCCTTGCAGTTCAATGCGCGTCTCCGCTGTTGTGATGTCCTCATCATCCTCCCCCTCTTGAATTGGAGTCGTCCTCGACTCAAGTTCATCTTCTTCTCCCAAGTATGGTCGCAAATCTGAAATGTTAAATGTAGGACTAACCCCAAAATCGGGAGGCAATTCAAGCTTATATGCATTATCATTAATCTTTTCAACGATCTTAAAAGGACCAGCAGCTCGTGGCATAAGTTTAGATTTTCTCAAGTCGGGAAATCGTTCTTTTCTCAAATGTAACCACACCAAATCGCCCGGTTCAAGTTTTACTTCTTTTCTACCTTTACTACCTGCAATCCTATACTTCTCATTCATCATTTCAATATTTTTCTTTGTAGTTTCATGCATCTTAAGAATGAATTCAGATCGTTGTGTAGCATCCAAATTTATAGTTTCAGAAGGAGGCAAAGGTAGTAAATCAATAGGAGCACGGGGATTGAAACCATACACTACCTGGAATGGACTTACCTTTGTCGTGGAGTGAACGGATCTGTTGTAAGCAAATTCTATATGTGGTAAACACTCCTCCCACAACTTCAAATTTGTTTTCAAGACAGCCTGTAACATAGTGGATAAAGTACGATTAACTACCTCGGTCTGTCCATCCGTTTGTGGGTGACATGTAGTTGAAAACAGCAACTTGGTTCCCAATTTATACCACAAAGTTCTCCAAAAATGACTTAAAATTTTTGCATCACGATCAGAAACAATGGTATTTGGCACACCATGTAAACGAACAATTTCCGTCATAAATAAATCAGCAATGTGTGAGGCATTATCATTCTTATGACAAGGTATAAAGTGTGCCATTTTGGAAAAACGATCAACAACAACAAAAATACTATCCCTCCCCCTCTTAGTCCTAGGCAATCCCAAAACAAAGTCCATAGAAATATCCTCCCAAGGTACACTAGGAACAGGAAGAGGCATATAAAGACCATATGGGTTAAGGCGAGACTTAGCTTTGTTGCAAGTAGTGCATCGTGACACGTAGCGCTCGACATCACGCCTCATCTTTGGCCAAAAGAAGTGTGTGGACAGCACGTCTTCAGTTTTCTTCACTCCAAAATGTCCCATCAAACCTCCTCCATGTGCTTCCTGCAAAAGCAATAGACGAACGGAGCTAGCTGGAACGCATAGCTTGTTAGCACGATAGAGGAGACCCTCTCGCAGCACATATTTATTCCAAGTTCTTCCTTCTCTACAATTTTCAAAAGAATCTTTGAAGTCCAAATCAGTAGGATATAATGCTTTAATTTTTTCCAAACCAAAGATTTTATAATCAAGTTGGGACAGCATGGTATAACGCCTAGATAATGCATCGGCAATGATATTTTCCTTCCCTTTCTTATGCTTAATGATGTATGGAAACGACTCTATGAACTCAATCCATTTAGCATGTCGTTTATTCAGATTGGTTTGACACTTAAGATACTTCAATGATTCATGATCGGAATGTATGACAAACTCCTTAGACCAAAGATAATGGTGCCAAGTTTGTAATACACGGACTAAGGCATACAATTCCTTATCATAAGTGGAATAATTCAGAGAAGGACCATGAAGTTTTTCACTAAATAAAGCAACGGGTTTACCTCCTTGTATGAGAACGCCTCCAATACCAATGCCGCTTGCATCGCATTCTAGCTCAAAGGTCTTGTCAAAATCAGGAAGTTGTAGTAATGGTGCTTGTGTAAGCTTCGATTTGAGAGCATCAAAAGCTTGTTGCTGCTGTTCGCCCCATCGAAATGGAACTCCCTTCTTCGTTAGCTCATGTAGAGGTGCTGCAATGGTGCTGAAATCCCGCACAAAGCGCCGATAAAATCCTGCAAGACCAAGAAAACTACGAACCTGTGTGACGGTAGTTGGGGCTGGCCAGCTGGTGATTGCTTCAATTTTTGCCTCATCCATCTCAATTCCCTGCGAGGAAACGACATAGCCAAGAAACGAGACTCGATTGGTGCAAAAAACGCACTTTTCGAGGTTACCAAACAAACGTGCATCTCTCAAAACAGTAAAAACAGCACGTAAATGATCAAGATGTTCATCATATGACTTGCTGTAAATGAGGATATCATCGAAGTAAACCACCACAAATTGTCCAATGAAAGCACGTAAAACCTCGTTCATTAATCGCATAAAGGTGCTGGGTGCATTAGTTAAACCAAAAGGCATGACTAACCACTCATAAAGTCCAAACTTTGTTTTAAATGCAGTTTTCCATTCATCTCCTAGTGCCATTCTAATTTGGTGGTAACCACTACGCAAGTCAATTTTTGTGAAGATGAGAGCACCACTCAATTCATCAAGCATGTCATCTAATCGAGGAATAGGATAACGATATCGAATGGTGATGTTATTAATCGCTCGACAATCAACACACATGCGCCAACTACCATCTTTCTTAGGAACCAAAAGAACAGGAACGGAACAAGGGCTAAGGCTTTCACGAATGTACCCGCGGTCCAAAAGATCTTGGACTTGTCGCTGAATTTCCTTAGTTTCTTGTGGATTCCCCCTGTATGCTGCACGATTTGGCAAACTTGCTCCTGGAATCAAATCGATCTTGTGTTCAATGCCTCTCATCGGTGGTAAACCAGGGGGTATCTCGGAGGGAAACACATCCTCAAACTCCTGCAAAAGGTTAGCAACAGCAGGGGGCAATGCAATAGACAATTCATGAAGTGAAAACATGGCTTCTTTGCAAACTAAAGCATAGCACATCCCCTTAGCATCGAATAAATCAGCAAGTTCAGATTTAGTTGCGAGCAACGATGGTGATTTTAACTTAATAACTTGCTGTTTTTCAGATTCTAATTTTGTTGCTTTGCCCTCACGAATTTTACTCTTCTCAAAATGCACAATTTCAGCAGGAGTCATGGGGAGCAAAGTGATTTTCTTTCCCTTATGCATGAGAGTATATTTATTGGTTCTACCATGATGAATAGCATCTGTATCAAATTCCCAAGGACGACCCAATAAAAGAGAACAAGCATCCATAGGAACAACATCAAAATCAGCAAAATCATGGTATGAACCAATTGAAAAATGTATTCTCGCTGTTTGTGTTACCCGAACCTTACCGCTGTTGTTGAACCATTGAATGTGGTACGGATGAGGGTGTGCTCTTGTTGTCAAACCGAGTTTCTTGACAACGTCCGTATTCACCAAGTTATTGCAGCTACCTCCATCAATTATAGTGTGTACACGGCAGTCCTTGATGACGAGAAACATGTGGAAGTGGTTGTGTCGTTGTAACTTGTCGTCGGTCTCCACTTTGGAGCTCAAGGCACGCTGCACAATGATGCTCCTATAGTTCTCCGTCGCCGCTGTACCAAGTACCTCTTCTTTGGTGTGCTCGTCATTTGGATCTGTAAAGTCAGTAGCAAGAGAATTTTCATCTTCAACATCCGAAGTACTATCATACCCGCCATCAGCGCGTGCTATGTATGCCCGTTTGCTCGGGCAATCTCTCATCATATGACCAAGTCCCTGGCAGCGGTGACACTTAATGTCGGAAGTACGACCCGTAGAAGGAGTGGACGACGAAGGCTTGAATGATGTCGCCTTGCTGCCTTCCGGCACGCGAGAAGGTGGAGCAGCAGGTATAGTTTGTTGGCCGCCATTTGGTGGTGTAGTCGCTGCACGGGGGGCCGAAGATGGTGCTGTTTTGGATGGTGTAGTTGCTGCACGCGGCGTGAAGTTGCTCCTCGTGCATTGTCACTGTAGTTGATAGGGATAACATTTTTTATTGTTGTCTTTTGTTTCCTACTAACAATGGCAGGAGAAGAAAATAATGACGAATGTGTTCAACATGTTGAGTTACGTGATATGTTCGCCAAATACAACGCATCAACGGAGGAGTCATTGGCGAACTTGACTCGCAAACTGGATGACCTTGCTCTTCGGATGAATACTTTTGAGGCTCGGTTGCCTCTCCCTGGAAGACATCGATAACTATATTTTCTGGGAAAATGATGAATATAAAAGTTATAGAGCACTTATTAAGCTTTCCAGAAAGTACAAGAAAACCAAAATCCGAGTTCGTATGTGCGAGATATGATGAAAATACCAAACTGGACAGAGGTGAATCTAATCTGGACGTGATGACGTGATTCAAAAGGATGAATCAACACAATGCAAAACTCAAAGTAAGACTAAAGACACTTCTAAACCAGCAATATGACTCAACCACGGACACAAACTCAACCAAACCAAACTGAATAACAAAGTTGCAAAGGCTCAATGTGGTTTGGACAAAGTAATTAACAGATCTACGAAACTGCAAGTTTTTTTGTGGCTTTTTTGTGGACTCTAGGTATGAAAAACAAAAATAATGTAATGGATAGGTGAATTACCTAACGGGCAACCTGGAAATCTGATACCAATTGATAGGAAAATTGATGATGAGTCCCGATCTTCCGAAAGGTAATGGGTAAGTCGATTGATGGAGATCTCGACGTTGATGATCCGAGACTCTCGAGTAGAACACGAACAGCCCCTGCAATCACTACACTACCGCTCTGTTGGTTATCAACCGTGCTTCACACGATTGACCTCGCCAGGAAGGCTAATCCGTGCAAGTGCAACCGAGAACACAAGCAAGAACGTAGAAGAAGCAATCTGAAATTGCTGAATTGTGGTTTCACAAACCGAAAAACGGCGATATTATTGATCTAAGCAAAACCCAATTGTTCATGGTGGCTACTATGGAGTATATATAGGTGGGAGGACGTCCAAGGGGGTGTTGGGGTCGTGACCTAACCCTAACACACGAAAATAATGGACTTAGACTTGATACAAGGCCCAATGGCCCAATATGGTGGCGCAGCACCCTGACAGATTCTGTTTTTTATTTTATTTCGACGATTCCCTTCCACTCCGAAAGAATTTTGACATGGGACCGGCTCCATTGGAAAGGTTATCCTCTCCCCTTTCCGTGCATATGTAGAACGTCCAAAACGGAGTTCGTATGCATCCTGGGCGTCCGTTTTAGTGCGTACTGCTCCTGGACTCCGAGTTGGATACGATTTGGAGTTTGGTTCGGTTTCCATCTTCTTTGAACGAATTCTCTGGTCTTTCACGTCCCTAATACTCCCTCCAAGTACTCCTTGAACCACTCCATGGATCCTCTGAAATTAATTGTTGTGTATGAACTCTATTGATTGCATCTTGTATATTCAGTAGAGTGTTGTTTGTATCCATATAAGTGATGTCCTCATCATCCTCCCCTCCTTGAATTGGAGTCATCCTCGACTCAAGTTCGTCTCCTCTCATGTGTTGGTCCAAGTGTGCAACGCCATCAAATCTTCTTGTATGCATGACTGGAGGAGGCCAAGGTGGTGGACGACATAGTGCGCCATCTTGATCTTGTCCATCAAATAAGAGTGCACATTCACTTGAGCCAGGATCCCAAACAAATAAATATTGTGTCATGTTTGTAGGTGCAATAATAATGTGCATGATCTCATCAACCAACCTAGCCTTATTCCTAAACACAACCCCATCCTCACTTTGTTTATTTTTAAACACCCACTTAGTTCCAATTAAAGTGTGACCTTGAGGTGTAGGTACAAGTTTCCAAACATTATTTCTTTCAAAATTTTCTAACTCTTCTTGCTTGGCAATAATCCAAGATTCATTAGTGAGTGCGTGCGATATATCGTTGGGTTCAAAAGAAGCAACAAAAGCAGAATGAGTATGAGAATTGGGGTTAGAAAACCTGGATCTTGTAACTCGTTCATGCAAGCTTTCAATTATCTGTTGCGGGGGATGATTCTTGTAAATCCATAGGGGAACAGATGTCTCACAAGCTTCTTCTTCATCAGTTTCATCGCAAATTTATGAGATTGTGGCTTGTGGACAATCAGGACCAGCAAAGATGGTATTCGGAGCTTGTTCAAAGTTCGGAGCTGGACACATGTCAGCTTTGGAACTAGCAGGCAATATCACCGACTCTTCTTCTTTTTTCGAACCCCCCCCCCCCCCCCCCCCCCGTATATGGATCCGGACCTGCCATGTTTGAGCTAGTACCTGAGCTAGCTTCATCAAAAGACACCTCACAAGTCTCCACAATTTTGTTAGTGTCAAGTAAAAGTACACGGTAGCCTCTAGTTTGAGATGGATAACCAAGAAACATGCCATCAATGGATCTAGGTTCAAATTTATCAAGATTACAATGTTTCTTAACAAAGAATTTGCATCCAAAGACCTAAAAGTGTGTAACACTAGGCTTATGTCCAAACCGGAGCTCATATGGTGTTTTACCTAGCTTAGTGTGCAAGAAAACACAATTTGAGACATAACAAGCGGTTGCAATCGCATCAGCCCAAAACTTCCTAGGAGTTTGATATTCATCAAGCATAGTCCTAGCCATCTCAACTAAGGTTTTGTTCTTTCTTTATACAACACCATTTTGTTGAGGTACATATGGTGAAGAAAATTGATGATGTATTCCATTTTCAGCACAAAAGTGATCAAAAGATTGATTTGTAAATTTAGTTTCATTATCACTTCTAATTGCTTTTAAAGATCCTGGGTGATCAACCGATAATTTAAGAAATAAAGTTCTAAAGTCACTAAAAGCTTCATTCTTAGATGCCATAAAGTAAACCCAAGAGTATCTAGAATAATCATCAACAATCACAAGAACATACCATTTACCTCTGAAGGATTGAACACGTGAAGGTCCTACGGTGTCAAGGTGCAAAAGTTGACACGGTTCAGTTGGCATAATCATTGTGAGAGGAGTATGTGAACCTGCAACCATCTTAGCATGTCTACAAGAAGAGCACACAATTTCTTTGTCCCCTTTAAGCTTAGGCAGCCTACATATGCGATCAAGCTAACACACATTAGATGATCAAAGCCTATGTGACCAAGTCTACGATGCCAAAAATATATGTCTTTTTAATCATTAGGAACTAGACACCTATGCATAGAGGAAGACATATCAAAATCAGCTTTAGAAACTCTTCCAAACCGAGACATGTTAAAAATAAGCTCACTATTTGAATTTACAACTTTGCAGCAATTTTTAGTGAAAATAATTTCTAGATTTTCATCTAGAAGTTGTGAAACAGAAAGAAAATTGTATTTCAAATTTTTAACAATTGCCACATCCTTCAAAGTGTAGTGATCATTTACTCTAACTGAACCCTTAGCAATTATACGGGTTGAAGAATTATCGGTAGAAGTAACATTCTCAACACGTGACACAAAAGAGAGGAAGGAGAACCATTCTTTGTTACCGGTCATGTGGAGTGAGCATCCTGAATCCACAATCCAAATGTTCTCCTTCCTCAAGCATGTAACCTACATAGAAGCACAATACGTCAATGACTCAATATTGGGCTTAGTCAAAAGACATTTAGGAATTTAGTACAGAGTCACACGACGTCCAGTAGGAACAACACGCGACAGTTGAGATAAAACAGCAGGTTCATAAGTCAAAGTTTGAGATTTTTTGTTCTTAACTACAGACCTATAAGGTGTTACTTGGGTAGCACGAAAATCAGTAGCTCCAGAGGCAAAAACAGAAGGTCCGAAGGCAACAACAGAAGGTCCGGAGGTAAAAACTGAAGCTCCGACGGTAAACTTTGAGTGTTTTTGACTCATAACAACAGGTTGCTTGTTCCTGACATTCGGTTTAGTATGTGCAGCAAATTTTGCATGAGAGTTATAAGATATAGCTTGCATTTTTTTCCTTTTTATGTTGTTTAGCTAGTCTATAACAAAAATCTATGACATGACCATCTCTACCACAATAGGTACAATGAAATTTAACATTTTGTTCATGTATAGATGAGCATGCAGTATGTTTATTTGAACCCGAATATGACAACACTCTTGTAGATTTAAAAGTCACCTCTTTTGGTTTAGGAACTGTTTTAATCAAACCACTTCCTAATGACTTTAAAATTTTAGGTTGTTGTGCTTTAGCATGAGCATGGGAATCAAAACCTAAACCAGTTTTATCGTTACAAGATTTGGATGAATTCAGCAGCAAGTTTAGATTTTTGTTCCGAATACAAAACTGCTCTAGTGTCCTATTCATGTCATCAAGTTTCTTAGACAATTCTAGGCAGATTTCACATGAAGTTTTTCCTTTTGGTTTGCAATTAGAACAATATTTAACTTCATGAGAACGTAAAGCATTGTTCAGTTTTGAAATTTCATTCATAGCATCTTTTAGTTTCTTTTCAAGATCATTACAGGTAGAACAATGCAAATCAATTGTAGAACAAGAAGCATCTTTTAATTTTCTGTCATTAAGTGCAGCAAGCTTTTTGTTTTTTCAATCTCTAACTCAAGTTTATCAAGAGCGGAGGAGTGTGCATTTCTTAGGGATGACAATTGTTCATATATTAAATCGCATGAGGAACAAGACTCATCACCACAAAGCACAAGTTTGCCAGATCATCTTCATATTTGTCACTTCCAATATCTACATCACTTGAGCCAAGTTCTTGAAGTGCGGTGACAAAACTATTTATCAGTTTGTGTCCTATGAAACCCTTCTTCTTCTCATTGGTATTGATAGAAGGGGACTTGACTTTATTCTGCTTTTCATCACAGGTAGAAGGACCTGAACGGTTAGGGTAATATGTATGAAAGTTTCCCGTCTTACCACATTCAAAGAATCGTTGAGGTCCTGAGCTTCCTCTCCTTCTAGTTCTCACATTTTGCAATGATTTTGAGAACCGAGTAGAGATGAGTGCTAGCTGTTCTTTTTGAAATTCTTCAATCTATTCAAGGGTTAGTGAAGATAGCAAAGCAAGTGTATTGCTAGATGAAGATTGGCCGGAGCTAGGCATATAACGTTGAGAAACAAATGCAAGAGACTTGTTGGGGTTCTTACGTGAGATTATGTCAATTTCATGAGTTTTCAATTTAGAATATAGCACATCTAATGTAAGTGAACTCATGACAGTAGATTTACGAATAGATGTGACTTTCATCTCCCAAATTGACATTTCTAATGCACTTAACAATTGCCTAGCATTTTCAGCATCTAAAAAATTAACATCGACACTACGCAAGTTGCTGAGAATTTTATTAAAGCGAGCAAAAAGGTCATCAATGGACTCACCGGGTTGCATCTCGAAGCGCATGTATTCATTTTTGAACATATCCTAATTTACCTCCTTGATCATGTTGGATCATTTTTGGTAGTCACAAAGTGCTCTCCACACATCGTACGCCGATCAGAGGTGTGCAATACGGTCGAAGTCGCTATGAGTTAGTCCTTGGATTATCAAGTTGCGGGCTTTGTTGTTGTTGTCGACATATCTTAAGTTTGTAGCCGTGACTTGATCGTTCGGCAGCACTTCATAAGACTTGTACACGTTTTCCCATATCGTGAAGCCTTGGACCTGGATAAAAGCTTCCATGCATGCCTTCCAAACCTGAAAATCAATACCAACAAACACATAAGGTTTTGCCGAGTATTTCTCCATAAGGATTAGTCAAAAAGCACGTGCGAATCACAAAGATTAGAGAACCGTGGCTCTGATACCAATTCTTGGGCAAAGAGCACGTGTAAAGCTGCCAGAGGGGGGGTGAATGGTAGATTAAAACTTTTCAGCGGAAGCAACAAAAAACCCCTCGGTAGAAAACTGATCTGTTAAAGAAATCATATGTGCAACTAATCTAAAGGTGATCAATTATAACTAAAAAAGAATATATTTTGGAAAATCAAGTCACGAAGTCGTCACAACAAGAATCATGAAAATCCGTCGAGAAAAACTCATGTTATGATCAAAAGATCAAACAAAGGTCAATCTGTTTTACCCAAGAAAAACAGTTTTGGAATAATGCAAAGAAACTTGTATAGATCCAAAACCACAAATCCAATGACCATGAAATTTTTACATATGATAGAAAATCATGTTGTGAAGACAACCCAAAAAGAATCACATCAATCGGATTTTAAAACTCGAGTTATGATAAAACCACCAAAGAAAGGTAGTGATGTGCAGAAACTCGACGAGAAAGACTTGACGAAAACAAGTCGGACGAACAAGGCACAAAAGTTCCTTCAAACTATGAATTTTATTGATCAAAACATAATAGAAATAGCCCCAAAGTCATGCACCACGATCTCTGGCCTCCCTTGCTTATATAACCAGCCCTTAGCCCAACCCAAACCTAACTAGGACTCTCATCCTACTCAACTCATGAATCGAAACTTTCCATAACTACTCAAGACACTTCTATACACAGATAGAAGCAATCTTAAGACTTCCAAACACCTTAGGAACATATCCCACATTCCAAAAACAACTCAAATTGGTGACCCACATGAGATCCTATCATAACCAACTCAAAACTTTCCATATTTGAGTCAAAAACGACTCGGCCACGGCCTAAGTCCATAACCTAGTCGGTTGGACCTTTCCAACCAATTCTTTACGTCCACTTCTCTTCATCACACCTCAGAAACATGTAGCCACGTCCATGCACTACTTGCATACATGCAAACATCTTCCAACAATGTCCATGATACCTTCATATGCATTATTCTTGATTCAAACATGCTGCACAACCTCCCGATCAACTCAACCACAATTCCTCTCAAACTTGGTTGTTGAACCTCATCTTCTCCCTAAGACTAGTTCAATGGATCCCATCATCAGACATGTCTTGAACTCAAGCAACACCTGTACATGAATAAACAACCAATACTTCTGAGCACAAGTCCACGACTTGACTCTCGTTAGTTCCGAAACCACAACACCTTATGTGAGCACCTCGCATATGCATGTTGCAAACCATAAGAAAAAGATATCAACCATAACCGCCAAAACACAACAAAAACTTAGTAAAAGAAAACTAAGCAAGCTTTCCATAATCCAAAAGGCAAGTTCGAAACATTGCAAATTAAAGCAGAACCACAGCGATCAAGCTCCTAACATTGCCAAAGCTAACCGGACCTTGAACCGGAGCTTACCGAAGCTCGAACCAAAGCTTAAGAAAACTTTCCATACATTTAAAGCAAGTTCAAATCATTTTAAAGTAAAAGTAGAACTATTGCAATCTAGCACCAGGCCTTGCCAAAGCTAACCGGACCTTTAACCAGAGCTTAACAAAGCTAGCAAGACCTAACGCCAGAGCTAACCAAAGCTGGTCGGACCTAGAGCCGAAGCTAACAAAAGCTAGTTGGACCTATACAAAGAAGTCGGAACTTATGTCGGACCTTGCCGGAGCTACCCAAAACAAGCCGGACCTATCGTCGGACCTTGCAGGAGCTCGGACCTAGAGTCAGACCTTATTAAAAAGGTGTTTTGGTAGTATTCAAAACTTTTATCATCAAAGCTAATGTATCCAGCACAAGCCAATGTATTCAGCACACACAGGTCTCCCAAAACCTATCAGGGTCCTATCCTATTCACTCAATCATGTAATACTTCGGCTGCCTTCCCCGACAATGGTGCCAAAAATGCATGCTGATATTTCCTACGCACTACTAACAATTCATCCCTATAATTGGTGCCAGAAATGCTTGTTGGTAGGTTTTGATTTTTAAATGAAAATCCACAAGAACACGGAAGCTATCGATGTAGCATTTTCCTTCTAAAGAGTATTCACAAAGGGTGTCATTTATATTTTTGCAAATGAAGGCTAGATGGAAGCAAAACAATCATCAAGTGGAAAGGCTAGGTTGGCCTAGGTAGGGTTCTAGCAAGGATGGGTTAAATGATAAGTGGAGGTAGTGTGACACACACAAGAGTATCCTATCCTAAGGGGATAAATGAGGTAGATACTCCTACTATGCTTCTAATGTACATACACATAGCCTAAGTTAGTTACTAATGATTATACAAATTAGGAATTCTCATGCTAAGTGGATTAACACATCGGGCATGGGTTTAGTCCTAGCAACACTAGGCGACTCCCGCCAAGAGCCTGTGGCATAGCCGAACGTGGAGGATTCTAAAGGACAGATAGGGTTGTCACCACCTACTGCCGACCTCTTCAATTCGTGGGTCTACGAGACATTCAACGCTACTCTCTATCCTAGCACCATGCTAGCATATTAAGTAATTACCTTAAGAGCCCAGACACAAGGCATCCTAAGGAAATGCACTAAATCATTGTTGAACCAATGTTAATTAATAGCATAAATGATTCATATTAATATAGTTATATCATAGCCTATTAAACAGTGGAGCTTTATAGTGTTTATGATAATGTAATGAGAATGGTATACCACAATCATAAATACTTCTCCAACCACATATATGGAATCCACAATCAAACGAGAAACGCTTCATCCAAGTATATGAACAACAGAAGACTAAAGATATCATCTTTATTATGAATAAAGTCACAAATACAAATAGGAATATGGGAGACATACCTTTCCCAATTGGGAAGAGACTCCTTCAACTCCTCTCCTACTTGGACTATGGACTAGAGACTTTCCTCTGTGCAGCCTATACTCCTCTAAACCTATGGAGAGTAGTGGATACAACGAATGAATACTGAAGCGGTGTGTGTTGAAGTGAGGGGTGAGGGGTCCTATTTATAGCTTAGAGAAGGGTCGGTTCTCGCCACCAAAAGCGCGCAAATCAGTCACCCATGACCTCTTCAAGTCGGGAGGAGCCAACACGTTGTGTTTGACCGTGTTTGGGGGCAAGAACAAGTCGGCCAACTAGAGGGGTCGGCCCACCTGGTCTTGGCCCCGTTGGGGTTATGCTTCCTCCAGGTCTTTGCCAGTTGGGTCCTATTCCTTTTTATGTGTGCTACACCATTGGATGGCCTCGGAGACTTCTGTTTGTGGGACTTCTGATCGATGTGGTGTCACGTGTCATCGCTTGATTGCTTAGAATGATATTTTATAGGATCTATCCCCTTGTTTCACTTCATTTCTGCATAGAATCCCTGCATGCAATACTTTATCCAAGGACAAGTGAAAATAGGTAAAATATAAAGGTGATGTGTGCAAGAAATGACAATTCCTTCACATAATTGAGTTATATTGATGGGTGAAATTGGTGTATAACAGCCATCAACAGCAAGTTGCAGCCCTCCCCCCAAGTTATGCACCGCAATATGACACTGTTGGTGTCACGCCGACAAAGGTCTCATTCTATCAGCGTGTAGCATTTTGCCATCCTTATGATCCCCTCAGCGGATACATGTTCCTCCAGAGTATGTTATCTTTCAGGTAGTCCTGTATTTCCGTGATCCATGCATCGGGACTCTTCTGAGCTTCTAGATCTGGGGTGTCGAGTAATCTGAGGTCCCTGGTGATGCACAAGAACCTTGATGGACTCATGGTTGCAGGGCTTCTGAGGTTGCCAACTCCAAGGTGTTGTGCTCGCCTTCTTCGTTGGGCACTGCGGGCCTAGCGGTTGGTCGCACGAATCTCCTGTCGAAGACGCCTTCAGGAACCGGGGCCCCAGTGGATGCCATAGTTGACAAGATGTCGGCGATGGAGTTGTCGGCATGCGGCACGTGGCAAAGGTCCAAAGCCTCAAAACTAGCTTCTAACTTCTTGACGTGTAGCAAAACGTCGTGAGCTGAGATTCGTTGCAGCATCATTCTCCCCGAACTTGTTCGATGATCAGCTGGGTGTCTCCCTTGACCAGCATCTGCTAGACTTCGAAACCCTGTGCAGCTGCAAGTCTGAAGATGAGGGCTTCATACTCCGCCATGTTGTTGGTCGCCTTGAATTCAAGGCGCACCGCGTACTTGGACTGCTCCCCTGTTGGAGATGTGAGTAGTACACCGGCTCCGACCCCTTGCCTGTGCAATACCCTTCAAAGAAGAGTGTCCAGTGGGGTCCAGTGAGTACTGGAGCCCTGGGCTCTGCCTCCCTGACTTCCAGACCCCCTGGTTGCTTGGTGGGGGAGTCTACTCAGCAACGAAATCTACTAGTGCTTGGCTCTTGATTGCATGTCGCGGCAAGAAGTCAAGCTCGAACTCCGCTAGTTCCGCCACTCATTTGGCGATGTTACCAGTCGCATTTGGACTCCGGAGCACCGCCCCCAGTGAGAACAAGGTCTCCTCTGATACTCTGTGTGCCTGAAAGTAATGGTGGAGCTTCCTCGATGCAATTAGCACATCATACAGTAACTTGTGCACTTCAAGGTACCTTGTTTTTACTTCATGTATGTGAGACCTATGTGTGTTGAATACATTGGCTTTGACGATAAAAGTTTTGAATACTACCAAAATATCTTTTAAACAAGGTCCGACTCTAGGTTCGAGCTCCAACAAGGTCCGACGATAGGTCCAACTTGCTTTGGGTAGCTCCGGTGAGCTTTGTCTTTAGCTCCGGCATGTCTTTGATAGCTCTAACATGTCTTTGTTAAGCTCCGACTTGCTTTTTCTAGCTCTGGCATTTGGGTTGACTAGTTCCGAGTAGTTTTGGTTAGCTTCGGCGCTAGGTCCTGCTAGCTTTGGTAAGCTCCGTTTCAAGGTCCGGTTAGCTTTGGCAAGGTCCGGTGCTAGATTGCAATAGTTCTGCTTTTACTGTGAATTGATTTGAACTTGCTTTACATCTATAGAAAGTTCTCTTAGTATTCTTTTACTAATTTATTTGTGTGTTGGTGGTTATGGTTGATATATTTTTGCTAAGGCTTGCAACATTCTTACATGAGGTGCTCACGTAAGGTGTTGTGGTTTTGGATCTAACAAGAGTCAAGTCGAGGACTTGTGCTCGGAAGTATTGGTTGTTTTTTCATGTGCAGGTGTTGCTTGAGTTCAAGTCCTGGCTGGTGACGGGATCAATTGGACTAGTCTCAGGGTGGAGATGAGGTTCCAACAACCAAGTTCGGAGGAATTGTGGTTGAGCTGATCAGGAGATCATGCAGGGTGATTGAATCAAGGGCAGTGCATATGAAGGAAACTGGATGTCAAAGGATGGTGTTCGCATGTATGCATGCGGTGCATGATGTGGCAACATGGTTCCAAAGACGAGTTATGGAAGGAAATATCCTTATGTAAGGATTGAATTGTATTGGATAATAACTTTGGCAGCGGAGAAGTTGGTTATGGCTTGGTATGGGATATATCGAGTTGGTTATGGTAGTTTTCGTGAGTTACATGAAAATAAATTGTGTTTAGGAACATAGTATGTGTTCTTGAGTTTGTTAGGAAGTCCCAAGATTGTTCCTATCTGCGAATAGGAAGATCTTGAGCAGTTATGGTAAGTTTTGATTTGTGAATTGAGTAGGATTAGAGTCCTAGTTTGAGTTGAGTTGGCCTTAGGGCTGGTTATATAAGCAAGGGAGGCCAAAGCTCATGAAAGACGACTTTTGGGCTGTTCCTCTTGTGTTCTATTGAAAAAAAAAATAGTTTAAAGGAACTTTTTGTGCCTTGTTCGTCCGACTTGTTGTCTACAAGTTTTTCTCGTCGAGTTTATGCACAGCACTACCTTTCTTTGGTGGTTTTATCATAACTCGAGTTTTACAGATCCAATTGATTATCTATCATCTGTGAAAATTTCACGGTCTTTGGATTTGTGGTTTTTGATATACACGAGTTTATTTGAAGTCAGAACTGTTTTTACTCAGTAGAACAGATTGACCTTTGTTCGATCTTTCAATCGTAACTTGAGTTTTTCTCGACAGATTTACGTGATTCTTGTTGTCATGTATTTGTGACTTGATTATCTACAATATCTACTACTTTTGTCACAGTAGAACACATTTAGATTACTCGCACAGACGATTTCTTTAACATATCACTTTTCCGCCGAGGGGTTTTGTAGGATCGAAGAGCACGTGAAAAGCTACTAGAGAGGGGCTGAATGGTAGATTTAAAAATGTTATGCAGCGGAAACAATTAAACCCCAACCCCTTCGAAAGAAAAACGATTTGTTAAAGAAATTGTGTGTGAGACTAATCTAAACATGTTTCACCATGACAAAAGTGATAGATATCAGAGAGAATCAAGTAACAAAGACAACACAACAAGAATCACTCAAATCCGTCAAGAAAAACTCAAGTTATGATCGAAAGATCAAACAAAGGTCAGTCTGCCCTACCCGAAAAAAAAAACAGTTCTGAAACGATGCAAAGAAACTCGTGTAGATCATAGACCACAAATTCAATGACCGTGAAATTTTGACAGATGATAGATAATCAAGTTGTTAAGACAACCCAAAAAGAATCACGTCAATTGGATCTGTAAAACTCGAGTTATGATAAAACCACCGACGAAAGATAGTGCTGTCCAGAAACTCGACGAGTAAAACTTGTCTGGAACAAGTCGGACGAACAAGGAACAAAAGTTCCTTCAAACTACGAATTTTATTCAATAGAACACAAGAGGAATAGCCTCAAATTCGTGCACCACGAGATCTGGGCTCCCTTGCTTATATAACCAGCCCTTAGGCCAACTCAACTCAGATCAAGAAGCTAATCCTACTCTGTTCACGAATCGTAACTTTCCATAACTGCTTAGGATTCTTCTATACGCAGATAGAAGCAATCTTAAGACTTCCAAACACCTTAGGAACGTATCTCACATTCCTAAACAACTCAAATTCGTGACCCACATGAAATCCTATCATAACCAACTCAAATCTTTCCATATTTGAGTCAAACCCGACTCAGCCGCAGCCTGAGTCGATAAACTAGTCGATTGGACCTTTCCGACCAACTCTTTACGTCCACATCTCTTCATCACGTCTCGGAACCATGTAGCCACGTCCATGCACTCCTTGCACACGTGCAAACATCTTCCAATGACGTCCATGATACCTTCACATGCATTGTTCTTGATTCAATCATATTGCGCAACTTACTGATCAGCTCAACCACAATTCCTCCTGAATTTAGTTGTTGGAACCTCATCTCTTCCCTGAGACTAGTCCAATGGATCCCATCACCAGCCAATCTTGAACTCAAGCAACACCTGCACATGAATAAACAACCAATCCATACGAGCCCAAATCCTCGACTTGACTCAAGTTAGTTCCGAACACAAAACCTTACGTGAGAACCTCATATAAGCATGTTGCAAAACCACAGTAATCACGATATCATCCATGTCAACCAAAAAAGCACCAAATACTTAGCAAATGAATACTAAGCAATCTTTCCAGAGATGTAAAGCAAGTACAAAACATTGCAAATGAAAAACAGGAGCATTGCGGTCAAGTTCCGGACCTTGCCAGAGCAACTCGGACCTTGAGCCGGAGCTAACAAAAACTAGTCGGACCTTAATAAAAAGGTGTTTTGGTGATATTCAAAACTTTTATCGTCAAAGCAAGTGTGTTCACTACAAGCCAATGTATTCAGCACATATAGGTCTTACAATCCCCCCTTGATGAATGCATTGGAAACACCATTTAAAATCCGAACATTGGCTTATTCACATAAAAGTTTTGAAGGCAATTTCTCCCCCTTTGTAAATCAAAAGTAGAATGAGAAGAAAATCCAAAAATTATCCCATATTATCTCTCCCCCTTTATTATCTCTCCTTATGCACATATTCTCTTTCTCTTCATGCTTATCTCTCCCCCTTTGACAATGTATTCAACAAGTCATGAGCATATAAACAAATTATCTCTCCCCCATTATTTGTTATGAGCATATTATAACATATACATATAAGCAAAGCTCATCCAAGTCATATTATCAAGTACCTTACATTATCACATCAATGAAATACATAAAGTAGTGTAAGCCATGCTAGAGATCAAATGTAATTTTCAATTTAAGTAAGTCATGACCTCACAAACTTAACTATTTCAAAACCTGAAATCATGACACTAGTTGCTGCATTTTATTATTTTTCAAAGAATAAATTTAGATCATATGATATTTGCAAGAGATTATATGTGCATCTGCCTTATTCTAACCAACCAAGCCAATCCTATGTCATTTGACAATCAGAAGCTTAAGGACATGGTTTTAGTCATACACAACTTCTTCCAAGTTCATATCTAAGTGCAATGATAAGCCATCTCAAAAGAAGAAATGCGATGCATGCATATTCTCTTGATCTTTTCTCAATTTATATTTGTTCATAAAAACTCAACATGTGAGTTGATGACTTGATTAATTCTTAATAATTAAAAGCACTTCTGAACATGTAACAAGTTCAAAAACAGCAAGAAAGTTCGATCATGACCAATTTTAGTGTAAGTAATTATTCCAATTACTAGACATGGCAAAAACTACAAAATGTATAACAAGAGTAATGTAGTAAGAACTTTCAGCATGTAAAAGGAATCACAAAGTCATATATGTATGAAATACTATGCTCATATTATTTTAATTTCAGATTCACACATAGACTTCCCAAGTTTCAAGACTCCCCCTCAATTTAAGCCATGAGGATGCATAACCCCTATTTCACTATGAATGTAACAAAAACGAGTGAAATCCAAAGGTTTTGTAAAAATGTCAGCCAAGTGTTGTTCGGTATCTACATGGTGAAGCACAATGTTTCCTTTTTCAACATTACCTTTGAGAAAGTGATACCTAATGTCAATGTGCTTAGTTCTAGAATGTTGCACGGGGTTTTTAGCAATGCAAATGGCACTAGTGTTATCACAGAACAGTGGAACACTATCTAGATCAACCCCATAGTCCTTAAGTATTTGAACAATCCAAAGAATTTTTGAGCAAGCACTAGAAGAAGCTACATATTCAGATTCGGCTGTGGATTGTGCAACTGAATTTTGTTTGCTAGAGAACCAAGCAACAAGAGAATTACAAAGAAAATGACAAGCACCGGAAGTACTTTTCCTATCAATCCTACAACTTCCAAAATCAGCATCGGAAAAGGCTTTCAAAGTAACGGTTGAGGAAGAAGGAAGAAAAATGCCAAATTCTTGAGTTCCATGTAAGTACCTGAGAATCCTTTTGATGGCTTGACGATGTGAAGCACGTGGGGAAGCTTGAAACTGTGCACAAAGACATACGCTGAATTGTATGTCTAGTCTTGATGCCGCGAGGTATAAAAGTGATCCAATTATGCTTCTATGTTCTTTTTGATCCACGGGTTCACCATATTCATCAAGTCCAGGTGTTTTTGATGTTCCCATTGGTGTTCGAAGAGGCTTGCTTTTGTCCGTGTTGAAGCGCCTTAGGAGATCTTTTGTATACTTCGTTTGATGCACAAAGGTACCCTCCTTAGTTTGCTTGATTTGCAGCCCCAAAAAGTAAGTGAGTTCACCCATCATACTCATTTCAAATTCGGAACTCATCATTGCTGAAAACTTGGACACAAGATCATGATAAGCACAACCAAAGATAATATCATCCACATACACTTGAACGAATAATGAGTCATTGCCATGCTTAAGCACAAAAAGAGTTTTATCAACCTTGCCCATGGTAAACCCTTTTTCAAGTAAGAATGTTTTTAACCAATCATACCATGCTCTAGGGGCTTGTTTGAGACCGTACAAGGCTTTGGACATTTTGTAAACATGATTAGGAAAATCTGGATTTTCAAAACCCGATGGTTGTTTCACATAAACCTCCTCATCTATGTATCCATTAAGAAAAGCACTTTTAACATCCATTTGATACAGCTTAAAACCAATAGATGCAGCAAAAGCTAACAAAATTCTTATGGCTTCTAATCTAGCAACAAGAGCAAAAGTTTCATCAAAATCTAGACCTTCAACTTGAGTGAAACCTTGAGCAACCAACCTAGCCTTATTCCTAACCACAACCCCATCCTCACTTTGTTTATTTTTAAATACCCAATTTAGTTCCAATTAAAGTGTGACCTTGAGGTGGAGGTACAAGTTTCCAAACATTATTTCTTTCAAAATTTTCTAACTCTTCTTGCATGGCAATAATCCAAGATTCATTAGTGAGTGCGTGTGATATATATTTGGGTTCAAAAGAAGCAACAAAAGCAGAATGAGCATAAGAGTTTGGATCGCAAAACTTGGACCGTGTGACTCGTTCGTGCAAGCTTCCAATCATCTGTTGTGGGGGATGATATTTGTAAAACCGTAGGGGAACAGATGTCTCACAAGCTTCTTCTTCTTCTTCATGTTCGTCACAAATCGATGAGCTTGTGACTTGAGGATGATTGGAATCAGCATTGATGGTTGTCAGTGCTGGTTGAGAATTAACATCCGGAGCTAAACCAAAGTCTTTAGCTGCTGAATTATCGGGCAGCAGCTCCAATTCTTCCTGATCTTCAACGAAAATGCTCCCCCCTACAGATATGGATCTGGACCTGCAATGTTTGAGCTAGTACCTAGGCTAGCTTCATCAAAAGACACTTCACAAGTCTCCACAATTTTGTTAATGTCAAGTAAAAGCACACGGTAGCCTCTAGTATGAGATGGATAGCCAAGAAACATGCCATCAATGGATCTAGGTTCAAATTTATCAAGATTACCATGTTTCTTAACAAAGCATTTGCAACCAAAGACCCGAAAGTGTGTAACACTAGGCCTATGTCCAAACCGGAGCTCATATGGTGTTTTACCTAGCTTAGCACGCAAGAAAACACGATTTGAGACATAACAAGCAGTTGCTAACGCATCATCCCAAAATTTCCTAGGAGTTTGATATTCATCAAGCATAGTCCTAGCCATCTCAACTAAGGTTACGTTCTTTCTTTCTACAACACCGTTTTGTTGAGGAACATATGGTGAAGAAAATTGATGATCTATTCTATTTTCAGCACAAAAGTGATCAAAAGATTGATTTTTAAATTCAATTCAATTATCTCTTCTAATTGCTTTTAAAGATCCTGGGTAATCAATTGATAATCTAAGAAATAAAGTTCTAAAGTGACTAAAAACTTCATTCTTAGACGCCATAAAGTAAACCCAAGAGTATCTAGAATAATCATCAACAATCACAAGTACATACCATTTACCCCCGAAGGATTGAACATGTGAAGGTCCTACGGTGTCAAGATGCAAAAGTTGACATGGTTCAGTTGTCATGATTATTGTGAGAGGAGTATGTGAACCTGCAACCATCTTAGCATGTCTACAAGAAGAGCATACAATTTCTTTGTGCCCTTTAAGCTTAGGCAGCCCACGTATGCGATCAAGAGCACTAACACGCGTTAGGTGATCATAGCCTACGTGACCAAGTCTACGATGCCAAAAATATAAGTCCTTTGAATCATTAGCAACTACACACCTATGCTTAGAGGAACACATATCAAAATCAGCTTTAAAAACTCTTCCAAACCGAGACATGTTAAAAATAAGCGCACTATTTGAACTTACAACTTTTCCACAGTTTTTATAGAAAATAATTTCCATATTTTCATCTAGTAATTGTGAAACAGAAAGCAAGTTGTATTTCAAGTTTTTGACAAGTGCCACATCCTTCAAAGTGTAGTGATCATTTACTCTAACCGAACCCTTAGCAATTATAGGAGTTGAAGAATTATTAGCAAAAGTAACATTCTCTACACATGACACAGAAGAGAGGGAGGAGAACCAATCTTTGTTACCGGTCATGTGGCGTGAGCAACCTGAATCCACAATCCAAATGTTCTCCTTCCTCAAACGTGTAACCTACATAGAAGCACAATACGTCGATGACTCAATACTGGGGTTAGTCAAAAGGCATTTAGGAATCCAGTACTGAGTCACGCGACGTGCAGCAGGAAAAACACGCGAAAGCTGAGACAAAACAGCAGGTTTATGAGTCAAAGTTTGAGATTTTTTATTCTAAACTACTAGCCTATAAGGTGTTACTTGTGTATCACAAAAATCAGTAGCTCCGGAGGCAAAAACAGAAGGTCCGGAGGTAAACTTTGAATGTTTTTTACTCAAAACAGCAGGTTGTACATTCGGTTCAATATGTGCAGCAAATTTTGCATCAAAGTTATGAGATCTAGCAACCATTCTTTCCCTTTTCTGTTGTTTAGCTAGTCTATAACAAAAATATATGACATGACCACCTCTACCACAGTAGGTACAATGAAATTTAACTTTGTGTTCATGTCTAGATGAGCAAACAACATTTTTATTTGAAATGAATGAGACAATACTCCCGCAGATTTGAAAATCACTTCTTTTTGTTTAGGAACTGTTTGAATCAAACCACTTCCTAATGACTTTACACTTTTAGGTGGATGTGCCTTAGCATGAGCATGAGAATAAAAACCTAAACCAGTTTTGTCATTGCAAGACTTGGATGAATTCAACAGCAAGTTTAGGTTTTTATTCCCATTACAAAACCGATCAAATGTCTTACGCATGTTATCAAGTTTATTGGACAGATCAAGGCAATTTTCACATGAATTTTTTCCTTTTAATTTGCAACTGGAACAATATTTAACTTCATGACAATGTAAATCATTGTTCAATATAGAGATTTCATTCATAGCATCTTGCAGTTTTTTATCAAGATCATCACAACTAGAACAATGCAAATCAATCGTAGAACAAGAAGCATCTTTTAAGTTTCCAATATTAAGTGCAGCAAGCTTTTTGTTCTTTTCAATTTCAAGTTCAAGTTTATCAAGTGTGGAGGTATGTGCACTTCTTAGGGAGGACAATTGTTCATATATTAAGTCACATGAGGAACAAGAATCATCACTAGGAATCAAGGATTTCAGACGATTAATTTCGGATTCTAGTGACTCAATTTTAATAGCATTGTCCCTAAGCTTTTTGTCCTTTTTCTTAACAATAATAGTGGCACGAGAAATAGCATCACACATTTCTTCGCAAGTATGACATACCTCTTCATTGTCCCTGTTGTGTTCTGCCTCCTCCATACTTGATTTTGACTTGCCCGCCATGAAGCACAAGTTTGCCAAATCATCTTCGTCTTCATCAGTTCCAATGTCCACGTCGCTTGAGCCAAGTTCCTGGAGTGCTAAGATAAAACTGCTCACCAATTGACGTCCTGTAAAACACTTCTTTTTCTTCGTATCTTTTGCAGAGGAGTGCTTTATCCTTGATTGTTTTCCTTCTCGGGAGGTAAGACCTGAAAGGTTAGGACAATCTGAGTGTTCTGTCTTACCACATTCAAAGCATCATTGAGTTCTGGAGCTTCCTCTCCTTCTAGTTCTCACATTTTGCAATGCTTTTGAGAACCTCGTAGAGAGAAGTGCTAGCTCCTCCTCTGGAAACTCCTCAATCTATTCAAGGGTTGGAGAGGACAACAAAGCAAGTGTACCACAAGATGTAGATTGGCCGGAGCTAGGCATATCACGTTGAGAAACAAAAGCAATAGACTTGTTGGGGTTCTTACGTGATATTATGTCAATTTCATGAGTTTTTAGCTTGGAATATAGCACATCTAAAGTAAGTGTACTCATGACAGTAGATTCACAAATAGATGTGACTTTCATCTCCCAAATTGACATATCTAATGCACTTAGCAATTGTCTAGCATTTTCAACATCTGAAAATTTTACATTCACGCTACGCAAGTTACTGAGAATTTTATTAAAGCGAGCAAATAGGTCATCAATGGACTCACCGGGTTGCATCTCGAAGCACATGTATTCTTTCTTGAACATGTCCTGTCTTACCTCCTTTATCGTGTTGGATCCTTCATGGTAGTCACAAAGTGCTTTCCACACATCGTATGCAGATCGGAGGTGCACAACACGGTCGAAGTCGCTTTGAGCTAATCCTTGTATGATCAAGTTCCAATCCTTGTTGTTGTTGTCAACATCTCTCAGATTTGTAGCTATAACTTGATCGTTTGATGGCACTTCGTAAGGCTTGTATACCTTCTCCCATATTGCAAAGCCTTGTGCCTGGATGAAAGCGTCCATGCCTGCCTTCCAAACCTGGAAATCAATACCAGCAAACACACAAGGTTTGCCAGAGTACTTCTCCATGATGATTAGTCAAAAACACGTGCAAATCACAAAGATTAGAGCACCGTGGCTCTGATACCAATTGTAGGATCGAAGAGCACGTGAAAAACTACCAGAGGGGGGTGAATGATAGATTTAAAAATCTTACGCAGCGGAAACAATTAAACCCCAACCCCTTCGGCAGAAAAATGATCTGTTAAAGAAATTGTGTGTGAGACTAATCTAAACGTTTTTCACCGTGACGAAAGTGATAGATATCAGAGAGAATCAAGTCACGAAGACAACACAACAAGAATCACTCAAATCCGTCAAGAAAAACTCAAGTTATGATCGAAAGATCCAACAAAAGGTCAATCTGCCCTACCTGAAAAAAAAAACAGTTCTGGAACGCTGCAAAGAAACTCGTGAAGATCATAGACCACAAATCAAATGACCGTAAAATTTTGACAGATGATAGATAATCAAGTTGTGAAGACAACCCAAAAATAATCACGTCAATTGGATATGTAAAACTCGAGTTATGATAAAACCACCGATGAAAGGTTGTGCTGTCCAGAAACTCGATGAGTAAAACTTGTCTGGATCAAGTCGGACGAATAAGGCACAAAAGTTCCTTCAAACTATGAATTTTATTCAATAGAACACAAGAGGATCAGCTCCAAAGTCGTACACCACGAGATTTGGGCTCCCTTGCTTATATAACCAGCCCTTAGGCCAACTCAACTCAGATCAGGAACCTAATCCTACTCTATTCACGAATCGTAACTTTCCATAACTGCTTAGGATTCTTCTATACACAGATAGAAGCGATCTTAAGACTTCCAAACACCTTAGGAACGTATCCCACATTCCTAAACAACTCAAATTCGTGACCCACACGAAATCCTATCATAACCAACTCAAATCTTTTCATATTGTAGTCAAACCCGACTCAGCCGCAGCCTGAGTCTATAAACTAGTCGGTTGGACCTTTCCGACCAACTCTTTATGTCCACATCTCTTCATCACGTCTCGGAACCATGTAGCCACATCCATGCACTCCTTGCACACGTGCAAACATCTTTCAATGACGTCCACGATACCTTCACATGCATTGTTCTTGATTCAATCATGCTGCACAACTTCCTGATTAGCTCAACTACAATTCCTTCTGAATTTGGTTGTTGGAACCTCATCTCCTCCCTGAGACTAATCCAATGGATCCCATCACCAGCCATGTCTTGAACTCAAGCAACACATGCACATGAATAAACAACCAATCCATACGAGCCCAAGTCCTCGACTTGACTCAAGTTAGTTCTGAACACAACACCTTACGTGAGAACCTCACATAAGCATGTTGCAAAACCACAGTAATCACGATATCATCCATGTCAACCAAAAACGCACCAAAGACTTAGCAAATGAATACTAAGCAATCTTTCCAGAGATGTAAAGCAAGTACAAAACATTGCAAATGAAAAATAGAAGCATTGCGGTCAAGTTCCGGACCTTGCCAGAGCAACCCGGACCTTGAGCTGGAGCTAACAAAAACTAGTCAGACCTTAATAAAAAGGTGTTTTGGTGATATTCAAAACTTTTATCGTCAAAGCAAGTGTATTCACTACAAGCCAATGTATTCAGCACACATAGGTCTTACAGGTTTTCATTGCTTCCGTTAAAAAAGTATAAATGTACTATTCACCCACCCTGGTGGCTTTTCACGTGCTCTTTGATCCTACAATTGGTAACAGAGCCACGGTTCTCTAATCTCTTTGATTTGACCGTGTTTTGACTAATCATCATGGAGAAATAATCCGCCAAACCTTGTGTATTATTTGGTATTGATTTTCAAGTTTGGAAGGCATGCATGGAGGCTTTCATCTAGGCGCAATGCTTCGCGATATGGGAAAAGTTGTACAAACCTTATGAAGTGCCACCAAACGATCAAGTTGCAGCTACGAATCTACAGGATGTTGACAACAACAACAAAGCCCGCAACTTGATCATTCAGGGACTCACTCGAAGCGACTTTGATTGTGTCGAGCACCTCCGATCAGCATACGATGTTTGGAGAGCTCTTTGTGATTATCACGAAGGATCCAACACAATCAAGGAGGTAAAACATGATATCTTCAAAGAGGAATACATGCGCTTCGAGATGGAACCTAGTGAGTCCATCGATCAACTTTTTGCCCGATTTAATAAAATTCTCATTAATCTACGTAGTGTCAACGTAAACTTTTCTGATGTTGAGAATGCTAGGCAACTCCTTAGTGCATTAGACATGACAATATGGGAGATGAAAGTAACGTCCATTCGTGAATCAACTGTCATGAGTACTCTTACTTTAGATGTGCTTTACTCAAAATTAAAAACTCATGGAATTGATATTTTATCATGAAAGAATCCAAATAAGTCTATTGCATTCGTTTCACAACTTGATATGCCTAGCTCCGGCCAATCATCATCTTGCAATACTCTTGCTTTGTTGTCTTTGCTAACCCTAAACCAAATTGAAGAATTCCCACAAGAGAAGCTAGCACTCATCTCTACACGGTTCTCAAAATCATTGCAAAATGTGAGAACTAGAAGGAGAGGAAGGTCTGGACCTCAACGATGCTTTGAACGTGGTAACACATGACACTTTCGTGCAGAATGCCCCAAACTTTCAGGTCCTACTACCCGTGAAGAGAAGCAGAACAAGGTCAATATCACCTCTGGAAACTCCAAGAAGAAAAAGAAGGGTTCCATATGATGCAATGATGAGGACATCTCTCTTTTGCATACAATGCAAGGACCGATCACTAGACCACGTGTGCGACAATTAGATCTCCAGGTACGTTCTAACCTTGTCAATTGTTTTTCAGAACTTACGCTTGTTTGCATGCATGATTTATTGATTAGGTACAATGGAGGGGACCAGCAAGGGCTCGGAGGAGTCCAAGGAGTCAAGGAGGAGGAGATAGGACGTGCACACCAAGAAGGAGCCCAAGTACAACTCGACTTCGACTCCACCACGGGGTCCACGAGCTGCCTTCACCAAAACTGACTTCCCAGACACATACAGAGACGGATTTGGACGTTCTATATATGGTTGGAACCGTTATTTCATAAAGCTTCCAATGAAACCAGCCCCACCTCAAAATTCCTTCTAAGTTGACGGGAATCAGCAAAACAAGTGGGCGTCCAGAATCTGTCCAGTCCTGCGCCACCGTCTTTTGGGCTGCTGGCCCATGTATTGTGTGGAAGCCCATTAGGGTTGCATCCAGGGGTCTTGCACGCCCCTAAACTCCTATTTATACAGCAGCCGTCACCACATTAGGGTAGGGTTTTGCTTAGATACAATTCTGTCATTGAACAGTGTCGCCGATAATCGGTTGTGAGACCCCAAATTCGTGATCAAATCAGTTTTGATTGCAACTTCTCTTTTCTTGCTTGTGTTATTGATTGTGCTTGCAGGGACAAGCCTTCGTGGCGAGGTCATTTGTGTGACACGGGTGATAACCAGCGGAGCAGTGGTGTAGTGATTGCGGGGTTTCGTTCGTTCGGAGCCTTGGATCATCAATGCCGAGATCTCCACCCAATCAAGTTTACCATACGTCTCGGAAGATCGGGACTCATCCTCCTATCACGCAAGATGATAAACAGCTTCATCACCGCACTTCAAGAGCTCAGTTCAAGTGATGTAGACATTGGATGTGATGAAGGTGATGACGATCTGGCCAACTATGCCTCATGGTGGGCAAAACAAGGTCAAGATCAAGTCAGGAGGATGCAGAACCAGTGATAACGATGAGGTTTCACACTCGAGTAAGGAAAACATATGGATTGTGGATTCAGGATGCTCACGCCACATGACCGGTAATAGAGAATGGTTTTCCTCCCTCTCTTTTGTGTCACATGTAGAAAATGTTACTTTCGCCAATAATTCATTGACTCCTATTATCGCTAAAGGATCGGTTAGAGTAAATGATCACTATCACTACACTTTAAAAGATGTGGCACTTGTTAAAAATTTGGAATACAACTTGCTCTCAATTTCTCACCTGCTTGATGAAAATTTGGAAATAATTTTTTCTAAAATATGCTGCAAAGTGGTAGATTCAAATAGTGAGCTTTTGTTTAACATGTCTCGGTTTGAAAGAGTTTTTAAAGCTGATTTTGATATGTCAACTTCTGAGCATAGGTGTCTAGTTGCAAATGATTCAAAATATTTATTTTCCTGGCATCGTAGACTTGGTCACACAGGCTTTGATCACCTCACTTGTGTTAGTGCTCTTGATCGCATACGTGGTTTGCCTAAACTTAAAGGAGACAAAGATTTTGTATGCTTTTTGTGTAGACATGCTAAAATGGTTGCAGGTTCACATGCTCCTCTCACAATGACTATGACAAACTAAAACTGGTCAACTTTTGCACCTCGACATCGTTGGTCCAGCAGGTGTACAATCCTTTGGAGGTAAATGGTACATGCTTGTAATTGTTGATGACTATTCCGGATACTCTTGGGTTTATTTTATGGCATCTAAGAATGAAGCTTCATTTTAGGATGTTATTTCTTAGACTATTAACTAATCACCACGGATCATTAAAAGCAATCATTGGTGATAATGGAACTGAATTTAAAAATCATTCATTCGATCATTTTTGTACAGAACATGGAATAGAACATCAATATTTTTCACCATATGTTCCTCAACAAAACGGTGTTGTAGAAAGGAAAAACAGAACCTTAGTTGAGATGGCTAGGACAATGCTTGATGAATATCAAACTCCTAGAAAATTTTGGGCAGATGCAATTGCAACAACTTGTTATGTTTCAAACCATATTTTCTTGCATACTAAGATAGGTAAAACACCTTATGAACTTCGGTTTGTACATAGGCCCGGTGTTTCACACTTTAGGGTTTTTGGTTGCAAATGCATTGTTAAGGAACATGGAAATCTTGATAAATTTGAATCTAGATGTGAGGATGGCATGTTACGTGGTTATCCATCTCACAATGGAGGTTATCGTGTGCTTTTATTGGAAACTAACAAAATTATAGAGACCTGTGAAGTTTTTTTTTGATGAAGCTAGCCCAGGTACTAGCACCGGTACAGCAGGATCAGATACAGATCCTTAAGGGGAGGGTATTTTTGAAGAAGAAGAAGAAGAAGAGTAGGTGATATTGCCTGATAGTTTCGAAGGTGACACGTGTCCAGCTCCGAACTTTGACCAAGCTCCGACTACCACCTCTGCTGGTCCTGATCGTCCACAGGCCACAAGCTCATCAATCTGCGATAAACCTTATGAAGAAGATGCTTGTGAGACATATGTTCCCCTACGGGTTTACAAGAATCAACCTCCGCAACAAATAATTGGAAGCTTGCATGAACGAGTTACAAGATCCAGGTATTCTGATCCCAATTCTCGTGCTCATTCTGCTTTTGTTGCTGCTTTTGAACCCAAGGATATATCACACGCACTCGATAATGAATCTTGGATTATTGCCATTCACCAAGAGTTATAAAACTTTGAAAGGAATAATGTTTGGAAACTTGTACCTCCACCTCATAACCACACCTTAATCAAAACTAAATGGGTGTTCAAAAACAAACAATTTCAGGATGGTGTAGTAATTAGGAATAAATCTAGATTGGATGCTCAAGGTTTCACACAAACTGAAGGCTTAGAATTCGAAGAAACTTTTGCTCCTGTTGCTAGATTAGAAGCCATAAGAATTTTATTAGCCTTTGCCGCATCAAATGGTTTCAAGCTATATCAAATGGATGTAAAAAGTGCTTTTCTTAATAGCTACATAGATGAGGAAGTTTATGTTAAGCAACCACCTAGTTTTGAAAATCCAAAATTTCCTAATCATGTTTTCAAACTAACTAAAACCATGTATGATCTAAAACAATCTCCTAGAGCATGGTACTATAGGTTAAAAACTTTCTTAATTGAAAAAGGTTTTACCATGGGCAAGGTATATAAAACTCTTTGTGTACATAGGCATGGCAATGACTCACTATTTGTTCAAGTGTATGTGGATGATATTATCTTTGGTTGTGCTTCTCATGATCTTGTGTCCAAGTTTTCAACGATGATGAGTTCAGAATTTGAAATGAGTATGATGGGTGAACTCACTTACTTCTAGGGACTGCAAACCAAGGAAGATACCTCTGTGCATCAAATGAAGGATACAAAAGACCTTAAATGCATTAACATGGACAAAAGCAAGCCTCGTCGGACACCAATGGGTACAGCAACGACACTTGAACTTGATGAAGATGGTGAACCCATGGATCAAAAAGAATATAGAAGCATGATCAGATCACTTTTGTACCTTATGGCATCAAGACCAGACATACAATTCAGCGTATGTCTTTGTGCACGGTTTCAAGCTTCCCAACATGCTTCACACCGTCAAGCCATCCAAAGGATTCTCAGGTACTTACATGGAACTCAAGAATTTGGCATTTTTCTTTCGTCTTCCTCAACTGTTTCTTGAGAGCTTTTTCCAATGCTGATTTTGGGGGTTGTAGGATTGATAGGAAAAGTACTTCGGGTGCTTGTCATTTTCTTGGTAATTCACTTGTTGTTTGGTCCTCTAGGAAACAAAGTTCAGTTGCGCAATCCACAACCGAGTTTTAATATGTAGCTGCTGCTAGTGCTCGTTCACAAATTCTTTGGATTGTTCAAACACTTAAGGACTATGGGGTTGATCTAGATAGTGTTCCACTATTTTGTGATAACACTAGTGCCATTTGCATTGCTAAAAACCCCGTACAACATTCGAGAACAAAGAACATTGACATTAGGTATCACTTTCTCTGTGATAATGTTAAAAAAGGAAACATCGTGCTTCACCATGTAGATACCGAACAATAATTGGCTGACATTTTTGCAAAACCTTTGGATTTCACCCGTTTTTGTTTAATTCCTAGTGAAATAGGGGTTATGCATCCCCACAGCTTAAATTGAGCGGGAGTTTTGAAACTTGAGAAGTATATGTGTGAATCCAAAATTAAAATAATATGAGAATAATATTTCATACATATATGACTTTGTGATTTCTTTTTCATGCTGAAAGTTCTTACTATATTACTCTTCTTATAGATTTTGTAATTTTTGCCATGTCTGGTAATTGGAATAATTACTTACACTAAATCTGGTCGTGATTGAACATTCTTGCAGTTCTGAACTTGTTGCATGCTCATAAGTGCTTTTAATCATAAGGAATTAATCACGTAATCAACTCACATGTTAAGCTTCTTATGGTCAAATATAAATGGAGAAAAGATCAAAAGAATATGCATGCATCACACTTCTTCTTTTCAGATGGCTTATCATTGCACTTAGATATGAACTTGGAAGAAGTTGTGTATGACTAAAACCATGTCGTTAAGCTTCTGATTGTCAAATGACATAGGCTTGGCTTGGTTGGATAAATAAGGCAGATGCGGCATATAATCTCTTGCAAATGTTATATGATCAAAATTTGAGCTTTAAATGATATTGAAAAATGAAAAATACAGCAACAAGTGTTATCTTTCATGTTTTGAAATAGTTAAGTTTATGAGATCATGACTTGCTTAAATTGAAAATTACACTTGATCTTACACTACTTTATGTATTTCATTGATGTGACAGTGTAAGTTACTTGATAGCATAACTTGGATGAGCTTTGTTTCATATGTATATGTTATAATATGCTCATAACAAATAAAAATTTATCTTTTGTACCTTGTTGAATACACTGTCAAAGGGGGTGAAATTGATCACAATCATTGCACATATTGACAAGTGTTTTTGGCATGATTCTTCTCAGGGGGAGAAGTGTGCAAGGGGAAGGAGAGAAATTTATTTCTATCTCATTTAGTTTTCAAAAAGGTTTCTATCTCATTTGGTTTTCAAAAAGGGGGAGAAATTGTTTTCAAAACTTTTCATGTGAATAAGCCAATGTTCAGATTTTAAGTGGTGTTGCCAATGCGTTCATCAAGGGGGAGATTATGAGATTTATGTGTGCTTAATACATTGGCTTTGATGATAAAATTTTTGAATACTACCAAAACATCTTTTTAACAAGGTACGACTCTAGGTTCGAGCTCCCGCAAGGTCCGACGATAGGTCCGACTTGCTTTGGGTAGCTTCAGTGAGCTTTGTCTTTAGCTCCAGCATGTCTTTGATACCTCCGACATGTCTTTGTTAAGCTCTGACATTCTTTTCTAGCTCCGGCTTTTGGGTTGACTAGTTCTGACTAGTTTTGGTTAGCTTCGATTCTAGGTCCTGCTAGCTTTGGTAAGCTCCAGTTCAAGGTCCAGTTAGCTTTGGCTAGGTTCGGTGCTAAATTGCAATAGTTCTGCTTTTACTTTGAATTGATTCGAACTTGCTTTACTTTTATGGAAAGTTTGCTTAGTATTCTTTTACTTTGTTTTTGGTGTGTTGGTGGTTATGGTTGATATCTTTTTGCTAAGGTTTGCATCATGCTTACGTGAGGTGCTCACCTAAGGTGTTGTAGTTTCGGATCTAACGAGAGTCAAGTAGAGGACTTGTGCTCGAAAGTATCGGTTGTTTGTTCATGTGTAGGTGTTGCTTGAGTTCAAGTCATGGCTAGTGACAGGATCAATTGGACTAGTCTCAGGGAGGAAATAAGGTTGCAACAACCATGTTCGGGAGGAATTGTGGTTAGCTGATCAGGAGATCACACAGGGTGATTGAATCAAGGGTAGTGCATATGAAGGAAACTGCATGTCGAAGGAAGGTGTTCACATGTATGCTTGCAGTGCATGACGTGTCAACATGGTTCCAAAGACGGGTTATGGAAGGAAAGATCTGGTTGGAAGAATCGGATCGTATTGGATAATAACTTCGACAGCGGAGAAGTCGGTTATGGCTTGGTATGGGATATATCAAGTTGGTTATGGTAGTTTTCGTGAGTTACACGAAAATAGATTGTGCTTAGGAATACGGGATGTGTTCCTGAGTTTGTTAGGAAGTCTCAAGATTGTTCCTATCTGCGACTAGGAAGATCTTGAGCAGTTATGAAAAGTTTTGATTCGTGAATTGATTAGGATTAGAGTCCTAGTTTGAGTTGAGTTGGCCTTTGGGCTGGTTATATAAGCAAGGGAGGCCAGAGCTCATGACAGATGAATTTTGTGCTGTTCCTCTTGTGTTATATTGAAAAAAGATCATAGTTTAAAGGAGCTTTTGTGCCTTCTTCGCCCGACTTGTTGCTTACAAGTTTTTCTCGTCGAGTTTCTGCACAGCATTACCTTTCTTCAGTGGTTTTATCATAACTCGAGTTTTAGAGATCCAATTGATGTGATTCTTTTTGGATTGTCTTCACAACTTGATTATCTATCGCCTGTGAAATTTTCTCGGTCATTGGATTTGTGGTTTTGAATCTTGACGAGTTTCTTTGCAGTATTGGACAACTGTTTTCACCCGGTAGAACATATTGACCTTTGTGCGATCTTTCGATCGTAACTTGAGTTTTTCTCGACAGATTTCCGTGATTCTTGTTGTCGTCTCTTTGTGACTTGATTATGTACTATATCTACGACTTTTGTCATGGTAGAACAGGTTTATATTAGTCACACACATGATTTCTTTAACAGATTGTTTTTCTGCCTAGGGGTTTTTGTTGCTTCCGCTGAAAAAGTTTAAATCCACCATTCACCCCCCCCCTCTGGTAGCTTTTCACGTGCTCTTTGATCCTACAATGTAGGACTTCACTGATGAGGTAGACTGAGCGCTGGATAGTCTGGACCCTCCTCGGGGAATCTGGCGCACCATCTTCCACCTGCTCCGGGCCCAGAGACTTCATGTTCCCTAAACCCGGGGCATCCTATGGGGGCACGGACCCACAGGCTTCTTGATCTCTGGGGGGACCCGACTACCCTCCGGGTGCTGGGACGCGGAAAGCCCTGAGGCTCGGCATCAACAGCAGGGGCCCCGTCTGTCTCTTAAGGTTGCTAGGTACCAGGTCGCTCTGCCACCAGGACCATGCTCACTACTTCTATCGTGGCGACGATGTAGAGGTAAAGAGGCTCCTTGGGCTCCGGGGCCACCATGGTGGTTAGCGACGTGAGTTGTCGCTTCATCTTGCGAAACGCCTTTTCTACCTCCTCTGTCGAAACGAACGGTCCAGACTGGCGCAACAGTTTGAAGAATGGGAGGGCTCGTTTATCCAGTCTAGAGATAAACCGGCTGAGCACCACCAAGAAACCTGCAAGCACCTGTACGTCCTTGACGCGGGCTGGAGGCTGCATTAACTCTACCGCCCTGGTCTTCTCTGGGTTTGCCTCAACCCCTCGGTGTGAGACCAAGAAACCAAGGAGCTTCCTGGCTTTGACTCCGAACATGCACTTGTCAGGGTTAAGCTTTGTGCATGTGGTCCGCGTCCTATCAAAGATTAGGGCGAGGTTGTCTAACAATGATGTATGTGTTTGGATTTTGAGAACGATATCATCGATGTACACCTCTACCAGGTCCCTAATGAGGTCTCCAAATTTTTTATGCATGGCACATACAAAAGTAGGGAGGGCATTCTGAAGACTATAAAGCATTGAGACATAGAAGAAAAGGCCATCTATGGTTATAAATGTGGTATGCTCTTCATCCTCTCTAGACATGGGGATTTTATGGAACCCTGAGTAAGCGTCTAGAAAGCAGAGCCAGTCCCATTACGAGGTTGAATCTATGATTTGATCTATCCTACGGAGAGGGTAAGGATATTTAGGACATGCCTTGTTGAGATTGGTGTAGTCGATGCACATCCAAAGCTTCCCACCAGCTTTGGGACAATGACAAGGTTGGCCAGCCACCTGGGATTATGGACTTCATGAATGAAGCCAGCATCAAGCAGCTTCTTGATCTCTTCGCGGATGAAGTTTTGTCGCTCGATGGACTGCTTTCGTGGCCTCTGCTGTGCCAGCCGAGCATCAGGGTAGATCTTCTGGTGTGTTCGATCACCTCCCTGGGGATGCTGGGCATCTAAGACAGTTGCTAGGTAATTATGTTGACATTAGCTCGCAGGATGGCAATGAGCGTCAATTTTTGCTTGCTGTCTAGACTACCCGCAGTGCGGGTGGTCTGGGTAGCATCGGAGCTGATTTGGATAGTCTTGATGTGTACATCATTGTTGTCGGAGGGCTGCACCCGTGGTGCAGCAACATAGTCGTGCTCGCGCAAGCTCGGCGAAGGCTGACTAGGTCCAGCATCACTCGGGGCAGGTGTTGGGGCTGCTGCCAGTGCTCGGAGCTCCTCCAAAGCAGATACGACCACTGCGCGATCTCCGTAGATCTTGAGGACGCCGGATGGAGTCGGCATCTTGTGAACAAAGTAGTTGTAGTGGACTACAACCATGAATCGGTATAGGGTTTTCCTACTGATGATGGCGTTGTAGGGGAGGCTGACCTTCACGACATCGAATAAGATATTCTCCATCCTAAAGTTCTCGGGCATTACGAGGGTCACCCGGATGTGGATGTTGCTGTACAAAATAATCTTTCTTGGCCCTACCCTCGAGAATGATTTTGATGGGGCGAGCCTGGACATAGGGATCTTCAGCTTGTCAAAGGCCACACGGCTGATGAGGTCGAAGCTGGCCCGCCATCTATCAAGACGTGGGAGAACTTGATGTTGGCAATGGTGGGGCGATGAGGAAGGGCAGAAGCCCGGCTCCCGACATGTTCTCGGGGCAATCGGAGGCGTCGAAGATGATTGGCGTCTCCATCCATATGTGATGCGGCGCTAGGGTGTTAGTGGGATCGAGCGATGCTACCACTCGGTGCAGGGTCCTTACCGCATTCCGGGATAGCGGTTCCCAAAATCCCCCACAGATGACGTGGAGTGCTTTGCGACGCTCGTGATCGCCGTTGAGGGCGAGGTTATCAGCTTGGTGGACCGTTTCAGCAGCTCGTTCAGGCTTTTGGAACTCCATCTCCACGTCTTTGCTGACCTGGTAGTCAACCTTTCGTGGCTTGGTATTGACACTGCTTGCAACCTTGATGCTTACCATTGCGATGAAAGCGCAACCACTTTTTTGAGGGAAAAAGCCCCTACCTGGCGCGCCAAATGTCGAAGTGTTAAAGCAACACTTTCCCAGATGTGCTAAGGAGTAGCTCGCGGAGGTTCTTTGATCAGCAGGGCTTAGTCCTCTATCGAGTGATCGCGCATATGAGAGTATGTGACAACGGTTTTTATGTGGTTCGGGCCGCAAGAGCGTAACACCCTACTCCATGCGAGGTTATATTACTGGTGTGTGTGTGTGTGTGTCTATGCGTAAGTTGGGGATCGATTGGTTGTCCCTTGTGACGGTGGCAATCTAGTCCTTTTATAGACAAGGCCAGATGCCTTACAACTGGGGTTTGGGGCCCAACAGGTGGCCTCGGGGCAATCTTAACCTAATGTTCTATGGCTTCTCCCATAAGCTTCCTCTGACCGCGGCTTGAACACTGGCCGTCTTGCTGCCTCGGTCACTAGTGGCCCATGGGTAGTCGCTAATGGTGTCAGGGGGTGTCCCATCCATCCGTTTGGCTGCCGCAAGCTACCCACTTGGCGGAGCTGGGTAGGCTTGTAGTGTCTTCGCTGTGATTTGATTGGGCGAAGTGGTCTCTGACCGTTGGCGCGCTTCGCATTATCCGCTGGAGGTGGGTGCCTGTCTTCAATGCTTGATTTAGACGGGGCGCACCATCCCTTAACTCTCGCACTTTATCGCCCAAGGTGAGTTGCAGGACATGTGGTAGCTTTGGGGCTGGCCTCCGCCTGGGGAAACCAGGCTTGGTTCTTTGGGACACGTGTCAGCTCTGGAGCCCTTCGGGACACGCGGCAGCTCTGGATCCCTTTGTGACACATGGCAGCTCTGGAGCCCTTCGGGGTACGTGGTAGCTCCGGAGCCCTTCACTGCAGGAGGTGTCCGGCCTGGTGCTTCGAGCCACGTAGGTTCGCCAGATCTCGCTCTATCGTAGGATGAGTTCATGCTCGAACACGTGGCATCTTGGGAGCCCGTCTGTCTGGGGGAGCCGGGTCCCATCTTTGTGGTCCACATGGCAGTGCTGGATCCCGTACTTGAGGAAGGCTAGAGTCCGATAACTTCTGGACATGTGGCACCACTTAACGTACCTAGGAACTTTCAGCCTGTGTGCGAGGGTACCCAGTACGCGGGGTATCGAGAGTGTCAATCGTGGTTATCAAGTATACTAATTACACAACAAAGAATGCCCCATGTTCATCCTGATTACAAAGTAACTAATTACACACATCATAACTTTCATCATCTAATCCTTTATACGGTAATGAAAATTCTCCCGCTCAATGACTTCATTAACGATGAGCCTTCATAGCCTCTAATGCTCCGATTGGGACATCCTCAAATTCAATAAAATCACTAAAATCATATAAAACATTATCAAATTGCAATCACATTCGCTTATACAGTCACATAAGGGAGCTAATATCTCAAGTCTTAGGAACAAATTGGTATTCAATTGTAATAAACACAGGAACTGTTAGTGAATGGAAAACTGAGCTTACTTGTAGCACAGGTAGTTGGTGAGCATCTGCAAAGCATTAGCAGAGAAATTGTTTTCATCACAAAGGACATGGTAGTGAGCTGGTGTGCTTGTCCCTGAAGAAACAAACAATTTAAATTCCACTCATGCATTAATATCCTGATATCAAAAACTCGTGAGAGAAAACCAATTATCGCATAGGTACCTTGATTCCAGCATGGCTGCAGAGGTAGAAATCAAACTCATTGTGATGGAAAATGCTAATGTCAACCACAATTCCTGTAGTGTCAAGGGTTTGCGAATTAGTATTCATTATGTATAACATTACTTCTGCATTGGACATAAATAAGGAAGATTTATGTATACAGTAATAAAATTTCTCCCTTTGGATCAATGACTTCATTAATGATGAGCCTTCATTGGACATCGTCAAATTCAATAAAATCACTAAAATGCACGCTCTGAGGGCAGGGTCAAGGTGGCGGCGTGCTTCGAGGACAAGGGATGAGGCGGCGATGTGCTCCAAGACGAGCTGGCGGAGACGTCGGAGCGGTAGTTCCTCAACTCTCTGATAACAGCATGCCAGCATGCTCCAGGGACAGGGAGAACATTACCACTTATGTGAAAGTGATGGCATGCTCATACCGATTACCAAGGTAGGGGTCGAGGTGGCGACGTGCTCTGGGGATAGGGGACGAGGCGGTGGTGTGCTCCGGGACGAGCTGGTGGAGGCGCCGGAGCGGCAGTTCCTCAACTCTATGATGATAGTAGGTCAGCGTGCTCCAGGGACAGGGAGAACATTGCCACTTATGTGAAGGCGGCGGCGTGCTCATACCGATTCCGATGTCAGGGTCGAGGCGGCAGCATGCTCCGCAGACAGGGGATGAGGCGGCGTGTTCCATCCTGCTCAACTCTCTGATGACGAAGTTCAGGGTCAACGACGGGGTCAGGGTCAACGGCGGTAGCACGACAATGACGAAGAGCGAGTTGAGGAAGAGGGACGACGGCGGCGTGCTTAGGAGTTTCGGTTTCTAGGTCGAGAGAGTGCACAAGAGCTAAAAATTTTCACCATGTGTTGGGAGAGAGCGCACGAGAAATAAAAATAGCAAAACTCGGGGATGAGCTTCTATAACACCCGTCTCTCATTTCAACATCTCCTTTTGGTTGAGAGAGCGCGAGTAAGTTTTGCGCGAAATCTTTCGCCAGAGAGCGCGCGAGAGCTAAAAATATGTCATAAATCAGAGACGTACATATATAACGCACATCTCGCATTACTTTGTGGCCGAACTGGCACGCCATATGCAAAGATGTGCCATGGTGTGCTGAAGACATGAACAACATCTTTGCATACGGGCATGTCCAACTGGAAACTATGCACAATGCCTTATAGATCGTTGCAACACGCTCAGCTTTCCATTGTGGGACAAAAGATCTTTGGCATGAATCAGAGACATGCTCAGGTACGGCGTGTCTCGCATTATTTTTGGGCCGAGCTGGCACCCCATATGCAAAAGATGTGCCACGGTGTGCTAAAACCAGGAACAACATCTTTTGGCATCCGAGCATGTCCCAATGGCAACCGTGCCAATGCCTTATATGATCGTTGCCACACGCACAACATTTCGAGGTGGGAGAAAAGGTCTTCGGCACGAGTCGGAAATGTGCCCGAGTAAGGCGCATCTCCCTTTTGTCGGATCTCAGAAATCGGAGATGCACCTTTTTAAAGTGCGTCTCTCATATGCTCGTCTCCCTATTGCCACTCGCACGACATCGTGAGCATCTGCTGCTACTCGCACGACATCGTGAGTGTCCATTGCAGGGATAAAGAAATGCAATGACATTGCAATTAAGGGATATAATTGGAATTCAAGGATAAACAAACGCAACGACATTGCAATTCAGACATAATTTGCAACTCAATGAATTTTATTATTCATACACATTTTGTGCCCTCTAAAGTAATTTTGATTCTGATCTTATTCCGACGAAGCTCCCGTTTATCAATCTAAACTATACCATCCTACTTGCTCCCGAACACGTCTCTTATATTCCCCTTGATCCTGAAAATATTGACATTCTTTGAATTAACAAATGTCGAATGAGGAATGAATAAACTACATTGGTCACTAACACAAAGTGTCTAGCCTTGATAAGTAGATTATAGCAATCATTTTCAACATCGGGTACATTTGGTTGATGAAGCAAATGCTGAACTTCAAGTAGTATAGGTTTGATTGTAAAACCAGTCTACCACCTCTACCAAATATTAATTTAAGCAACATAAGAAACCAGTTCAAATAAGATTGGCAACATTTACTAATTATTTGAGCAAAGTAAGTCTATCTTACAGTCTCGTGATCAAGAATCCCAAGGTAGAGTGCTCCTGAGCAATAGACATTTGGGTGGAAGAAACCACGTGGAAAGACACATCTTGGAGGCACCAACAGGTAGTTCTCCAAGAAGGAGATTGTCAGGGGGTAGTAATCACCTTTCTAGTTAGTCTAAAAAGGAAATTCATTAATAAGAGGACGATGGTTATACTCATATGATTGTGCTTGTTCTTCATGACTTACCCCTTCTCCACCCGGGACGATGCACGACCACTTCAATAAATCTCCCGACTCAGGCTTCGCAGAGAAAACCTACGCAGAGAAATTGGAAATACCAAAAACAAACAAGACGAAAAAACAGAACTACAGTTAAGTTCATTAGTCCATTGCAGAGAAACATATATAAATCCATGCGACCAGTGTGCCATATGTACATACATGGGGATGGTTTTTGCGCCACGCCAAGCGCTCCTCCTTCAGTCGGCTACATGCCAAGCCGATATCTAACCCAACCATGAACAGTGATGATGACGACGAGGACAACAATGACGACATCATGGATGATGACGGCGATGGCGAACAGAGGTAGTGGTCGAAATGGAGTTGGTCGAACAAGGGCGATGGTCGCACTAGAGTTGGTCGATTAGTAAAGGAGCATTGGTTGTAGTAAAGGAGCACCGAAGGCGAAGAGACGAGTGAGATGAATGCAAGACGCACGAGACTAAAGCGAGACGTGCAAGAGACTAAAGTGATATGCACGAGATATGTGTGGGGTCCGAGTCCACACATTCTAGGAATCGCAAAGGGTGGTGCCGTGCGATGCGGCACCCAACAACACACATGAAAATAATATGAGAAAATAAAATAATTATAGAAACAGAGGAAGTCTTTTACAATACTTAATATACAGAGGAAGTTATACACGTAGCTAAACTTTCAACCTAGCTATGCAAAAGTGCAGCCGCCTAGGCCGGGGAATCTACACACTAGCAGCACACAATAGGTCATGGCGGCTGTTGAAGTGTGTGATCGACATTTCCCCCAGTACTACTAGATCGTAGCCCGCGGAGGTTCGTGATGGCTTGGGGCGCGCGTGAGATTATGAACAAGACAGTGACACAAGAATTTTTTACGTGGTTTGAGCCACCTGAGCGTAATACCCTACTCCACGGGGTGATTGTTGATATATGAGTATGTGGTGGCTTGTGTGCGTATGAGCCTAGTTGGACTTGCCCTTTGTATCGTGCGGCACAGCCCTTTTATAGTCTAAGGACTGGCCATTACATTGTCAGCCTGGCCCGACATGTGGCCCTGACAATGTTTAATTACCTAGTACACGTTGTGTATGCATTAAGTACATTTAATAGTGATAACGCACCTTAATGGCAGCATTACCGGTACTAAAGGTCATCTAATCGTGTGTCATTAACATGTCATAATGACACGTAATCAGGTCTTGTAACGATAGCTTAACTGTCCCTTGAATGTCTAGGCCATTGGAGATTTGTCTATCTTCCCATTGGTGGCTTAGGTCCGGAGGCTCGACATGTGGCAGCTCCAGATCTTCCCTCTGTGGAGAGGTAGGTCCGGACCCGCTGTACACACATGGCAACACCGGAGCTTCCCTCTACTGGGGGTTAGGTCCGGGGCCCCTGAACACGTGGCACGAACGAAGCTTTCCTATACAAGGAGTTAGGTCCGACCTTGCTTTACACATGGCAGCGCTGGTGCTACCCTAATGGGGGAGGCGGGTCTAGTGCTGTGGGACACGTGGAGCCTTTGGAGGTCTTCAACTTGGACAGGTGGAACTCTGTGGTTTTTCTTGTGGTATCGTGGGGTACCCGGTACACAGGGTACTGACAGTGGCCCTGGGCCCACTCTGGGATAAACCCTTTGGGTTAAGTTATTCTACCAGAGATGGGGCCATTTTTGATTCCCGCACTGCGGCTTCAAATGTTTTTCCATGGGCCGTTGGGGCGACTGTCAGTAGTTAAACAACCACCGCGTGGCTCTTCTTGATGCGGCAGTTGAGATCCTAGCGTGCGGATCTCACGCAATTGATGGTTGCCAGTTCCCAATACAGAAACCGTATTAGTTCCGAGCGCCCTGTCAGACTGCCTCCCTTGGGCTTCCAACTTCCCATCAGACAACGGTTCACATGGGGTATTAACTTCGACTTATCAGCCTAATTGGACCCGGGCCCATTTGTCACTGATGGGGTAGGTTTTTGAAGTGTGATCTTGATCCCGCTGCAGTTTCCATCCAAGCATTGCAGAGGATTACTTAAAAAGGAAAGTTGGCACGGTTTGAGAACTCTTTACGCTTTCATTCGAACTTGCGCTCAGAGCCTCCATACCTTTGCATATCCCTTCCAACTTTCACTCCCTTTTGCCGCGATGGAGTTGGGTCTTCCCCGCAACAAGATCACTAGCGATGAAGATCTTAAGAGAGTCCGTACCTACATGGGGTGGTCCAGCGACTCCTTCAACAACGACATCCGCTTTGGCAAGCTTCCCTTCAAGAAGGAGCGCACCAGTGAGATGGTGTGCCGCTGTGCGTCATGCTCCTCCGGACCTTCTTCATGGTCCACACCACCAGGAAGAGTGATGAGTAATTGGGATTCTATTACTTCGTAAAGCGCAAGAACTGTCCCTTCAAATACCTGAGCATGTTCCCTTCCAGCAAGTGGGATAACTGGAAGAAGGATTGGGAGATTATTGTGGTGGAGCATCATGACATGCTGGAGCCTCCGACAGGCCTCCCTAATGATGACATAGACGCATGGAATGCGGCTTCGAAGCTACCAGAAGCATACAAGCCCATCCTGACCAGGATCCGTCACTGTGTGGAGGGTGGAGTGACCCCTCAAATGCTATTTGGGAACTTCCTCACGAACCAGTGGGCTCCACTGAAGAAGAGGGAATGGCCCTCCTGGGTACTAAATAGAGAGATGGACCACAACCAAATTTAAGTTGGCGTCCGGACCAATCTGGAAGATGGGTCTTTGAAGCTCCACCTCCAGAAACATCAACATGGGGCTATCTCCTATGACTCGTTGTCACCTCCAGCGGACTTCCTCCCACTGAATATGGTTCTGGATGTCAAGAGGGAGCTACGGAAGGGATATCCAGAGCTAGACGACTTCGACCAAGTCGAGAGGCGTAGGACCTCCGGAGTTGCAATCCCTAGGGTTTTAGAGATAGTGGCCCCCACTGCCCCGAGCTAGAAGGTTGATGATGTCAGCGAGGGCAAGGGCACGGAGCCGGCCGAATCTTCCAGTCGGAAGAGGAAGCTGAGGCATGCTGATGGGAGCTCACTCAGGCGGCCCTGTCTCGAGCAGCTTCTTCTCCCTGGCCTAGCAGAGCTTCAGCGGCCACACCTCTTTTGGTGCAGGCGCGCTAGAGGGGCGTTAGCTCCGGCAAATCCACTCCGACTCCTGTGCCGGCTGCAGGCTCGAGGTCCGAAAGTCCTACTCAGCCGAGGGAGGTCTCGGCTGAGGTAACGCCAGTAGCTCTGGCAAGTTCCAGGTAGCAGTACGGGGCCTCCACCACACCAGCGATGGTGGGTTTTGGCTTTGACCACCCGATGAAGAGGTTTCGCGCTGACTTGAGCGATAGCATTCCCAGGTAAGCATTGTCATCTCACCTTGAGTTGCTAATTTTGTCTTTATCATGTCTTGAACTTTTTTGATCTTTTATTTCAAGGGTGTCAAAAAAGAAGACCGAAACTTCGGCCTTAGCTGCAGCAACTAGGGCTGTGCAGGCGGAAACTCCCACTTCAACCCATGTGCCTCCCCAAGCGGTAGCTGAAGACACGACAGTTCCAGTGCCAACTGTCGTGGAGTGGGATTCTGAGTCACCGCCAGAAACTCCCGTTGTAGCGACGTACCACGGGGAAGATGTTCATGAAGATGCACCAGCAGCTTTATAGCTAGGATCTGAAGTTCCGACGCAGGAGACAGAGATGGCGGAAGCTCCGACATTTGAGCCAGAGATAACCGAAGCTCCGGCACCTGTGCCAGAAGTTGTTGAAGATCCGCGACTAAGCTGGAAGTGCTTGAAGTCCCGGATTTCGCGTCGGAGGTTGCTGAAATTCTGGCACCTGAGCCGAATGCAGTAGAAGTACCAGCGACTGAGCCGGTGTTGGTGGGGGTTCTGGCACTCCAATGCAAGCCTCGGATGTAGTTACTCCTGTGGTGATTCTGGCACTCCAACGCAAGCCCCGGATGTAGTTATTCCAGAGGTGCTCATGTCAAAGCCGGAATGCCGAGAGGAGTCGGCGGCAGGCCCTCCACAGGAAGAGCCGATGGTAAGAGATCCGATACGGGGGACCTTTATCGTCAGCTCTGGTGGTTGGAGTTCCCTTGGTGGGACCCTCCCCCTGCATCAGTAGAGGCAGTAGAGCTCCTGGAGAGCGGTCCTGGCGCCACAGAACCGCAGGGGACCACGCTTGTGCTGTGGGACCCTATTTTTGTGTTAGAAGACACCTTGAAGCTGACGGAGGAGATCCCAGCAGGTCCGGAACCAATTCCATTGGCTTTGTCCATAGACAACGCCTACTCTAGTCTCCATCAAGTTCAGCTCGCCTTTGCCCACGACAGGACTGTCCTCGAATAAGAGCACCACACCTTGAGGCATTGGCGCAACAAACTTCACTTCGAGACAAAGCTAGCACAAACAAGGTTGCTGACCAGCGGGAATGGGTCGAGAAGGAAAAGGCCCGGATGATATATTGGGACCAGTTGTTGGATGAGCGGGAGGCTTCCATCAGGGTCCTCGACGCAAAGTCTCGGGAGATTCTCGAGCATGCTAGGAAGAGCAATGAGGCTGCTGACTATCATCACGACAACCTCAACAAGCTGAATGAGATTCTCCTTAAGCGCCGAGGGGACCTCGGTGAGAGGGAGGAGAAACTCCTGGATAAGCAGGAGCATATTATGAAGAGAGAGGAGGAGCTCGCCCAGATGCTATCTCTAGGGGAGGAAAACTTGGCCGACCGCACCAAAAAATTTGAGTAGCGGTGCAAGCAGGAGGAGGAGAAGCACTGGAAGATGGGGCAGGAGCTCTCCAAAAGAGAAGCTGTTGTCGCCACCAGAGAGGAGAAGGTAAAAGGCAGGGAGAAGGACCTGGCGAACCGCCGGAATCGCATCCACCTTGCGAGTCAGAGCTTGCCGACCGCGAAAAACAGGTGGCTGTGAGTATTCAACAACATGCCAAAGAGGTGAAGCAAAATGCTCGGGAAGGTTTGGAGCTTGTGGCTGCCAGAAGGTCATTGGAGGAACTCAAGAAATCGATGGCAATGGAGTCCCAACAATTTTGGGACTTACTGGGGCATGCTAATAAGGCTTTGGTGCCACTTGGCTTCAGCTCGGTACGTCCGGATGACCAAGAGCCGGAGCTGGACAAGGCGCTGGTGGTGCTGAGCTCTACCAGCAACAAGCTGGACGCGATGGGTAACGTCATCGTCGACCAACTGTAGACAGAAAGGAAGTCTCTGGCCAAGAATGTCACCGAATATGTGCTGATGTGTTTCAAAAGCCGAGACCCCCAACTTTCTCTAGATCTGGTGTTCGAAGGGCCCATTTCTGAAGAGGAAGATGCCGCCAGGGCTAGCGCTCAAGAAGCTACTTATAAAGTTGCCTCGTATTTCCATAGGAACTAGGACCTCCGGTAGCAAGGACCATTTTCTTTTGCCTTTTCCTTTGTAAACCTCATTTTGTAATCCCATCCTTCAGATGAATGAAATCCACTCTTCTTGAATGAATGAATTCCATTTTATATTTGTCTTTAATGCATTGTCCTTTATCTTGTTGGCCCCTTGTTAGATGTACACAATTTGATTGCGAACATGTACTAAAAGGATCTAACAATGTCTTGATGACTTGAACGCTTCGAACTTGTAGCTAGAACGCTTAGCTCTTAGGTCCGAAGGTTTCTTCCGACATCTCCAGGGACCCTTTGTGATGTCAATGGCGGGCCCTTTGGGATCGTCGGAGCTTCTTGGCTTCGACGGTGTCGTACCAACACCAAGAGCATCAACGGCGGCCCCCCTGGGAGGTGCTGGAGCTTGGTAGATCCGACGGCGCCCACCACCAACGCTTAGAAACGTTGACGGCGGGCCCCATGGGAGGTGTCGGAACTTGGTAGATCTGACGGCACCCATCACCAACGCATAGAAATGTTGACGACAGGCCCCCTGGCAGGTTTCGGAACTTGGTAGATCCGATGGCGCCCACCACCAACACTTAGAAACATCGACGGCAGGCCCGAGGTGTCGATGGCGCCCACTGCCAATGTTTAAAATGTCGATGGTGGCGCACCTAGGATCATCAGAGCTTCCTGGCTTTGACAGTTTCCACTTGTCATCGTGTGATACGTCAATGGTGGACCTGCTCTGGGAGATAGCTCCACCATCTTTGTTTAGATAGCCGTTAATTCTTCATGTCGACGGCAAGCCCCCATGGGAGTTGTCAGAGCTTGTTAGCTTTGAGGACGCCCACTTTCAACGTGTAAAACATCAACTGCGGGCCCCCTGGGGATTGTTGGAGGTTAGTACCTCCGGCAAAATCCATCGTCGCCATGAACTTTCCATATTTCCTACGCGTTAAAGACAAGAAAAAAAGTAAAATTTGTCTTCTCATTTATAAGTTGTTTGTGGCTTACGGTTCGTATCTGAAATTTAGGTCTGAAGAAATTCAATATGATAACAAGTAAATTGATGTAATCTCTTCAGATCTGAATGCCTTCCGGACCCGCCCTACTGATGCTTGTCGGAATATAGGTAGAATGGTGTACTTAGGGTGTTGGACCAGTTTGAGTTGACAGCGCACTCTGGACCTTTCATTGGCTTTGGCGTTCAGGCGAGTAGACCATCATGCAATGCTAAGATCCAAAAAAGATCAACAATATAACTCATGTATCATATGAATTGTTCAGACTAAATCTCGAAAAGAATTGCACAACTTCGTTATAGACAAGAGGGAAAATATAATAAAAGAAAAATGAGCCTGTACAAAATTAATGCATGTGAAATCTGCTTTCACACAACAATGTCTTTTATTATAGGTCCGAATTATAGGGGAGACAAGGACACACTTAGGGTATGGAACCAGTCCAACTGTGCTATTCATCTTGTTCTAACCCAGGGTAGGTAAGCCGCACTTTCGGTACAAGGACAAAGTTAGGTGAGCTTGAACTTGCCGGACCCTCCTGGAGGGGTCCAAATGTTCTCCTTTAGGACCTACCTCACTTTGTGTATAGACTCTATAACCTACATTGTGTGTAATTACAAACTCACCTCTGTGAAACTAAGCCTAAAACATACAAATATGCTCGATGTTCCAAGGATTAGGAAGCGGAGTCCCATCCTCTGTTGCTGAGCGAATGCATCCGAGACAGGATACTTTGATCACTCAGAAGGGACCTTCCCAGCTAGGGGTCAGTTTGTTCATCCCTTCACCAGTTAGTATTCTCTGCAACACTAGATCACCTTCTTCAAGCTGTCAGTTGCACACATGCCTTTGGTGATAGCGCCAAAGCGCCTGGTGATATCATGCATTCCGAACAGCTGCTTGGCACCTTCCCTCATCGATGAGGTCAAGGTCTTCACGTTGGAGCTTGTCCTGCATGGCTTTTTCGAAGGTCCGGACCTAGAGTGACCCCATGGTGATCTCCTGAGGAAGGACCGCTTCAACTCTGTACACTAGGAAGAAGGGTGTCTCTCCAGTTGACCATCAAGGAGTTGTCTTGCTCGCTCACAATGCAGACGGAAGCTCCTCTATCCAGTTGGCTCCTTGTTTCTTCAGGCGCTCGTAAGTGCGCGTCTTGAGTCCTTTTAATATTTCTACATTTGCTCTCTTGGCTTGGCTATTACTTGCCTGGTGAGCTACTGATGCGTAGCTGACTTGAATGCCGATAACTTCGCAATATTCTTGGAATGCTGCATGTTGGTATTTCTTAACACCACAGAGTTATCTGCAAGCTCACGGAAATACCGTTGTAGCACTTCTCCTTAAAGAGTATTCCCAAGGGTATCGAATCCTAAGAACGTGTGTGCTAATCTTTCGAACTAGGTCAGCCAAGGACACAAAGTTGTTTGGTAGGCAAGGAACATAGAGGAATTCAAATTATTGATCCTAATTCAAGGTAGTTTGCAGTAGATGCTTGCTTCGGGCACGATCTTACTCCTAGAAATACTAGGACGACTCCCGCCAGGAGCCTATGGCATAGCCGAACGTGGAGGATTACAAAAGACAGATAGGGCTGTCACCACCTACTGCCTACCTCTTCAATCCGTGGGTCTACGAGATATCCACTGATGATTTTTAACCTAAGCACCACGCTTACATTCTAAATCACTACTCCAGTTGTTTCGAACACAAAGCTACAACTAGAGCCTCTAATGAATTAAAGCAGTTAACCCACAAGTAACTACTTGTGCAAACTACTAAGAATAAAAGATCAAACTTGTATTGAATTCACAAAGGCTTACTTGATTGAGTAAAACTTTTGTAGGGGTACAAGTGTAGAAGAGGGACTTGACAAGCCCAAGCCTCCTTCTCCTAGACTCTTCACAACACTCTCCTTCTACTTTGGTAGCCTCTAAGACTACTCTACAACTTTGGAGTGTAGCACTATTCTCAACTTTTGGTGTGTGTGTGAGAAGTGAGGTGAGGGGGTCTATTTATAGGTGGACAAGGGTTGGTTCCCGCCACAATTAACGCGCGAATCAGTCACCATTGACTCCAGGGAGTCAGGAGGAGCCAACACGTGTCATTTGACCAAGTTTGGCGCCAGGAAGAGGTCGGCCGAACCCCTGGTTCGGCCAACCTGGTCAAGGATCCCCTCGGGCAGTCCTTCCTCAAGGTGGCTTCCAGGTGGGCCCCCTTTATATATATGGGTGCAACACCGTTGGATCTCCTCGTATTCTTCTGTTTGTGGGCCATTTGATCCATGTGTTGCCACGTGTCATCGCCTGATTTGTTGAAATCCATTTTCATCGATTCATCCCTGCATGTTTTGGTATTTTGGGTAATAATTTACCTGCATACAAATAAACACCAACACCTGTGGAATTGGGTTAGTGTATAACCCTGCAACTATGTTTTGTGTTTCTTTTATGCACATTATGAGGTGAATTGATGGTCAAAATGTGGTACTTAAGGACCGTCAACAAACTCCCCCACACTTAGTCCTTTGCTCGTCCTCGAGTGAAGGCAAGAAGAACTAGAGTGTTGTCATGACTTTGCTATAAGGTAGAAAATAAGGATACTACATATTTCAACTTATACCTGAATTCATGGATCCCCTTTGTGTATGTGGCTACCACATCAATCTTGGGTGTTTGAAAAGTGAAACGGTTAGAATGAAGTTCCCTTAGATCATTCTCTGCTGAAATGATTTGGCAACTGCTATATTTGAAAGTCATAGGAACTTTTGCCCTTGCCTTCTCGATTGGAATCTCTCAAATCTCTCAAAATGTTTGAGTCCTCACCATGGCATGTTTTGCCAATTCTTGTCCATATACTAAAAGTGGCTATATCTGGAGCTTGGTGGGGATGAATGTTGCACACATTTGCAATTCATATGTTACTAAGTCAAAAACTTGATCCTATGAGAGACTTATGCAATGAACAAAGTGAAGGGAAAATTCTTGTGCACATGAATGAAATGGAGGGGTGAGGTGATAACTCCCATGAATTTGATCTCTTTTAAGGATGAAACATGGCTACTTTTTTTTAGCACTCTTACTCTTTTTCAAGAGTGGATGCTTTTTCTTTTTCTTGTAGCCATGTCTTCTACTCCTTTTTATTTTTAGAGAGGCTTTCATTTGTATTGTATGGAGTTTATTTTTGGTGGATGGGTGATCGATGGATGCAAACTCTCAATGTGAGAAATTTTGCATGAATGGAGTGCACAAGAGTTTTCAATTCAAAAAGTTCATGCATGTCACTCAATTGGGTCATGGGTTTGACAAAGTTCAATGAAAAGCTAAGTGGCATATGCTTGTGGTTTTCAATGAACGCATCATATGGCCTTGGTGGGTATATAGATTTCCAATGAGAGATTTAGGCAAACTTCAAGACTTCAAATAGTTACAAATGTCGAAATCAATTTCAAGCAACAGGATGATTTCTAAAGAACTCATTTACCATATCACACTAGTCAAATACCTAGATGATGTGTTTTTCCTATTGAATTATGGGAATCATAAACAAGGTAATGAATTGAAATACAAAGTATTTGTCGGAGTCTGGTTCCGGCAATTCTCTTAGTACTACTGTTGGTAGCCCGCAGAGTTTATAGTTCGGTATTGGGCTCGCAGAGATTCAGAACACGATGGCAAGTTGACACGAGGATTTACGTGGTTCGGGCCACCTAAGCGTAATAACCTACTCCACGGGGTGTGCAGTTGTTGTTTGAGCGTCTGAGCAGTTGTTAGTGTGTGTCAGAGCCGAGTCTGGCCGAAGTCTCTCTGTGTATCGCTCGACCAGTCCTTTTATAGTACAAGGACTAGTCGTTACATCGTTAGCCTGGCCCGACATGTGGCCTCGGCGGTTACTGATGCTTAATACACAATTAATGAGCTTAATTACCCTTAATAGTGTGGTAATGCGCCTTGACAGTGCCGTTACTGGTATTAAGGGAGCTTTGATCGTGTGTCATTAAGATGGTATTAATGACACTTAATCGGGTCTTGAAGTCTTTGATTGGCCCTTGAAGGTCCCAGCCGTTGGGGGTCCACCAGTCTGATTGTTGAGGCTGAAGGACCGGCGGCTGGACATGTGGCACCTCCGGAGCTTAACGTCTGTGATAGGTATGTCCGGTGCAGTTGTACATGTGTCGCTACCGGAGCTTCCCTCTGTCAGGGGTTAGACCATCCGCACCAGCGTACTCTAAAGCATAATCTATACACTATTCTCCTTCAACTTTTACAGTACGTACTCTAAATTACACTGCGAAACAGTGTATCCAGTATGCTTTACAGTACGCCACTGCGGATGGTGATGAGGACATCACAACAGCGGAGACGCGCATTGAACTGCAAGGACCAATCACAAGAGCACGGGCACGGTTATTAAATCAGCAGGTGAATTCGTTCTTAACGTCTTTTGCATGTGAGTTTGAGAATAGATTGCTATGTGATGATTTAATTGTTATTAGGAATAATGGAGATGATCAACAAGTGAAGGAATGAGGCCTTGGGAGCATGGAGAACCACCTGGGACGTCCACAAGTAGATGGAAACAGTTTACAACTCGGACTCGAGTTCAACTCAGAGTCCAGGAGCAGTCCATCTTAAAACAGACTCCCAGGAGGCATACGGACTCCGTTTTCGACGTTCTACATATGCACGGAAAGAGGAGAAGATAAACTTTCCAATGGTTCTGGTCCCACCTCAAAATTCCTCCGGAGTCTTTGGGAATCGTCGAAACAAGTCGAGTCCAGATTTCTGTCCGGTGCTGCGCCACCGAATCGGGCCTTTGGGCCTTGTATCCCGTAAGAGTCCATTAGGGACGAGTCTAATCTTGTTTTGGTCGAACCCTAGCCTATAAATACTGCAGCCGCCGGTCATATTCGGTGGGTTTTGCTTAGATCAATAATATCGCCGTTCTACGGTTTGTGAGACCCCGACTTCGCGATTTCAGATCGTGTCTTCTACGTTCTTGCTCGTGTTCTCGGTTGCACTTGCAGGGATTAGCCTTCTTGGTGAGGTCAAGCGTGTGCAGCACGGTTGATAACCAACGGAGCCGTGGTGTAGTGATTGCAGGGGTACTCGTACCGCTCGAGTGCCGCGGATCATCAACGTCGAGTTCTCCACCCCAATCGACATACCTTTCGGAAGATCGGGCCTAAACCTACTCATCAATTGGTATCAGATTTCCAGGTTGCCCGTGAGGTATCTTTGTTTTCCTTCCTTCCATTAGATCGATTTTGTTTCGTACCTAGAGCCCACAAAAAAGCCACAAAAAAAATTAGATCATTTTTACCGCTTCCCAGACTATAGTGCCTGCAGTTTCGTTTTTCAGTTTGCATTGTTGAGTTTGCATTCGTGTGGTTGAGTCTTGTTGCTGGTTTAGCTTTGTGTTTTTTGGTCCTAGTTATCGTGTTTCGTCCTTGTTTTCTTGCTATTCGACACCTATTCCACAATCCCTAAATAACAAACCGATCCGCCACGTTCATCGGTTTGCCCTAGCTAGCCGCCTTGCGTGAACTCCCGCATCGCCAGCCCTAGATTATGTGACAAATCTTTGTGCCATTCATCCTTGAATCATCACACACCACCCCATTAGTTGCTGTGCAAATTCCCGATTGTTTTCGTATCCGTTTGCGAGTTCTGTTCTCAAACCGAGTTGGAATCAACATCCAAAAAAACGTAACTCGGACAGCCTACCTTAAAACGGCCATAACTTTCGCATACGAACTCGAAATCGGGCGAATTTTTTTTCAAATTCATCTACGAGAAATTTCGCATCCTATTTTCCGCGGCATAGCCGTGTTCGGCGAAATTAGATTGCCCAAATTCCCCTCGGAAGATAGGCTATCCGGCCTCCGAAGTTTCAGCACGAATTTTAAAGACTCTTCTTGATTTTCTATAGGCCGCATATTACATCCAATTGAGCTGAAAATTTGTGTGCTTCCTATATTTGTGCTACTGAGTAAAGAAAAAATATCAAAAAAATATTACAAAAAAGAAAAAAAATAGTGAAGAGCACGCATATTAAAGCAATTGGCCTATACCACTTGGTGCTGTTTGTTTGGTTATATCATTCTGTCTTTCTTTTGCCTTGATACTTACTTGTGTTGTGCTAGGCTCTAGGACACTCAGTTGACCAGCAACAGTTTCCTACATTGAATACTTATTCAACTTTGTTTAGCTGTTAACGATTTTCTGCTTATTAGCCACCATATTGTGCCATCCAAGCTCCACCTTTCTCTTGAGCATAACAGGTACCATTGCAATCACCCCACGCTTCATTGGTTCATCTCACCGTCCACACCACCTGCTGTGTCGGTAAGAACACTTGTAAGAGCGTGGTAAGACGCTTGAGCGAGAGAGATTGTTTTCTTCCACCTTCCACATTGTCATTGTAGTTGATAGGGATAACATTTTTTTTGTTGTCTTTTGTTTCCTACTAACAATGGCAGGAGAAGAAAATAATGACGAATGTGTTCAACATGTTGAGTTATGTGATATGTTCGCCAAATACAACGCATCAACGGAGGAGTCATTGGCGAACTTGACTCGCAAACTGGATGACCTTGCTCTTTGGATGAATACTTTTGAGGCTCGGTTGCCTCTCGCTGGAAGACAAGAAGACAATGCTTATGATGAACTGGAAGATCACAGTAATCAGCCAAGACTGCCACTTTATCGTCGAGGTATGGGAGGTAATAATCATAACAATTATAACCGCCCTCCTGATGATCCTTTTGCTAAAGTGAAATTTACTATACCCTCTTTTTCTGGTGCTTATGATGCTGAGGCTTATCTTGATTGGGAGATGACAGTAGAGCAAAAAATTAATTCCCATCTTGTTCCTGAACAACATAGAGTTCGTCAAGCCACTAGTGAGTTTAAGGACTTTGCTATCATATGGTGGAATGAACTTGTTAAAACTAGAACTGATCCTCCAACATGGGATAGATTAAAGGAAGCTATGCGTGTTCGATTTGTTCCTCCATCTTTTCAGCGGGACCTTCGCAAAAAATTGCAGCGTTTAGACCAAGGTAACATGTCCGTAGAGGAGTATTATCAAGAGTTACAAAAGGTTATGCTGCGTTGTGGGGTAGTAGAGGACATGGATGATAAAATAGCTCGTTTTTATGGGGGGTTGAGGCGTGAAATTCAGGACATTGTTGATTACAAAGAATATGATACTGTTAACAGATTGTTTCAGCTTGCTATGTTGGCAGAAAAAGAATTGCAGGGCCGACAACAACAGCAACAACGCACGAGGAGCAACTTCACGCCGCGTGCAGCAACTACACCATCCAAAACAGCACCATCTTCGGCCCCCCGTGCAGCGACTACACCACCCAATGGCGGCCAACAAACTATACCTGCTGCTCCACCTTCTCGCGTGCCGGAAGGCAGCAAGGCGACATCATTCAAGCCTTCGTCGTCCACTCCTTCTACGGGTCGTACTTCCGACATTAAGTGTCACCGCTGCCAGGGACTTGGTCATATGATGAGAGATTGCCCGAGCAAACGGGCATACATAGCACGCGACGATGGCGGGTATGATAGTACTTCGGATGTTGAAGATGAAAATTCTCTTGCTACTGACTTTACAGATCCAAATGACGAACACACCGAAGAAGAGGTACTTGGTACAGCGGCGACGGAGAACTATAGGAGCATCATTGTGCAGCGTGCCTTGAGCTCCAAAGTGGAGACCGACGACAAGCTACAACGACAGAACCTCTTCCACATGTTTCTCGTCGTCAAGGACTGCCGTGTACACACTATAATTGATGGAGGTAGCTGCAATAACTTGGTGAATACGGACGTTGTCAAGAAACTCGGTTTGACAACAAGAGCACACCCTCATCCGTACCACATTCAATGGTTCAACAACAGCGGTAAGGTTCGGGTAACACAAACAGCGAGAATACATTTTTCAATTGGTTCATACCATGATTTTGCTGATTTTGATGTTGTTCCTATGGATGCTTGTTCTCTTTTATTGGGTCGTCCTTGGGAATTTGATACAGATGCTATTCATCATGGTAGAACCAATAAATATACTCTCATGCATAAGGGAAAGAAAATCACTTTGCTCCCCATGACTCCTGCTGAAATTGTGCATTTTGAGAAGAGTAAAATTCCTGAGGGCAAAGCAACAAAATTAGAATCTGAAAAACAGCAAGTTATTAAGTTAAAATCACCATCGTTGCTCGCAACTAAATCTGAACTTTCTGATTTATTCGATGCTAAGGGGATGCGCTATGCTTTAGTTTGCAAAGAAGCCATGTTTTCACTTCATGAATTGTCTATTGCATTGCCCCCTGCTGTTGCTAACCTTTTGCAGGAGTTTGAGGATGTGTTTCCCTCCGAGATACCCCCTGGTTTACCACCGATGAGAGGCATTGAACACAAGATCGATTTGATTCCAGGAGCAAGTTTGCCAAATCGTGCAGCATACAGGGCGAATCCACAAGAAACTAAGGAAATTCAGCGACAAGTCCAAGATCTTTTGGACCGCGGGTACATTCGTGAAAGCCTTAGCCCTTGTTCCGTTCCTGTTCTTTTGGTTCCTAAGAAAGATGGTAGTTGGCGCATGTGTGTTGATTGTCGAGCGATTAATAACATCACCATTCGATATCGTTATCCTATTCCTCGATTAGATGACATGCTTGATGAATTGAGTGGTGCTATCATCTTCACAAAAATTGACTTGCGTAGTGGTTACCACCAAAATAGAATGGCACTAGGAGATGAATGGAAAACTGCATTTAAAACCAAGTTTGGACTTTATGAGTGGTTAGTCATGCCTTTTGGTTTAACTAATGCACCCAGCACCTTTATGCGATTAATGAACGAGGTTTTACGTGCTTTCATTGGACAATTTGTGGTGGTTTACTTCGATGATATCCTCATTTACAGCAAGTCATATGATGAACATCTTGATCATTTACGTGCTGTTTTTACTGTTTTGAGAGATGCACGTTTGTCTGGTAACCTCGAAAAGTGCGTTTTTTGCACCAATCGAGTCTCGTTTCTTGGCTATGTCGTTTCCTCGCAGGGAATTGAGATGGATGAGGCAAAAATTGAAGCAATCACCAGCTGGCCAGCCCCAACTACCGTCACACAGGTTCGTAGTTTTCTTGGTCTTGCAGGATTTTATCGGCGCTTTGTGCGGGATTTCAGCACCATTGCAGCACCTCTACATGAGCTAACGAAGAAGGGAGTTCCATTTCGATGGGGCGAACAGCAGCAACAAGCTTTTGATGCTCTCAAATCGAAGCTTACACAAGCACCATTACTACAACTTCCTGATTTTGACAAGACCTTTGAGCTAGAATGTGATGCAAGCGGCATTGGTATTGGAGGCCTTCTCATACAAGGAGGTAAACCCGTTGCTTTCTTTAGTGAAAAACTTCATGGTCCTTCTCTGAATTATTCCACTTATGATAAGGAATTGTATGCCTTAGTCCGTGTATTACAAACTTCGCAACATTATCTTTGGTCTAAGGAGTTTGTCATACATTCTGATCATGAATCATTGAAGTATCTTAAGTGTCAAACCAATCTGAATAAACGACATGCTAAATGGATTGAGTTCATAGAGTCATTTCCATACATCATTAAGCATAAGAAAGGGAAGGAAAATATCATTGCCGATGCATTATCTAGGCGTTATACCATGCTGTCCCAACTTGATCATAAAATCTTTGGTTTGGAAACAATTAAAGCATTATATCCTACTGATTTGGACTTCAAAGTTGCTTTTGAAAATTGTAGAGAAGGAAGAACTTGGAATAAATATGTGCTGCGAGAGGGTCTCCTCTATCGTGCTAACAAGCTATGCGTTCCAGCTAGCTCCGTTCGTCTATTGCTTTTGCAGGAAGCACATGGAGGAGGTTTGATGGGACATTTTGGAGTGAAGAAAACTGAAGACGTGCTGTCCACACACTTCTTTTGGCCAAAGATGAGGTGTGATGTCGAGCGCTACGTGTCACGATGCACTACTTGCAACAAAGCTAAGTCTCGTCTTAACCCGCATGGTCTTTATATGCCTCTTCCTGTTCCTAGTGTACCTTGGGAGGATATTTCTATGGACTTTGTTTTGGGATTGCCTAGGACTAAGAGGGGGAGGGATAGTATTTTTGTAGTTGTTGATCGTTTTTCCAAAATGGCACACTTTATACCTTGTTATAAGAATGATAATGCCTCACACATTGCTGATTTATTTATGATGGAAATTGTTCGTTTACATGGTGTGCCAAATACCATTGTTTCTGATCGTGATGCAAAATTTTTAAGTCATTTTTGGAGAACTTTGTGGTATAAATTGGGAACTAAGTTGCTGTTTTCAACTACATGTCACCCTCAAACGGATGGACGGACCGAGGTAGTTAATCGTACTTTATCCACTATGTTACGGGCTGTCTTGAAAACAAATTTTAAGTTGTGGGAGGAGTGTTTACCACATATAGAATTTGCTTACAACAGATCCGTTCACTCCACGACAAAGGTAAGTCCATTCCAGGTAGTGTATGGTTTCAATCCCCGTGCTCCTATTGATTTACTACCTTTGCCTCCTTCTGAAACTATAAATTTGGATGCTACACAACGATCTGAATTCATTCTTAAGATGCATGAAACTACAAAGAAAAATATTGAAATGATGAATGAGAAGTATAGGATTGCAGGTAGTAAAGGTAGAAAAGAAGTAAAACTTGAACCGGGCGATTTGGTGTGGTTACATTTGAGAAAAGAGCAATTTTCCGACTTGAGAAAATCTAAACTTATGCCACGAGCTGCTGGTCCTTTTAAGATCGTTGAAAAGATTAATGATAATGCATATAAGCTTGAATTGCCTCCCGATTTTGGGGTTAGTCCTACATTTAACATTTCAGATTTGCGACCGTACTTGGGAGAAGAAGATGAACTTGAGTCGAGGACGACTTCAATTCAAGAGGGGAGATGATGAGGACATCACAACAGCGGAGACGCGCATTGAACTGCAAGGACCAATCACAAGAGCACGGGCACGGTTATTAAATCAGCAGGTGAATTCGTTCTTAACTTCTTTTGCATGTGAGTTTGAGAATAGATTGCTATGTGATGATTTAATTGTTATTAGAAATAATGGAGATGATCAACAAGTGAAGGAAGGAGGCCTTGGGAGCGTGGAGAACCACCTGGGACGTCCACAAGTAGATGGAAACAGTTTACAACTCGGACTCGAGTTCAACTCAGAGTCCAGGAGCAATCCACCTTAAAACATACGCCCAGGAGGCATACGGACTCCGTTTTCGATGTTCTACATATGCACGGAAAGAGGAGAAGATAAACTTTCCAATGGTTCTATTCCCACCTCAAAATTCTTCCGGAGTCTTTGGGAATCGTCGAAACAAGTCGAGTCCAGATTTCTGTCCGGTGCTGCGCCACCGAATCGGGCCTTTGGGCCTTGTATCCCGTAAGAGTCCATTAGGGACGCGTCTAATCGTGTTTTGGTCGAACCCTAGCCTATAAATACTGCAGCCGCCGGTCATATTCGGTGGGTTTTGCTTAGATCAATAATATCGCCGTTCTACGGTTTGTGAGACCCCGACTTCGCGATTTCAGATCGTGTCTTCTACGTTCTTGCTCGTGTTCTCGGTTGCACTTGCAGGGATTAGCCTTCTTGGCGAGGTCAAGCGTGTGCAGCACGGTTGATAACCAACGGAGCCGTGGTGTAGTTATTTCAGGGGTACTCGTACCGCTCGAGTGCCGCGGATCATCAACGTCGAGTTCTCCACCCCAATCGACATACCTTTCGGAAGATCGGGCCTAAACCTACTCATCAGATGGTCTTAGGTCCGGGGGTGCCACGCAGGTATTTAGCCCGGAGCTTTCCCATGTGTGGGACGTAGCTCCGGTTGCAATATACACGTGGCAGCACCGGGACTAACCATAGAAGGGACGCAGGTCCGGTCCTGTATGACACTTAGGGCCTTCGGAGGTCTTCAACTCAAACAGGTGAAGTTCCTTTGGTCTTTTTGCAGTCCCATGGGGTATACGGTACGCAGGGTACCGACAGTGGCCCCCTGGGCCCACCTATGGGAGAGACCTTTTGGATGAAGTCGTTCTGCTGGAGGTGGGTCCATCCTTCGGTTTCTGAGTCGTATCCTCAAGGGTCTTTGGATGTGCCGTTGGCAGTAGTTCGCAGTTAAACCATCGCCGCGTGGCATATCCAGGATGCGACAGGTGAGATTTGAGCGTGCGGATCTCACGCAATTGAAAGTCACCGGTTCCTGATACAAAAACCGTATCGGTTCCGCGCGCCTTGTCAGGCCGCCACCCTCGGGCTTCCCGCCTCTCATGATGACAACTGTTCGCCTGGGGTAAGGTCCTCGACTTGATTGTCGGTGTGGCCTTGGGCCCCCTTGTCATTGGCAGGGTGAAGTTTTTGAACTGTATCGTCGGCCCTTCTGTGGTTTCCATCCAAGCGTTGCGAGGGCTTACTTAAGAAGGAAAGCGCACACCGTTTGGGGATTCTTTTCCTTCATTTGAACATGCACTCGAATCCTCCAAACTTTAGTCTGCTTTTCATCCCTCGCCCCGCTGTGCTGCGATGGAGTTGGGTCTCTGCAAGAGCCGTCTTAAGACCGACGGTGATTTGAAGAAGGTTCGGGCCCTCATGGGGTGGTCCAGTGACTCCTTCAACCACCTGGTCCGCGCTGGCAAGCTTCCGTTCGAGAAGGAGCGCGCCGACGACATGGTGTACTTCTCCGCGTACGCCATGGTGGGACTGATCCCACCCCTCTCCACTTTTCTCTTGATGCTGCTAGACTTCTATGGTCTGCAGCTGTACCACCTTGGCCCCCACTCCATTCTTCTGGTGTCGACCTTTGTCCACTTCTGCAATATGTGGGTGGGTATACCCACCTGCGTCGAGCTCTTCCGCACCTTCTTCACCATCCACACCACCGGCAAGAGTGACGAGTACCTTGGCTTATATTATTTTGTGAAGCGCATGCAGTGCTCGACAAGTACTTGAGGTCATTCCCTTCTGGCAAGTGGGACGACTGGAAGAAGGATTGGCTTGTCATCAGGGCAGAGGAGCATGAGAAGCTGGAGCTGCCCGAAGGCCTCCCCAACGTCGACACTGAAGCTTGGAGCGAAGTTCCGTTGCTATCGGACACCTTCAACCCTGCTCTCACCAGGATCCGCCAATGTGTGGAGGGAGGGGTGACTCCCCATGTGGTATTCTGGAACTTCGTGGTCAACAGGTGCGCTCCGCTGAAGAAGAGGGAGAAGCTCGCCTGGGCCCTCAACAGCATGATGGACGACGACCGGATCGAGACCGGTTTGAAATCCAACCTGGAAGGCGCAGCTTTGGAGCTTCACCTCAAGAAGTTCCAGCACGGCATCGACGTCGAGGGTGACAACTTGACTCCACCGGCGGCTTTCCTCCCTCTGAACATGGAGGCGGAGTTCAGCAGGGAGCTCTGGTGGAATATGCCGGTGTTTGACGACCTAGGTGAAGTTGAGAGGCGTTCGACCACCGGGTTGGCGATCCCCGGAGATTTCGAGGGTGGTCCCCCTTCCGCCCTGAGACAGATAGTTGAACTCGTGGGCAAGGGCAAAGAATTGGCCGAGCCCTCGAGCCGTAAGAGGAAGTTGAAGCACTCTGACAGGAGGTCCGTCGGGCCTGCTCCTTCTGCAGCAGCTCCTTCTCCCCGGAGGGGAAGGTCTTCAACAGCGGTTACCACTCTAGCATCGGCATCTCCCCAGCACACTAGCTCTAGCCATGTGGCTCCGGTACCAGGGCCAGCTGAGGGCTCTAGGTCCAAGGGTCCTTCTCAGTCGAGGGGGGCCTCAACCAAGGCGACGCAGACGGCGGCAGCAAGCTCCGGGGAGCCTTCTAGAGCTACTACGCCAATGGCATCACGGTCTTGCCCCGAGCGTCCAGTGAAGAGGTTCTGCGCTAGCTGGAGCGGAAGCCTTCCGAGGTAAATTTGATTTTTTTACCTCAGTTGATTGTTTATTATTGTAACTATGTTTTGAGTTTCTTCGTCCTTCATCCACAGAGTGCCCAAGAAAGGGGTTGAAGCTCCGGTTCCTGCAGCAGCACCTGATGCTGCGCAGATGGAAGCTCTAGCTCTAGTTCCAGCGCCGCCCCAAGAGGTGGCTGAGGCCGCGGCAGTTCCAGCGCCAGCTGTCGTGGTCCTTGACTTTGAGTCATCCCCTGAAGCTCCCGTGGTAGCACCGGACCATGGGAATGAAGATGTGCCAGCGGCACCAGCCCCGGAGGTTGAAGCTCCGGGTTTGGATGCTGAGATGATGGACGCCCCAGCTTCAGAGCTGGAGGTAGCTGCGGTTCCGGCCCTAGAGCCGAATGTTGTTGAAGAACAGGCAGCAGAGCTGGTGGTTGATGAAGCCCCGGCGGTAGAGCCGGTGATTGATGATGTTCTGGTGGCAGAGCCCGGTCTTGATGAAGTTTCAGCGCCTGAGCCGGTTGTCAAAGAAGTGCCGGCGCCCAAGCCAATGGCGGCCGAACCACCAGCGCCTGAACCGCAGTGGAGGAGGCGCCAGCGTTGGAGCCAGAAGTGGCTTCAGCTCCGGCCGAACCTTCAATGCCTACCCCGGAGGTAGTGATTCCAGAGGTGCCCGCGCGTGAGCCTGGGTGCCAAGATGAAGCTGCCGGTCCCCTGCCTGAGGGACCAGTTGCTGATGACCTGGCAGCTGGACCTTTGGAGCCAACTCCGGAGGTAGAAACTTCTGCTGCAGGACCTTCCTCGGCGGCAGCCGAGGCTATCCCGGAGGGCGGCCCTAGTGCCGTGGAATCCCAGGGGTCCTCTCTTTTAGAGTGGTACCCGATTTTTGTTATGCATAACCCGTTGGAACGAGCGGAGAGGACCCTGGCAGGTCTGGAGACAATCCCTTTGCCATTGTTTGTCGTCAATGCCTGCTCCAGCCTTCATCAAGTTCAACTGGACTTCTACAACGACAGCAAGGCCCTCGAGGAGGAGCACCAAACCCTTAGGAGGTGGTGCGACCGGGTCCAATTCGGGACCAAGCTGGCGCAGATGAGGCTGGCCGATGACAAAGAGTGGGTGAAAAGGGAGAAGGTCGGGTTGGAGTACTGGGGTCAGCTGCTGGACAAGAGGGAAAGCATGACGCAATACATCGACGACCAGTTCCGGGCCATCCATGAACAGGCCGTGGCCGCTAATGAAGCAGCGAATGAGCGCCAAGAGAAGCTCAGCGCCATCCACGACAGCCTCGTCAAGCGTCGGGAGGCTCTTGAGGAGCGGGAGAAGAAGCTCGAAGATGAAGAGCAAAAACTCATGGAGCTGTGGGATGACCTCGTGAAGAGGGAGGAGGAGCTTACTCAGAGGCCGACTCTGGGTGACAAGAGTCTCGCGGAGCGCACCAAGAAGCTGGAGGAGCACTGCGAGAAGGAGGAGAAGAAGGCCTGGCAGTGAGGACATGACCTCCACAAGAGGGAGAAAGAAATTGTTGCCAGAGAGAAGAAAGTGAGGGGCCAGGAGAAGGACCTGGTCGACCGCCAGAAGAAGATCCACCTCTGGGAGGAGGAGCTTAGTAAACTCGAAAGGCAGGTTGTTGAAAAGATTCAGCAGAATGCCACAGAGGTTGAGTGCCTTGCCCGGGAGAATTCAGAGCTTGTGACGACAAGCAGATCCTTGGAAGAGATGCGAGGCTCAATGGCTGCGGAGTCCCAACAAGTTTGGGACTTCTTGATTAAAGCCAATGACACACTGACGTCGATGGGTTTTAGTCCCGTGCGTCCAGATGATTCGGAGCCGGAGCTGGACCAGGCATTGTAGGCGTTGAGCTCGGCGGGCAACAAGCTCACCAGGATGGGTGATGTCATCGCGAACCAGCTGGAAACCGAAGGACAATTCCTGGCGAAGAACATCGTAGAGTACATGCTCACATGCTACACAAGCCGGGACCCTCACTTCCCACTAGACCCGGTGCTTGAAGGCCCCATCGACGGGGAGGGAGAAGCCGCCAAAGCTAACGTGTCGGAGGTTGCACAGAAGGTCGCCTCGTTCTTCCATAGGGTCTAGGACTCTCTCTTTGTAGCTCCCGCTTGTATCCTCTCTTCTTTTTCTCCAATTTTGTAATCTCTTGTCTCCATATTAATGAAATCCAAGAATTTTATGAATTTCATTTTTAGTCTTCAACACCTTTGTCCCACATTGCCCCCTGGTAGATGTACACAATTTAATTGTGAACATGTACCAAGAGGATGTAGCATTTTGTTGAAGACTTGCGTGCTTCGAACTTGTAGTTCGTAGGTCCGAAGTCGTCGATAGTAGGGGCCCCCTGAGGTTGTCGGAGCTTAGTTGCTCCGTCCGTGACCCTTGTCAACACGTAGAGTATTGACGGTTAGTCCTCTGGGGTTGTCGGAGCTTGATAGCTCCGGCAGCAACCACTGTCAACGCGCGGTGTGTCGACAGCAGACACCACTGGGGACTCTTACCAGCATATTTTTTTCACGTTGACGGCTGGTTCCCTGGATTTGCCAGAACTTTGTAGCTCCAGTGATGTCTACTATCAATGTTTGAAACATCGACAGTAGACAACCTTAGGGGGTGTCGGAGCTTTGATAGCTCCGGCTTCATCCACCATCATCATTAGATCTTTATTTTTCTTGCACACTAAAGTCAAGAAAAACAGTAAAATCCATTTCCTATCTATAACTCGTTTGCGGCTTACTATTCCAGAAATAAATTTTTAGGTCGAACGCAACTCTACTTACAATCAAGTGCACTGGCTTGTTTTCTCCAGGTCCGATCATTTCTGGACTCGCCTTACTTCGGCCTACCGGGGTGTAGGTATAGTGGCGTACTTAGGGTGCAGGACCAGGCTAAGTCGATAGCACACTCCGGACCTAGATTGGCTTGGCGGCATTCAGACGAGTAGACCAATAACAATGTTTAGACCCGAAAGAATTGACAATGCAACTTGAATATATATTAATTGGTCGAGCTAAAGTTTCTTAATAATTGCACAACTTTGTTATAGACAAGAAAGAGAAAAATAAAAAAATATTGATCCTGTACAAAATAAATTCATGTGGAGTCTGTTTTCACACAATGATGTCTTTCATTATAGGTCCGGGGTACAGTGGAAACAAGTACACTCTTAGGGTACAGAACCAGGCTAAGTGTGTTGCGTTTCTCATTTGGGCCAAGGTAGCTAGCTACAATTTTAGTTCTGAGACTGTGACAAGTGTTGCCTGAACTTTGCGGACCTTCCGGGGAAGGTCTGGCTGTTCTCCCGAAGGAGCTACCCTACTCTGTATAATGACTCTATAACATACATCACATGTAACTATAGACTCACCTCCGTGATATTAAGCGTATAACTTATGGAGGTGCTGAATGTTCCAAGGATTGGGGAGAGGTGTCCCATCCTCGGTTGCCAAGCGAACGCATCCCGGACGGGATACATTGTCACTCGGAAGGGTCCTTCCCAGCTGGGGGAGAGTTTGTTTAACCCTTCTCGAGTTTGTATTCTCTGTAGCACCAGATCGCCTTCCTCGAGCTATCGGTTGTGAACATGCCTTTGGTGATAGCGCCGAAGAGCTTGGCGATATCGGGCATTCCCAACAGCTACTCGGCACCTTCCCTCTTCAAGGAGGTCATGGTCTTCATGCCGGAGCTGGTCCTGCATGGCATCATCGAAGGTTTGGACCCGGAGCGACCCCAAGATGATTTCTGGAGTAAGGACTGCTTCAGCTCCGTACACCAGGAAGAAGGGTGTCTCTCCAGTTGACCGGTTTGGAGTTGTCCTCTTGGCCCACAAGGTCGGAGGAAGCTCTTCGATCCAATTGGCTCCATGTTTTTTCAGGCGCTCATATGAGCGCGTCTTGAGTTCTTTTAGGATTTCTGCATTTGCTCTCTCAGCTTGGCCATTGCTTGCCGGGTGAGCTACTGAGGCGTAGCTGACTTGAATGCCGAGGTCTTCACAATATCCTTGGAATGCAGAGCTTATGAATTGGGTCACATTATCAGTTATGATCTTGTTTGGGACTCCAAATCTGCATACGATGGACTGCAAGAAGTTGATAGCTGATTGCTTGTTTATTGTCACAACTGGAGTTGCTTTTGGCCATTTGGTGAACTTGTCAATGGCAACGTACAGGAACTTGTAACCTCCAACGGCTCTTGGTCAAGGTCCCAAGATATCCATCCCCCACACAGCAAATGGCCTTATAAGAGGTATCATTTGTAGATGTTGAGCTGGTGTGTGAATTTGATTTGCATGGGACTGGCATGCTACACATTTATTCACTAGCTCGATTGCATCTTGGAGTGTTGTAGGCCAGTAAAAACCATGCCGGGAGGCTTTATCGACCAGCGTGCGGGAAGACGTGTGGTTTCCACACTCGCCTCCATGGATTTCTGCGAGGAGCTCGCAGCCTTCTTCCCTTGTAATGCACTTCATTAGGACGTCGTTGGCACCACGCCGGTAGAGATCCCCTTCTACAAGTGTGTATCTTTTAGCCAATCTGACTATCTGGTCAGCGGATACATTATCTTCAGGAAGGAAATTATCTTTCAAGTAGCTACGGATCTCCGAGATCCATGTATTGGAGCTAACTTGAGGATTTGAGTCTTGCATGCTGGGTTGCTCGGAGCTTCCTGCAGCACCTACGACCCTTGATGGACGCCATGGTAACAGGGCCATCGGGACCACCAGCTTTGAGGTGCTGGTCTCGCCCCCTTCGCTCAGTTCGGCGGGCTAAGCTGTTGATCATGACAATCTCCGGACAAAGGTTCCGTCAGGAGCCGGAGCTCCGGTTGAAGCTTTCGTCGAGAGTTCGTCGGCTTCAGCGTTGTTGAGACGCTGGACATGGCAAAGATCCAGGACGTCAAAGTTTTTCTGAAGCTTGTGGACTTCAAGTAGGTATGCAGCTAGTTGAGGGTTGTTGCATCAGCATTCACCTTTGACTTGTTTTATGACGAGCTGCGAATCACCCTTTACCAATAGCTGCTTGACACCATATGATAGTGCCACCTTGAGCTCATAGATTAGTGCTTCATACTCCGCCATGTTGTTGGTCGCCTTGAAGTCAAGGTGAACCATGTATTTGACCTTCTCCCCGGTCGGAGCAAGGAGAAGGACTCCAGCTCCGGCCCCCTGCTTTTGCACGGAGCCGTCGAAGTAGAGTCCAGTGAGGCTCGGTGAAGACCGGAACCTTGGGTTCCAGCTTCTGCTCACTAGGGCCCCCAAGATTTGATGGAGAGGGGGTCCATTCCGCCATGAAGTCTGCCGGTGCTTGACTCTTAATTACTTGTCTTGGGACGAATTCAAGATCGAACTCGACCAGTTCCGCTGCCCACTTTGCAATGTTCCCAGTAGAGTTGGGATTATGCAAGATTGCACGCAGTGGATAAGAAGTTACCACTAAAATTTTTTGAGCTTGGGAGTAGTGTCGGAGCTTCCTAGAAGCAATAAGAACTGCATAGAGCAGCTTATGCACCTCCATGTACCGAGTTTTGGCGTCATGGAGTACTTCGCTGATGAAGTACACTGGGCGTTGGACTGTCCGGACCCTCCCGAAGGGGGCCGAAGCTTCCTCCTCATCAACACGGACCCTCCCAAAGGGGTCTAAACCTTTTCGAGGACTTCCAGGTTCTTGCTTGAAGAGCCTGGAGCTTCTTCTGCAGTGACTCAGACCTTCCCGGAGGGGTTCGGATCTTGTTGCTCAGCAATAGCATCTTCTTCATTTGAAGGAAGTTGATCCTCTGGCATCTCGCCTTGAGGATTTGGGTCTGGGAGCTGGGACCCAGACTCGTCTTCAGGTAGCTCCGGACCCTCCCGAAGGGGTTTGGATTCCTGAACTGGAGATGGTTCTGGTCTTATGCAACTAGGACCATGCTGACAACTTCGTCAGTTGCCGAAATGTAAAGCAGAAGTGGCTCACCAGGATTTGGAGCTACTAAGGTTGGTAGAGTGGTGAGGAGCTGCTTCAGCTCCTGGAATGCCTTTTCTGCTTCTTCAGACCATTGGAATGGTCTGGACTACCTTAATAACTTGAAGAAGGGTAGCACCCGTTGTGCCAGTCATGAGATGAACCGGCTTAGGGCAGATAGACATCAAGTCAGCTTCTGGACGTCCTTGAAGCGAGCTTGTGGTTGCATATATTCAATAGCTTTTATCTTCGCTGGATTTACTTCAATCCCTCGGTGGTTCACCAGGAATCCAAGAAGCTCTCTAGAGCTAACCCCAAAGACACACTTGTCCGGTTCATCTTCGTGCGTGTGACTCGCAACTTGTCGAAGAGAGTTTGCAAGGTGTCAAGGAATGACCCCTTGTTCTTGATCTTGACGACGATGTCATCGACTTACACTTCCACTACGTCTTTGATGAGCTCTTCAAAAGTTTTGTACATAGCTCATACAAACGTTGAAGCAGCGTTTTTGAGACCGAATGGCATGGCAGTGTAACAATATAATCCATCTACTTTGATGAAGGAAGTATGCTCTTCATCTTCCCTAGACATTCTGATTTGATGATACAAAGAATATGCATCTAAATAACACAGTAATTCGCACCCGAAGGTGGAATCCACTATCTGATCTATCCTAGGTAGCGGAAACGGATCTTTTGGACATGCCTTATTCAGTGTAGTGTAGTCGATACACATCCAAAGCTTCCCGCCGACCTTGGTTACAACGACTGGGTTTTCCAGCCATTTTTGGTGGAAGACTTCTCAAATGAATCTTGCTTCAAGCAAATTCTTCACTTCTTGACGTATGAAGTTTTGCCGCTCTACTGATTGCTTCCGAGGCTTCTGATGTACAGGCCGAGCGTCTTGATAAATCTTCAGATTATGCTCGATCACTTCCCTAGGGATCCTAGGCATTTGTGACGGTTTCCAGGCAAACACATCGACATTAGCCCGAAGGAAAGTGACGAGCGCGATTTCCTATTTGTCATTCAGACCTCCCGATATACGGGTGGTCAGAGCAGTGTCGGAACCGATTTGGACGACTTTGATGGGGATGTCGGTGTCACCGCTTGGTTGCACGCGAGGTGTAAAGGTTGAGCCTCGATGACGAATGCTCGGGGGTTTCGGAGCTTGCTCCTTTCCGGATTCATTCTCTCGCGATGTAGCAAGCGCATGGAGTTCTTCCAGAGCAGTCACTCCGACGGTGCGATCCCCGGGGATCCAGAGAACACCTGGTGGTGTTGGCATCTTCAACACCAAGTAGCCATAGTGGGCGGGAGCCATGAATTTGTACAAGGCTGGCCTGCCCAAGATGGCGTTGAATGATAAGTTGATCTGTGCCACGTCGAAGACCAACTTGTTAGTGCGGTAATTCTCCCGGGTCCCGAAGCTCACCGCGAGAGTAATGGCACCGAGTGGGGTTATGGCCCCCGGACCTACTCCGGAGAAAGGTCAGGAAGGGCGAAGATCTGAAGGTCGGAGCTGAAGCTTGAGGAAAGCTGCAAAGATTATGAGGTTCAGCCCCGAACCTCCGTCCACCATTACATAGTGGAGTTGGATGTTGTTGATGGTAGGAGATACCATCAGCGGAAGTTGGCCAGCTCCGATCATGTTCCGAGGGCAGTCCGAAGCATCGAAGGTGATGGTAGTGTCCATCCACTTCCGGTGTGGCTCTGCCCTGGCGGTGGGAGCTACTGAGGCCATGTCCTGCCGCATTGTCTTGAGGACACGGCGAGAGGTGATGTCCCACGAACCACCAAAGATGGTGTTCATGGTCTTCCGATGCTCGTTGTTGGAGACGTCGGAGTCGTCGTCGATGGAGGTGTAAATAGCCTTCAAGACCTTTTTATAGTCTTGAAAGCCTAACTCCTCTTCAGCCGAAGCTTCGTCGACTTTTTGTTTTCCTTCCCTATGACGGAAAGGAACTTCTTCGCAGCGCTTGTTGTAGCGCTCGGCAAGGTTCTGGACCTCTCGGCAGCCTTCCAGGTTGTGGCTGTTCGTCTTGTGTATAGGACACCACATCTTGAAGCAGCCTTCGTCTTCAGATGATGGCCGACGTTGTTTCTCGGGGCGTGGCCCCCGGCAACCCGGAGCTGCAGTTGCAGCGGCTGTAGGTGTGCCGGCCGACGACTTCTTCTTCTTGCCGTTGGACTTTTACTTCTTCTTGTCACTCCCGGAGGTAGTGGCTTCTCCCTTGGAGGACTCTTTGTTGTCCTCCAGAGGTGGTTGGGAGTGCATTTTAGGGCCCTCTGCAGCTTTGGTGCACTTGTCTGCCAAGCTGAATAGTTCTGTGATGCTGGTGACTTCCTTGGTCGCTAGCTACTCCAGCATCTTCTTGTCTCGTACACCCTGTCTAAATGCCACAATAACAGAAGCGCTTGGGGTAGAGGGTATGGTGTTTCGTACCTGGGAGAACCTCTGGATGAAGGATCGCAGGGACTCTCCCCCCTTCTGCTTGACAGCAAAAGGTCCAGTTCGGTGCCTGGTCGGGTGTATGATCTCCCGAAATTGGCGGTGAACTGTTGGCACAGTTCCGCCCAAATGTTGATGCAGTCGGGCGGAAGGCTCATGAACCAGGATCTGGCGGTCCCAGTTAAAGCCACAGGGAAATAATTGGCTATTACGGCCTCATTGCCTCCAACTGCAAGGATTGTGGTGGAGTAGATTTGGAGAAACTCAGCGGAATTGACAGTCCCGTTAAATTTCTCTGGCACATGAGGCCGGAACTTCTGTGTCCATCTGACCATGCGTAGGTGCATGGCCATGGCAGAATAGCCTCCTCCTACTCCCTCGGGAGCAGGACTGTCCCGAGCCTCTCGCCTCTCACGAGCACGCTCGATATGGACGCGGCCATCCTATTGACGGTAACAGCGACCAAGCTCTGCCCGGAGGTCGTGAGTCAAAAGTCTGGTTACCGTATGGGTGTGTCGCGCCCCAGAAGGCAGCGACGTCGCCTGTTGAGACGCAACACGCCTCCTGTGTTGTGAAGCGTGCGGACCAAGTCTACCCGACACGGTCCGATGTTGTGATGGGGCCTGCCCCGAGGGGGGGGACCTTGGTTGCTGATGCGATTGGCTGCTGCTGCAACCAAATGTTCCACATTGGCCCTCCACTGCTCCATTGCACCATAGGATGCTCCTGGAGGCGGTGGACGTTGGAGAAGAGCACGCGCGGCATGGAGTGCGTGTTCAGGGTTGTTGTTTGCCGATGCTGTGACCAACGCAGACGCCCCATCTCGCTGTCCAGCTTGATTCGCCGGTGCAGACGTGGCGGCGGTGGCATGACCCCTACTGGAGCCACAACACCTGCTGGATGCTGCATGTTTGAGGGATTGCCTCCAGCAGGTTGCGCAGCAGGGTTGCTGTTGGACGATCCAGTAGCAGAGTTCAACATGTTTGAATCTCGGGCGCCCCTACCTGGCGCGCCAACTGTCGCAGTCTGGTTACAGCAATTCTCCCGGTACTACTATTGGTAGCCCACGGAGTTTGTAGTTTGGTATTGGGCGTGCAGGGATTCAGAACACGATGGCAAGTTGACATGAGGATCTACGTGGTTCGGGCCGCCTAAGCGTAATACCCTACTCCACGGGGTGTGTAGTTGTTGTATTGAGTGTCTGAGCACTTGTGAGCCTGTGTCAGAGCCGAGTCTGGCCGAAGTCTCGCTGTGTATCGCTCGACCAGTCCTTTCATAGTACAGGGACATGTCGTTACATTGTTAGCCTGGCTCGACATGTGGCCTCGGCGGTTACTGATGCTTAATACACAATTAATGAGCTTAATTACCCTTAATAGTGTGGTAATGCGCCTTGACAGTGCCGTTACTTGTATTAAGAGCCCTCCGATCGTGTGTCATTAAGATGGTATTAATGACACTTAATCGAGTCTTGAAGTCTTTGATTGTCCCTTGAAGGTCCGAGTCGTTGGGGGTCCACTAGTCTGATTGTTGAGGCTGAAGGTCCGGCGGCTAGACATGTGGTAGCTCTGGAGCTTACCGTCTGTGATGGGTAGGTCCGGTGAAGTTGTACACGTGTCGGTACCGGGGCTTCCCTCTGTCGGGGCTTAGGTCCGGGAGTGCCGCACAGGTATTTAGCCCAGAGCTTTCCCATGTGTGGGACGTAGCTCCGGTTGCAGTATACACGTGTCAGCACCGGGACTAACCATAGAAGTGAGGCAGGTCCGGTCCCGTATGACACGTAGGGCCTTTAGTGGTCTTCAACTCAGACGAGTAAAGTTCCTTTGGTCTTTTTGCAGTCCCAAGGGTATACGGTACGCAGGGTACCGACAATATTCAAATTTTCAGCTTAAGCAAATTCTTGACTACCAAATTTTATTTCAATTTGTTGAGTTGATTTATTTTAGATATGCAATGAAAAATATGAAATCAACTCAAAAAGCAGGTTAGCGCATACAAGTGGGGATAGGAAATCCAAACCGATTTTCTGCAGTGAAACAGAGTCGTACGGGGTAGAAAACAAGACAGCCGACCAGGGGGTTCGGCCGACCTCCTGTTGGCTCTTCTATGGCTCTATTTCGTCGAGTCGTTTTGCTCATTCGGTCGCGACGTGTTTTGATATGCAACGTTAATTTTGCACGTCGGGATTTCATGTCTTGGGGACATGTTTCCCCCACACTTGTTTCCTGAATTCATTAAGTAGGCGGGGAACGACACATTTCACTGAGGATTTTTTGTAGGATATCGAGGAGGATCAATACGAGAAAACAGAATGCAACGGCGCGAAGGGAGAGTCGTCCGACCCTAGGGTTCGGCCGACCCCCTTCTGGCTCCGTTCGGGCCACATTTTCTCAGTCGATTAAATGGGCCCCATAGATGATGAATTGGATGGGCCCATTGAATGTAGGCCTAGAGGGGGGTGAATAGAATTTTTGTTGGATCCTGCAACACTCAACAACAAGTTCAATACCAGAGAAATCGGACTAGTCTGGTAAAGTGCAGACTAGTGTGGTGTTCACAGACTAAGTTGATCAAGATTAATCGATTAGGTTGATTATTCAATGTGTGCAGCGGAAATATAGAATCAAACAACAGTTTAACAGTTGTATATTGGATTGTATCACAATTAAGGCTTGTGTTCTACAATTTATTGTAAATTGAACAATGTGTATCAAACCCTAGAGTAAGTTGATCAATTTGAGTGATGAACACAAAAAGGACAAGACACACGATTTATCCCGTGGTTCGGCTACCACGAAGGCAACCTACATCCACGTTGAGGAGTCCACAAAAGGACTGGGTCTTCTCCAACCCTACCCTCGTCGGATCGCCATGAAGGCCATCTCTCTTCCACTAATCACAAAGGGGTGAATAACCAAATTCAAGGGGCGTTCTCACACGTTGAGAGCTCCCTTAGATTACAAATCACAATGCCACCAAAAACACACTCAGAAATTACAATAGAAACGCAGGAGTGTGTTAGAGATTCAAACCAAGAGCTCAATGATGTGTGCCAAGTGTCTCTCCAATGATCTAGAAGTAATCCTTGATGGATTGATCGATCTTGCACTTAATTTCATGGAGAGAAGTGGTTTCTGAGTCTCTTGGGAGGTGTGACGGCGCTAGGGTTCGAGAGAGTATAAAAGTGTGTCGTGCACCTCTATTTATATGGGGTTTCTAAAAGTGACCGTTAGGGTTCAGAAAGATCGGACTAGTCCGTGGTGGTCACTGGACTAGTACGGTATGCTGTGTGTAGCAAACCCTAAGTGTCCCGAAATATCGGACTAGTCCGGTCGAAAACGGACTTGTCCGATTTCACTACGGGAAATCTTCGGACTAGTCCGATAGCCATCGGACTTGTCCGGCCATGTGAAACCCTAAGTGTGTTGGATGACAAGTCCGCACTTGGAGGACTTGTCCGATTTAGATCAGTGGGTATTTCGGACTAGTCCGTGTAAACATCGGACTTGTCCGAAGTGGATCAGAAGGAATATCGGACTAGTCCGGTTAACAACGGACTTGTCCAATTTTGTGTGACTTGTGAAGTGTGTTGAGGACTAGTCCGCCCTGGGGAGGACTAGTCCGACTCAAGTCAGAAAGATATCGGACTAATCCGACAGATATCGGACTTGTCCGATCTGGTGCAGAAAGGATATCACACTAGTCCGGTTGATATCGGACTAGTCCGGTCCTGTGTAACTTTGTGCAATATGTGTGTGTGCTTAAATATAATTGAGCTCTTGGGTGTGTTTCCTTAACACACTCCATACACAATAATCTACTATTTCTTTTCCTTGAGCTCAAGTTCACTTTGCTCCTCATTGTCCCTTCTTTTTGGTATTTTGCTCATTTTTCATTATTGGCCTGCATTCATCTCAACAAAAAGGTTAGGATCCCAATTGCTTGTCATAAATCATCCAAAACCCACAATGGAGTCCTAGATGCACTTTCAATCTCCCCCTTTTTGGTGATTGATGACAACCAATTGAGATTTCACAAAATATGACAAAAAGAGATGAGATTTTCATAAAGTATGCACATATGACTCAAAAATACATCAAGCAGTAAGAGAAATATCCATATGTGCATTCTTTATGGTGGGATGCATAACTAAGTGCATTGAAACATTGAGAATGACATAATTTACATTGATGAATCAATACAAAGTACATATGTCATTTCAGGAGCAAAGTTGCAGATTTCAACACATACTTGCAAATTAATTAAGCATTTCAACACAGAACCATAGTTAACATGAAAACAGAGTTAAAGCATTACAATCACAAAGAAAGATAAAGAGAACTCTCTCCTCGCATCCTACCACAGCTAAAGCTAAGACTCCCCCTCAATCTCTCCCCCTTTGGCATCAAGATACCAAAAAGAAGGAGAGGAGGGTCCTAGGGTCTTCACTCTTCACTGTCGCTCCTCTCGTTGTCGTCTTCGTCTTCATCATCATCAGCTTGACGAGGAGGGGAAGGAGGAGGAACGGAGCCACTCGAGCCCCCAATGCCAAAGTAGGCAAGCTCAGAGGGGTTCAAGGGCGCGAGCTCAGTGAAGTCTGGGTCAGAATCCTCAGAAATCACTGGAGATCCAATGGTATCGATCTCCAGCTTCTGGCAAATTTGTTTTACATTGGCCTTTATGTACTTCATGTCCTCCCTTCTCTTCTGGTTGAGCTTTTGGACTTTCACTTCGGTCTTTTTGCAGGAGGAGAATATGGCGGCCAGGTACTTGAGGATCCCACTAGCTGATTCTCTCTGAGGGGCTTCCCTTGAAGTAGGGACAGCTCTGGCACCTTCACTTGATCTTGCAGGTGCCTCGGGACTGGAGGCCGGCGAGGGAGCAGCCTGGACACTCACTGGTTGAGGCTTCTGAGGCCTTAAAGGAGTGTGCTCCACATCCTTCACGAACTCAATACCTGTGACTTTCTCAATCATATACATGAGGTAGGGAGCATGGCCACATGACCTGTTAGGCATGCAGGATATGTTGACCATGTCATTCCAGATGTATTCCGCCACATCAAATGGGCAGTCCTTGCTTATGACTCTCATCAAAGTCTAGAGGTATCCTTGCACACTCCCTGCATCCCCATCCTTAGGGGCAATAGTCTTCCTCAGCACTCTGTTGAGGACCACAAAGAATGGTTTCATGTTCTTTGTAGAGGGAGGGACATACTTTGAGTTCGGCTCATATAGGGATTTCATCCTATCCTTCTCCATGACACCTATGTTGTGGATGATCAGCCTGTCATGTCCAAAGGTGTCCAGATGGAGCAGATTAGTAAAGTCCTCTTGAGTGATACTATACTTAGATCCGTGTGTCATCCAAGTAACACTCTCTTTATCCTCACTTGAGAACTGTGCAATCACTTCATCATTCCAGTTATGCCTGAAGGCAAAGAGATCCTTCAGGCCATGCCTCTCAACTGTTGCAATGACTTCATCAAAAGTTGAGCACTTCTTCTTCTCAAGGTGTGCCCAGTCAATCCACTAACTGCGCACCACCGGTGTCTTCATCGGTAGATACACCGATTTGTAGAAGTCTGCATGGAAGTTGCACCAAAACCTTCCATCGACAGCTTGCTTTGGCCTGCCATACCAGTCAATGCTTCTGAACTTGGCTGCATAATCACTTCACTTGCCGTTGAACTTCTCCTCAGTAGGGTCCCGGACCCCTTCCCTGGGAGCATGGAGCTTCAAGGGCCCGACTGGCCCCGTTGCTATCCCCTTGCCCTTGCCCTTGGCTTGGCGAGAGGTACCTGAGGATGCTGCTGCCTTTGACACTGGCTTCTTTGCCAGCACCTTCCTCCGAACCTGAGGAGGTGAAGGAGCTGGCTCCGAGGGTCTTTCTTGGCGTTTCTTGCCAAGACCCGTCGAGGACCGAGGTGCCACTTCGTGGTCCAACTCGGCCTCAAAGTCAGAGATTTCGTTGTTTGAGCTCGACATGATCTGAGAATGATTTTGCAAGAATGATGGTAAGTGATACAAGGCATAGGTATGAAAAGATAGCAATGAATTGCATTGAGGAATTGAAAAATTAGGTTTTCAGTTCAGAAACATCGGACTTGTCCGGTGCACAGGAACGGACTAGTCCGGAGGACCGGACTTGTCCGTGCATGGACTGGACTAGTCCGGTTTTCATCCTCAAAAACCTAATAGATTGGTCAAGGAATGATTCCTAATGCAAATCTAGTCTAGCATGCACGTAGTACATCAAATAAGCATGTATCTAGTGAAGGATGCTAGGCTATACGATCAACAATGGAGAAAAACAAGATTTCTAGGGTTTTGAAGAAAGTTACCGAAGTAATCGATTGAAGCTTGAAGGTTTGGGGGTTGGAGGCCGGACAAGTCTGCTAGCTTCAATCCCCAAGAGGTCAAGCTTGATCTCCGCCCAAATGTGGACTTTTTCGATGGAGGGAGCAGAGAATCGCCTTGGTAGCTTGAGCGCAAGAGAGAGGAAGGCGTGAGCAAATGTGGGGATGAGAAGATTAGGGTTTGGTGGCGGCTAGGGTTATGGACACGAAAAATCGGACAAGTCCGGACATGACCGGACTAGTCCGAAGTCATCCAGAGAGCTATATCGGACAAGTCCGGACATGACCGGACTAGTCCAAAGTCATCAAGAGAGCTATGTCGGACTAGTCCGTGGTCTATCGGACTAGTCCGGTCCAACCGGCACTCTGCGGACTAGTCTGCAAGAGCGGACTAGTCCGGGGTAACCACGGACTAGTCCGTGGTCACCAGGAGAAATTGCATAGCCCATTCATATATATTTGAAGGTTCATTAATAGAGAATAGGTGGGACAAAACAAATCAATTAATCTTGATGAATTTGACCAGTAAGCATACAACAATCACACAATGATCATAATTCATCAAGATCTAATAATTGACATAGTTTTTTGAGAAAAAATGAAGAGGGATGATTTTCACAATTCAGTCAAAATTTTGAAGAGGTCATACACGTATGCAACTTTTCAAGCCACACTCTGAGAATCAAGGATATTTAGTTCATTTCGGAGTTCGCAAAAACGCTTTTCATCAAGTGGCTTGGTGAATATGTCGGCCAATTGTTTTTGGGTGTTGACATGTGAGATGGTAATGTCTCCTTTCATGGAATGGTCTCTCAAGAAATGATGTCTTATGTCTATGTGTTTAGTTCTAAAGTGCTCAACTGGATTGTGGGCTATTTTAATGGCACTCTCATTGTCACAAAGGAGAGGAATACGGTTCATATTGTAACCGTAATCTCTTAGAGTTTGTCGCATCCAAAGGAGTTGTGCACAACAACTCCCGGCTGCAACATACTCAGCTTCGGCTATGGATAAAGCAATAGAATTTTGTTTCTTGGATGACCAAGAAACTAAGGATCTCCCTAGGAATTGGCATGTGCTGGAGGTGCTTTTTCTATCTACTTTGCACCCAGCATAATCTGCATCGGAGTAACCAATGAGATTGAATTTTGAGCCTTTTGGGTACCAAAGACCAAGGTTGGGTGTATGAACTAAATATCTCAAGATTCTTTTTACGGCTGTCAAGTGACATTCCTTAGGGTTGGCTTGAAATCGTGCACACAAACATACACTCAACATTATATCTGGCCTAGATGCACATAAGTAAAGTACAGATCCAATCATGGAGCAATATACCTTTTGATCGACGCTAGGTCTATCTTCATTTAGATCCAAGTGGCCATTTGTTGCCATGGGGGTCTTTATAGGCTTTGCCTTGTCCATGCCAAACTTCTTGAGTATGTCCTGCGTGTACTTGGTTTGGCTTATGAACGTTCCTTCCCTTTGTTGCCGCACTTGGAATCCCAAGAAGTACTTCAATTCTCCCATCATTGACATTTCAAACCTGTCTGTCATGATTCTACTAAATTCTTCACAGAAGGATTGGTTAGTTGACCCAAATATTATGTCATCAACATAGATTTGACAGATAAAAAGATCATTATCTAAATTCTTTGTGAATAATGTATAGTCTATTTTTCCAATTTGAAAACCATTTTCAATTAAGAAATCTCTAAGACACTCATACCAAGCTCTAGGAGCTTGTTTGAGGCCGTAGAGAGCCTTACGTAATTTATATACGTGGTTGGGGAATTCTTCGTCTTCAAACCTGGGTGGTTGCTCCACGTACACTTCTTCCTTGATCGGTCCGTTGAGGAAGGCGCTTTTCACGTCCATTTGATACAGCTTGAAATCATGGTGAGTAGCATATGCAAGTAATATTCTAATAGATTCAAGCCTAGCTACTGGAGCAAAAGTCTCATTGAAATCCAAACCTTCGACTTGTGAGTACCCTTTGGCCACAAGTCACGCCTTGTTTCTTGTTACCACTCCGTGTTCGTCTTGTTTGTTGCGGAAGACCCACTTGGTGCCCACTATGTTTGCATTGGATCTTGCCACAAGTTCCCACACCTCGTTCCTCTTGAAGTTGTTCAATTCTTCTTGCATTGCCACCACCCAGTCCGGATCCTTCAATGCTTCCTTAATCCTGTGTGGTTCCAAAAAGGAGACAAACGAGTAATGCTCACAAAAGTTAGCTATGCGAGATCTAGTGGTTACTCCCTTTTGGATGTCACCAATGATGTTGTCGATTGGGTGATCCCTTTGAATGCATTGGTGTACTCTTGGGTGGGGCACTTGGGGAGTTGTGTATTCATGATCGTTTTCTTCTCCCCCTGAGTGGTTGCCCTCGTTGACTTGTTGATCATCTTCATACTCTCGTGCTTGTGTTGAAGCTCCCCCTTGATTGTTGGTCTCCTCTTGTGGTTCATTTTCCTCATTAATGTGTGAAGGTGACTCTTGTGGTCGAACTTCACCAAGAGCCATTCTTTTCAATGCTAGACAAGGATCTTCTTCTTTACCTAATTCACATGGATCAACTTGCTCCTTTTGGGAGCCGTTAGTCTCATCGAACACTATGTCACGTGCTACTTCAACAAGTCCGGAGGCCTTGTTGAAAACACGATAGGCGTAGGTGTTCGAATCGTAACCGAGCAAGAAACCTTCATCGGACTTCGAAGCGAACTTTGAAGTCCTAGGCTTCTTGTTCAGTATATAACATGGAGAACCGAAAACTCAAAAGTATGAAATGTTTGGTTTGTTACCGGTGAGTAGCTCATAGGGAGTTTTCTTGAGTAGTCGATGAAGATAAAGCCGATTTGCGGCATGGCAAGCGGTGTTAATCGCTTCCGCCCAAAATCGATCTGAAGTCTTGTATTCATCGATCATTGTCTTGCCATCTCTATGAGTGTTCGGTTCTTCCTTTCGGCAACACCATTTTGTTGTGGTGAGTATGGCGCTGAAAATTCGTGCTTGATGCCCTCTTCATCAAGGTACTCCTCCACTTGTATGTTCTTGAACTTTGTGCCATTGTCGCTTCGAATACTCTTGATTGACAATGAAAACTCGTTTTGAGCTCGCTTGAAGAATTTCTTGAGTGTTCCTTGTGTTTCTGACTTATCATGCAAAAAGAAAACCCAAGTGAAGCGAGAAAAATCATCAATGATAACCAAACCGTATTTGTTACCGCCGATGCTTATGTAAGCAACTGGACCAAACAAGTCCATGTGAAGTAGTTCGAGCGGTCTTGTTGTAGTCATGATGTTCTTTGCGGGATGATGTGCTCCAACTTGCTTCCCGGCTTGGCACGCGCTACAAGGCCCGTCTTTCTCAAAAACGACATCTTTCAAACCTCGGATGTGATCGCCCTTGAGGAGTTTTTGAAGATTCCTCATACCAACATGCGCTAGCCGTCTATGCCACAGCCAACCCATGTTGGTTTTTGCAATCAAGCATGTGTCGAGTTCGGCTTTATCCTTGTTGAAGTCAACAAGGTAAAGCTTTCCCTTCAACATACCCTTGAATGCAACGGAACCATCACTCGTCCTTGAGACGGTCACACCCTCTTTAGTGAACAAGCAATTATAACCTTTGTCACATAGTTGAGATATGGACATCAGGTTATAATCTAGATTCAACATGTAAAACATGAGAAAGCGTGTGTTCAGAGGATATTGAAATTTTACTGGTACCGAGCACCTTTCCTTGACTATTATCTCCGAAGTAGATGCCTTCGTTTGGGTCCTCGTTTTCTTCATATTCCACGAACATCCTCCTTTCTCCGGTCATGTGGTTGGTGCATCCACTGTCTAGCACCCATTTGGATCCACCAGAGGAATAGGCCTGCAAAAACAAATTATGCTTTGGTTTTAGGTATCCAAGCTTGCTTGGGTCCTTGGAGGTTAGTTACAATACATTTGGGCACCCACACATGGGATTTTGTGTTCCCATGGCGTGGCCCAACATAATAAGCATAAACCTTACCAAGATTGTTTCTCATTAATACATAAGAGGCATCAAAAGTTTTAAATAGAAGATGCTGTTGTTTATGAATCGGACTAGTCTGGGTGGCCGGACTTGTCCGGATGACCGGACTTATCCGGACACCGACCAGACTAGTCCAGTATTCATGCGAGTTCAGTTTCTTATTCTTCAACTTATCAGTTTGAGAGGATCTTCCCTTCACAAAGGAGATCCTTCCCCTGTTATTCTTATGACTTCCAGCATGTTGCTTTTCATGATAAGAGTAACCAATGCCATATTTGACATTTGGAGGTCTTTGGACCAAGTATGCACTACGTGCATAGTTGATCTTCTCCTTGTCAAATATTCCATACTGGGTAGGATTTTTATCCTTTGTGGAGGTTGACTTCTCCTTCAAACTGGTGTTGATTTTACTACATGTGCACATATGAACAAGATCAGTTTTAGTGGGTTGAGAAGGTGAACTTGAAGAGGAGGAAGGTTCACTTAGCTTGAGTGACTCAACTTGCACTTCAAGGATTTTGTTAACCTTGATCAGGTCAGCAAGTTGGTCCTTGATTACAACATTTGAGTCGGTTAACTCCAAGCAAGTTTTCTTGCTTGAAGCTAGCTCAAGCTCTAGTGAACTATTTTTCTCCTTTTCAAGCTCTAGGAGTTTGTCAAGTTTGACATACTTCTCCTTTTGGGAGATAATCATGTCCCCTTGACGATCAATTAACCTCTCCTTCTCAACAAGTTGGTCAAGTAAAAATTTCATTTTAGTAGCAGTTTTCCTATCTAGTCCATTTAGCATATCCTCATCATCACTATCTAGTTCATCATCACTAGAGTAGGAATGCATGGAAGGGGTTTTGATGTTTACCTTGCGTTTACCTTCCTTTGCCATGAGACAAGTGCCATTTCCCTTCTTTGCACCGAGTGTGGGGAAGAGTGTGGATTTCTTGGATGTGCTTTCTATGGCTATGCTAGCCATCCCTTCTTCATCGGATGATGAGGACTCATCGATTGAGTCCCACTCCTTCCCAATGTGTGCTTGTTCGGCTTGTTTCTTCTTCTTGAAGAATTTCTTAGGTTGAGGCTTGGTTTCTTTAGTTTTCTTCTTGTTGTCCTCATACGGGCAATTGACTATAAAGTGGTTATACTCACCATAATTATAGCACGCCCGCCTCATCTTTGGCTTCGTCCTTTCCTTGTACTTTCCTTCACTTGATTTTGTTCCTTGTCTCTTCTTCATTATTCTCTTGAACTTTTTCATGAACAAAATCATATCCTCTTCATCTAGCTCACTACTCTCGTCATCACTGTCCTCCTCTAGTTGTGCTTCTCTTGCTTCTTTGGATAGAGGCTTGAGAGTAGATTTTAAGGCAACTCCTTTCTTCTTGGCCGAGGTGAGTTCGGCAATTTCTTTGACGTGCTTGGCTTGTTTCTCCATCATTTCAAAGTTGATAATTTTACCAAGCAATTCATTCGGAGTCATCCTTTTTTAACCGGGGCTTTCTCTGATCATTGAGCATAGCGTGACATTGCGAGGCATAAAATCTCTAAGGATGAGCTTTACCACCTCGTGGTCATTCCACTTCTTGCTCCCATATGATCGAACCTTGTTGACAAGTGTCTTCAATCGATTGTACATATCCTGGGGTGACTCATCTTCCTCAATTGCGAATCTTCCTAGTTCGCCTTCGATCATTTCAATTTTTGCCTCACGCACATGCCGGTCACCATCATGTGCTGTTTGTAGTGTATCCCATATCTCCTTAGCAATTTCGAGTCCATCCACCTTGGTGAACTCGTCTCGACTGAGAGAGGAGGTGATTACGGCTGCGGCTTGAGCGTTTCTATGGATGGCCTGCTCTTGACTTGGGGTGAGCTCTTCGTCGTCATTTGGAATATCTATCCCTGTACATACAACATGCCATAAACTTGGGTTGAGGGAAATCAAATGCATCTTCATATTCTGCCTCCACATGGAGTAATCACTCCCATCGAAGTGTGGAGCTTTTCCATGTGGGATAGATAAGTAGTGATTGTTATTGGAATTTATACGATCATAATTAAAAGGATATCGGGAGTAGTCGGTGTGACTACTCCCCTTCTTCTTCTCATCAACTTTCGCTTTCCCTTTTGAAAGTGCCGTCTTTCTAAGGAGCGCCTTTAGCTCCAGCATCTCCTCATCGTCGTCCTCGATGTCTTGAATGGCTTCGAGGTACTTCTCCAGTTTTTGGGTCTTGTCGTTGTTGTCTTCCTCTTGGTTGTTGATTTTGTGGACGTCCTTCATGTCCGACATGATCTCTTCTAGTGGTTAAACTCTTTCTTGAAGAACCAAGCTCTGATACCAATTGAATGTAGGCCTAGAGGGGGGGTGAATAGGCCTTTTGAATTTTTGTCGGATCCTGCAACACTCAACAACAAGTTCAATACCAGAGAAATCGTACTAGTCCGGTAATGTGCAGACTAGTCCGATGATCACGGACTAAGTTGATCAAGATTAATCGATTAGGTTGATTATTCAATGTGTGCAGCAGAAATATAGAATCAAACAACAGTTTAACAGTTGTATATTGGATTGTATCACAATTAAGGCTTGTGTTCTACAATTTATTGTAAATTGAACAATGTGTATCAAACCATAGAGTAAGTTGATCAATTTGAGTGATGAACACAAAAAGGACAAGACACACGATTTATCCCGTGGTTCGGCTACCACGAAGGCAACCTACATCCACGTTGAGGAGTCCACAAAAGGACCGGGTCTTCTCCAATCCTACCCTCGTCGGATCGCCACGAAGGCCAATCACAAAGGGGTGAATAACCAAATTCAAGGGGCGTTCTCACATGTTGAGAGCTCCCTTAGATTACAAATCACAATGCCACCAAAAACACACTCAGAAATTACAATAGAAACGCAGGAGTGTGTTAGAGATTCAAACCAAGAGCTCAATGATGTGTGCCAAGTGTCTCTCCAATGATCTAGAAGTAATCCTTGATGGATTGATTGATCTTGCACTTAATTTCGTGGAGAGAAGTGGTTTCTGAGTCTCTTGGGAGGTGTGACGGTGCTAGGGTTCGAGAGAGTATAAAAGTGGGCCGTGCACCTCTATTTATATGGGGTTTCTAAAAGTGACCGTTAGGGTTCAGAAAGATCAGACTAGTCCGTGGTGGTCACCGGACTAGTCCGGTGTGCTGTGTGTAGCAAACTCTAAGTGTCCCGAAATATCGGACTAGTCCGGTCAAAAACGGACTTGTCCGATTTCACTACTGGAAATCTTCGGACTAGTCCGATAGCCATCGGACTTGTCCGGCCATGTGAAACCCTAAGTGTGTTGGATGTCAAGTCCGCACTTGGAGGACTTGTCCGATTTAGATCAGTGGGTATTTCAGACTAGTCCGTGTAAACATCGGACTTGTCTGAAGTGGATCAGAAGGAATATCGGACTAGTCCAATTAACAACGGACTTGTCCGATTTTTATGTGACTTGTGAAGTGTGTTGAGGACTAGTCCGCCCTGGGGAGGACTAGTCCGACTCAAGTCAGAAAGATATCGGACTAGTCCGACAGATATCAGACTTGTCCGATCTAGTGCAGAAAGGATATCGGACTAGTCCGGTTGATATCGGACTAGTCTGGTCCTGTGTAACTTTGTGCAACATGTGTGTGTGCTTAAATATAATTGAGCTCTTGGGTGTGTTTCCTTAACACACTCCATACCCAATAATCTACTATTTCTTTTCCTTGAGCTCAAGTTCACTTTGCTCCTAGTTATCCCTTCTTTTTGGTATTTTGCTCATTTTTCATTATTGGTCTGCATTCATCTCAACAAAAAGGTTAGGATCCCAATTGCTTGTCATAAATCATCCAAAGCCCACAAGGGAGTCCTAGATGAACTTTCACCCATTAGTTGGACATGGAGAATTTAAACATAATTTAAAGAAATGGCATGGAAATCGATTAGATTTACCACGTCAAATTCTTTTTCTATATCCTTTTGGGAATCGAGAAATAATTTGAGTTGGTGCCCATTCACTTTGAATAGTTGATCGTCATCCCCTTGGAGTGTGATTGCTCCATGGGATGAAGTCTCTACTACAGTGAAGGGTCCTTCCCATTTACTTCTAAGCTTGCCATGTCCAAAGAGTTTAACACTAGAGTTAAAGAGTAAAACTTTATCTCTAGGTTTGAACTCTTTCGGCGTAATCCTCTTATCGTGCCATCTTTTGGTTCTCTCTTTATAAATTCTGGCATTGTGGTACGCCTTATCTCTCCATTCCTCCAACTCAGATATTTGCTTCAATCGGTGACTTCCAGCTTCATTAAGATTCATGTTCCACCGCTTGATGGCCCAATACGCTCTATGTTCCAATTCTACAAGAAGATGGCAAGTCTTCCCATAGACAACTTGGAAAGGAGACATGCCTATAGGTGTCTTGTAGGCAGTACGATATGCCCACAATGCGTCGGGTAGTTTTTGCTTCCATCCCGTTCCCATTTCCAAGACAGTCTTTCGCAGAATATTCTTAATTTGCTTATTAGATGTTTCTGCTTGACCAATTGTTTGTTGGTGGTATGGGGTAGCAATGTTATGATGGACTCCGAGTTCCCTTAAAAAGTTCCGAAAGGTCATATCTATGAAATGAGACCCTCCATCACTTATGACCATACGGGGAGTTCCAAAGCGTGGGAAAATGTTATGGAACATTTTCCTTGCTTGCTTGGAATCAGCATTTTTGCATGGCAATGCTTCTACCCATTTTGACACATAATCGATGGCAACCAGAATATACTCGCAATCATAAGACCTAGGAAAAGGTCCCATGAAATCAATACCCCATACATCAGATAATTCCACTTGGAGATTGTATGTTAGGGGCATCGCATTGCGAGCAGATATTCCTCCATGCTTCTGGCATTTCCAACATCTACGAATGAATTCCTTGGTATCTTCATACACTGAAGGCCAATAGAATCCACTATGCTAGATCTTTACCTGTGTATGGTAAATACCGTAATGACCACCATTGGGGCCAACATGACATTTCTCTATAATTTTGTTGCCTTCGATTGATGGGACACACCTTCTAAGAAGGCCATCGGCCCATACTCGATAGAGGTAAGGGTCATCCCAAAGGTGTATACGACTCTCATAAATGAGTTTCTTTTTGTTCTCCCCTGGTGGTACGTACCCCGTGACCATAAAGTTCACGGTATCCGCATACCAAGGGTGAGAGTCTGTCACCTTGAGGAGTATATCATCTCGTAGGAAGTCATTGATAGGTATGTCCATGGTTTGTGTGACTTCCATACGTGAAAGATGATCTGCTACTGAATTCTCTACTCCTTTCTTATCTCTTATTTCCAGATCAAATTCTTGGAGTAGAAGAATCCATCGAATTAGCCTGGGTTTAGCATCCTTTTTGGTAAGCAGATATTTCAAAGCAGCATGGCATGTGTAGACTATGACCTTTGCTCCAGCCAAATAGGATCTAAACTTGTTTATAGCAAAAACTACTGCTAGGAGCTCTTTATCAGTTGTGGCATGATTGAGTTGGGCTCCTGTTAGAGTTTTGCTAGCGTAGGCTATTGTGTGATGCTTTTTATCTTTGGTTTGGCCTAAGACCGCACCAACAGCAAAGTCACTGGCATCACACATGATTTCGAACGGCAGCGTCCAATCAGGGGGTTGGACAATTGGAGCTGAGATGAGTGCCTTTTTGAGTATCAAATGATTTAATAACTTCATCATCGAAATCAAAGGGAGCTTCTTTAGCTAATAGGTTGGTGAGGGGTCTAGCGATTTTGGAGAAATCCTTGATAAGTCGTTGGTAGAACCCTGCATGACCTAAAAAGCTGCGGATTCCCTTAACATTGATAGGAGGTGGAAGTTTTTCAATAACTTCAATTTTAGCTTTGTCCACCTCTATCCCTCTCTTGGACACCAAGTGTCCAAGAACGATGCCTTTCCGAACCATGGAATGGCACTTTTCCCAATTAAGCACAAGGTCCTTCTCCTGTCATCTTTGTAAGACCCTGTCTAAATCTTCTAAAAATGATCAAAAGTTTTTCCATAGACAGAGAAATCATCCATGAAAAATTCTATGATATCCTCGATCATGTCTGAAAATATAGACATCACGCATCTCTTGAAAGAGGCAGGAGCGTTACATAGTCCAGAGGACATACGCCGGTTGGCATAGGTTCCGTAACGACATGTGAACGTGGTCTTACTTTGATCATCGAGATGGATAGGAATTTGATGATATCCCGAATACCCATAAAGGAAACAGAAGTAGGAGTGTTTTGCCAATCGCTCTAACATCTCATCAATGAAGGGCAATGGAAAATGGTCTTTCCCTATTGCCTTGTTAAGTGTTTGGTAGTCAATGTACATCCTCCATCCCGTGACGGTCCGTTGAGGAATTAATTCAATCGTCTCTTTTTGAACGACCGTCATACCTCCCTTCTTAGGCACTACTTGAACTGGACTTACCCATTCACTATGAGAAACAGGGTAAATGTTCCCGACATGCAGAAGTTTCAAGACTTATTTCTTGACAACTTCCCGCATTGCATTATTCAATCGCCTTTGAGGTTCCCTTGAGGGGACACTCTTAGTGTCAATAGGAATACTATGGGTGCATAACACTGGACTAATTCCCTTGAGATCCTGAAGTGAATATCCAAAAACAGCTCTATGCCTTTCTAACATGGCTATGAGTTTGAGCGTTTCATCATCTGAAAGCTTGTCACTTATGATAATTGGGGCTTCCAAATCGCCATTTAGAAAGGCATAATGTAGGCCTGGAGGTAGAATCTTGAGCTCAACGGGAGGTTTTGGGGAGAGCTCTTCTTTTGGCAATTCTTTTTCTTCCTGAAATTCATTCTCCTCTTGGATGAAGTCTTCTTCTCCTTTAATTTCAGGGGGTTCTAAAAATGGAAGGGTCCTTACCTCCTCCGTTGGCTCATCTTGGATGGGAGATTCTGCAGATGTGTTCTTTGAGCGCAGAATAGGTATGGAGAAGTTTCTCCCTCCAAGATTGATATTGAGGCTTCCTTCCAAAGGAACTTCCATGAGAAATTTCTCTATGGGGATCCCTATCATGACGTCGAAATCTTGGATTTCAAACACGTGAAAATCTAAGAGAGCCTCAACATCTTTGTGTCTAACAGACACTTGTTGCAGAACCCCACATCCTTCAAGAATGGTTCCAAATGAATCTCAGAAGGATTTGCGTGTTGATGCCAATGGCACATCGCCAAGAATGGCGAGAGCACAAGAATCGGAAATGAGATTTGCTCCAACAGTAGGGTTGTGTAGGATTCTCATTGGTGTCCCTCTAATAGAACATAAAATGGTAGCCACAGGTGAGGTCATCCAAAGAATTTCGGGTGAATTCTCGACTTCGGTTGTCCACTCTCTGCTTAGGATAGAGGTCAACTCCTTGACCGTCTAACGGACGAACACCCCTTCAGGTGGTTCAGGTGGAGTTGGTAGCAATGAAGATTTCCTATAGCAACAATACTTCAAGGTATTTATATAATCTTCAAAAAGCTATTCCTCGAATAAAAATGGAAACTGCGAGGCTTGAGTTTCTTATACCTTCGTAGTCTCATGTTCAGGAGAGGATTCCTCTGGCAAGGCTTGGGGTAAACAAGAAATGGGTTCATCCTTGTCCAAGAGTGTATCCTCCGTTCTTGACACGACTTCCTCTTGGGGAGGCTCATTAAGACCCATAATGAAAAAATAATTTTCTAGAATTCTGTCCAGAAGATCCTTACCTTCTTCTGGAGTCTTATGGAGGAAAGATCCTCCAGTCGTAATGTCAAGACATAGAGCAGACTCTTTGTTTAATCCCATGAATAAATGTTGCAAAAGAATTGGATCAAGGATTAACAAATCTGGGCTAGAAAAGATTCAAAAGAGAAAATATGTCCCAAGTTGCACCTTGTCGACGGCTCCTAATATATACTAAAAAATCATCCCCGGCAACGGCACCATAAATGCTTGTTGGTATTTCTTAACACCACAGATCATCTCCGGTAAAGAGATGAGATCCGCAAGCACATGAAAGATACTGTTGTAGCATTCCACCCATGAGTATTCCCAACGGTATCGTATTTATCCCAAAGAAAGGCAATGGAGTAAAGTATATACTACTCTTATGGTTAAGCTATGGGATACTAATCCATTATCCGGACAGGGGTAAGTTGATAATAGGGGTAGTGCGACACGTACCTATGCAATCTATTCTAAAGGGTAAAATGGGTCCTAGAGGGAGATTGGATTGAGAGTTAGAGAGTTGCTCCTACAATGCTCCTAATACATATACATAGCCTAAGGTAGATACTAATGGTCATGTCAATGATGAATTCCTATGCAATGCTATTCAACACATCGGGCACGGGCTGACCCCTAGTAATACTAGGGCGACTCCCGCCAAGATCCTGTGGCATAGCCGAACGTGGAGGATTACAAAGGACATATAGGGCTGTCACCACCTACTGCCTACCTCTTCAATCAGTGGGTCTACGAGACATCCATAGCTACTTAAATACCCTAGCACCATTCTAGCATACTAAGCAAATACCTTAGGAGCCATGGCACAAGCCATCCTAAGGCAATGACTAACCTAAATATCGTTGAACCAATGTTGAAGCATAGCATAAGTCATTCATATTAACATAATCATATCATAACTACATAGACTATAGTGGGGGTTTATAGTGTTTATGACCATAGGATGTGATCATGAGAGTGAAATCATAAAGACTATATGGACTTCACAATCAAACAAGAAACGCTTTGTCCAAGTATAGTATAAAAGAACACTAAAGATAATATCTTTATTGAGCACAAAGTCACAAATACAAGAAGGAATACATAAGCCATACCTTTCCCAATGTGGAATTTGGAAGAGAGACTCCTTCTACTTCTTTCCCAATTTGGACTTGGGACTAGAGGCTCTCCTCTCTACATCCTAACTCCTCTAAGGACTATAGAAGATAGTGTATACAATAGAATGATGACCAAGTGGTGTGTGTTGAAGTGAGGGGTAGGGGGTCCTATTTATACTAGTGTTGAGGTCGATTACCGCCACCAAAAGTGCGCGAATCAGTCACCATTGACTCCAGGGAGCCGAGAGGAGCCAACACGTGGAGGCTGACCGAGTTTGGTGCAAAGACCAGGTCGGTCGACCCCTGGTTCGGCCGACCTGGTCATTGCACCGTTTCTCGTGTGCTTTCTCCAGGTGGCTGCCAGGTGGGTCCCATTGATGTATATGGGTGATACACCGTTGGATATCCTCGGATACTTCTGTTTGTGGGCCATTTGATCCATGGGATGCCACGTGTCTTCGCCTGATTAGCTGGGATGATATTTTATAGGATTGGTCCCTCTACATTTCCTCATTTACTGCATAAAATGCTGCATACACATATTTCTCCAAGTCCAAGTGGAATTGGGTTAGATAGAAAGGTGATGTGTGCAAGAAATGACAAATCCTTCCCATAATTGAGTTAAATTGACGGATGAAATTGGTATATAACAGCTGTCAACAAACTCCCCCAAGCTTATCCTTTGCTCATCCCGAGCAAAGTCAAGACTTTAGGTTGATGATCAGGAGTTGCTACAATGTCTTATTTTCAAAAGTATCTAATGCACAACAAGATACTCTACCTAGTATTGCAGAAATTGGCTATGATACCCTACCTTCCTTAAGTTATCATGGGGCTTATGCTTTTTCATATTCATGAGTAGTTGAAAGGTAGAACAGCAAATGGAGCAAACATAGCCTAGAAATCAAGTTCCACTTAAATCCTGGAGAATTCAATTTAGATATTAAGTACATCAATTTGATTCTCTCAGTCACTCCTTTGTGGATAGTGGAAATATTTCCTCACCAAAGCATTGTGCCTCTACTATTCCTACTCATTGAGTGTGGCTTGTATGTAGAGCTTGGTAAGGAAAGTAAGTAGGCATATTTGCATCACATATATTGCTAAGTCAAAAGAGTAAGCCTTAGGAGAATTCAAATCAAAACTTTTTTATTCAAGACTAGTGCATGTGTGATGGAGTGGAAGTGGATGTGGATACTTGAGATAACTCCTTTTTGGTGTAATCTCTCTTTCTTTTGAGGGATGAAACATGGCTACTTTTCTTTTCTCTTTTTTTTTTCTCATGCTTATGATGTAAGCATGCTTTTTTCCTTTTTTGTTCTTTTTGTAGCCATGTCTTCTACTCCCTTTCTTTGCAATGAATTTTGAAGAGAGTGCTAAACATGAATACCATGGAGTTTCTATTTTTGTTGGGGATATGATGGACGTTTTGCTTACTTCTAGTGTAGAAGTATAGCATGTGCAAGTGAAGTCTTGAATTCAAGAAGAGTTGAATGATTTCTCACGTAGGTCTATACTAGTTTGACTAGGCTCAATGTGAAAGCAAATAGCATATGCATAAGGTTTTGTCTAGGTATGAACATCATATGGCTTTGGTAGGTATTTCCAATCAATTGAGGGAAACTTAAATCTTTTTAGAATTTCCCCAGAAATCTAAGTTTTACTTTCAAACTAGGACTAGCAGCCCTATTACCAAATCTAGTCTTGCAACAACCTAGAATTAGATTAAGCTTTTGCTACCCACAACATCAAAATTAAGGTAAATGTATTTCAAACCAATGAAAGCAATATTCGGAGAGTAGCAAGTTGTAAACTAGAGACTTAGGAAAATAAAACAGAGCAACTATTCATCATTTCATCTATGTGAATTCTAAATCATTCTTACCGCACATCTTTATTTGATGAAAGCAAATCTAACCTATTTTTATATATGTTTTTTAAATGCAAGGTGGATGATGGATGGATGGAAAGTAAATATGCAATGGATGATTTTAAATAAAAATGTAGTGGGTGTGATACAAGTTACCTCAAGTGGGGGTCCTCCCCCAAGCTTATTCTTGATCAAGGTCCATGATAGGGGTTGAAGCCCTAACGACGAAGGTAGGCCATGAGTTGGCCTATCCTTGTTGCAGCGTGGCTTTGACAATGGAGGGTTGAGTGTTGATTGTTGTGTTGCCTCCCATGGACACCATGAGTGTGGTTGAATAGAGTGTTTTCGATGTTGACCGTCTCCACATCAGGGTCTCCATGTGTTGGGTGTGATTTGTCATTCCTTGGCTAGGATAATGATAACCTTTAGATCCAAAGGAATGACGTGCACTCAACATAAATTGAGTATGTTTCGTCATTATTTGGCTAAGGTGTATCATATCTTTTTTCTATAAGGGAGTGACATGTGTCCAACATGCATTGGGTAAGATCAGTTGTTCCTTGGGTAAGGTACAACATACCTAGAACCACAAAGGAACAACTTGCACCGAATATAAATTGGGTGTGATCTTGTCATTCCTTGGTCATGGTACATCATAACTCTTAGCCACATAGGAATAAATTGTACCCAATGATGGTGGCAAATCCCTTGAGCTTGAATGAGTGCTTAAAATAGTTGAGAGCATAATGCTCTCACCCATTCATGGCAGCTCATTAGTTGCTCATGGAGGGTCCCCATTTCAAATATCTAGCCTCGTATAGTTATGATTGACCTTCGGGCATAATTTCCGATAGGTAGCAACCATCCTCATTTACTCATTGGCCAAGAGATGTTGAAATGGGATCCTTTAGGGATCCCAACAATCATCTTCTTGAATGCCTGCATAGAAATATTACTCCTGCAAACTTCCTCTCTTGAATAGAGAGGGATGGTTAGCTCCCAAGACTTGTACAAATAAACGTTCGAGTTAGGTAACCGAAATTTCTTTGTACATACGGGGAAGAACAAAATCAAATTGCATTGGATCCAATGTCAATTGTATCTATGATCAATGTGTTATTCATTGATAAGAGTGGAGCTTTATGGATAATTCATGTTGCATATTTTCTAAAGCTCCTACTCATAGCAATGCATGTGATAGAAATACACTATATGGATCTCAACACCTTTTAAAGTTTCTAACCATCTTAGCTTTCAAGAGGAAATTTTTATCATTTAGACCATGACAAACAAGATTCTCAATTTCATCCTCCTGAACCTCACTAGGAATTTGAAATTTAGTGACTGCTCCTAAAAATGCAATTTAATTTCAGAGCAAGGATATCACTTATTCCCAGGAGTTTGAAATCTAGTGACACCATCTATGCATGAAGCTCAATTAAAAATTATGGCTGTCACTATGCCCAAGTTCCTATATGCCAATTAACCAATTAAGTCATGCCCAAAAGTTTTGTTTTCTAAACCTCGACAAAAATGACTAAGTTTACAAAAAAATTCTTAAAGGATTCTAGGTACTTGTTTGAGATTTTTCCTAGTAAGGTGGGATTTCCTTTTGGAGATCCAAAAGTCAATACCCACGCTTACTCTTGTGAGGATGCTTGAGAATTGAATGATGAGGAAGTGTCAACCTTCCTCACAAATGTAAGAAAATACATTCAATTCTATGTCAAACCAAACAATGGAAAATTCTATACTCATACCTCATTTGTGGATTAGTTGGTGACGAAGGTCTTTGTGTGAGAAACTCACAACCTTGATTTTTGGCGTAGGCTTGATGGTTGATGTCAAATGCCAAGTTGAGGTTGGATTTGGCGATGGATTTTGTTCTGGCTCCTCCATTGGGTCATCCTCTTGAATATTTCTCTTCCTCAAACTCAAAATGAGTCTGAAGGAGAGAAGTGTTCTCAAATCCTCCCAATGGTGACTTGAGCTTGATGAAACCTTCCACTTTCTTGCCAAACCACCTCTTCACAATTTTGACATAGCTGCACTTTAATCAAGAACACACAAAAGAACTCAAAAACGGGTTACGTTAGCCAAAAGCAAATTGAACCCAATATTCAAATTGTCTTGCCCAACTTGAAATAACTTGTATATGCATTGAGGGTCAAAGAAAATCTTTTTGGTTTGAACTAGGAAGATAAATTCAAGTGCTCATGCACGTAGTTCATATCCAATTAAATTTCTCCCCTAATTCAAATTTTTAGTGTTATGATGGTTGAAAATTTTACTTTCCAACATGCAAGTGTGGAATTTCAAACATGCAAATGCAAGGGTTGATGCAATTTGGAAAACAAATATGAGGTAACTACCAATTAACCTATTGGCAAGGACTCACCAAATTTTTGAAGTCCGGTGAGTAGAACGTACCTCCGTTCTTTTCAGCAAGATGATTTTGTCCAATCCCGGAGTTGAAGATGTGGACGATTTCTTCTGTTTTCACATGCCAAACTCATTTGGCTGTCATATGGACATGTGGGCCACATGGTGGCCCTAGCCTCTCCTCGTTGTATTAATATAGACATGTTGTTGTAGCGACGGGTTCTCCCTCTTGAATGTATTCCTTCATGAGCATGGTGAGGCTTTGTTTTTCTTAGGGGTGCCACTCTGACCATATTGATATTCCATTGAATCAACCCATACCTTGATCATGGGTCAAAGGCTTCCTTGGGCATGATGACATGTGGACTCCACAATCGAACAAGAATTGCTTCATCCACAATGCCACTTGCCCTAGTTGAATGGGTTTGGTCGAAGTTGGGAATCCCAACAAGTGATGTGGGAAATCTTGGACTTTGAATGCTCCTTAAGTTCTTGTCCTTGGCCAAGATCTTCATGTGAATGTTGTCTTGATTTCTGCTTGGCCAAGATACTTCAAGGTAGGCTACTTGAACTTAAATCCCTTGGAGAGCCAAGCCTCCTTGAATACAAGGGTGATGTTAATTCCACCCTTGACCTCCTTGTGAATGGTAGCCATTGGAGTTGTTGTTTGAAAAAGGTCCTCATTTGTCTTAGGGAAATAATTCCCACACGTCCCATGATGACATGGATTTTCACAAATCATGTGAATATCCATGACTTGGATTATCCAAACAAATCTCCAACAACTTGGATATTCATGACATTTCAAAGGGAGGTGTAGTTCCATAAATAGCATATCCACCTTGTGAAGTGGTGTGCATGACAAGCTATGGGAACTCGAGCATTCTTCAATTCACCCCTTGAGTGGATACCTTCTTCTCCTCCATGATGGATGATAAATAGGGCTCCTTCAGCTCCAGCACGTATGTGGTCATGGATTGGTGGAGCCAACCCATGACATGAGTATTGGATGAAGAGCCAGCTATCCTCCACATGGTGGAGGCAAACCAAGAAGAACTTCTTGGAGCCCTCCCCAAGCTTGGGTATGGATGACTTTGGCTCCTACTGAGAGCTGAAATTCACCCGCAAAAAGGCAATGGTGTTGCCTAGCGGACATTTGTTGAGGTACGCCTTAAATCATCTTGCAGTTTAACACTACCATGTTTTCGATCAAAGGAGAAAACAAACAAGGGTAATCCTATCTAATAACTATTAGTACCTATAGCTTAATAACAAGTGATAGCTAATCTTCACTTCCTTTGCCTTCCCCGGCAACGGCGCCAGAAATGCTTGTTGACGGCTCCTAAGATATACTAACAAATCATCCCCGGCAACGGCGCCAAAAATGCTTGTTGGTATTTATTAACACCATAGATCATCTCCGGTAAAGAGATGAGATCCGCAAGCGCATGGAAGATACCGTTGTAGCGTTTCACCCATGAGTATTCCCAACGGTATCGTATTTATCCCAAAGGAAGGCAATGGAGTAAATTATATACTACTCTTATGGTTAAGCTATGGGATACTAATCCATTATCCGGACAGGGGTAAGTTGATAATAGGGGTAGTGTGACACACACCTAGGCAATCTATTCTAAAGGGTAAAATGGGTCCTAGAGGGAGATTGGATTGAGAGTTAGAGAGTTGCTCCTACAATGCTCCTAATACATATATATAGCCTAAGGTAGATACTAATGGTTATGTCAATGATGAATTCCTATGCAATGCTATTCAACACAACGGGCACACGCTTACCCCTAGCAATACTAGGGCGACTCCCGCCAAGAGCCTGTGTCATAGCCGAACGTGGAGGATTACAAAGGACATATAGGGCTGTCACCACCTACTGCCTACCTCTTCAATCCGTGGGTCTACAAGACATCCAACGCTACTTAAATACCCTAGCACCATGCTAGCATACTAAGCAAATACCTTAGGATCCATGGCACAAGCCATCCTAAGGCAATGACTAACCTAAACATTGTTGAACCAATGTTGAAGCATAGCATAAGTCATTCATATTAACATAATCATATCATAACTACATAGACTATAGTGGGGGTTTATAGTGTTTATGACTATAAGATGTCATCATGAGAGTGAAATCATAAAGACTATACCTTCCACATACATGGACCACAATCAAACAAGAAACGCTTTGTCCGAGTATATGTATAAAAGGAGACTAAAGATAATATCTTTATTGAGCACAAAGTCACAAATACAAGAAGGAATACATACGCCATACCTTTCCCAATGTGGAATTGGGAAGAGAGACTCCTTCTACTCATTTCCCAATTTGGACTTGGGACTAGAGGCTCTCCTCTCTACATCCTAACTCCTCTAAGGACTATGGAAGATAGTGTATACAATAGAATGATGCCCAAGTGGTGTGTTTTGAAGTGAGGGGTAGGGGGTCCTATTCATACTAGTGTTGAGGTCGGTTCATGCCACCAAAAGCGCGCGAATAAGTCACCATTGGCTCCAGGGAGCCGGGAGGAGCCAACACGTGGAGGCTGACCGAGTTTGGTGCAAAGACCAGGTCGGCCGACCCCCTGGTTCGGCCGACCTGGTCATTGCACCGTTTCTCGTGTGCTTTCTCGAGGTGGCTGCCAGGTGGGTCCCATTGATGTATATGGGTGATACACCATTGGATCTCCTCGGATACTTCTGTTTGTGGGCCATTTGGTCCATGGGATGCCACGTGTTGTCGCCTGATTGACAGAGATGATATTTTATAGGATTGGTCCCTCTACATTTCGTCATTTCCTGCATAAAATGTTTCATACACATATTTCTCCAAGTCCAAGTGGAATTGGGTTAGATAGAAAGGTGATGTGTGCAAGAAATGACGAATCCTTCACATAATTGAGTTAAATTGATGGATGAAATTGGTATATAACAGCCGTCAACACACCTATGGATTCCTTCTCCATCTGCTGGAAGCATAGTACTTCCTTTAGTAAGGAAACAATTCTGGCAATTGGAAAGAAAGCAAGACAAAAATTGTCTTGTAATTCACTCCAATCACTGTTTGTCTTCCCAACGTAGTGGTTGTACCATTGTTTGGCTTTTTCCTTGAGGGAAAAAGGAAACAACTTCCATTTCAGAGTTTCCTGTGTTGTACCTTTGATTAGAAGGCATGAACACAGTTGTTCGAACTCTCGTAGATGGTGGTAAGGGTTTTCACAATCCGTTCCTGAGAAGGATTGTTCCCGAACCATGGCCATAGAGCCAGGGCAAAGTTCATAGCTGATTGAACAAATAGGTTCTGCTGAAGGCGATGGTTCACAGAACTTGCCCTTCGGAGCAGAATAAGAAAGAATGGTGGGTTGCTCCATTTATATGGTTGTGGTAAGGTAAGAATAAGAAAGGGGGATATGATACGAGGGTGATGTTGGTTCAAAGATTAACTGCAACTGTTCCCCGACAACAGCACCAGAAATGCTTGTTGGTATTTCTTAACACCACAGAGTTATCCGCAAGCGCGCGGAAATACCGTTGTAGCACTTCCCCCTTAAAGAGTATTCCCAAGGGTATCGAATCCAAATAACGTGTGTGCTAATCTTTCGAACTAGATCACCCAAGGACACAAAGTTGTTTGGTACGCAAGGAACAGAGATGAATTCAAAGTATTGATCCTAATTCAAGGTACTTTGCAGTAGATACTTGCTTCGGGCACGAGCTTACTCCTAGCAATACTAGGACGACTCCCGCCAAGAGCTTATGGCATAGCCGAACGTGGAGGATTACGAAGGACAGATAGGGTTGTCACCACCTACTGCCTACCTCTTCAATCTGTGGGTCTAGGAGATATCCACTGATAATTTATAACCTAAGCACCACGCTTACGTTCTAAATCACTACTCTAGTTGTTTTGAACACAAAGCTACAACTAGAGCCTCTAATGAATTAAAGTAGTGAACCCAAAAGTAACTACTTGTGCAAACTACTAAGAATAAAAGATCAAACTTGTATTGAATTCACGAAGGCTTACTTGATTGAGTAAAACTTTTGTAGGGGTCCAAGTGTAGAAGAGGGACTTGACAAGCCCAAGCCTCCTTCTCCTAGACTCTTCACCACACTCTCCTTCTACTTTGGTATCCTCTAAGACTACTCTAAACCTTTGGATTGTAGCACTATTCTCAACTTATGGTGTGTGTGTGCGAAGTGAGGTGATGGGGTCTATTTATAGGAGGACATGGGCCGGTTCCTGCCACAATTAACGCACGAAACAGTCACCATTGACTCCAGGGACTCGGGAGGAGCCAACCCGTGTCATTTCACCGAGTTTGGCACTAGGAAGAGGTCGGCCAAACCCTTGGTTCGGCCGACCTAGTCAAGGCTCCCCTCGTGGAGTGCTTCCTCCAGGTGGCTTCCAGGTGGTCCCCCTTGATATATATCGGTGCAACACCATTGGATCTCCTCATATTCTTCTGTTTGTGGGCCATTTGATCCATGTGTTGCCCCGTGTCATCACCTGATTCATTGAAATCCATTTTCATGGATTCATCCCTGCATGTTTTGGTATTTTGGGTAATAATTCACCTGCATACAAATAAAAACCAACACTTGTGGAATTGGGTTAGTGTATAACCCTACCACTATGTTTGGTGTTTCTTTTATGCACATTATTAGGTTAATTGAGAGTCAAAATGTGGTACTTAAGGACCGTCAACACTGCACTTGTGAATTGGGTTCTGTTGTTAGTGATGACTCTATTCGAAACTCCAAATCAGCAGACTATGGACTTCAAGAACTTGATAGCTGATTGCTTCTTGATTGTCACAACTGGAGTAGCTTCCAGCCACTTGGTGAACATGTCAATGGCGACGTACAGGAACCTGTAACCTTTGACAACTTTTGGGAAAGGTCCCAAAATGTCCATCCCCCACACAGCGAATGGCCATGTAGGAGGTATCATTTGCAGCGACTGAGCCGGTGTGTGAATTTGTTTCACGTGAAACTGGCATGCTTCACACTTTTTTAGCTGCTCAACTGCATCCTAGAGAGCTGTAGGCCAGTAAAAGCTATACCGGAAGGATGTTCTCTTTCAAGTAGCTTCAGATCTTCGAGATCCATGCATTGGAGCTAACGTGAGCCTCTGGATCTTGCACGCTGGGTTGCTCAGAGCTTCCTGCAGCACTTACGACCCTTGGTGGACACCATGGTAACAAGGCCATCAGGACTGTCGACTTGAAGTGCTGGTGTCACCCCGTTCGCTCAGTTCAGCAAGCTGAGCGCCTGGTCTTGACAACCTCCTGACAAAAACTCTGTCTGGAGCTTGAGATCTGGTTGAAGCCTTTGTCGAGAGTTCATCAGCTTCAGCGTTGTTTAGACGTTGTACATGGTAAAGGTCCAGGACGTCAAATTCCTTCTGGAGCTTCTGGACTTCAAGTGGGTAAGCAGCGAGTTGTATGTTGTTGCAGATGCATTCACCTTTAACTTGCTTGATAATGATCTGCGAATCACCCTTCACCAGCATCTGCTTGACGCCATATGATAGCGTCACCTTGAGCCCGTAGATGAGAGCTTCATACTCCGCCATGTTGTTGGTTGCCTTGAAATCAAGGTGTACCATGTACTTGAACTTCTCCCCGTTAGGAGCGAGGAGAAGGATTCCAGCTTTGGCCCCCTGATTTTGCATGGAGCCGCCGAAGTAGAGAGTACAATGAGGCTCGATGAAGACCGGAACCATGGGTTCTGGCTTCTGCTCACATGGGCCCCCTGGATTTGATGAGGAAGGGATCCACTCCACCACAAAGTCAGCCAATGCCTGACTCTTGATAGCATGTCGAGGCAGGAATTCGAGATCGAACTCTGCCAGCTCCGTTACCCACTTTGCGATATTCCCAGTAGAATTGGGGTTATGCAGTATAACACACAGTGGATAGGAGGTTACCACTGATATCTTGTGGGATTGGAAGTAATGGCATAGCTTCCTTGAGGCAATAAGCACTGCATTAAGCAGCTTATGCACATCAATGTATCGATTCTTGGCATCCTGGAGTACTTCAGTGATGAAGTACACTGGCCGCTAGACAGTCCGGACCTTCCCTAAAGGGCCCAAAGCTTCTTCTTCATCAACCCGGACCCTCCCGGAGGGGTCCGGACCATCTTCTCGAGCTTCAGCCATGTGAACTCCCTCAGATGAGAGAGGTTGATCCTCGGTCAACTTGCCTTGAAGATCCGTGCCTGGGGGCTGGGATCGAGATTCACCTTCAAGTAGCTATGGACCCTCCCGGAGGGGTCTAGACTCCTGAACTATTGGTGGCTCTAGTCTTTCCGCGACTAGGACCATGCTGACAACCTCCGTAGTTGCCGAAATGTAAAGCAAAAGAGGCTCACCAGGATTCGGAGATACCAGAATTGGTAGTGTGGTGAGGAGCTGCTTGAGCTCTTGGAACGCCTTTTCTACTTCTATAGACCAATGAAATGGCCTGGACATCCACAATAGCTTGACGAAGGGAAGCGCCCATTCTGCCAGTCTTGAGATGAACCGTCTAAGCGCAGCTAGACATCTAGTTACCTTCTGGACATCCTTGATGGGAGCTGGGGGACGCATGTCTTCAATAGCCTTGATCTTCGCCGGGTTTGCCTCAATTCCTCGGTGAGTCACCAAGAATCCGTGGAGCATCTTGGAGCTAACCCTAAAGACACATTTGTGAGGATTCAGCTTGGTGTGCGTCACGTGCAGCTTGTCGAGGATGGCTTGCAGGTTGTCAAGGAGTGATTCCTTGTTCTTGACCTTGACTGCGATGTCATCAACGCAGACCTCCACCAAGTCCCTAATAAGCTCTCCAAATGTTTTGTGCATGGCTCACACAAAAATTGAAGCAACATTTTTGAGACCAAACGGCATGGCAGTATAGCAATACAATACATCTACTGTTACGAAGGCAATATACTCTTCATATTTCCTAGACATTTGTATCTGATGATATCAATAGTATGCATTGAGGAAACACAATAGCTCACACCCAGAGGTGGAGTCCACTATATGATTTATTCCGGGTAGTGGAAATGGATCTTTTGGACATGCCTTATTCAAGGTGGTGTAGTCGATACACATCCGAAGTTTCCCGCCGGCCTTGGGCACAACGACTGGGTTTGCCAGCCATTGTGGATGACGAACCTCCCAGAAGAAACCAGCTTCGAGTAGCTTCTTGATTTCTTGTCGGATGAAGTTCTGCCGCTCGACTAATTGCTTCTAGGGCTTCAATTGTATTGGCCGTGTGTCAGGATAAATCTCCAGGATGTGCTCAATAACCTCCCTAGGGATCCCAGATATTTGTGACGGTTGCCAGGCAAACACATCAACATTCGCCCGGAGTAATGTGATGAGCGCGAGTTCCTATTTGTTGTCCAGATATCCCAATATACGGGTGGTCTAGGCAGGATCAGAACCAATTTGGATGACTTTGATGGGAATGTCGGGGTCGCCGCTTGGCTGCACGCGTGGTGCAGAGGTTGAGCCTCAATGACGAGTGCTCGAAAGTTGAGTAGCTAGCTCCTTGCCAGATGCTTCCTCCTGTGCTGTTGTAAGCGCGTGGAGTTCTTCCAGCGCAGTGAATCCAGTAGTGCGATCTCTGCAGATCTGGAGAACGCCAGAAGGTGCCGGCATCTTCAACACCAAGTAGCCGTAGTGAGCTGCGGCCATGAACCTATACAGGGCTGGCCTGCCTAGGATGGCGTTGAAGGGTAAGCTGATATGCGCCACATCGAAGACCAGCTTCTCAGTCCTGTAATTCTCTCGAGTCCCGAAAGTTACCGGGATAGTGATTGAACCGAGAGGACTGATGGCCCCCGGACCTACCTAGAGGAAAGAACGTGTGGGGCAAAGGTCCGAGAGTCAGAGTTGGATCTTTACGAACGCTTCATTGCTCAGGAGGTTAAGTGCTGACCATCCGTCCACCAAGACATGGTAGAGCTGGACAATGTTGATAGTAGGACACACCATCAATGGCAGTTGACCGACTCCAATCATGTTCCTAGGGCAGTTTGTAGCATCAAAAATGATGGGAGTGTCCATCTACATCCGATGGGATTCTGCCTTGGCAGTCGGAGTTGTGGCGGCCATCTCCCGACGCATTGTCTTGAGGATGCAACGGGAGGTGATATCCTAGGACCCTCTATAGATGGTATTGGGGGTCTTCCGATGCTCGCCGTATGAGATGTCAGAATCATCGTATACGGTGTTGTACGGACCTTTTTAGGGTCCTGGAAGCCTACCTCCAGATCAGCTAGAGCTTTGTCGACTTTTTGCTTTCCTTCCCACTGGTAGAATGCAGCTTCTTCTCGCCGCTTGTTGAAGCGCTCGACAAGGTTTTGGACCTCCCGACAATCTTCAAGATTGTGGGTGTCCGTTTTGTGGATCGGACACAAAATCTTTGGACCGCCACCATCTTCAGATGAAGGTCGAGGTCGCTTTTTGGGACGTGGCCCCCAGCCATCCGAAGCTGCAGCAGCTGCAGCAGTAGGCGTACCAACCGATGGCTTCTTCTTGTTGTTGGACTTTTTCTTCTTCTTTCCACTACCAGAGGTAGTGGCTTCAGCCTTGGAGGACTTTTTGTTATCTTCCAGAGCTGGCTTAGAGTGCATTTCGTGGCCCTTCGCAGCCTGGGGCATTTGTCGGCCAAGCTGAAGAGTTTTGTGATGCTGGTGACTTCTTTCATCGCCAGCTTCTCCAACATCTTCTTGTCTCGGATGCCCTGTCAAAACGCCACAATGATAGATGCATTGGAGATTGAAGGAATGGTGTTCCGTATCTGGGAGAAACGATGGATGAACGGTCGTACCGACTCCCCCGACTTCTATTGTATGGCAAACAAACCTAGTTATGCGCCTGTTCAGGTGTAGGAACTCTCAAAGTTGGTGGTGAACTGGTTGCATAGCTCCGCCCAACTGTTGATAGAGTGAGGCGGAAGACTCATGAACCAGGACCTAGCGGTCCCAATTAGAGCCACAGGGAAATAATTGGCCATTACGACCTCATTGCCCCCCACCGCGAGAATAGCGGTGGAGTAGATTTGGAGGAACTCAACGGGGTTGACAGTCCTGTCGTATTTCTTCGGCGGATAAGGACAAAACTTCTGCCGCCATCGGGCCATGTGAAGGTGCATGGCTAGGGCCAAACAACCGCTCCCTACTCCCAAAGGAGAAGGGTTTCCTTGAGCCTCTAGCCTTTCACGAGCGCGCTCGATGTGGACGCTGACATCCTGCTGCCTGTAGCGGCAGTCAAGCTCCGACCACAGATCATGCATCAAGATTCTCAATGTAGTGTGAGTTTGACGTGACCCAAAGGCCAGCAATGTCACTTGTTGGGACACAACACGTCTCCTGTGTTGTGAAACTTGAGGATTAAGTCTACCAGACAAGGTCCTTCGTTGTGAAGTTGCCTGCCCTGCAGGGGGTGGGCCTTGGTTACTGATGGCAACGACTGTGACTGCAACCAGATGTTCGACATCAGTACGCCATTGTTACATGGTTGTTGGAGGAGCTCCAGCCGTTGGAGGATGCTGTAGTAGAGTACACACAGCGATTAGAGCGTTCTTCGGGTTGTTTGTCAATGCAGTCACCAACACGAGGGCACCATCCTGTTGTCCAACATTGGCAGCCAAAGCAACACCCGCCGGGCCAACAGCACCAGCTTGCTGTTGAGCATTGGAGGGATTTCCTCCGTCAGGCTGTCCGGCGTTGCTGTTGGACGATGCTGCTGCAGAGTTCACCATCTCGAAATATCAGGCCCGCCTACCTGGCGCGCCAAATGTCAAAGTGTGTGATGGACACTTCCCCCAGTACTACTAGATCGTAGCCTACGGAGGTTCATGATTGGTTGGAGCACGCGTGAGATTATGAACAAGATAGTGACACAAGGATTTTTTACGTGGTTTGGTACGCCTGAGCGTAATACCCTACTCCACAGGGTGATTGTTGATGTATGAGTATGCAATGGCTTGTGTGCGTATGAGCTTAGTTGGACTTGCCCTTTATACCATGCGACACAACCCTTTTATAGTCTGAGGACTGGCCGTTACATTGTCAGCCTAGCCCGACATGTGGCCCCAGCGATGTTTAATTACCTAATACACGTTCTGTATGTATTAAGTACATTTAACAGTGATGACGCGCCTTAATGGCAGCGTTACCGGTACTAAATGTCATCTGATCGTGTGTCATTAACACAACATTAATGACATGTAATCATGTCTTGTAACCGTAGCTTTAATTGTCCCTTGAATGTCTGTGCCATTGGAGATCTGTCTATCTTTCCGTTGTTGGCTTAGGTCCGGAGGCTCGACATGTGGCAGCTCCGGAGCTTCCATCTGTGGGGAGGCAGGTCCGGAGCCGCTGTACACGTGGCAACACCAAAGCTTCTCTCTATTGGGGTTAGGTCTGGGGCCCCTGAACAGGTGGCACGACCGGAGCTTTCCTATACAAGGAGTTAGGTCCAGCCTTGCTTTACACGTGGCAGCGTTGGAGCTACCCTAATGGGGGAGGCGGGTCCAGTGCTGTGGGACACGTGGATCCTTCGGAGGTCTTCAACTCGGATAGGTGGAACTCCGTGGTTTTTCGTGCGATATCGTGGGGTACCCAGTATGCAGGGTATCGACAGCGGCGTGCAAGACTACCACTGGGCGGTATAGCCTAACGGAGGCATCGCCTCATCTTCGGGCCCTTCCTCATACGTCTCACCTGCAAACAACTTAATAAAACAACCGTGAGCACAAAGGCTCAGCAAGACTTACCCGACTCACCTAAACTTGGGACTCTACATGCGGGGATACTTAACATACGAATAGATATAGTAGTAAACGACTCGCCTACATTTTGGTCCTTAGTTTTCATGTTATTAGCGGTAGATTAAAGGTTCAATAAAAGTAACTTTAGTGAGCATATTTTATAGCAATCATAGTTGCAATGCAATTATAATTCAATACATCATATTCTTCTGTCTTCTTCGATATTTACTACCTCACAGCGTAGTGAGCAAGCGGTGCTCAAATAACCGCGAGGGACGATGATTGCAATCAGTAGGAACCCGGATAACACGTCACGCACACCCGTATGTATGAAGCGTGCGGGGCTCCTCACAACGTCATATGCAACAACCTTTTACAAGAAACTCAAACGTCGAACCGGTCCCACTGTCGCAGGCATAAGGTCACCGCACAGAGCGTGTCTGTGCCCGTCGGAAGATTTACACCTTGCTTCCCTCAACCCACCCCTATGAACAGTGTGCTATGCCTCGACACCCAAGTTATCAAGTTACATCAGTTTCCTAGCTTCCATATGCCCAGTATGCATCTGGTACAATTCAAACTTGTCCAACCGATCTGCACACGGATCGGTCCTCAATCGACACAAGCAGCCTACACACGTAATACCCCGTCTCACTACATCCTACCCCCTGCTCGGTCTCATATTCATACTCATAATCCAGTTATGTACTCAAACCAATCCCGTGTGATATAAACCCTATCTCGCGAGTAGATTCCAACTACTCGACTACTACCAGATTCCTCAAAACATTAGCATGACATTTTATACTCATCAAGCTATAGACCTAACCAATACTCCATGGGATTTGTGGGTCATGCAAATGGAGTAACAAGCACCTTAGCCCTAATGCACAAAACTCACCCTGGACACAGGTGATACAAATCAAAACTTTGCAAAAGCACTTAAATGCAAACCAGTGCTTGCCTAGCTGCGAGTCAGAGAGGAAGTTAGCTTCTGCTGGTATGCTCTCCGAGGAATCTAGCTCCTCGATCTCGGTCACTATATGATATGCAATATATAAAGTACATGAGTGATATTGAAACTATTTAAAAGAATTTCTAAACACTGATCAGGTATGAAGATGATTTTAATTGGCTTTGGGATTTTTACAGTGGATACTAGGTTCTATGGGGAATATCTGGACCAAGAATTGGAGATGTTCAAGGAAGCTTGTAGTCTCTAAATTTCCAACTAGTAAAAGTCTTCTTTGAAAATTGGTGTCAAATCTGGAGGCTTTTCATGTCTAACAGTGGATGATAATGGTATAGGACGTCTCACTGGTTCTGGGAAAATTTGTATCATAATTTTCTAAGCTTCCTACAGGGAGAAATTGATTTTACAAGTTTGCAAGGAATTCTGAAAATGTTTCTGTATATTCTCATTTTTCAAATGACATAGAGAATTGGAACACCAATTCACCCATTAAATGATTTCCAAATAACTTGAAATGTTTACTGGAGATCAAGTATATTTGAATGAGTATTCTGACCAAAATTCGGAATTTTCCAATTAGCAGAATAGGAGTAATTAATTTCCCAAGCAAATGAACTAATGGAATTAATTATGTAAATTATGGGACTTTCATGTCCAACAAATTGCACCACTGCAAAATTGGGATGAATATGAGTCTACCAGAATTTATTTGGAATTATTGGAGCAATTCTACTCGGGGTAATTGATTTTAGAAGTTTGCTCAAAATCTGGAATTATTTAAAAAGGAAAAGGTTTGAATTAATCCAACCCGGGTCCACTTCATTTAAATGGGCCAATGAGATGAGGGTCACAGTACAGATCATAGGATCGCCCGCACAGCAGCACTGGATGTGTGCCACAACTTGATCCTGTTTACTGCGTACCAAGGCTGACGCGCAGGGTCCACTCCCCCTTCGTCTACCTCGAGCCCGTGGCGGCGCCCGAGCTGCCCGCGGCGGCGCTCGCCGGCAAGGCCGCTGGCCCGGCTCCCCCGGGCTTCTTTCTCTCTGAAACCCGCGTAACCATTATCCAAGGTGCGGAGCACGATGGGTAGGTCAACGAACGTCGGCGATGGCCGGAATCTAGTGCGTGGCGGTGGAGGCGGCGGCTAGGGTTCCGGCAATGTCGGAACCACCGCCCCGTAGCCAAAACAGCACTAAATTTGATTGGGGAGTTTTTTGGGATCATGGAGAAGATGATAGTGTAGACAAAAAGGGGCGGAACAGCCAGAAAAATTGACTTCCACGATGAACCGTGGCGCTTTTCAAAGGCACCGAGGAAAACTCAAAATACTCCATATGTGGTCGATCATTTTCATCAGTTCTTGATGGAGGTGGTGCGCTGGGATGCTTGGAAACTATAATCTACTATCGCCTATGATTATTGTACATAGAAACCGAATCGCCATGGAAACCTAGCATCAAAGCTTAAACAGGACCGAGAGAAAAAAGTAGATTCCTTGCTGGATAAAGAATGAACTCGGGATTGGTTTTCACCGTGAGCGAGAATGGGTTTGGGCGCTCCTTTTTGCTTGGGGAGCAGCTCGCGAGGTTGCCTATGGCGCCGGCGCAACGGGGGACAGAGATCGACATCCACGGTGGCTCAACGGTGGCGTCCACAAATCTGTAAAATACCGACTCGGAGCTGAGGAAACAACACGAAAATGACAGGAGAAAGTGTAGCATCAAGTTGTGCTTCATTTTTCTTCCGGGAACAAATCTAACCTATGGCTAAAACGGCCAGACAAGGCAAAGAACAGGGAGGCGGCAACAATGGCGCCGGTGCTCTGTTTCTGTGGGAGAGAGAAAGGAAACTTTGGGGACAAGCAACAGAGGTTTAAGTGGGGTAGAGAGGAGCTCTAGGCCACGCAGCTTCTTGCTTGCATGCGATTTGCACCAGTGGAGACTCCTCCCAAAGTTGAAGCATGGGGACAGCAGAAAAAACAGAGTTCAGTCGGTTCAGCATATTAGGGAGGCTGACCAGTGGGTCCCACTGCCCCTCTCATCTCTATGCTCCTCTGGTGCTTCAATTCACCCAACAACTTTGATCCAAAATTTCTAGATATTTGTGAGAGGGCCAAATCAATTATGTAGAGTTTTATTCTGAATTGAAATCATTTTTTCTTTGACCAAATTTAATTCGAATTCAAAATCTGGATTTGAATTCGGATGGTATTCAATGGAGCCACTGAATTAAATAGCAGATGGACATCAAAATTTCTGAAATTTGGCAGAGACCCTATTTGAAATATGGGAAAGCTATTTGTGAACTCAATTATATGTTTTAGCCACTTTTCAACAGGAGCTATTTTTAATTTTTGAATTCCCTCTTGTAGGGTTTAAATCACCTTCATTTTGCCCATTTCCTGTTTATTTCATTTTCCCATTCAAAGATTTAATTCTCCTATCTGAACTTTGCACTATGAATTTTTAGGGCTTTTACAACATGAAAGCGCGTCTTCCAATGTTGAAAAAGAGACACGCGACACGAGGACTGCGGAGAACTTAATTTCACTGACGGTAGTGCAGAGACGGGTGCGACCGGCGTGCGTGACCTTTCGTTTCTCCGAGGCGGTATCGACACGTCCCATCGTTCCATCAATGCGCGGGAAAAAAAATCTCCATCGTCGACTCCGCACAGACCTTATATAAGACGCGCCATCACCCGTCAGTCTTGCACAAGCGCGTCGCTTATTTTGCATCTGTTTCTTCTTCTTCTTTGTCTTCTCCATGCCGACGACCCACAACCACAATGTCCAACGTTATGCCTCCAAGCCCGCCGAGGGAGCCACCCTGCAAGAAACTGTGCTGCACCTCCCGTGAGAGGTTCAACACCAAGGAGCGCCTCCTTATGGCGCAAGAGGCGTACAACAATACATCTCGTGCCATGAGTTCCTTGGGTTTGGGTACCCTTATATAGTGTACTGGAGTGGGTACCCTCGGCCACTACCTCTAAGCCCTCACGGAGGTGGCCGATTGTCTCGACATTCTGTTCGAGACGATGGCCTAGGTGCTCCGTGCCGAGGGCCGCAGAAACCTGTTGGCGGCGACGGAAACCTAGTGCTGAGGGTCGCAGAAACCGAGGGCCGCAGAAACCTAGTGCCTGGTGCAACCAGAGCAATCTGTGCAGCCGGCCCAGGGTCCCGTTGCACCGGCGCCGAAGTCACCGCCGGAGGAGGTGGAGGAGGAGTAGGAGGAACAGGAGGACGAGTAGGATTTAGTTTTTTTGTTGTTTTTAGTTGATATTTTTCTTTTCTTGTGTATTCTTGCACTTTTTTCTTGTGTTTTTTAATATATTGTGTTAATGAATAAAATTCATATATGTTCAACTGTGAGTTCCACTGTTGTGAACGAATATTTTCTTGTGTGTTCAACTGTGTGAATGAATAAATGTGTGGTGTGCTCATTTTGTGGATAGTGAACTGTTGAATGTGGCCTAGAGGGGAGGGGTGAATAGGCCTTTTTGAAAATTGTCGGATCCTGCAACACTTAACAACCAGTTCAAAACCGGAGAAATCGGACTAGTCCGGTAAGGTGCGGACTAGTCCGGTGTACACGGACTAGACTGATTTTGTTTGATCGATTAACTTTATTTTTCAATATATGCAGCGGAAGTATACGATTAAACAAAGTGTTACAAGGTTCTGGATCAGGTTATATTACAATTCAATCTTATACTTGATATCTCAACGTAAAGTAATCAAGATCAATTGTAACCCTAGATTGATATAATGTAAAGGACAATGAACACAAAAGGGGAACACAAGAGATTTATCCCGTGGTTGGGCTCCCATAGAGGCAACCTACATCCATGTTGAGGAGTCCACAAAAGGACCGAGTCTTGTCCAACCCTACCCTCGTCGGATCGCCACGAAGGCCAATCCTCTTCCACTTATCTCAAAGGGGTGAATAACCGAATTCAAGGGGCTTCCTCACACGTTGAGAGCTCCCTTGGATTACAACATGAAATACCACCAAGAATACACTCAAAAGATTACAATTAAATCGCATAGTGTGTTAGAGAATTAAACCAAGAGCTCAATATGGTGTTGAACGTGTTTCTCCAATGAACTAGAGTGAACCCCCAAGGGATTGATCTTTGTTGCACTTAATTTCGTGGAGAGATGTGGTTTTTGAGGCTCTTGGGAGGTGTGACGGCACTAGGGTTCGAGAGTGTGTAAAATATGGCCGTGCAACTCTATTTATATGGGTTTCTAAAAGTGACCGTTAGGGTTCAGAAAGATCGGACTAGTCCGTGATGCTCACCGGACTAGTCCGGTGTGCTGTGTGTAGCAAACCCTAAGTGTCCCGAATTATCGGACTAGTTTGGCTAGGAACAGATTTGTCCGATTTCGCTACTAGAAATCTTCGGACTAGTCCGATAGTCATCGGACTTGTCCGGATATGTGAAACCCTAAGTGTATAGGATGACAAGTCTGCACTTGGAGGACTTGTCCGATTTAGTTCAGAGGGTATTTCGGACTAGTCCGTGGAAATATCGGACTTGTCCGATTTGGATTAGAGAGAATATCGGACTAGTCCGGTTGTGATCGGACATGTCCGATTTTGTGTGACTTGTGAAGTGTTTTGAGGACTAGTCCGCACTGGGAGGACTAGTCCGATTCTAGTCAGAGAGGATATCGGACTAGTCCGATGAATATCGGACTTGTCCGATTTTGTGCAGAGAGGATATCGGACTAGTCTGATGCTAGTCGGACTAGTCCGATCCTATGTAACTTTGTGCAATGTGTGTGTTTAATTGTGTTTGAGCTCTTGGGATGTGTTTTCGCAACACACTCCATACATAATGATCTGCTATTCTTCTTCCTTCAGCTCATTTCCACTTGGCTCCTCATTCTTCCTTCTTTTTGGTACATTGCTCATTTTTCTATTAAAAACCTGCACTCATCTCAACAAAGAGGTTAGGATCCCAATTGCTTGTCATAAATCATCCAAAACCCACAAGGGAGTCCTAGATGCACTTTCAATCTCCCCCTTTTTGGTGATTGATGACAACCAATTGAGATTTCACAAAATATGATAAAAATTGAGATTTTCATAAAGCATGCACATATGAGTCCAAAATACATCAAGTAGTGAAAGCATAGTCCATATGTGCATTCTTTATGGTGGGATGCATAACTAAGTGCACTGAAACATTGAGAATAACAAAATTGACATTAATCATCCAATGGCAAGCATATATGTCATTCTAGAGCAAAATCACAATTTTCATGAATACTACTCAAAGGATCAAATCATTGCATCACAGAACCATAATTATCTTGAGATCATTGTTAAAACATTACAAGCCACAAAAGAGTTAAAAAACATAGCATAGAGCTCTCTCCTCGCACAGCTAAGACTAAGACTCCCCCTCAATCTCTCCCCCTTTGGCATCAAGACACCAAAACGAAGGATAGGAGGGTCCTAAGGTCTTCACTCTTCACTGTCGGTTCTCTCATTGTCGTCTTCATCATCTTCATCTTCAGCTTGATGAGGAGGAGGAGGAGGAGGAGGAGGAGGAGGAGGAGGAGGAGGAGGAGGAGGAGGAGGAGGAGGAGGAGGAGGAGGAGGAGGAGGAGGAGGAGGAGGAGGAGGAGGAGGAGGAGGTGCGGTGCTACTCGAGCCCCCAACGCCAAAGTAGGCAAGCTCAGAGGGGGTCAAGGGCCCGAGCTCGGTGAAGTCAGAATCTGAGTCTTCAGAGATTATTGGAGACCCAATTGGGTCAATCTCCAGCTTCTGGCAAATTTGCTTCACATTTGCCTTGATATACTTCATGTCCTCCTTTCTTTATCTTGTTGAGCTTATGGGCCTTCACCTTGGCCTTTTTGCAGGAGGCAAAGATTGCAGTCAGATATTTGAGAACACCGCTCGCTGAACCTTTTTGAGGGGTTGCACTAGAAGCAGGAGCAGCCCTAGCACCTTCTCTTGATCTTGCCGGTGCCTCGGGACTGGAGGCCGGCGAGGGCGCAGCCTGCACACTCGGCTTTTGAGGCATCTGAGGCCTCAAAGGGAGATGCTCCACATCTTTTACAAACTCAATCCCGGTGACTTTTTCAATCACAAACATTAGATAAGGAGCATATCCGCAAGACCTGTTGGGAGTGCGAGATATGTTCACCATGTCATTCCAAATGTATTCTGCCACATCAAATGGGCGGTCCTTGCTTATGACCCTCATCAGAGTCCTGAGGTATCCTTGCACGCTCCCATCATCTCCATACTTAGGAGCAATCGTCTTCCTCAAAACTCTGTTCAGCACCACAAAGAATGGCTTCATATTTTTGGTGGAGGGAGGGTTGAACTTTGAGTTTGGCTCATATAGGAACATCATCCTATCCTTGTCAATGACACCTATGTTGTTTATGACCAAGCAATCAGGTCTTGTGGTATCAAGGTGAAGCAGGTTAGCAAAACCTTTGTGAGTAATATTGTACTTGGATCCATGAGTCATCCAAGTGACACTCTCCTCATACTCACTAGAGAAGTGACAGGTTGCAAAGAACTGCGCAATCACTTCATTGTTCCAGTTATTCCTGAAAGCGGAAAGATCTCTCAGTCCATGCCTCTCAATGGCTCTCACTACCTTAGTGAATGGTGAGCAGCCCTTCTTCTCAAAGTGTGCCCAGTCAATCCACTGACTGCGCACAACTGGTGTCTTCATTGGGAGATACACCGATTTGTAGTAATCAGCATGGAAGTTGCACCACAATCTTCCATCAGCAGCTTGCTTCGGTCGGCCATACCAATCGATGCTTCTGAATTTGGCCGCTGAGTCACTGCCCTTCCCGTTGAACTTCTCTTCATTGGTGTCCCAGACCCCTTCCCTTGGAGCATGGAGTTTCAACGGGCCAACCGGACCTGTTGCTATTCCTTTGCCCTTGCCTTTTGCTAGGCAGGCACTTGTCGCGCTAGGGCCACTGTAGGTGGTAGCCCTAGAAGCAAGCACCTTGGAGGATGGCTTCTTAGCTAGCACTTTCCTCCGAGCCTGTGGAGGAGACTGAGCTGGCTCGGACGGTCTTTCTTGGTGCTTCATGCCAAGACCCGTCGAGGTCCGAGGTGCCACCTCGTGGTCCATCTCGGCCTCAAAATCGGAGACATCATTGCCGGAGCTCGACATGACCTGAGAATGAGTGGCATGAATGATAATGAATGACACAAGGCATAGGTGTGAAAGGATAGCAAGGAATTGCATTGAGTAAATTAAGAATTAGGTTTTGAGTTCAGAAACATCGGACTTGTCCAGTGCACAGGCACGGACTTGTCCGGGGGACTGGACTTGTCCGCGCATGGACCGGACCAGTCCGGTGTTCATCCTCAAAAACCTAAGAGACTGGACAATAGATGATTCCTAATGCACAACAAGTGTAGCATACACGTAATACATCAAGGAGGCATGTATATAGTGAAATATGCTAGGCTATTTTATCAACAATGAATAAATTTGGAAATTCTAGGGTTTGAGCAAAAATTATCGGAAAAATTGCTTGAAACTTGAAGATGAGGGTGTTGAAGGCCGGACAAGTCTGCTAGCTTCAATCCTTAAGTGGACAAGCTTGATTTCCGCCCAAATGCGAGGGTTTTTGGTGGAGGGAGCGAGAAATCGCCTTGGGAGCTCGAGCACGAAGAGAGAGAGTGCGTGAGGCAAGAGTGGAGGTGAAGAAATTAGGGTCTGGCGACAGCTAGGGTTATGGACACAAAAAATCGGACAAGTCCAGAGATGACCAGACTAGTCCGAACTTTTCCAAAGGACAATATCGGACTAGTCCATTGTCTACCAGACTAGTCCGACCTAACCAAAACTCTACGGACTGGTCTGCATGGGCGGACTAGTCCGGGCAACCACTGACTAGTCCATGGTCACCAGGAAAGAATTTTATAGCCCATTCATATATATTTGAAGTATCATAAATAGAAAATAGAGAGGCAAATCAACTCAAATAACCTTGATGATTATGATCAGTAAGCATACAACAATCAAGCAATGATCATAATTCATCAAGATTTAGTAATTGACATAGTTTTTCAGAGAAAATTGAGAGAGATGATTTTCACAATCCAATCAACACTCATTGAAGAATTCATACAGATATGCAACATTTCAAGCCACACTCCGAGCATCAAGGATATTTAGTTCATTTCGGAGTTCACAAAAATGCTTTTCATCAAGTGGCTTGGTGAATATGTCGGCCAATTGTTTTTGAGTGTTGACGTGTGAAATGGCTATGTCTCCTTTCGTGGCATGATCTCTCAAAAAGTGATGTCTTATGTCTATGTGTTTGGTTCTGGAGTGCTCAACTGGGTTGTGGGCAATTTCGATGGCACTTTCATTGTCACAAAGGAGTGAAATATGGTTCATATTGTAACCATAGTCCCTTAGAGTTTGTCGCATCCAAAGGAGTTGTGCACAACAACTCCCGGCTGAAACATACTCCGCTTCGGCTGTGGATAAGGCAATGGAATTTTGTTTCTTGGAGGACCAAGAAACTAAGGATCTCCCTAGGAATTGGCATGTACCAGAAGTGCTTTTTCTATCTATTTTGCACCCGACATAATCTGCATCGGAGGAACCAATGAGATTGAATTGTGAGCCTTTTGGGTACCAAAGACCAAGGTTGGGAGTATGAACCAAATATCTCAATATCCTTTTTACGGCTATCAAGTGACATTTCTTAGGATTGGCTTGAAATCTTGCACGCAAACATACACTCAACATAATATCTCGCCTAGATGCACATAAATAGAGTAGAGATCCAATCATGGAGCGATATACCTTTTGGTCTACGCTAGGTCCATCTTCATTGAGATCTAAGTGGCCATTCGTTGCCATGGGGGTTTTTATGGGCTTCGCCTTGTCCATGCCAAACTTCTTGAGTATGTCCTGCGTGTACTTGGTTTGGCTTAGGAACGTCCCTTCCTTCTGTTGCCGCACTTGGAATCCCAAGAGTGTATAATCTACTTTGTCAATCTTAAAGCCATTTTCAATTAATAAATCTCTAAGACACTCATACCAAGCTCTAGGAGCTTGTGACACCCGATTCCGAATATGAACCAAGCGTAACACATATGTGTGCCCAGGAAGTTCATCACACATATACGGTTGCATCACAAACGATATACAGAATTTAACCACGTCTTAACTATTAAATAAGTACTTTATTACAATAATCCAATAGTTCACGAATGATAAAACTCTAAATAATGCAGCGGAAAATAAACTAAGCAGCACGACTCCAATCCACAGGCAATTGACGGCGGTACGCAACCTAGTACTCCACGTGATCCTCAGGGTACTCCCAATTGTCTCCAGTAGCTGTTGGGGGGATTGCAAGGGTGAGTACATGTCGTACTCAGCAAGTGTGGAAAGTATGACATGTGGCTGATTCAAATGATGACAGTAATAATGGCTAAGTGCTAAAAAGTACAGTAAAACATTTGAAAAGCATTATACTATGTCTATGTGAAACAATCCCATCATAACCATCATATTAACATAATGTAAACCATATCCAATTATTGCCAACATCATCATTATCCATGTCCAGTTACCGTAACTCAAATTCATATCCGTAACCATAAGCCAAAAACCATCCATAACCATTACCATAATTATAATATCAACCATAACCATCCCAAATCCCAATTTCCTTCTAATCATGTAGGTCATCCAGGCGCTCATAACCGGGAGCACGACTATCATGATAGTTTTAATAGACTCTGCAGAGTTTGTACCACTTTACCCACACGTTCGTGATTTCATCACCTTTTGTTGACTAAGAAACCTCCATTATGCCATCTCACACTTCCGTAGGTGTGTGGCCAAGAGATCACAAAATAGCCTTTCAAAAGGGACTACTAGTATGTACGGGCCCACTGAGGTTTCACCGTCAGGCTTGAATTTCCATTCTCCCACCCACGGGCCCCCTCGCATGCCATGCGGATCCCAGGGCAGTCCTCCTCGACTCCCATTCCCCGCACCATCCAATGGTCCATACAATACTAGCATCGCTCCTAATTATTCAGCTATGTCGCACCCATACTTGGCCTTGTGGTGGCACTGTTGACCTTGCATATTCTCGCATGAACCGGTCCTTAGATCTAAGGCAAGCAAACCACCATATCATCCAACCCATCCACAAAACCATGCTTGCTTAGATCTCCTAAATTCCAGGTTGCTAAATTAATCATCATCTTATTACCATCCCAAGTTGTCGTAATTAAAGTTGCCAACCACATTATTTAAGTTACCCATAACCCATGTAGCGATGCGGTGCAAAAATAAAAATACCCATACCCGACTCATCGTGTATATCCCGGCGACAAGGGGTGGAAAACAATGCTAGTAAACTCCTACGTATGGATTTCCCGTCATATTGACACAGCATGCAAGTTCGCAAACAAAACATTTAATAAACGAGATCAATATGATCAAGGACACTTGCCTTGTTCCGACGGATGGGGTTGCTCAAGCGCTTCGAAGTCTTGATTCTGAAAATCCTCGTACACGATCTCTTGAGCACTTCCCTCTACTCATGATCACACATACAAGAAAACATATACAATCAACATGATGCACACACATTAATCAACATGCGATGATATACATGCATGAAAAGATCAATTATTAATTAACTACGGTTGTTTATTAATTAGATGCAACTAGTTCATACGTGTTCATATGAGTTTACGGGGGTTTTAGCGAGAATTAATGCTGCTGAAAATAAAAAGACGGTGCGACTACGATCAAACTACACCTATTAGGTTCAATATGGTCGCTAAAATTTGCATCGGAAACATGGCCTACCGTAGATGCGATGGCTTCAATGATCGCGGGATGGGGACAATGCGTAGACGAAGTAGATGCGCAAGGTCCTCCAGCGGCACGACGACGGCGACGCGATGGCGACGATGATCTCCGACAGAGGACGGCGCTCTCCTCTTTTTCCTCCTCTTCTTCCCCTCCTTTTTCTTCCTTTTCTTCCCTGCGGCAGCCCTCTGTTATCTGGTTCCTTTTGCCTTCTGTACAGGCGGCGTGGCTTTTTATCGTGGAGGCGGTGGCGTTTCTGCTGGGATTGGAAAAAAAAACTATGGAAGCTTACGTATTTATAGGGCGGCGGACGCGGCATCGGTATCGACTCGTACCGCGGCTCGGGGCGTCGGGCGGGGTCGCACGGCCGGGGCTCGCGCGCGGGGCGCGTGGCACGCGACACGCGGGCGCCGTCGGGAGCAGCGTCAGGCGTGCGGGGTGGGGTCCAACGGGGCGGGCGGATCGGGGCGGGGCGCGGGAGGGCGGCGAAATCGGGCGGGAGTCGGGCGATTCGCGGGGGCGCGATTCGGTGCGGCGGCGGGGTGGGGCCCAGGCACGGGAGTCGCGGGGTTGGCGGCGCGCGGGAGTCGCGCATGCGGTTGCCGAGGCCGGGGCGCTGCGGCTGGGCCGGTTTGGCCTGGCCGGCAGTGGCCCCCTTTTTTTCCTTTTTATATTATTATTATAATATATTTTATTATTTATATTTTATTTATTTTATTTATCTTATTTATTTTTTATTTTGTATATGTATATATTTATTATTATATAATTTATTTATATACATTTCTTTTTATATATTATTATTATTATTTTATATTTATTCCGTAATACATGTTTTAGGCTATAATTATTATTTTCTATTTCTTCTTTTTGCTACACCATATATGTATGGTTTATCATTTTTCTTTTATTCTATTAATACTTAATGCATGAACATGTATGCAATGCGTGCGAAATTTGAGGGTGTTACAAACCAACCCCCCTTAAAGTGAATCCCGCCCTCGAGATTCGATAGCGTGGAGAAAAGGTGAGGGAATTCTGCCTTCAAGTCTTCTTCACGTTCCCATGTAGCTTCGGCTTCCGTATGGTGTTTCCATTGCACTTTACACCAACGGATCCTCTTATTTCTCGTGACCCTTTCCTTCATGTCCAAAATTTTGATAGGTTGCTCGACATAGGACAAATCCTCTTGAAATTCTAACTCATCCATCGGCACTTGTTCTTCCGGTACCCTGAGACACTTCTTGAGTTGAGAGATGTGAAACACGTCGTGTACATCGGAGAGATACGTCGGCAGCTCAAGTCGATAAGCTACCTATCCTCGCTTGTCCAAAATCTTGAATGGTCCGATGTAACGTGGTGCCAGTTTGCCTTTGACGTTAAACCGTCGCTGACCTCGGATAGGTGACACTTTGAGGTATACAAAATCTCCAACTTCAAAAGTCAGAGTCCTTCGCCTATTATCCGCATAACCTTTTTGTCGAGACTGGGCAGCCTTTAAGTTCTCCCGTATTATTTGCACTTGCCTTTCAGCATCTTCTAACACGTCGGGACCAAACACTTGATTCTCTCCGGTTTCATTCCAAAACAAGGGAGTCCTACACTTCCTTCCGTACAATGCTTCGTAGGGTGACATTTTCAGACTTGCTTGGTAGCTATTGTTGTACGAGAATTCAGCATACAACAAACTTTTATCCCAACTTTTTCCATGCTTTAAAGCACAAGCTCTTAACATGTCTTCCAAAATTTGGTTGGTCCTCTCGGTTTGTCCATCTGTTTGAGGGTGATACGCCGAACTGAAGTTCAACCTTGTTCCCATTGCTTCATGCAATTTCTGCCAAAATCTAGAGGTAAACTGAGAACCTCTATCTGAGACTATCTTCTTTGGTACTCTGTGTCGGCACACAATATGCTCCATATACAATTCTGCTAGCTTCGCAGTGGTATATGTGGTCTTGACAGGGATGAAGTGAGCTGATTTTTTCAACCAATCCACAATAACCCATATTGAATCATAGCCAGACTGAGTCCGCGGTAATCCAACTATAAAGTCCATACCAATCTCTTCCCACTTCCACTGCGGGGTCTTCAATTGTTGTAACAATCCGGCTGGCCTTTGATGTTCAGCTTTAACTCGTCAGCACACATCACAAAGTGCAACATATTCGGCTATGTCCTTTTTCATGCTGGCCCACTAGTAGCATGTCTTTAAGTCCTTGTACATCTTCGTACAACCATGATGAATTGAGTAAGGTGAGTCATGTGTCTCCTTCAATATTGTTTCCCGAATATGCCTGACATTAGGTACCACAATCCTCTTTCCAAGCCATAAGGTACCCTGTTCGTCCTCATCAAATCTGAATTCTTTTCCTTCTTGGGTCCTTTCCTTGATTTCCTGTATTTCCTTGTCCTTTGTCTGTCCTTCCCGTATTTCCCGCTCTAATGTTGGGTTGACTTCCATCGTTCCCATCTCATTTATGAATCCAAGGTTCAACCGTTCAAACTCCTTGCATAACTCGGATGGCAGCTCTCGAACTGTGAGTTGATGACTTACTCATTTTCGGCTCAAAGCATCGGCCACTACATTGGCCTTCCCAGGGTGATAGTTGATTCCCACGTCATAATCCTTGATGAGCTCCAACCATCGGCGTTGCCTCAGATTCAGATCCGTTTGCGTAAATATGTACTTGAGACTCTTGTGATCCATATAAATATCACATCGGTGACCAAAAACATAGTGTCTCCATATCTTCAAGGCATGTACCACGGCTGCGAGTTCAAGGTCGTGTGTAGGATAATTCAACTCATGTTTCTTTAGTTGCCTCGATGCATAAGCTACCACTTCGCCTTCTTGCATGAGCACACATCCTAATCCTTGTCTTGATGCATCACAATATATATCAAAACTCTTGCTCACGTCCAGTAATACTAACACCAACGCGGTTGTCAACCTTTTCTTTAACTCCTCAAAGCTATCCTGACAAGCTTGAGTCCATCGGAATGCCTTCCCTTTCATGAGTAATTCAGTCATAGGCTTGGCTATTTTGGAGAAATCCTTGATGAATCGGCGGTAATATCCAGCCATTCCAAGGAAACTCTGAATTTCCTTGACATTTTGTGGCGGTTCCCACTTAAGCACATCTCTCACCTTCCCTGGGTCAACTGATACTCCTCCTCCGGAAATAATATGGCCTAAGAAAGAAACTTCCCGTAACCAGAATTGACATTTACTGAACTTGGCATACAATTGGTGTTCCCGTAGCTTCTGCAATATAAGCTTCAAGTGTTCTTCATGTTCTTCCTCGCTTCTCGAGTATATCATAATGTCATCGATGAACACTACAACGAACTTATCCAGATATTCCATGAAGACCTTATTCATGAGATACATAAAGTACGCAGGCGCGTTCATCAATACAAATGACATCACGGTGTACTCATAAGATCCATATCGTGTCCGAAATGCTGTCTTGGGTATATCTGATGGTCTAATCTTCATTTGGAAGTATCCTGACCGCAAGTCGATCTTGGAGAAGATACAAGCACCCTTCATTTGGTCGAACAAATCCTCTATACGGGGCAGTGAGTACTTGTTCTTAATTGTCACTTCGTTGAGAGACCTATAGTCCACACACATCCTCTGGGTTCTATCCTTCTTATCTACGAAGAGCACTGGGGCTCCCCACGGGGATGAGCTTGGGCGTATAAAACCCTTCTCTAGCTGCTCTTGAATTTGCTTCTTGAGCTCTGCTAATTCCATAGGAGGCATCCTATACGGCCTCTTAGCTATAGGTGCAGTTCCGGGTATCAACTCAATGGCGAATTCTATGTCACGATCAGGTGGCATACCTGGCAACTCATCTGAAAACACATCCGGATACTCGCGAACGATCGGAATGCTTCCCAATGTCACTCCTTCCACTTGATTGAGCATTGCCTTCTCTCTTGTAGGTTGGGCTGCCTCAACTTCGATGCGTGTACCATGTTCACTTGTCAACTGCACAATCCTCTCGGCACATTGAATGACTCCATTATACTTGCTCAGCCAGTCCATTCCAAGTATTATGTCTATTCCTTGGGAGTCCAAGACTATGAGGTTTGCGAGAAAGTCTACCCCCCTTATTTTAATGCTTACTTTCGGACATACTATATTTGTCCTCATCTCTCCGCCAGGAGAACTTACTAGCATAGTTTGCTTCATATGAGATATAGGCAAATTGTACTTGGCAACATACTTTGGCGAGATGAATGAATGAGATGCTCCCGAATCAAATAAAACAGTCGCGGGGTTGGAGTTGGCGAGAAACATACCAATGACCACGTCATCCGCTTGTTGAGCATCCTCCGTAGAGACATGGTTCACGTTGCCACGAGCAAAATTCTGCTGTCCACGGTTGCCTTGTGGTGCTCCTCCATTTGGTCGCGGGTGATTTGGCCTTGGTGCATTGTTCATAGGTCCATAGTTTCTTCTAGGGCATTGACTTGCAAAGTTCCCGGGTTCTCCACACACATAGCATGTCTTACCGCCCGTAGCATTAGGGAAGTTTGGGCGCAGCTGGTTTTGAGCATTTGCCGCCATGTTAGGACGCGACGCAGGTGGCACAGGATAGCGAGGCGCTTGCATGGCGGCGTTGCTGCGGTGGCTGATTTGGGCGGGGCGGATAAGCAGTGCGGTATGCAGGAGCAGATGGGTTGTAGTGTGGTGCAGTAGGTGGTGCATAGCGGGGGCGAACATTGCTTCCTTGCTGCGGTCCATGATGTGGCATCTTCCTCTTGTTGTCCTGCTCCATCTCACGAATCTAGTTCTCAACCACAATAGCCTTGTCAACCAGCTTTTGGAAGTTTGTATAATCAGTATTGAGCAACTGGACTTGAATTTCATTGTTGAGACCCCTCATAAACAGATACTGCTTCCTACTATCAGTTTTGATGTCTTCTGCTGCATATCTTGATAATTGAGTGAATTTGTTGAGATACTCACTCACACTCATCCTTCCTTGCCTGAGATTTTCAAAGTCTTGTCTTCTCAGTATCATAACTCCTTCAAGTACATAGTGGGAACGGAAACTCTGCTTAAACTCATCCCAAGTGATTGCCTCCTGATTATCATGAGCATTGCAAAGAGCTTCCCACCAGTCAGCGGCTGCTCCAACTAGTTGATGTGATGCAAAGAGAACCTTCTCCCTATCAGTGCACTGGACAATAGGAAGTTTCTTCTCCACGGACTTGAGCCAATCATCAGCATCCATAGGGTCAGCAGCTTGAGCAAAGGTTGGCGGCCTAGTCCTCATGAACTCTCCTAATCGGTTATGAGGAGGCGGGGGTGGCGGTGGAGGCATGTGGGGCTGATTGTTGTTATTGCCAGCCTACAGCTGTCCCATAGTTTGTATCATGGTCTGCATGAGCTGGTTCTGCATAGCTAACAGTTGTTCAATATTGATAGCTCCATGAGCATGTCCCTGGTTGTTCTGAGGTACTTCATTGCGCTCCTCCTCATCATTGGCATCCCTCTGGTTACGAGTTCTCACCATCTGTTGGCGAAAGAAGGGTGGAGGCAGAAGGATTTAGAATTTGGAAAGAACGTCCCAACTATATGCATCAAGGGATATGAAACTAACCAACTAGCTACACTAGCCTAGGTGGACATGGCAATGCTAAAGCATCCCAAAATCCTCTATTAAGCACACAAGCAAACAATATATATAGCAAACAGCAAGCCAACAAAATCAAATCGATTTCTGAGTGCTCCTATGTGCTCTAAAGTGTCCATTCTATCTAGACTGCGTCCTACGGTCAACCTGGCTCTGATACCAATCTATGACACCCGGTTCCGAATATGAACCAAGCGTAACGCATATGTGTGCCCAGGAAGTTCATCACACATATACGGTTGCATCACAAACGATATACAGAATTTAACCACGTCTTAACTATTAAATAAGTACTTTATTACAATAATCCAATAGTTCACGAATGATAAAACTCTAAATAATGCAGCGGAAAATAAACTAAGTAGCACGACTCCAATCCACAGGCAATTGACGGCGGTACGCAACCTAGTACTCCACGTGATCCTCAGGGTACTCCCAATTGTCTCCAGTAGCTGTTGGGGGGGATTGCAAGGGTGAGTACATGTCGTACTTAGCAAGTGTGGAAAGTATGACATGTGGCTGATTCAAATGACGACAGTAATAATGGCTAAGTGCTGAAAAGTACAGTAAAACATTTGAAAAGCATTATACTATGTCTATGTGAAACAATCCCATCATAACCATCATATTAACATAATGTAAACCATATCCAATTATTGCCAACATCATCATTATCCATGTCCAGTTACCGTAACTCAAATTCATATCCATAACCATAAGCCAAAAACCATCCATAACCATTACCATAATATAATATCAACCATAACCATCCCAAATCCCAATTTCCTTCTAATCATGTAGGTCATCCAAGCGCTCATAACCGGGAGCACGGCTATCATGATAGTTTTAATAGACTCTGCAGAGTTTGTACCACTTTACCCACACGTTCATTATTTCATCACCTTTCGATGACTAAGAAACCTCCATTATGCCATCTCACACTTCCGTAGGTGTGTGGCCAAGAGATCACAAAATAGCCTTTCAAAAGGGACTACTAGTATGTACAGGCCCACTAAGGTTTCACCGGCAGGCTTGAATCTCCATTCTCCCACCCACGGGCCCCCTCGTGTGCCATGCGGATCCCAGGGCAGTCCTCCTCGACTCCCATTCCCCGCGCCATCCAATAGTCCATACAATACTAGCAGCGCTCCTAATTATTCAGCTACGCCGCACCCATACTTGGCCTTGTGGTGGCACTGTTGACCAGGCATATTCTCGCATGAACCGGTCCTTAGATCTAAGGCAAGCAAACCACCATATCATCCAACCCATCCACAAAACCATGCTTGCTTAGATCTCTTAAATTCCAGGTTGCTAAATTAATCATCATCTTATTACCATCCCAAGTTGTCGTAATTAGTTGCCAACCACATTATTTAAGTTACCCATAACCCATGTAGCGATGTGGTGCAAAAATAAAAATACCCATACCCGACTCATCGTGTATATCCCGGCGACAAGGGGTGGCAAACAATGCTAGTAAACTACTACGTATGGGTTTCCGATCATATTGACACAACATGCAAGTTCGCAAACAAAACATTTAATAAACGGGATCAATATGATCAAGGACACTTGCCTTGTTCCGACGGATGGGGTTGCTCAAGCGCTTCGAAGTCTTGATTCTGAAAATCCTCGTACACGATCTCTTGAGCACTTCCCTCTACTCGTGATCACACATACAAGAAAACATATACAATCAACATGATGCACACACATTAATCAACATGCGATGATATGCATGCATGCAAAGATCAATTATTAATTAACTACGGTTGTTTATTAATAAGATGCAACTAGTTCATACGTGTTCATATGAGTTTACGGGGGTTTTAGCGAGAATTAATGCTGCTGAAAATAAAAAGACGGTGCGACTACGATCAAACTATGCCTATTAGGTTCAATATGGTCGCTAAAATTTGCATCGGAAACATGGCCTACCGTAGATGCGATGGCTTCGATGATCGCGGGATGGGGACAATTTGTAGACGAAGTAGATGCGCAAGGTCCTCCGGCGGCACGACGACGGCGACGCGATGGCGACAACGATCTCCGGCAGACGACGGCGCTCTCCTCTTTTTCCTCCTCTTCTTCCCCTCCTTTTCTTCCTTTTCTTCCCTGCTGCAGCCCTCTGTTCTCTGGTTCCTTTTGCCTTCTGTACCGGCGGTGGGGCTTTTTATCGTGGAGGCGGCGGCGTTTCTGCTGGGATCGGGAAAAACCCTACAGAAGCTTACGTATTTATAGGGCGGCGGACGCGGCATCGGTATCGACTCGTACTGCGGCTCGGGGCGTCGGGCGGGGTCGCACGGCCGGGGCTCGCACGCGGGGTGCGTGGCACGCGGCACGCGGGCGCGTTCGGGAGCGGCGTCGGGCGTGCGGGGTGGGGTCCAGCGGGGCGGGCGGATCGGGGCGGGGCGGGCGGATCGGGGCGGGGCGCGGGAGTCGCGCGCGGGAGGGCGGCCGAATCGCGCGGGAGTCGGACGATTCGCGGGGGCGCGATTCGGGGCGGTGGCGGGGTGGGGCCCATGCACGGGAGTCGCGGGGTTGGCGGCGCGCGGGAGTCGCGCGTGCGGTTGCCGGGGCCGGGTCGCTGCGGCTGGGCCGGTTTGGCCTGGCCGGCAGTGGCCCCCTTTTTTTTCTTTTTTTTTTCTTTTTATATTATTATTATTATTATAATATATTTTATTATTTATATTTTATTTATTTTATTTATTTATTATTTTGTATATGTATATATTTATTATTATATAATTTATTTATATACATTTCTTTTTATATATTATTATTATTTTATATTTATTCCCTAATACATGTTCTAGGCTATAATTATTATTTTCTATTTCTTCTTTTTGCTACACCATATATGTATGGTTTATCATTTTTCTTTTATTCTATTAATACTTAATGCATGAACATGTATGCAATGCATGATGCGAAATTTGAGGGTGTTACAGAGCTTATTTGAGGCTGTAGAGAGCCTTACGCAATTTAAATACGTGGTCGGGGAACTCTTCATCTTCAAACCCGGGTGGTTGCTCCAAGTACACCTCTTTCTTGATTGGTCCGTTGAGGAAGGCGCTTTTCACATCCATTTGATACAGCTTGAAATCATGGTGAGTAGCATATGCAAGTAATATTCTAATAGATTCAAGCCTAGCTACTGGAGCAAATGTCTCATTGAAATCCAAACCTTCGACTTGTGAATACTCTTTGGCCACAAGTCGTGCCTTGTTCCTTGTCACCACCCCGTGTTCATCTTGTTTGTTGCGGAAGATCCACTTGGTTCCGATGATTTTTGCATTGGGTCTTGCAACAAGTTCTCACACCTTTTTCCGCTTGATGTTGTTCAATTCTTCTTGCATTGCCACCACCCAATCCGGATCTTTCAATGCATCTTCATTCCTGCGTGGTTCCAAAAAGGATACAAACGAATAGTGCTCACAAAAGTTAGCTATGCGAGATCTAGTGGTTACTCCCTTTTGGATGTCACCGATGATATTGTCGATTGGGTGATCCCTTTGGACGCATTGGTTTACTCTTGGGTGTGACACTTGAGGAGTTGTATCTTCATGATCATCTTCTTCTTGCCCTAAGTGATTGCCTTTGTTGACTTGTTGATTATCCTCGTATTCTCATGGTTGATCTTGTGTTGAAGCTCCCCCTTGATCATTGGTCTCCTCTTGTGGTTCATCTTCCTCATGTACGTGTGGAGGTGGCTCTTGTGGTCGAACCTCACCTAGAGCCATTCTTTTCAATGCTTGACAAGGAGCTTCTTCTTTACCTAGTTCACATGGATCAACTTGCTCCTTTTGGGAGCCATTAGTCTCATCGAACACTACGTCACGTGCTACATCAACAAGTCCGGAGGTCTTGTTGAAAACATGATAGGCGTAAGTGTTCGAATCATAACCAAGCAAGAAACCTTCATCGGACTTCGAAGCGAACTTTGAACTCCTAGGATTCTTGTTCAAGATATAGCATGGAGAACCGAAAACTCAAAAATATGAAATATTTGGTTTGTTACCGGTGAGTAGCTCATAGGATGTCTTCTTGAGTAGTCGACGGAGATAAAGTCAATTTACGGCGTGGCAAGCGGTGTTAATCGCTTTCGCCCAAAATCGATCCGATGTCTTGTACTCATCGAGCGTTGTTATTGCCATCTCTATGAGTGTTCGATTCTTTATTTCGGCAACTCCGTTTTGTTGTGGGGAGTACGGTACTGAAAATTGGTGCTTTATGCCTTATTCATCAAGGTACTCCTCCACTTGCGTGTTCTTGAACTCCGTGCCGTTGTCGCTTCGAATATTCTTTATTGTCAATGAGAATTCGTTTTGAGCTCGCTTGAAGAACTTCTTGAGTGTTCCTTGTGTCTCTGACTTATCATGCAAAAAGAAAACCCAAGTGGAGCGAGAAAAATCATCAACGACAACTAAACCATATTGTTACCGCCGATGCTTATGTAGTCTATTGGACCAAATAAGTCCATGTGTAGTAGCTCGAGTGGTCTTGTTGTAGTTATGACGTTTTTGGCGGGGTGAGGTGCTCCAACTTGCTTCCCGGCTTGGCACGCGCTACAGGGCCTGTCTTTCTCAAATACAACATCCAATAAACCTCGGATGTGATTTCCTTTGAGGAATTTTTTAAGCTTCCTCATACCAACATGTGCTAGCCGTCTATGCCACAGCCAACCCATGTTAGTCTTTGCAATCAAGAATGTGTCATGTTCAACTTTATCATTGTTGAAGTCAACAAGATAGAGCTTTCCCTTTAACATACCCTTGAATGCAACGGAACCATCACTCCTCCTAGAAACGGTCACACCCTTGTTAGTGAACAAGCAATTATAACCTTTGTCGCATAATTGAGATATGGACAGCAGGTTATAATCTAGAGATTCAACATGTAAAACATGAGAAAGTGTGTGTTTAGAGGATATTGCAATTTTACCGGTACCGAGCACTCTTCCTTGACTATTATCTCCAAAGTAGATGCCCTCACTTGGGTCCTCATTCTCTTCATATTCCATGAACATTCTTCTTTCCCCAGTCATATGATTGGTGCAGCCACTGTCTAGCACCCATTTAGATCCGCCGGAGGAATAGGCCTGCAAAAACAAATCATGCCTTGGTTTTAGGTACCCAAGCTTGCTTGGGTCCTTGGAGGTTAGTTACAATACATTTGGGCACCCACACATGAGACTTGGTGTTCCCATGGCGTGGCCCAACATAATGAGCATAAACCTTGCCAAAATTATTTCTCATTAACACATAGGAGGCATCAAAAGTTTTAAACAATAGTTGTTGTTGTTTATGTACAGGACTATTCTGGGGGGCCGGACTTGTCTGGACACCGACCGGACTAGTCCGATGTTCATGTGTAGTTGCTGTCTTAATCTGTGATGTTCCAATTTGAGAGGGCCTTCCTTTTACAAAGGTAATCCTCTCCTTGTTATTCTTATGGATTCTAGCATGTTGCTTTTCACCATAAGAATAACCAATGCCATATTTGACATTTGGAGGTCTTTTGACCAAGTATGCACTACATGCATATTTGATCTTCTCCTTGTCAAATATGCCACTTTGGGCAGGATGTTTATCCTTTATAGAGGTTGGCTTATCCCTCAAACTGATGTCACCTTTCCTACATGCACAAGCATGAGAAAAATCAGTTTTAGTGGGTTGAGAAGGTGAACTTGAAGAGGAGGAAGGTTCACTCAGCTTGAGTGACTCAACCTGCACTTCAAGGATCTTGTTAACCTTGATCACGTCAGCAAGTTGGTCCTTGATTGTGGCATTTGAGTCAGTTAACTCCAGGCAAGTTTCGTTGCTCGAAGCTAACTCAAGCTCGAGTGATTTGCTTCGTTCCTTTTCAAGTTCTAGAAGTTTGTCAAGTTCAACATATTCCTCCTTTTGGGAGATGATCATGTCCTCTTGATGATGTATTAACCTCTCCTTCTCAACAAGTTGATCAAGTAAAAATTTCATTTTAGTAGCTGTTTTCCTATCTAGTCCAATAAGAATGTCCTCATTATCACTATTGAGTTCATCATCGCTAGAATAGGAATGCATGGAGGGGGTTTTAATGGTTACCTTGCATTTACCTTCCTTTGCCATAAGGCAAGTGCCATCTCCCTTCCATGCGCCAAGTGTAGGGAAAAGGGTAGACTTCTTGGATGTCTTCTCGATGGCTATGCTAGCCATCTCTTCTTCTTCGGACAATGAGATCATTTGAGTCCCACTCTTTCCCAATGTGTGCTTGTTCGGCTTGTTTCTTCTTCTTGATGAATTTCTTGGGTTGAGGCTTGGCTTCTTTGGTCTTTTTCTTGTTCTCCTCATATGGGCAATCAACTATAAAGTGGTTATACTCACCACAATTATAGCATGTCTGCCTCAACTTTGGCTTCGTTCTTTCCTTGTACTTTCCTTCGCTTGACTTTGTACCTTGTCTATTTTTCATTATTCTCTTGAATTTCTTCATGAAAAATATCATGTCTTCTTCATCCAATTCACTGCTCTCGTCATCACTATCTTCCTCTAGTTGTGCTTCTCTAGCTTCTTCGGATAGGGGCTTGAGAGTGGACTTCAAAGCAACCCCTTTCTTCTTTGCCGAGGTGAGGTCGGCAATCTCCTTGACATGTTTTGCTTGTTTTTCTATCATCTCGAAGTTGATGATCTTTCCAAGCAGTTCATCCGGAGTCAACCTTTTGTATCCGGGGCTTTCTCTGATCATGGAGCATAGTGTGACGTTGCGAGGCATAAAAGCTCTTAGGATGAGCTTTACCACCTCGTGGTCATTCCACTTCTTACTTCCATATGATATGACCTTGTTGACGAGTGTCTTTAATCGATTGTACATGTCTTGGGGTGACTCGTCTTCTTCAATTGCAAATCTACCTAACTCGCCTTCAATCATCTCGATTTTTGCTTCACGCACATGTCGGTCACCTTCATATGCAGTTTGTAGTGTGTCCCATATCTCCTTTGCAATTTCGAGTCCATCCACCTTGGTGAACTCGTCCCGATTGAGTGAAGAGGTAATTACGGCCGCGGCTTGAGCATTTCGGTGAATTGCCTGCTCTTAGCTGGGGGTGAGCTCTTCGTCATCGTCCGGGATATCTATCCCTGCGCACACAATATGCCACAAACTTGGATTGAGGGAAATTAGATGCATTTTCATATTTTGCCTCCACATTGAGTAATCACTTCCATCGAAGTGTGGGGCTTTTCCAAGTGGGATAGATAAATAATTATTGCTATTGGAATTGAGACGATCATAGTTAAAAGGATATCGAGAGTAGTCGGTGTGACTACTCCCCTTATTCTTCTCTTCAACTTTTACTTTCCCTTTGGGAAGCGTCTTCTTTCTTAGGAGCGCCTTTAGCTCCAGCATCTCCTCATCATCGTCCTCAAAGTCTTGAATGGCTTCGAGGAGCTTCTCCACCTTGAGGTTCTTTTCATCATCAACCTTCTCTTGGTTGTTGCTCTTGTGGGTGTCCTTCATGTCCGACATGATCTTCATCGAGCAATTAGTCTCTTTCTTGAAGAACCTGCTCTGATACCAATTGAATGTGGCCTAGAGGGGGGGTGAATAGGCCTTTTTGAAGATTGTCGGATCCTGAAACACTTAACAACCAGTTCAAAACCGGAGAAATCAGACTAGTCCGGTAAAGTGTGGACTAGTCCGGTGTATACGGACTAGACTGATTAGGTTTGATCGATTAACTTTATTTTTCAATATATGCAGCGGAAGTATACGATTAAACAAAGTGTTACAAGGTTATGAATCAGGTTATATTACAATTCAATCTTATACTTGATATCTCAACGTAAAGTAATCAAGATCAATTGTAACCCTAGATTGATATAATGTAAAGGACAATGAACACAAAAGAGGAACATAAGAGAATTATCCCGTGGTTCGGTTCCCACAAAGGCAACCTACATCCACGTTGAGGAGTCCACAAAAGGACCAGGTCTTCTCCAACCCTACCCTCGTCGGATCGCCACGAAGGCCAATCCTCTTCCACTTATCTCAAAGGGGTGAATAACCGAGTTCAAGGGGCTTTCTCACACATTGAGAGCTCCCTTGGATTACAACACGAAATACCACCAAGAACACACTCAAAAGATTACAATTAAATCACAGGAGTGTGTTAGAGAATCAAACCAAGAGCTCAATATGGTGTTGAACGTGTCTCTCCAATGAACTAGAGTGAAATCCCCAAGGGATTGATCTTTGTTGCACTTAATTTCGTGGAGAGATGTGGTTTTTGAGGCTCTTGGGAGGTGTGATGGCGCTAGGGTTCGAGAGTGTGTAAAATATGGCTGTGCAACTCTATTTATATGAGTTTCTAAAAGTGACCGTTAGGGTTCAAAAAGATCGGACTAGTCCGTGGTGCTCACCGGACTAGTCCGGTGTGCTGTGTGTAGCAAACCCTAAGTGTCCCGAATTATCGGACTAGTCCGGCTAGGAACGGACTTGTCCGATTTCGCTACTGGAAATCTTCGGACTAGCCCGATAGTCATCGGACTTGTCCGGATATGTGAAACCCTAAGTGTATAGGATGACAAGTCCGCACTTAGAGGACTTGTCCGATTTAGTTCAGAGGGTATTTCGGACTAGTCCGTGCAAATATCAGACTTGTCCGATTTGGATCAGTGAGAATATCGGACTAGTCCGGTTGTGATTGGACTTGTCCGATTTTTTGTGACTTGTGAAGTGTTTTGAGGACTAGTCCGCACTGCGGAAGACTAGTCTGATTCTAGTCAGAGAGGATATCGGACTAGTCCGGTGTTAGTCGGACTAGTCTAGTCCTGTGTAACTTTGTGCAATGTGTGTGTTTAATTGTGATTGAGCTCTTGGGATGTGTTTTCTCAACACACTCCATACATAATGATCTACTATTCTTCTTCCTTGAGCTCATTTGCACTTGGCTCTTCATTCTTCCTTCTTTTTGGTACTTTGCTCATTTTTCTATTGAAAACCTGCACTCATTTCAACAAAGAGATTAGGATCCCAATTGCTTGTCATAAATCATCCAAAACCCACAAGGGAGTCCTAGATGCACTTTCAACTGTGTGAAAGCAATTACAAACATGAAGGATTTGATTATTTTCTAGACAAGTGAATGATTTAGTTATCAAGTGAATATGCTCTAAGTTCAGTGATGTGTGATATCTATAGTGAACCAAAGCAAAATGGAAAAAAATCACGAAGCTAAAGGATACGTTGGGAATAGGAGACACGCTTTTCATTAGAGCTTGTCTCCCTTTTAGCAAAGTAGAGGGAGACGTCAAGCATAGGAGTCACACTTCGCTGCTATGTGTATCTCCATTTTTTGTCTCCGCACAGACCTTATATAAGGCACTATCAGTGTCACATCTTCTCTTTGTTCGTCTTCTCCGCGCAGACAACCCACCATGGCCAACGTTCTACCGCCAAGCCCGCCGAGTGAGCCACCCTACAAGAAATAGTGTTGCCACTCCCCCGAGAGGCTCAACAACGAGCTGCTCAAGATGTTGTTCGACAAGCTGTTCGACTGATTCCAGAGGCTCCTCGAGACGATGGCCGAGGTGCTCGGTGCCGAGCGTCGTGGTATCTTGGTGGCGACGATGGCGAGGAACCTCAGTCGTGAGGTTGCACCAACGGATATGGACCAGCCGGAGCAACCGGCGGAGCAGCCGGAGCAGCCGGCGAGGACTCTTGTTGCACCGGTGCTAGATGGCCGCCGAACGAGAAGGAGGGGGAGAAGGAGTAGGATTTAGATTTTATTTTGTTGTTTTTAGTTGATGTTGTTTTTTCTTTTCTTGTGTCTTGTACATTTTTCTTGTATTTTGTAATATATCATTAATGAATGCATATGTTATCTATGTTCATCTGTGTGACGAATATTATCTTGTGTGTTCAATAGTGAATGAATGAATTTGTTCACCGTTCAGCGGCGTGTTCTTGTCTGTCTGTAACCGAAGACAAAGGAGACGTGCTTTCTGTAAAGTTCGTCTCATTTATTTCGCAAATAGGAGACACACTTTATTAGATGCGCATCTCCCATTTGTCAGAGAGGAGGGCGCGTCTAGGATACCTACTTAATTTAGATGGGTTGTATTGTAACTCGTCTCCTTGTACGTTCAACTGAGCCATGTTAGATCCTTGCTGAAGCGGGCTCGTCTCGCTTAACCTAATAAGAGATGCTCGCCTTTGAGCGTGTCGCCCATCTTTCTCTCCTATTTGGGTTTCTTACGTAGTGTCACATTGAGCCTAGTCAAACAAGTATAGTCCTATGTGAGAATTCATTCATTTCTTTTTGAATTCCAGACTTCACATGGACATGCTAAAACTTCTACACTAGATGTTAGCAAAATTCCATCATATCATCATTCCACAATAAAAAAGAGAAACTCCATGTTTTCATGCTTATTACTCTATTCAAGTCTATTGCATAAAAAGGGAGTAGAAGATATGTCTACAAGAAAAAGAAAATGAAAATGTATGCTTACACCATAAGCATGAGAGAAAAAAAAAATGCATGCTTACATCAAAACCATGAAAAAAAGTAGCCATGTTTCATCCCTGCAATAAAGAGAGTCTACATAAAAAGGAGTCATCTCAACATCCACTTCCACTTCCATTCCATCACACGTGCACAAGCCTTGAATCAAATTATTTTGAATTAATTTCTCCTAAGGCTTACTCTTTTGACTTAGAGATATTATGTGTTGCAAATATGCCTATTACATTCCCTACTAAGTTCCACATACAAGCCTTATTTAGTGCTAGGATTAGTATAGGCAAAATGACCATGTGAGGATATATTTCCACTACACATAAAGGAGTGATTGAAAGAATCAAATTGAGGTACTTAGAATCTAATTGAAACTCTCTGCAATTTGAGTGGAACTTGATCTCTAGGCTATGCTTGCTCTATTTGCTGTTCTATCTTTCAACTACCCATGAATAGGAGAAGGCATAAGCCCCATAATGACTTAATATGGGTGAAGTATCATAGCCAATTTTTGCAATACTAGGTAGAGTATTTTGCTGTGCACTTGGTACTTTTGAAAGGTAGAACATTGTAGCAACTCCTGATCATCAACCTAAAGTCTTGACTTTGCTCGGGACAACCAAAGGATAAGCTTGGGGGAGTTTGTTGATGGTTGTTATATACCAATTTCACCTGTCAATATAACTCAATTATGTGAAAGAAAAATAATTTCTTACACATATCACCTTTCTACATAACCTATTTCCACTTGTCCTTGGCAGAATAGTGGATGCAGACATTTTATACAAAAAATGAGATAAAAGAGTGGGAGCAATCCTATAAATTCCATCCTAGCCAATCAAGCGCTGACACGTGGAATCACATGGATCAAATGGCCCACAAACAGACGTTTCCGAAGTTATCCAATGGTGTATCACCCATATCAGTCAATGGGACAACCCACTGGGAAGTCACCCCGAGGAAGCACATCGAAATTGGTTAGAATTCCAATTCGGTCGAAGTGGTGGTTCGGTCGAAGCCTTTCTAGTGACAAACTCGATCCACTTCCACATATCTACTCCCTATGCTGCCCTGATCATGATGAAGACTGATTCGCGCGCTTTTGGTGGTGGCAACCAACCCTTCTCCAGCTACAAATTGGACCCCCTACCCCTCACTTCTCACACATACCACTTGAGCTTCATTCTATTGTATCCACTATCTTACATAGTCTTAGAGGAGTTTAGGTTGTAGAGAGGAGAGTCTCTAGTCCTTAGTCCAAATTAGGAATGGAGTAGAAGGAGCCTCTCTCTTCCCAATTCCAAATTGGAAAAGGTATGGCTCATATATTCCTTATTGTATTTGTGACTTTATACTTAATAAAGAGTTTATCTTTAGTCTTCTTTTATTCATATACTTGTATGAAGCATTTCTTGTTTGATTGTAAAATCTATGTATATGGTAGGAGTAGTCTTTATGATTGTACCATAAGAATCTTATTCTATCATCATAAATAGTACAAACCTCCACTATATTCTAATTAGTTATTATATGGTCATGTTAATATGAATTACTTATGCTATGTCTCAACAATGGTTCAACGATGTTTAGGTTAGTCATTGCTTTAAGATAGCTTGTGCCTAGGCTCTTAAGGTATTTACTTAAAATGCTAGCATGGTGCTAGGATAGTTAAGTAGCGTTAGATGTCTTGTAGACCCACAGATTGAAGAGGTAGGTAGTAGGTGCACTACAAGGATTCCGCCCTGTTGCAACGATTGTACTACAACAAATACTAAATCGTTGCAGTAAGCTTGGTCTTTTGCCACGATTCTCTAGTTTGTGGCATTAGCATCTATCGCCATAGAACATGATCGTTGCATTAGGATCTGTTGCCACGATTCACTAGTTCGTGGAATTAGGATCTATCGCCACAAATTTGTTGCCATGATTCACTAGTTCGTGGCATAAGCATCTATTGCCACGGAACACGATCATTGCATTAGGATCTATTGCCATGATTCACTAGTTCATGGCATTAGGATCTATCGCCACAAATTTGTTGCCACGATTCACTAGTTCATGGAATTAGCATCTATCGCCACGGAACATGATCGTTGCATTAGGATTTGTTGCCACGATTCACTAGTTCGTGGCATTAGGATCTATCGCCATGAATCTGTTGCCACGATTCACTAGTCCGTGGCATTAGCATATATCGCCACAGAACACGATCGTTGCATTAGGATATGTTGCCACGATTCACTAGTTCGTGGCATTAGGATCTATCACCACGAATCTGTTGCCACAATTCACTACTTCATGGCATTAGCATCTATCGCCACGGAACACGATCGTTGCACTAGGATCTGACGCCATGATTCACTAGTTTGTGGCATTAGGATCTATCGCCACGAATATGTTGCCACGATTCACTAGTTCGTGACATTAGCATCTATCGCCACGGAACAGGATCGTTGCATTAGGATTTTTTGCCACGATTCACTAGTTCGTGGCATTAGGACCTATCGCCACGAATCTGTTGCCACGATCCACGAGTTCGTGGCATTAGCATCTATCGCCATAGAACATGATCGTTGCACTAGGATTTGTTGCCACGATTCACTTGTTCGTGGCATTAGGATCTATCGCCACGAATCTGTTGCCACGATTCACTAGTTTGTGGCATTAGCATTTGTCACCATGGAACATGATCGTTGCACTAGGGTATGTTGCCACAATTCACTTGTTTGTGGCGTTAGCATCTATCGCCACGGAACACGATCGTTGCACTAGGATCTGTTGCCATGATTCACTAGTTTGTGGCATTAGAATCTATCGCCACGGAACCCGATCGTTGCATTAGAATTTGTTGCCACGATTCACTAGTTCGTGGCATTAGCATCTATCGCCACGGAACCTGATCGTTGCATTAGGATCTATTGCCACGGTTCAATAGTTCGTGGCGTTAGCATCTATCGTTGTGGAACACAATCGTTGCATTAGAATCTATTGCCACGATTCACTAGTTCGTGGCATTAGCATCTATCGCAACGGAACGCGGTCATTGCATTAGGATATGTTGCCACGATTCAATAGTTCGTGGCGTTAGCATCTATCACCGTGGAACACAATCGTTGCATTAGGAACTTTTGCCCCGATTCACCAGTTCGTGGCGTTAGGATCTATTGCCACAAAACACAAACGTTGCATTAGGAACTTATGCCACGATTCACAAGTTTGTGGCGATAGGATCTATCGCCACGAAACACAATCGTTGTATTAGGATACGTTGCCACAAAATACCAGTTGGTGGCGTGAAGATCTATGGCCACGGAACACAAACATTGCATTACATAGTTCACGTATAGCTAGCTCACACAGTACCTATATGAAAAAATCATCATCTTCGCTGTTCTCCCTCAATATTGGAGGTACAATACCATCATTAATATATGTATCATCATCGTCGTGGTCGTCGTCATCGTCATCTTCATTTGAAAAAGAGCGGAAGAATCACCGGTTGCTTCGTCAATGTCATTTTCATTCCTATCCCATGTGGTCATATCCTCATTTATATCAGTAAGCCTTCGATCATCAAATAATGTCTCAGCCTCCATCGTCTAAGTGACATTATTTTCACTGTCTCCAAGGGGCATGGCAAAAAGGTTTCGTGGCTTCGTTTTAACAACTGTAGCCCATTTAGGTTGCTTCACACTTCTAACCTAAAAAACTTGTTCTGCTTGGGTGGATAGAATGTAAGGCTCATACTTAAATTGAGAAATAGTAGTGTCAACATCTATCATTCCATATCGATCCATTTTGTAGCCTCTGCTTTGGCTCTGACCAGAACGAGGCTTACCAAACCATTCACATTCAAATAATAGAACCTCTTGATTTTTTTTGAAATCAACAGAAATCATTTTCTTGATTACTCCATACCACTCATGATCACCATCCCGAACAACAACACCACTGTTTTGCGTCCGTAAATCTTTTCCACCTCTGCTATTCAAAAGAAGAAGCCATTTATGAATGATTGACTAAAAAAACGTACCCGACGATCAGGTCCTCTAGATAATGCATACAAATAATCGGTTACTTTGCCTTCTTTGTGTAATGTCGTAATCTGTACACATTAATTAGTTTAAAAGGGTCATCGATAAACCAACTTCAGAACAAATATTTCTTCAATATTTCATAAAAGTAAAAACTTGCATGTACTTACTCGTTTCTGATGCTCACTGAAAAGGGTACAAAATTAAATTAGTTATCTACAATAAGCATGATCCATTAATATAGTATAGAACATCTGAGTGTTATACGTACTTGATCCATGGAGCGGCCTCTTCAACATTAGAAATAATATAATGCCTATGTTATGTAGTTCAACCATAGTAAGTTTGCCCCATTTAAACCCTTTTTTAGAATTATCAACTTCTGTAAATTTATTAGACTTGAGAGAAGGTTCATTCCTAGCTACAGCTTCATGACGTTCTGGCCTATTAAGCTTGGTGTTGATGTTATACAAAATCTGGCTACGAAAAGGCATACACTCTTCCATAATATATCCCTCAGCTATAGAACCCTTCGGGTGAGCTCTGTTACGTACATACCTCTTCAATGTACCAAGGTACCTCTCAATTGGATACATCAATCTGTAAGAAACAGGTCCACCCAAGCGAGCTTCTTCGCCAAGATGGATTGAAAGAAGTACCATGATATCAAAGAAAGCGGGGGGAAGCAACATCTCAAGCTTACAAATTGTTTCAGGAAATTGTTCAATCATCTTATCCAAATCTGGTTCCACCAATTCTTTAGAACAAATTCTAGAAAAGAATATGCTAAACTCAATTAAAGGTTCAACAACCTTTCAGGCAATATGTCACGTATTGCAATAGGAAGGAGCTTCTGAAATATAATATGGCATTCATGAGTTTTTACACCTGATACCTTACGTGCTGTTATGTCCACACTTCTCTTGATGTTTGAGGCATAACCATCGGGCATCTTCACATCCGCCAAAAACTTGCACAAGGTGGGCTTCTGATCTTTTTGCAAAGTATATGATGCTGATGGACAATCATACTTCCCTTTCATACCCACCGGCTGTTGCTTTGGACGTATACCCATTTCCTGCATATCAAAACCAGCTTGTAGACTATCTTTTGTTTTACCATCCATATTAAGCAATGTATCAAATATGCTATCACAAATGTTTTTCTCAATGTGCATGACATCCAAGTTATGCCTTATTATCAATGTCTTCCAATACGGGAGCTGAAAAAATATACTTTTCTTCTTCCAACTATGCCACCTATCTTCCTCAGTGCGCTTTCTCTTATTATTCGTCTTTCCAAAACTCACTTGATCAAAAGTCTCGTATTGTTGGAGTACTTCATGACAAGAGAGTGATGTTGGAGCCTCTCTATTCTCTATTTTGTTGTTGAAAGAAGCTTTGTCCCGATGCCACCGGTGATCCTGAGGTAGGAAACGACGATGACCCATGTAGCAATACTTTCGTCCATGTTTTAACCACAAGGCCTGAGTGTTTACATGGCAGTATGGACATGCTAGCCTACCTTTTGTGCTCCATCCACATAGCATTGCATATGCTGGAAAATCATTTATTGTCCACAATATAGAAGCTCGCATGAGAAATGTCTCTTTCTTTGAACTTACGTATGTTTCAACACCATAAGACAATAATTTCAGTAGCTCATCAATCAAAGGCTGCAAATACACATCAATGTTGTTTCCAGGTGACTTTGGCCCAGGAATTATCATTGACATCAACCAATAAAGCTGCTTCATACACAACCAAGGTGGTAGATTATAAGGGATTAGAATCACATGCCATGTACTGTAAGAATATTCATTACTCCAAAAGGATTGAAACGAACAGATGCTAGCCCAAGTCTTATGTTGCGAGGATCATATGAGAAATTTGGGTGAATGCTATCAAAATGCTTCCATGCTTTCGAATCTGCAGGATGGCGTAATATTTCATCATCAATACGTTCTTCTTTGTGCCAGCGCATGTTTGATGCCGTTGATTCTGCCATATAATATCTTTGAAGACGGGGAATAAGAGGGAAGTATCGTAGAATCTTGTGTGCTACAAGCTTCTTGGCTTTTCCACAAGGCAAAGCCTCTCTTGCATCCCCACCAGTACTATTTTTCCATCTTAATTCACCACATTTTGGGCATCGATCCAGCAGAGAATAGTCCTTTCGGAATAACCTTCTGAACTTTATTGACACATGCATCAATCTTTTCGTAGCTCATCCCGAGGTCACGAACAACCTTCTGAACTTTATCAAGTGTATTAGGAATGCAATGGCCCTCTGGAAGCACATATGAGAATAGTTCAAGGATGAACTCACACGCTTTTTTGCTCAAACCAGTTAAACACTTTATCTGGTACAACCTGACAATGAAGGATAATTGGGTCACCTTCTCACAACCTAGATACAACTCCTTTTTGGCATCATTTAATAAGTCATAGAATGCCTTTGCACACCCAGTTGGCTCCTGCTGGTTTATAGCATTTTCTGGATCATCAACACCTGCTGAAGTACCACCATGATCACCAGTGCCTCTAAGAAGGCTGGACAATATATTTTCCATAGCAGCATCATCAGAAATTATCTCCTCATTATTTGCTGATTGCTCAGCAATTTTTTTCTCAACTCGTTTTTCTCCATGGTGTACCCAACAAGTATAATCAAATTACATCCCATTAAGAAGCAAGTGAAGATGAACTTCCTTGCGTCTCCCGTGGCAAATATTATGACATTTCGTGCAAGGACAAGGCTTAGTTTCTTCTTCACGAGTGCCTTGGAATGCTAAATTTAAAAATGACTTCATTCCATCCTGCCACTCCTTTGTACGTTTGTCTTTTCCCATCCATGTCTTATCTTCTGACATCGCTTCCTACAATTCAATCAGCGTATCCGTAAGAGGATTGAACTACAATAACATTATGTGAGCAATTGTACCTAGCGCTGTTGCTCCTCCACGTGCGGCGGCTGACGGATGCTCCTCCACGCCGCCACGCTCTTGGAGGAGCATCAACACCTGCTGAAGTACCACCATGATCACCAGTGCCTCTAAGAAGGCTGGACAATATATTTTCCATAGCAGCATCATCAGAAATTATCTCCTCATTATTTGCTGATTGCTCAGCAATTTTTTTCTCAACTCGTTTTTCTCCATGGTGTACCCAACAAGTATAATCAAATTACATCCCATTAAGAAGCAAGTGAAGATGAACTTCCTTGCGTCTCCCGTGGCAAATATTATGACATTTCGTGCAAGGACAAGGCTTAGTTTCTTCTTCACGAGTGCCTTGGAATGCTAAATTTAAAAATGACTTCATTCCATCCTGCCACTCCTTTGTACGTTTGTCTTTTCCCATCCATGTCTTATCTTCTGACATCGCTTCCTACAATTCAATCAGCGTATCCGTAAGAGGATTGAACTACAATAACATTATGTGAGCAATTGTACCTAGCGCTGTTGCTCCTCCACGTGCGGCGGCTGACGGATGCTCCTCCACGCCGGTGGACGGCGGATGCTCTTCCAGGAGAGTGGTGGCCGGCGGATGCTCCTCCAAGAGCGTGGTGGCCGGCGGATGCTCCTCCAAGAGCGTGGCGGCCGGCGGATGCTCCTCCAGGCGTGTTTCGTGCAATCGGGAGAGGGGGCCATTGTGGAACGAAGGGTCCGACAGGGAGGCAGCCAGGACAAAGCGTACGCGAAGCTATCAGAGTAGGCCCAACACTGCACTGGGCCGCTTGTTATTCGTGGGTTGAAACTGCGTTGAGTCACTTTGTATTATATGTTGCTGTTTGCCACATAAGGTTTGGTCCTTCGTTCAAGCCGTATCCATTTATACAGGCGGCTAATGCGACCGGGCGGACCGGGCGCACCGAGCTTACGTGCGCGCCAGTCACCGAGGCACCTTAAACGCGTGCAACGCATGCGCATCTTTGAATTCAATTGGAACCGCTCCACGTCCCATCACCACTATTGCGCGCTTCCGTTCATGTGGACACATGTCACAAATGTGGAACGGTATGCACAACCTTGGATATGCATACCGTATCGATAAATTTTTTTCCTCGTTTGGGTAGGAGTGGTTCCACTTCAATCTAAGTGGATTGGAGAGTGTCCGGCCATCATACGACCTGGCGTAATGAAGATTTTGGAATCTGATATACTCCTCTTTTTAATTCTTATCGTTATGACCACAAGTTACATACAACAACAATGACTCAGCGGAATCGGGAACTTGCCAATTGAAATGGAAGTTAGCAGTCTCGCGGTTCATAGATCAAAACGCGTGTCATCCTTTTTCTTCTTCCTTTTTTCTATCCATAAACGTGAGACTGTTGAGTTCCATCTTCACTGGCACATATGTACGGTCCGGGTGTGCCGGTGTGTACCTAAACCCCCCTCGTGCGTCCCCGGTGGTGGTTGGAAGACTCCTGCAGGTATGTTCTGATTCCTGTACTCTAACTACATCTAGGTTTCCAATGATGCATGCGGTTCACCACCAGACAAACCAGCAAAGCCTTGGTGATGAGCGGCATGCAAATTTCTTGATGACAAACCGTTTGTGCTTCCATGCATACTCCCGCTTATGTGTCATCATCTAATTGATTGAAGTTAAATCAGGCATTATGTTAGGTAAATGAAAGGGCCAATAAAATCATGACACTTAAGTAGGAGCACGCATGGAAGCACTGAATGGGAGTATACAAGCCGTGTCCTCCCGTTCGGATGCAACTTCGGTGCTCTCATTTGTGCTTCCATGCGTACTCCCGCTTATGTGTCATCATCTAATTGGTTGAAGTTAAATCAGGCATTATGTTAGGTAAATGAAAGGGCCAATAAAATCATGACACTTAAGTACGAGCACGCATGGAAGCACTGAATGGGAGTATACAAGCCGTGTCCTCCCGTTCGGATGCAACTTCGGTGCTCCAGTTTGTGCTTCCATGCGTACTCCCGCTTATGTGTCATCATCTAATTGGTTGAAGTTAAATCAGGCATTGTGTTAGGTAAATGAATGGGCCCATAAAATCATGACACTTAAGTAGGAGCACGCATGGAAGCACTGAATGGGAGTATACAAGCCATGTCCTCCCGTTCGGATGCAACTTCGGTGCTCCCATTTGTGCTTCCATGCGTACCCCCACTTATGTGTCATCATCTAATTGGTTGACGTTAAATCAGGCATTATGTTAGGTAAATGAAAGGGCCAATAAAATCATGACACTTAAGTATGAGCACGCATGGAAGCACTGAATGGGAGTATACAAGCCTTGTCCTCTCGTTCGGATGCAACTTCGGTGCTCCAGTTTGTGCTTCCATGCGTACTCCCGCTTATGTGTCATCATCTAATTGGTTGAAGTTAAATCAGGCATTGTGTTAGGTAAATGAATGGGCCCATAAAATCATGACACTTAAGTAGGAGCACGCATGGAAGCACTGAATGGGAGTATACAAGCCATGTCCTCCCGTTCGGATGCAACATTGGTGCTCCCATTTGTGCTTCCATGCGTACCCCCGCTTATGTGTCATCATCTAATTGGTTGACATTAAATCAGGCATTATGTTAGGTAAATGAAAGGGCTAATAAAATCATGACACATAAGAAGGAGCACACATGGAAGCACTGAATGGGAGTATACAAGCCATGTCCTCCCGTTCGGATGCAACTTCGATGCTCCCGTTTGTGCTTCCATGCGTACTCCCACTTATGTGTCATCATGTAATTGGTTGAAGTTAAATCAGACATTATGTTAGGTAAATGAAAGGGCCAATAAAATCATGACACTTAAGTAGGAGCACGCATGGAAGCACTGAACAGGAGTATACAAGCCGTGTCCTCCCGTTCGGATGCAACTTCGATGCTCCCGTTTGTGCTTCCATGCGTACTCCCGCTTATGTGTCATCATCTAATTGGTTAATGTTAAATCAGGCATTATGTTAGGTAAATGAAAGGGCCAATAAAATCATGACACTTAAGTAGGAGCACGCATAAAAGCACTGAATGGGAGTATACAAGCCGTATCCTCCTGTTCGGATGCAACTCGGTTCTCCCGTTTGTGCTTCCATGCATACTCCCGCTAATGTGTCATCATCTAATTCGTTGAAGTTAATTCAGGCATTATGTTAGGTAAATGAAAGGGCCAATAAAATCATTACACTTAAGTAGGAGCAAGCATGGAAGCACTGAATGGGAGTATACAAGCCATGTCCTCCTGTTCGGATGCAACTTCGGTGCTCCCGTTTGTGCTTCCATGCGTACTCCCGATTATGTGTCATCATCTAATTGGTTGAAGTTAAATCAGGCATTATGTTAATGAGGTAAATGAAAGGGCCAATAAAATCATGACACTTAAGTAGGAGCACGCATGGAAGCATTGAATGGGAGTATACAAGTCGCGTCCTCCTTTTCGGATGCAACTTCGATGCTCCCGTTTGTGCTTCCATGCGTACTCCCGCTTATGTGTCATCATCTAATTGGTTGAAGTTAAATCAGGCATTATGTTAGATAAATGAAAGGGCCAATAAAATCATGACACTTAAGTAGGATCACGCATGGAAGCACTGAATGGGAGTATATAAGTCGTGTTCTCCCGTTCGGATGCAACTTCGGTGCACCCATTTGTGCTTCCATGCGTACTCCCAATTATGTGTCATCATCTAATTGGTTGAAGTTAAATCAGGCATTATGTTAGGTAAATGAAAGGGTCAATAAAATCATGACACTTAAGTAGGAGCACGCATGGAAGCCTTGAATGGGAGTATACAAGCCGTGTCCTCCCATTCGGATGCCACTTCGGTGCTCCCGTTTGTGCTTCCATGCGTACTCCCGCTTATGTTTCATCATCTAATTGGTTGAAGTTAAATCAGGCATTATGTTAGGTAAATGAAAGGGCCAATAAAATCATTACACTTAAGTAGGAGCACGCATGGAAGCACCGAATGTGAGTATACAAGCCGTGTCCTCCCGTTCGAATGCAACTTCGGTGCTCCCGTTTGTGCTTTCATGCGTACTCCCGATTATGTGTCATCATCTAATTGGTTAAAGTTAAATCAGGCATTATGTTTGGTAAATGAAAGGGCCAATAAAATCATGACACTTAAGTACGAGCACGCATGGAAGCACTGAATGGGAGTATACAAGCCATGTCCTCCCGTTCGGATGCAACTTCGGCGCTCCATTTTGTGCTTCCATGCGTACTCCCGCTTATGTGTCATCATCTAATTGGTTGAAGTTAAATCAGGCATTGTGTTAGGTAAATGAAAGGGCCCATAAAATTGTGACACTTAAGTAGGAGCACGCATGGAAGCACTGAATGGGAGTATACATGCTGTGTCCTCCCGTTCAGATGCAACTTCGGTGCTCCCGTTTGTGCTTCCATGCGTACTCCCGCTTATGTGTCATCATCTAATTGGTTAAAGTTAAATCAGGCATTATATTAGGTAAATGAAAGGGCCAATAAAATCATGACAGTTAAGTAGGAGCACGCATGGAAGCACTGAATGGGAGTGTACAAGCCGTGTCCTCCTGTTCGGATGCAACTTCGGTTCTCCCGTTTGTGCTTCCATGCGTACTCCCGCTTATGTGTCATCATCTAATTGGTTGAAGTTAAATCAGGCATTATTTTAGGTAAATGAAAGGGCCAATAAAATCAAGACACTTAAGTAGGAGCACGCATGGAAGCACTGAATGGGAGTATACAAGCCGTGTCCTCCCGTTCGGATGCAACTTCGGTGCTCCCGTTTGTGCTTCCATGCGTACTCCCGCTTATGTGTCATCATCTAATTGGTTGAAGTTAAATCAGGCATTATGTTAGGTAAATGAAGGGGCCAATAAAATCATGACACTTAAGTACGAGCACGCATGGAAGCACTGAATGGGAGTATACAAGCCGTGTCCTCCCGTTCGGATGCAACTTCGGTGCTCCAGTTTGTGCTTCCATGCGTACTCCCGCTTATGTGTCATCATCTAATTGGTTGAAGTTAAATCAGGCATTGTGTTAGGTAAATGAATGGGCCCATAAAATCATGACACTTAAGTAGGACCACGCATGGAAGCACTGAATGGGAGTATACAAGCCATGTCCTCCCGTTCGGATGCAACTTCGGTGCTCCCATTTGTGCTTCCATGCGTACCCCCGCTTATGTGTCATCATCTAATTGGTTGACGTTAAATCAGGCATTATGTTAGGTAATTGAAAGGGCCAATAAAATCATGACACATAAGAAGGAGCACACATGGAAGCACTGAATGGGAGTATACAAGCCATGTCCTCCCGTTCGGATGCAACTTCGGTGCTCCCGTTTGTGCTTCCATGCGTACCCCCGCTTATGTGTCATCATCTAATTGGTTGAAGTTAAATCAGACATTATGTTAGGTAAATGAAAGGGCCAATAAAATCATGACACTTAAGTAGGAGCATGCATGGAAGCACTGAACGGGAGTATACAAGCCGTGTCCTCCCGTTCGGATGCAACTTCGATGCTCCCGTTTGTGCTTCCATGCGTACTCCCGCTTATGTGTCATCATTTAATTGGTTAATGTTAAATCAGGCATTATGTTAGGTAAATGAAAGGGCCAATAAAATCATGACACTTAAGTAGGAGCACGCATGGAAGCACTGAATGGGAGTATACAAGCCGTGTCCTCCTGTTCGGATGCAACTCGGTTCTCCCGTTTGTGCTTCCATGCGTACTCCCGCTAATGTGTCATCATCTAATTCGTTGAAGTTAAATAAGGCATTATGTTAGGTAAATGAAAGGGCCAGTAAAATCATGACACTATAGTAGGAGCACGCATGGAAGCACTGAATGGGAGTATACAAGCCGTGTCCTCCGGTTCGGATGCCACTTCGGTGCTCCCGTTTGTGCTTCCATGCGTACTCCCGATTATGTGTCATCATCTAATTGGTTGAAGTTAAATCAGGCATTATGTTAATGAGGTAAATGAAAGGGCCAATAAAATCATGACACTTAAGTAGGAGCACGCATGGAAGCATTGAATGGGAGTATACAAGTCGTGTCCTCCTTTTCGGATGCAACTTCGATGCTCCCGTTTGTGCTTCCATGCGTACTCCCGCTTATGTGTCATCATCTAATTGGTTGAAGTTAAATCAGGCATTATGTTAGATAAATGAAAGGGCCAATAAAATCATGACACTTAAGTAGGATCATGCATGGAAGCACTGAATGGGAGTATTTAAGTCGTGTTCTCCCGTTCGGATGCAACTTCGGTGCACCCATTTGTGCTTCCATGCGTACTCCCAATTATATGTCATCATCTAATTGGTTGAAGTTAAATCAGGCATTATGTTAGGTAAATGAAAGGGTCAATAAAATCATGACACTTAAGTAGGAGCACGCATGGAAGCCTTGAATGGGAGTATACAAGCCGTGTCCTCCCATTCGGATGCCACTTCGGTGCTCCCGTTTGTGCTTCCATGCGTACTCCCGCTTATGTTTCATCATCTAATTGGTTGAAGTTAAATCAGGCATTATGTTAGGTAAATGAAAGGGCCAATAAAATCATTACACTTAAGTAGGAGCACGCATGGAAGCACCGAATGTGAGTATACAAGCCGTGTCCTCCCGTTCGAATGCAACTTCGGTGCTCCCGTTTGTGCTTTCATGCGTACTCCCGATTATGTGTCATCATCTAATTGGTTAAAGTTAAATCAGGCATTATGTTTGGTAAATGAAAGGGCCAATAAAATCATGACACTTAAGTACGAGCACGCATGGAAGCACTGAATGGGAGTATACAAGCCATGTCCTCCCGTTCGGATGCAACTTCGGCGCTCCATTTTGTGCTTCCATGCGTACTCCCGCTTATGTGTCATCATCTAATTGGTTGAAGTTAAATCAGGCATTGTGTTAGGTAAATGAAAGGGCCCATAAAATTGTGACACTTAAGTAGGAGCACGCATGGAAGCACTGAATGGGAGTATACATGCTGTGTCCTCCCGTTCAGATGCAACTTCGGTGCTCCCGTTTGTGCTTCCATGCGTACTCCCGCTTATGTGTCATCATCTAATTGGTTAAAGTTAAATCAGGCATTATGTTAGGTAAATGAAAGGGCCAATAAAATCATGACAGTTAAGTAGGAGCACGCATGGAAGCACTGAATGGGAGTGTACAAGCCGTGTCCTCCTGTTCGGATGCAACTTCGGTTCTCCCGTTTGTGCTTCCATGCGTACTCCCGCTTATGTGTCATCATCTAATTGGTTGAAGTTAAATCAGGCATTATTTTAGGTAAATGAAAGGGCCAATAAAATCAAGACACTTAAGTAGGAGCACGCATGGAAGCACTGAATGGGAGTATACAAGCTGTGTCCTCCCGTTCGGATGCAACTTCGGTGCTCCCGTTTGTGCTTCCATGCGTACTCCCGCTTATGTGTCATCATCTAATTGGTTGAAGTTAAATCAGGCATTATGTTAGGTAAATGAAGGGGCCAATAAAATCATGACACTTAAGTACGAGCACGCATGGAAGCACTGAATGGGAGTATACAAGCCGTGTCCTCCCGTTCGGATGCAACTTCGGTGCTCCAGTTTGTGCTTCCATGCGTACTCCTGCTTATGTGTCATCATCTAATTGGTTGAAGTTAAATCAGGCATTGTGTTAGGTAAATGAATGGGCCCATAAAATCATGACACTTAAGTAGGACCACGCATGGAAGCACTGAATGGGAGTATACAAGCCATGTCCTCCCGTTCGGATGCAACTTCGGTGCTCCCATTTGTGCTTCCATGCGTACCTCCGCTTATGTGTCATCATCTAATTGGTTGACGTTAAATCAGGCATTATGTTAGGTAAATGAAAGGGCCAATAAAATCATGACACATAAGAAGGAGCACACATGGAAGCACTGAATGGGAGTATACAAGCCATGTCCTCCCGTTCGGATGCAACTTCGGTGCTCCCGTTTGTGCTTCCATGCGTACTCCCGCTTATGTGTCATCATCTAATTGGTTGAAGTTAAATCAGGCATTATGTTAGGTAAATGAAAGGGCCAATAAAATCATGACACTTAAGTACGAGCACGCATGGAAGCACTGAATGGGAGTATACAATCCGTGTCCTTCCATTCGGATGCAACTTCGGTGCTCCAGTTTGTGCTTCCATGCGTACTCCCGCTTATGTGTCATCATCTAATTGGTTGAAGTTAAATCAGGCATTGTGTTAGGTAAATGAATGGGCCCATAAAATCATGACACTTAAGTAGGAGCACGCATGGAAGCACTGAATGGGAGTATACAAGCCATGTCCTCCCGTTCGGATGCAACTTCGGTGCTCCCATTTGTGCTTCCATGGGTACCCCCGCTTATGTGTCATCATCTAACTGGTTGACGTTAAATCAGGCATTATGTTAGGTAAATGAAAGGGCCAATAAAATCATGACACATAAGAAGGAGCACACATGGAAGCACTGAATGGGAGTATACAAGCCATGTCCTCCCGTTCGGATGCAACTTCGGTGCTCCCGTTTGTGCTTCCATGCGTACTCCCGCTTATGTGTCATCATCTAATTGGTTGAAGTTAAATCAGACATTATGTTAGGTAAATGAAAGGGCCAATAAAATCATGACACTTAAGTAGGAGCACGCATGGAAGCACTGAACGGGAGTATACAAGCCGTGTCCTCCCGTTCGGATGCAACTTCGATGCTCCCGTTTGTGCTTCCATGCGTACTCCCGCTTATGTGTCATCATCTAATAGGTTAATGTTAAATCAGGCATTATGTTAGGTAAATGAAAGGGCCAATAAAATCATGACACTTAAGTAGGAGCACGCATGGAAGCACTGAATGGGAGTATACAAGCCGTGTCCTCCTGTTCGGATGCAACTCGGTTCTCCCGTTTGTGCTTCCATGCGTACTGCCGCTAATGTGTCATCATCTAATTCGTTGAAGTTAAATCAGGCATTATGTTAGGTAAATGAAAGGGCCAGTAAAATCATGACACTATAGTAGGAGCACGCATGGAAGCACTGAATGGGAGTATACAAGCCGTGTCCTCCGGTTCGGATGCCACTTCGGTGCTCCAATTTGTGCTTCCATGCGTACTCCCGCTTATGTGTCATCATCTAATTGGTTGAAGTTAAATCAGGCATTATTTTAGGTAAATGAAAGGGCCAATAAAATCATGACACTTAAGTAGGAGCACGCATGGAAGCACTAAATGGGAGTATACAAGTCGTGTCCTCCCGTTCGGATGCAACTTCGGTGCTCCCGTTTGTGCTTCCATGCGTACTCCTGCTTATGTGTCATCATCTAATTGGTTGAAGTTAAATCAGGCATTATGTTAGGTAAATGAAAGGGCCAATAAAATCATGACACTTAAGTACGAGCACGCATGGAAGCACTGAATGGGAGTATACAAGCCGTGTCCTTCCATTCGGATGCAACTTCGGTGATCCAGTTTGTGCTTCCATGCGTACTCCCGCTTATGTGTCATCATCTAATTGGTTGAAGTTAAATCAGGCATTGTGTTAGGTAAATGAATGGGCCCATAAAATCATGACACTTAAGTAGGAGCACGCATGGAAGCACTGAATGGGAGTATACAAGCCATGTCCTCCCGTTCGGATGCAACTTTGGTGCTCCCATTTGTGCTTCCATGTGTACCCCCGCTTATGTGTCATCATCTAACTGGTTGACGTTAAATCAGGCATTATGTTAGGTAAATGAAAGGGCCAATAAAATCATGACACATAAGAAGGAGCACACATGGAAGCACTGAAAGGGAGTATACAAGCCATGTCCTCCCGTTCGGATGCAACTTCGGTGCTCCCGTTTGTGCTTCCATGCGTACTCCCGCTTATGTGTCATCATCTAATTGGTTGAAGTTAAATCAGACATTATGTTAGGTAAATGAAAGGGCCAATAAAATCATGACACTTAAGTAGGAGCACGCATGGAAGCACTGAACGGGAGTATACAAGCCGTGTCCTCCCGTTCGGATGCAACTTCGATGCTCCCGTTTGTGCTTCCATGCGTACTCCCGCTTATGTGTCATCATCTAATAGGTTAATGTTAAATCAGGCATTATGTTAGGTAAATGAAAGGGCCAATAAAATCATGACACTTAAGTAGGAGCACGCATGGAAGCACTGAATGGGAGTATACAAGCCGTGTCCTCCTGTTCGGATGCAACTCGGTTCTCCCGTTTGTGCTTCCATGCGTACTGCCGCTAATGTGTCATCATCTAATTCGTTGAAGTTAATTCAGGCATTATGTTAGGTAAATGAAAGGGCCAATAAAATCATTACACTTAAGTAGGAGCAAGCATGGAAGCACTGAATGGGAGTATACAAGCCATGTCCTCCTGTTCGGATGCAACTTCGGTGCTCCATTTTGTGCTTCCATGCGTACTCCCGCTTATGTGTCATCATCTAATTGGTTGAAGTTAAATCAGGCATTGTGTTAGGTAAATGAAAGGGCCCATAAAATTGTGACACTTAAGTAGGAGCACGCATGGAAGCACTGAATGAGAGTATACATGCTGTGTCCTCCCGTTCAGATGCAACTTCGGTGCTCCCGTTTGTGCTTCCATGCGTACTCCCGCTTATGTGTCATCGTCTAATTGGTTAAAGTTAAATCAGGCATTATGTTAGGTAAATGAAAGGGCCAATAAAATCATGACAGTTAAGTAGGAGCACGCATGGAAGCACTGAATGGGAGTGTACAAGCCGTGTCCTCCTGTTCGGATGCAACTTCGGTTCTCCCGTTTGTGCTTCCATGCGTACTCCCGCTAATGTGTCATCATCTAATTGGTTGAAGTTAAATCAGGCATTATGTTAGGTAAATGAAAGGGCCAGTAAAATCATGACACTTTAGTAGGAGCACGCATGGAAGCACTGAATGGGAGTATACAAGCCGTGTCCTCCGGTTCGGATGCCACTTCGGTGCTCCAGTTTGTGCTTCCATGCGTACTCCCGCTTATGTGTCATCATCTAATTGGTTGAAGTTAAATCAGGCATTATTTTAGGTAAATGAAAGGGCCAATAAAATCAAGACACTTAAGTAGGAGCACGCATGGAAGCACTGAATGGGAGTATACAAGCCGTGTCCTCCCGTTCGGATGCAACTTCGGTGCTCCCGTTTGTGCTTCCATGCGTACTCCCGCTTATGTGTCATCATCTAATTGGTTGAAGTTAAATCAGGCATTATGTTAGGTAAATGAAAGGGCCAATAAAATCATGACACTTAAGTACGAGCACGCATGGAAGCACTGAATGGGAGTATACAAGCCGTGTCCTCCCGTTCGTATGCAACTTCGGTGCTCCAGTTTGTGCTTCCATGCGTACTCCCGCTTATGTGTCATCATCTAATTGGTTGAAGTTAAATCAGGCATTGTGTTAGGTAAATGAATGGGCCCATAAAATCATGACACTTAAGTAGGACCACGCATGGAAGCACAGAATGGGAGTATACAAGCCATGTCCTCCCGTTCGGATGCAACTTCGGTGCTCCCATTTGTGCTTCCATGCGTACCCCCGCTTATGTGTCATCATCTAATTGGTTGACGTTAAATCAGGCATTATGTTAGGTAAATGAAAGGGCCAATAAAATCATGACACATAAGAAGGAGCACACATGGAAGCACTGAATGGGAGTATACAAGCCATGTCCTCCCGTTCGGATGCAACTTCGGTGCTCCCGTTTGTGCTTCCATGCGTACCCCCGCTTATGTGTCATCATCTAATTGGTTGAAGTTAAATCAGACATTATGTTAGGTAAATGAAAGGGCCAATAAAATCATGACACTTAAGTAGGAGCACGCATGGAAGCACTGAACGGGAGTATACAAGCCGTGTCCTCCCGTTCGGATGCAACTTCGATGCTCCCGTTTGTGCTTCCATGCGTACTCCCGCTTATGTGTCATCATCTAATTGGTTAATGTTAAATCAGGCATTATGTTAGGTAAATGAAAGGGCCAATAAAATCATGACACTTAAGTAGGAGCACGCATGGAAGCACTGAATGGGAGTATACAAGCCGTGTCCTCCTGTTCGGATGCAACTAGGTTCTCCCGTTTGTGCTTCCATGCGTACTCCCGCTAATGTGTCATCATCTAATTCGTTGAAGTTAAATCAGGCATTATGTTAGGTAAATGAAAGGGCAGTAAAATCATGACACTATAGTAGGAGCACGCATGGAAGCACTGAATGGGAGTATACAAGACGTGTCCTCCGGTTCGGATGCCACTTCGGTGCTCCAATTTGTGCTTCCATGCGTACTCCCGCTTATGTGTCATCATCTAATTGGTTGAAGTTAAATCAGGCATTATTTTAGGTAAATGAAAGGGCCAATAAAATCATGACACTTAAGTAGGAGCACGCATGGAAGCACTGAATGGGAGTATACAAGTCGTGTCCTCCCGTTCGGATGCAACTTCGGTGCTCGTTTGTGCTTCCATGCGTACTCCCGCTTATGTGTCATCATCTAATTGGTTGAAGTTAAATCAGGCATTATGTTAGGTAAATGAAAGGGCCAATAAAATCATGACACTTAAGTACGAGCATGCATGGAAGCACTGAATGGGAGTATACAAGCCGTGTCCTCCCGTTCGGATGCAACTTCGGTGCTCCAGTTTGTGCTTCCATGCGTACTCCCGCTTATGTGTCATCATCTAATTGGTTGGAGTTAAATCAGGCATTGTGTTAGGTAAATGAATGGGCCCATAAAATCATGACACTTAAGTAGGAGCACGCATGGAAGCACTGAATGGGAGTATACAAGCCATGTCCTCCCGTTCGGATGCAACTTCGGTGCTCCCATTTGTGCTTCCATGTGTACCCCCGCTTATGTGTCATCATCTAACTGGTTGACGTTAAATCAGGCATTATGTTAGGTAAATGAAAGGGCCAATAAAATCATGACACATAAGAAGGAGCACACATGGAAGCACTGAATGGGAGTATACAAGCCATGTCCTCCCGTTCGGATGCAACTTCGGTGCTCCCGTTTGTGCTTCCATGCGTACTCCCGCTTATGTGTCATCATCTAATTGGTTGAAGTTAAATAAGACATTATGTTAGGTAAATGAAAGGGCCAATAAAATCATGACACTTAAGTAGGAGCACGCATGGAAGCACTGAACGGGAGTATACAAGCCGTGTCCTCCCGTTCGGATGCAACTTCGATGCTCCCGTTTGTGCTTCCATGCGTACTCCCGCTTATGTGTCATCATCTAATAGGTTAATGTTAAATCAGGCATTATGTTAGGTAAATGAAAGGGCCAATAAAATCATGACACTTAAGTAGGAGCACGCATGGAAGCACTTAATGGGAGTATACAAGCAGTGTCCTCCTGTTCGGATGCAACTCGGTTCTCCCGTTTGTGCTTCCATGCGTACTGCCGCTAATGTTTCATCATCTAATTCGTTGAAGTTAATTCAGGCATTATATTAGGTAAATGAAAGGGCCAATAAAATCATTACACTTAAGTAGGAGCAAGCATGGAAGCACTGAATGGGAGTATACAAGCCATGTCCTCCTGTTCGGATGCAACTTCGGTGCTCCCGTTTGTGCTTCCATGCGTACTCCCGATTATGTGTCATCATCTAATTGGTTGAAGTTAAATTAGGCATTATGTTAGGTAAATGAGAGGGCCAATAAAATCATGACACTTAAGTAGGAGCACGCATGGAAGCATTGAATGGGAGTATACAAGCCGTGTCCTCCCGTTCGGATGCAACTTCGGTGATCCTGTCTGTGCTTCCATGCGTACTCCCGCTTATGTGTCATCATCTAATTGGTTGAAGTTAAATCATTCATTATGTTAGGTAAATGAAAGGGCCAATAAATCATTACACTTAAGTAGGAGCACGCATGGAAGAACTGAATGGGAGTATACAAGCCGTGTCCTCCCGTTCGGATGCAACTTCGGTGCTCCAGTTTGTGCTTCCATGCGTACTCCCGCTTATGTGTCATCATCTAATTGGTTGAAGTTAAATCAGGCATTGTGTTAGGTAAATGAATGGGCCCATAAAATCATGACACTTAAGTAGGGCCACGCATGGAAGCACAGAATGGGAGTATACAAGCCATGTCCTCCCGTTCGGATGCAACTTCGGTGCTCCCATTTGTGCTTCCATGCGTACTCCCGCTTATGTGTCATCATCTAATTGGTTGAAGTTAAATCAGGCATTGTGTTAGGTAAATGAAAGGGCCCATAAAATCATGACACTTAAGTAGGAGCACGCATGGAAGCACTGAATGGGAGTATACAAGCCATGTCCTCTCGTTCGGGTGCAACTTTGGTGCTCCCATTTGTGCTTCCATGCGTACCCCCACTTATGTGTCATCATCTAATTGGTTGAAGTTAAATCAGGCATTATGTTAATGAGGTAAATGAAAGGGCCAATAAAATCATGACACTTAAGTAGGAGCACGCATGGAAGCATTGAATGGGAGTATACAAGCCGTGTCCTCCTTTTCGGATGCAACTTCGATGCTCCCGTTTGTGCTTCCAAGCGTACTCCCGATTATGTGTCATCATCTAATTGGTTGAAGTTAAATCAGGCATTATGTTAGGTAAATGAAAGGGTCAATAAAATCATGACACTTAAGTAGGAGCACGCATGGAAGCCTTGAATGGGAGTATACAAGCCGTGTCCTCCCATTCGGATGCCACTTCGGTGCTCCCGTTTGTGCTTCCATGCGTACTCCCGCTTATGTTTCATCATCTAATTGGTTGAAGTTAAATCAGGCATTATGTTAGGTAAATGAAAGGGCCAATAAAATCATTACACTTAAGTAGGAGCACGCATGGAAGCACTGAATGTTAGTATACAAGCCGTGTCCTCCCGTTCGAATGCAACTTCGGTGCTCCCGTTTGTGCTTTCATGCGTACTTCCGATTATGTGTCATCGTCTAAATGGTTAAAGTTAAATCAGGCATTATGTTTGGTAAATGAAAGTGCCAATAAAATCATGACACTTAAGTACGAGCACGCATGGAAGCACTGAATGGGAGTATACAAGCCATGTCCTCCCGTTCGGATGCAACTTCGGCGTTCCATTTTGTGCTTCCATGCGTACTCCCGCTTATGTGTCATCATCTAATTGGTTGAAGTTAAATCAGGCATTGTGTTATGTAAATGAAAGGGCCCATAAAATTGTGACACTTAAGTAGGAGCACTCATGGAAGCACTGAATGGGAGTATACATGTTGTGTCCTCCCGTTCAGATGCAACTTCGCTGCTCCCGTTTGTGCTTCCATGCGTACTCCCGCTAATGTGTCATCATCTAATTGGTTGATGTTAAATCAGGCATTATGTTAGGTAAATGAAAGGGCCAATAAAATCATGACAGTTAAGTAGGAGCACGCATGGAAGCACTGAATGGGAGTGTACAAGCCGTGTCCTCCTGTTCGGATGCAACTTCGGTTCTCCCATTTGTGCTTCCATGCGTACTCCCGCTAATGTGTCATCATCTAATTGGTTGAAGCTAAATCAGGCATTATGTTAGGTAAATGAAAGGGCCAATAAAATCATGACACTTAAGTAGGAGCACACATGGAAGCACTGAATGGCAGTATACAAGCCATGTCCTCCCGTTCGGATGCAACTTTGGTGCTCCCGTTTGTGCTTCCATGCGTACTCCCGATTATGTGTCATCATCTAATTGGTTGAAGTTAAATCAGGCATTATGTTAGGTAAATGAGAGGGCCAATAAAATCATGACACTTAAGTAGGAGCACGCATGGAAGCATTGAATGGGAGTATACAAGCTGTGTCCTCCCGTTCGGATGCAACTTCGGTGCTCCTGTCTGTGCTTCCATGCGTACTCCCGCTTATGTGTCATCATCTAATTGGTTGAAGTTAAATCATGCATTATGTTAGGTAAATGAAAGGGCCAATAAAATCATTACACTTAAGTAGGAGCATGCATGGAAGCACTGAATGGGAGTATACAAGCCGTGTCCTCCCGTTCGGATATAACTTCGGTGCTCCCATTTGTGCTTCCATGCGTACTTAGGTTATGTGTCATCATCTAATTGGTTGAAGTTAAATCAAGCATTATGTTAGGTAAATGAAAGGGCCAATAAAATCATGACACTTAAGTACGAGCACGCATGGAAGAACAGAATGGGAGTATACAAGCCGTGTCCTCCCGTTCGGATGCAACTTCGGTGCTCCAGTTTGTGCTTCCATGCGTACTCCCGCTTATGTGTCATTATCTAAATGGTTGAAGTTAAATCAGGCATTGTGTTAGGTAAATGAAAGAGCCCATAAAATCATGACACTTAAGTAGGAGCACGCATGGAAGCACTGAATGGGAAAATACAAGCCGTGTCCTCCCGTTCGGATGCAACTTTGGTGCTCCCGTTTGTGCTTCCATGCGTACTCCCGCTTATGTGTCATCATCTAATTGGTTGAAGTTAAATCAGGCATTATGTTAGGTAAATGAAAGGGCCAATAAAATCATGACACTTAAGTAGGAGCACGCATGGAAGCACTGAATGGGAGTATACAAGCCGTGTCCTCCTGTTCGGATGCAACTTCGTGATGAGATCATGCACATTATTATTGCACCTACAAACATGACACAATGTTTATTCGTTTGAGATCCTAGCTCAAGTGAATGTGCACACTTATTTGATGGACAAGATCAAGATGGTGCACTATGTCGTCCACCACCTTGGCCTCCTCCATTCATGCATACAAGAAGATTTGATGGCGTTGCACATTTGGACCAATATATGAGAGGAGATGAACTTGAGCCTAGGACGACTCCAATTCAAGAAGGGGAGGATGATGAGGACATCACTTCTATAGATACAAACAACACTCCATTGAACATACAAGATGCAACCAATAGAGTTCATACATAACAATTAATTTCAGAGGTGAACTCGTTCTTATATATTTCCTTATATGTTTTTGAGCATAGATTGCTACTTAATGATTTATTTGTGATTAGGATCCATGGAGAGGTTCAAGGAGTACTTGTAGGGAGTATTAGGGACGTGGAAGACCAGAGAATTCGTTCAAATAAGACGGAAACCGAACCAAACTCCGAAACGTATCCAACTCGGAGTCCAGGAGCAGTACGCACTAAAACGGACGCCCAGGACGCATACAAACTATGTTTTGGACGTTCCACATATGCAGGGAAAGAGGAGAGGATAACCTTTCTAATGGAACTGGTCCCATATCAAAATTCCGTTGGAGTCGACAGGAATCGTCGAAACAAAATCGAGTTCAGAATCTGTCAGGGTGCTGCGCCATCGTATTGGGCCATTGGGCCTTGTATCAAGTCTAAGTCCATTATTTTCGTGTGTTAGGGTTAGGTCACGACCCCAAAACCCCCTTGGACGTCCTCCCACCTATATATACTCCATAGTAGCCGCCATGAACAATTGGGTTTTGCTTAGATCAATAAAATCGCCGTTCTACGGTTTATGAGACCCCAATTTCGCAATTTCCGATCGTGTCTTCTACGTTCTTGCTCGTGTTCTCGATTGCACTTGCAGGGATTAGCCTTCTTGGCAAGGTCAAGCGTGTGCAGCACGGTTGATAACCAATGGAGCCGTGGTGTAGTGATTGCAGGGGTACTCGAACCGCTCGAGTGCCGCGGATCATCAACGTCGAGTTCTCCACCCCAATTGATATACCTTTCGGAAGATCGGGACTCATCACCTTTTTACTCATCAATTGGTATCAGATTTACAGGTTGCCCGTTAGGTAATTCATCTATCCATTACATTAGTTTTGTTTTTCATACCTAGAGTCCACAAAAAAGCCACAAAAAAACTTGCAGTTTAGTAGATATGTTCATTACTTTGTCCAAACCACATTGAGCCTTTGCAACTTTGTTATTCAGTTTGGTTTTGTTGAGTTTGTGTTCGTGGTTGAGTCATATTGCTGGTTTAGAAAGTGTTTTTGTTCTTAGTTTGAGTTTTGCATTGTGTGATTCATCCTTTTGAATCACGTCATCACGTCCAGATTAGATGCACCTCTGTCCAGTTTGGTATTTTCATCATATATCGCACATAAGAACTCGGATTTTGGTGTTCTTGGACTTTTTGGAAACATTAAGAAGTGCTCTATAACTTTCGTATTCATCATGTTCCATGAAAATATAGTTATCAATGTCTAAATTGCATTGTATCCGAATCTGTTATTGACCTAAAAATTCTGAACAGTCTGTATTTTGGGGGCAATATCTCCTATTGTTATTTTCCAAAATAGGTTTTCCATATATTGAAATTAAAGAGGAGAGATATATATACAATCTTGCTGTTCTAAGTTTTCCAATTTAGAGCCTATAAGTGTGCCTATTTGTCCTTGGAAGATTGAGCGGAAAATCTGCGACAGACACACGAGATATCTTGGATTGATTTTCATTGTGTTCTTCCCTTGCAGCACATTCTGAAAAAAAAGGAAGAAAAAAGAAAAAGGCAAGTGCAAAACAAGAAAGAAAAGATGCACAAAAAAGAGGAAAAAAACAACAAAAAAAAACAGAAGTGCTTGCATTCTTTGTGTCATCTAGTTTTGTCTCATGTCTTGCTAGCTTGAACTACTAGGAACACATTTAGGCCAGCAACTTTGACAAATACTTTGGACACTTATTCAACTTTACTATCTGATTTCATTGTTGCTAATCCTTGCTACATAGAAAGTGCCATCCAAGCTACACCTTACTCTTGAGCAGAATCGATACACCTTTGCAATCATCCCACGCTTCATTGGTTTCTTCATACCGTCCACCGTTTGCCACCTGCAGTGTCGGTAAGAACACTTGTAAGAGCGTGGTAAGATGCTTGAGAGTGTGTGATTCCACCTCCACTTTTCCATTATCCTTTGTAGTTAATAGGGATAACATATTTTTTTTGTTGTCTTCTGTTTGCTACTAACAATGTTAGGTAAAAGCAAGAATCATGCATTATATGCTGAGATGATGGACATGATGAAGACGGCGATGGAGTTGCTCACTAAAAATCAAACATCAACCAAGGTTTCACATGACATTCATACCACCTTTACAACACCTTCCATAAGAAGTAATTACATTCTCCCATCTCTTCCTTCTTATGATGGTTTTGGTTATGATGAATATATTACTTGGGAAATAGAGGTGGATAAATGTTTTGGACAATGTCATATGTGTGAGTTGAGAAATATTAGAAATGTTGCAAGTGCATTAGTAGATTGTGCATTAACTTGGTGGAACAATTTAAATGAATTAGAAAAACCTCGAACATGAAAAGAAACGAAAATTCTTATGCGAGAAACATTTGCTAATGTATCTATGTGCAAAGAAGAAATTCAGCAATTTGAGGAAAAAAGTCTTGTTGTACCTCCTTTTGTGTCTAACGTTTTGCAGGACAATATAGAAAATAATATAGATGATGCAAAAGAGAACGAGGCTTTCGACAACACTTGTGAAATTTTAGATGGATCAACTCATAATGCACTCGAAATCGCTGCTGAAAATGGTAAGGCAAAACATTCTACAAATACACAAGGTGAGAAGTTTTTGGATGTTCTGAATTTTTCCACCAATCATGCTATTTTCGAGGAGCAACTATTACAATTGTTTATTTATACACCATTGTCACATGTTGATTTTCCTGCTGATCGTTGCGCTAAGAAAGTGTTGTGTGCTGATAACTCTATTATACCTATGCGAAAACAAGTTAATGTACAAGATGATTGTGTTTTGGATTCACCTACTTGTGCTGAAATTCATAATTTGATCACCGCTACTGCTGAAAATGATGAGCTGAAATTTTTGTCTTCTCTAAATACTTTGGGTTATATTGAATTTGACACTCTTTGTGATCTAGATATCGTAGAGAAGAGAATATTTTCCCAATCTGAATTGCCTTTGTTAAGTAGAAATATTTTTCATGCTATAGGCAACTATGAAGATCGTGGTGAATTTATGGTGCATAAAGTATTTATATGTTCCATTGTGCAAGATCCTTTTGTGTTGCAACAATATGGTCAAGTAAATGAATGTACTAACACTAATAATGTCTTGTCAAGTTTTTCTAGTATTCTTTCCTTGCAGCAAAGACAACAAAAGCATTATTCACTGCGGTTGTGCATTATGGACAACACTCATTCTACCCCCAAAGCAATACTTTTTGCTGGACATACGAGCAAGCCGAGGACGGCTTGTCATAAAGAAGGGGAGAATGATGAGATCATGCACATCATTATTGCACCTACAAACATGACACAATGTTTATGCGTTTGGGATCCTGGCTCAAGTGAATGTGCACACTTATTTGATGGACAAGATCAAGATGGTGCACTATGTCGTCCACCACCTTGGCCTCCTCCATTCATGCATACAAGAAGATTTGATGGCGTTGCACATTTGGACCAATATATGAGAGGAGATGAACTTGAGCCTAGGACGACTCCAATTCAAGAAGGGGAGGATGATGAGGACATCACTTCTATAGATACAAACAACACTCCATTGAACATACAAGATGCAACCAATAGAGTTCATACACAACAATTAATTTCAGAGGTGAACTCGTTCTTATATATTTCCTTATATGTTTTTGAGCATAGATTGCTACTTAATGATTTATTTGTGATTAGGATCCATGGAGAGGTTCAAGGAGTACTTGGAGGGAGTATTAGGGACGTGGAAGACTAGAGAATTCGTTCAAAGAAGACGAAAACCGAACCAAACTCCGAATCGTATCCAACTCGGAGTCCAGGAGCAGTACGCACTAAAACGGACGCCCAGGACGCATACGAACTCCGCTTAGGACGTTCCACATATGCACGGAAAGGGGAGAGGATAAACTTTCTAATGGAGCTGGTCCCATATAAAAATTCCTTCCGAGTCGACAGGAATCGTCGAAACAAAATCGAGTTCAGAATCTGTCAGAGTGCTGCACCATCGTATTGGGCCATTGGGCCTTGTATCAAGTCTAAGTCCATTATTTTCTTGTGTTAGGGTTAGTTCACGACCCCAAAACCCCCTTGGACGTCCTCCCACCTATATATACTTCATAGTAGCCGCCATGAACAATTGGGTTTTGCTTAGATCAATAAAATCGCCGTTCTACGGTTTGTGAGACCTCAATTTCGCGATTTCCGATCGTGTCTTCTACGTTCTTGCTCGTGTTCTCGATTGCACTTGCAGGGATTAGCCTTCTTGGCGAGGTCAAGCGTGTGCAGCACGGTTGATAACCAATGGAGCCGTGGTATAGTGATTGCAGGGGTACTCGAACCGCTCGAGTGCCGCGGATCATCAACGTCGAGTTCTCCACCCCAATCGACATACCTTTCGGAATATCAGGCCTAAACCTACTCATCACTTCGGTTCTCCCGTTTGTGCTTCCATGCGTACTCCCGCTAATGTGTCATCATCTAATTGGTTGATGTTAAATCAGGCATTATGTTAGGTAAATGAAAGGGCCAATAAAATCATGACACTTAAGTAGGAGCACGCATGGAAGCACTGAATGGGAGTATACATGCTGTGTCCTCCCGTTCAGATGCAACTTCGGTGCTCCCGTTTGTGCTTCCATGCGTACTCCCGCTTATGTGTCATCATCTAATTGGTTAAAGTTAAATCAGGCATTATGTTAGGTAAATGGAAGGGCCAATAAAATCATGACAATTAAGTAGGAGCACGCATGGAAGCACTGAATGGGAGTGTACAAGCCGTGTCCTCCTGTTCGGATGCAACTTTGGTTCTCCCGTTTGTGCTTCCATGCGTACTCCCGCTAATGTGTCATCATCTAATTGGTTGAAGCTAAATCAGGCATTATGTTAGGTAAATGAAAGGGCCAATAAAATCATGACACTTAAGTAGGAGCACGCATGGAAGCACTGAATGGCAGTATACAAGCCATGTCCTCCCGTTCGGATGCAACTTCGGTGCTCCCGTTTGTGCTTCCATGCGTACTCCCGATTATGTGTCATCATCTAATTGGTTGAAGTTAAATCAGGCATTATGTTAGGTAAATGAGAGGGCCAATAAAATCATGACACTTAAGTAGGAGCACGGATGGAAGCATTGAATGGGAGTATACAAGCTGTGTCCTCCCGTTCGGATGCAACTTCGGTGCTCCTGTCTGTGCTTCCATGCGTACTCCCGCTTATGTGTCATCATCTAATTGGTTGAAGTTAAATCATGCATTATGTTAGGTAAATGAAAGGGCCAATAAAATCATTACACTTAAGTAGGAGCATGCATGGAAGCACTGAATGGGAGTATACAAGCCATGTCCTCCCGTTCGGATATAACTTCGGTGCTCCCATTTGTGCTTCCATGTGTACTCCAAGTTATGTGTCATCATCTAATTGGTTGAAGTTAAATCAGGCATTATGTTAGGTAAATGAAAGGGCCAATAAAATCATGACACTTAAGTACGAGAACGCATGGAAGAACTGAATGGGAGAATACAAGCCGTGTCCTCCCGTGCGGATGCAACTTCGGTGCTCCAGTTTGTGCTTCCATGCGTACTCCCGCTTATGTGTCATTATGTAATTGGTTGAAGTTAAATCAGGCATTGTGTTAGGTAAATGAAAGAGCCCATAAAATCATGACACTTAAGTAGGAGCACGCATGGAAGCACTGAATGGGAGAATACAAGCCGTGTCCTCCCGTTCGGATGCAACTTCGGTGCTCCCGTTTGTGCTTCCATGCGTACTCCCGATTATGTGTCATCGTCTAATGTGTTGATGTTAAATCAGGCATTATGTTAGGTAAATGAGAGGGCCAATAAAATCATGACACTTAAGTAGGAGCACGCATGGAAGCATTGAATGGTACTATACAAGCCGTGTCCTCCCGTTCGGATGCAACTTTGGTGCTCCTGTCTGTGCTTCCATGTGTACTCCCGCTTATGTGTCATCATCTAATTGGTTGAAGTTAAATCATGCATTATGTTAGGTAAATGAAAGGGCCAATAAAATTATTACACTTAAGTAGGAGCACGTGTGGAAGCACTGAATGGGAGTATACAAGCCGTGTCCTCCCATTCGGATGGAACTTCGGTGCTCCCATTTGTGCTTCCATGCGTACTCCCGGTTATGTGTCATCATCTAATTGGTTGAAGTTAAATAGGCATTATGTTAGGTAAATGAAAGGGCCAATAAAATCATGACACTTAATACGAGCACTCATGGAAGCACTAAATGGGAGTATACAAGCTGTGTCCTCCCGTTCGGATGCAACTTCGGTGCTCCAGTTTGTGCTTCCATGCGTACTCCCGCTTATGTGTCATTAACTATTTGGTTGAAGTTAAATCAGTCATTGTCTTAGGTAAATGAAAGGGCCCATAAAATCATGACACTTAAGTAGGAGCACGTATGGAAGCACTGAATGGGAGTATACAAGCCATGTCCTCCCGTTCGGATGCAACTTCGGTGCTCCCGTTTGTGCTTCCAAGCATACTCCTGCTTATGTGTCATCATCTAATTGGTTGAAGTTAAATCAGGCATTATGTTAATTAGGTAAATGAAAGGGCCAATAAAATCATGACACTTAAGTAGGAGCACACATGGAAGCATTGAATGGGAGTATACAAGCCGTGTCCTCCTTTTTGGATGCAACTTCGATGCTCCCGTTTGTGCTTCCATGCGTACTCCCACTTATGTGTCATCATCTAATTGGTTGAAGTTAAATCAAACATTATGTTAGGTAAATGAAAGGGCCAATAAAATCATGACACTTAAGTAGGATCACGCATGGAAGCACTGAATGGGAGTATATAAGCCGTGTTCTCCCGTTCGGATGCAACTTCGGTGCACCCGTTTGTGCTTCCATGCGTACTCCCAATTATGTGTCATCATCTAATTGGTTGAAGTTAAATTAGGCATTATGTTAGGTAAATGAAAGGGCCAATAAAATCATGACACTTAAGTAGGAGCACGCATGGAAGCCTTGAATGGGAGTATACAAGCCGTGTCCTCCCGTTCGGATGCAATTTTGGTGCTCCCGTTTGTGCTTCCATGCGTACTCCCGCTTATGTTTCATCATCTAATTGGTTGAAGTTAAATCAGGCATTATGTTAGGTAAATGAAAGGGCCAATAAAATTATTACACTTAAGTAGGAGCACACATGGAAGCACTGAATGTGAGTATACAAGCCGTGTCCTCCCGTTCGAATGCAACTTTGGTGCACCTGTTTGTGCTTTCATGCGTACTCCCGATTATGTGTCATCATCTAATTGGTTAAAGTTAAATCAGCATTATGTTTGGTAAATGAAAGGGCCAATAAAATCATGACACTTAAGTACGAGCACGCATGGAAGCACTGAATGGGAGTATACAAGCCATGTCCTCCCGTTCGAATGCAACTTCAGTGCTCCATTTTGTGCTTCCATGCGTACTCCCGCTTATGTGTCATCATCTAATTGGTTGAAATTAAATCAGGCATTGTGTTAGGTAAATGAAAGGGCCCATAAAATCGTGACACTTAAGTAGGAGCACGCATGGAAGCACTGAATGGGAGTATACATGTTGTGTCCTCCCGTTCAGATGCGACTTCGGTGCTCCCGTTTGTGCTTCCATGCGTACTCCCGCTTATGTGTCATCATCTAATTGGTTAAAGTTAAATCAGGCATTATGTTAGGTAAATGAAAGGGCCAATAAAATCATGACAATTAAGTAGGAGCACGCATGGAAGCACTGAATGGGAGTGTACAAGCCGTGTCCTCCTGTTCGGATGCAACTTCGGTTCTCCCGTTTGTGCTTCCATGCGTACTCCCGCTAATGTGTCATCATCTAATTGGTTGAAGCTAAATCAGGCATTATGTTAGGTAAATGAAAGGGCCAATAAAATCATGACACTTAAGTAGGAGCACGCATGGAAGCACTGAATGGCAGTATACAAGCCATGTCCTCCCGTGCGAATGCAACTTCGGTGCTCCTGTTTGTGCTTCCATGCGTACTCCCGCTTATGTGTGATCATCTAATTGGTTGAAGTTAAATTAGGCATTATGTTAGGTAAATGAGAGGTCCAATAAAATCATGACACTTAAGTAGGATCACGCATGGAAGCATTGAATGGGAGTATACAAGCTGTGTCCTCCCGTTCGGATGCAACTTCGGTGCTCCTGTCTGTGCTTCCATGCGTACTCCCGCTTATGTGTCATCATCCAATTGGTTGAAGTTAAATCATGCATTATGTTAGGTAAATGAAAGGGCCAATAAAATCAGTACACTTAAGTAGGAGCATGCATGGAAGCACTGAATGGGAGTATACAAGCCGTGTCCTCCCGTTCGGATATAACTTCGGTGCTCCCATTTGTGCTTCCATGCGTAATCCAGGTTATGTGTCATCATCTAATTGGTTGAAGTTAAATCAGGCATTATGTTAGGTAAATGAAAGGGCCAATAAAATCATGACACCTAAGTACGAGCACGCATGGAAGAACTGAATGGGAGTATACAAGTCGCGTCCTCCCGTTCGAATGCAACTTCGGTGCTCCAGTTTGTGCTTCCATGCGTACTCCCGCTTATGTGTCATTATCTAATTGGTTGAAGTTAAATCAGGCATTGTGTTAGGTAAATGAAAGAGCCCATAAAATCATGACACTTAAGTAGGAGCACGCATGGAAGCACTGAATGGGAGAATACAATCCGTGTCCTCCCATTCGGATGCAACTTCGGTGCTCCCGTTTGTGCTTCCATGCGTACTCCCGCTTATGTGTCATCATCTAATTGGTTGAAGTTAAATCAGGCATTATGTTAGGTAAATTAAAGGGCCAATAAAATCATGACACTTAAGTAGGAGCACGCATGGAAGCACTGAATGGGAGTATACAAGCCATGTCCTCCTGTTCGGATGCAACTTCGGTTCTCCCGTTTGTGCTTCCATGCGTACTCCCGCTAATGTGTCATCATCTAATTGGTTGAAGCTAAATCAGGCATTATGTTAGGTAAATGAAAGGGCCAATAAAATCATGACACTTAAGTAGGAGCACGCATGGAAGCACTGAATGGGAGTCTACATGTCGTGTCCTCCCGTTCGGATGCAACTTCGGTGCTCCCATTTGTGCTTCCATGCGTACTCCCGATTATGTGTCATCATCTAATTGGTTGAAGTTAAATCAGACATTATGTTAGGTAAATGAAATGGTCAATAAAATCATGACACTTAAGTAGGAGCACGCATGGAAGCATTGAATGGGAGTATACAAGCCGTGTCCTCCCGCTCGGATGCCACTTCGGTGCTCCCGTTTGTGCTTCCATGCATACTCCCGCTTATGTGTCATCATCTAATTGGTTGAAGTTAAATCAAGCATTATGTTAGGTAAATGAAAGGGCCAATAAAATCATTACACATAAGTAGGAGCACGCATGGAAGCACTGAATGGCAGTATACAAGCCATGTCCTCCTGTTCGGATGCAACTTCGGTGCTCCCGTTTGTGCTTCCATGCGTACTCCCGATTATGTGTCATCATCTAATTGGTTGTAGTTAAATCAGGCATTATGTTAGGTAAATGAGAGGGCCAATAAAATCATGACACTTAAGTAGGAGCACGCATGGAAGCATTGAATGGGAGTATACAAGCTATGTCCTCCCGTTCGGATGCAACTTCGGTGCTCCTGTCTGTGGTTCCATGCATACTCCCGCTTATGTGTCATCCTCTAATTGGTTGAAGTTAAATCATGCATTATGTTAGGTAAATGAAAGGGCCAATAAAATCATTACACTTAAGTAGGAGCATGTATGGAAGCACTGAATGGGAGTATACAAGCCGTGTCCTCCCGTTCGGATATAACTTCGGTGCTCCCATTTGTGCTTCCATGCGTACTCTAGGTTATGTGTCATCATCTAATTGGTTGAAGTTAAATCAGGCATTATGTTAGGTAAATGAAAGGGCCAACAAAATCATGACACTTAAGTACGAGCACGCATGGAAGAACTGAATGGGAATATACAAGCCGTGTCCTCCCGTTCGGATGCAACTTCGGTGCTCCAGTTTGTGCTTCCATGCGTACTCCCGCTTATGTGTCATTATCTAATTGGTTGAAGTTAAATCAGGCATTGTGTTAGGTAAATAAAAGAGCCCATAAAATCATGACACTTAAGTAGGAGCACGCATGGAAGCACTGAATGGGAGAATACAAGCCGTGTCCCCCCGTTTGGATGCAACTTCGGTGCTCCCATTTGTGCTTCCATGCGTACTCTCGGTTATGTGTCATCATCTAATTGGTTGAAGTTAAATCAGGCATTATGTTAGGTAAATGAAAGGGCCAATAAAATCATGACCCTTAAGTAGGAGCACGCATGGAAGCACTGAATGGGAGTATACAAGCCATGTCCTCCTGTTCGGATGCAACTTCGGTGCTCCCATTTGTGCTTCCATGCGTACTCCAGGTTATGTGTCATCATCTAATTGGTTGAAGTTAAATCAGGCATTATGTTAGGTAAATGAAAGGGCCAATAAAATCATGACACTTAAGTACGAGCACGCATGGAAGAACTGAATGGGAGTATACAAGCTGTGTCCTCCCGTTCAGATGCAACTTCGGTGCTCCAGTTTGTGCTTCCATGCGTACTCCCGCTTATGTGTCATTATCTAATTGGTTGAAGTTAAATCAGGCATTGTGTTAGGTAAATGAAAGAGCCCATAAAATCATGACACTTAAGTAGGAGCACGCATGGAAGCACTGAATGGGAGAATACAAGCCGTGTCCTCCCATTCGGATGCAACTTCGGTGCTCCCGTTTGTGCTTCCATGCGTACTCCCGCTTATGTGTCATCATCTAATTGGTTGAAGTTAAATCAGGCATTATGTTAGGTAAATGAAAGGGCCAATAAAATCTTGACACTTAAGTAGGAGCACATATGGAAGCACTGAATGGGAGCATACAAGCTGTGTCCTCCCGTTCGGATGCAACTTCGGTGCTCCCATTTGTGTTTCCATGCGTACTCCCGCTTATGTGTCATCATCTAATTGGTTGAAGTTAAATCAGGCATTATGTTAGGTAAATGAAAGGGCCAATAAAATCATGACACTTAAGTAGGAGCACGCGTGAAAGCACTAAATGGGAGTATACAAGCAGTGTCCTCCTGTTCGGATGCAACTTCGGTGCTCCCGTTTGTGCTTCCATGCGTACTCCCGCTTATGTGTCATCATCTAATTGGTTGAAGTTAAATCAGGCATTATGTTAGGTAAATGAAAGGGCCAATAAAATCATGACAATTAAGTAGGAGCATACATGGAAGCACTGAATGGGAGTATACAAGCCGTGTCCTCCCGTTCGGATGCAACTTTGGTGCTCCCGTTTGTGCTTCCATGCGTACTTCCGATTATGTTTCATCATCTAATTGGTTGAAATTAAATCAGGCATTATGTTAGGTAAATGAGAGGGCCAATAAAATCATGAGACTTAAGTAGGAGCACGCATGGAAGCATTGAATGGGAGTATACAAGCCGTGTCCTCCCGTTCGGATGCAACTTCGGTGCTCCCGTTTGTGCTTCCATGCGTACTCCCGCTTATGTGTCATCATCTAATTGGTTGAAGTTAAATTAGGCATTATGTTAGGTAAATGAAAGGGCCAATAAAATCATTACACTTAAGTAGGAGCACACATGGAAGCACTGAATGGGAGTATACAAGCCGTGTCCTCCCGTTCGGATGCAACTTCGGTGCTCCCATTTGTGCTTCCATGCGTACTCCTGATTATGTGTCATCATCTAATTGGTTGAAGATAAATCATTCTTATGTTAGTTAAATGAAAGGGCCAATAAAATCATGACACTTAAGTACGAGCACACATGGAAGCACTGAATGGGAGTATACAAGTCGTGTCCTCCCGTTCGGATGCAACTTCGGTGCTCCATTTTGTGCTTCCATGCGTACTCCCGATTATGTGTCATCATCTAATTGGTTGAAGTTAAATCAGGCATTGTGTTAGGTAAATGAAAGGGCCCATAAAATCATGACACTTAAGTAGGAGCACGCATGGAAGCGCTGAATGGGAGTATACAAGCCGTGTCCTCCCGTTCGGATGCAACTTCGGTGCTCTCGTTTATGCTTCCATGCGTACTCCCTCTTATGTGTCATCATCTAATTGGTTGAAGTTAAATCAGGCATTATGTTAGGTAAATGAAAGGGCCAATACAATCATGACACTTAAGTAGGAGCACGCATGGAAGCACTAAATGGGAGTATACAAGCCCTATCCTCCAGTTCGGATGCAAATTTGGTGCTCTCGTTTGTGCTTCCATGCGTACTCCCGCTTATGTGTTATCATCTCATTGGTTGAAGTTAAATCAGGCATTATGTTAGGTAAATGAAAGAGCCAATAAAATCATGACACTTAAGTAGGAGCACGCATGGAAGCATTGAATGGGAGTATACAAGTCGTGTCCTCCCGTTCGGATGCAATTTTGGTGCTCTTGTTTGTGCTTCATGCGTACTCCCGCTTATGTGTCATCATCTAATTGGATGAAGTTAAATCAGGCATTATGTTAGGTAAATGAAAGGGCCAATAAAATCATGACACTTAAGTAGGAGCACGCATGGAAGCACTGAATGGGAGTATACAAGACGTGTCCTCCTATTCGGATGCAACTTTGGTGCTCCCCTTTGTGCTTCCATGCGTACTCCCACTTATGTGTCATCATCTAATTGGTTGAAGTTAAATCAGGCATTATGTTAGGTAAATTAAAGGGCCAATAAAATCATGACACTTAAGTAGGAGCACGCATGGAAGCACTGAATGGGAGTATACAAGTCGTGTCCTCCCGTTCGGATGCAACTTCGGTGCTCCCATTTGTGCTTCCATGCATACTCCCGATTATGTGTCATCATCTAATTGGTTGAAGTTAAATCAGGCATTATGTTAGGTAAATGAGAGGGCCAATAAAATCATGACACTTAAGTAGGAGCACGCATAGAAGCATTGAATGGGAGTATACAAGCCGTGTCCTCCCGTTCGGATGCAACTTCGGTGCTCCCGTATGTGCTTCCATGCGTACTCCCGCTTATGTGTCATCATCTAATTGGTTGAAGTTAAATCAGGCATTATGTTAGGTAAATGAAAGGGCCAATAAAATCATTACACTTAAGTAGGAGCACGCATGGAAGCACTGAATGGGAGTATACAAGCCGTGTCCTCCCGTTCGGATGCAACTTCGGTGCTCCCGTTTGTGCTTCCATGCGTACTCCCGCTTATGTGTCATAATCTAATTGGTTGAAGTTAAATCAAGCATTATGTTAGGTAAATTAAAGGGCCAATAAAATCATGACACTTAAGTAGGAGCACGCATGGAAGCACTGAATGGGAGTATACAAGCCATGTCCTCCTGTTTGGATGCAACTTCGGTGCTCCCGTTTGTGCTTCCATGCGTACTCCCGCTTATGTGTCATCATCTAATTGGTTGAAGTTAAATCAGGCATTATGTTAGGTAAATGAAAGGGCCAATAAAATCTTGACACTTAAGTAGGAGCACGCATGAAAGCACTGAATGGGAGTAAACAAGCCGTGTCCTCCCGTTCGGATGCAACTTTGGTGCTCCCATTTGTGCTTCCATGCGTACTCCAGATTATGTGTCATCATCTAATTGGTTGAAGTTAAATCAGGCATTATGTTAGGTAAATGAGAGGGCCAATAAAATCATGACACTTAAGTAGGAGCGCGCATAGAAGCATTGAATGGGAGTATACAAGTCGTGTCCTCCCGTTCGGATGCAACTTCGGTGCTCCCGTATGTGCTTCCATGCGTACTCCCGCTTATGTGTCATCATCTAATTGGTTGAAGTTAAATCAGGCATTATGTTAGGTAAATGAAAGGGCCAAAAAATCATTACACTTCAGTAGGAGCACGCATGGAAGCACTGAATGGGAGTATACAAGCCGTGTCCTCCCATTCGGATGCAACTTCGGTGGTCCCGTTTGTGCTTCCATGCGTACTCCAGCTTATGTGTCATCATCTAATTGGTTGAAGTTAAATCAGGCATTATGTTAGGTAAATGAATGGGCCAATAAAATCATGACACTTAAGTAGGAGCACGCATGGAAGCACTGAATGGGAGTATACAAGCCGTGTCCTCCCGTTCGGATGCAACTTTGGTGCTCCCGTTTGTGCTTCCATGCGTACTCTCGCTTATGTGTCATCATCTAATTTGTTGAAGTTAAATCAGGCATTATGTTAGGTAAATGAAAGGGCCAATAAAATCATGACACTTAAGTAGGAGCACGCATGGAAGCACTGAATGGGAGTATAGAAGCCGTGTCCTCCCATTCTGTCCTCCCACACATCATCCCACTGATGTGTCAAAATGTTATTGGTCCCTTTATTAATGCTTAGTTTAACTACCATACCTTCACAACAAATAATGTTGGTGTAGTCAACCTCGGACATCTTCCGCGAGTCGGTCACCTTCCAACGGAAGACATGCAGGTGCTTCCACGGCTGAAATGCCGTTCATCTTCACCTGCACATATGTACGGTCCGGGTGTGCCGGTGTGTACCTTAACCTCCGTCGTGCGTCCCCGGTGGTGGTTGGAAGACCCCTGCAGGTATGTTCTGATTCCTGTCCTCTAACTACATCTAGGTTTCCGATGACGCATGCGGCTCACCACCAGACAAACCAGAAAAGGCAAACCAAAATGTCATCATATTATTTGTTGTGAAGGTATGGTAGTTAAACTAAGCATTAATAAAGGGACCAATAACATTTTGACACATCAGCGGGATGATGCATGGGAGGACAGAACGGGAGGGACACGACTTGCAGCCAGTTTGTCATCAAGAAATTTGCATGGTGGTGAACTGCTTGCGTCATCGGAAACCTAGAGATGGAGTAAGAGGACTAGAATCAGAGCATACCTGTAAGACTCTTCCCAACAACCACTGGGGGCGGATGACGTACGGGGGTTTAAGGTACACCGGCACACTCGTATCGTACGTTTACCCGGCCAGCCGTGTTGTTTCCTTCGAACCTTCGACAAAAGAAAGCGGCATGCAAGTTTCATTCTGTATGGAGAATGTTTATTGTGTATTCATCAGGGAACACTAATACGCTTTATATAGGCTAGATAGTGTAGTGTGAAATCAAAACAAAACCCTTTCGCACTACACAAATTCAAAAGCTAGCGTTAATGACTAAACGTAGGCCTACGCAGTCAAACAATGACGTTAGACCAACGCAGTCAACAATGACTGTTACATGTGTGCGTGCTTATCCTTTCTACAGTTTGGTGGTGAACCACCTGCGTCATCGAAAGCCTAGATGGAGTTGGAGGACAGGAATCGGAGCATACCTGCCTGGACCAGGATCGTCTGATGTAGCAACATTTTGCTGCATGCGTGCAGTAAAGGATGCATCCACCGTTTGTTTTGATCTGACGGTTGTACCTCCCAGCTATCAAACTAAGGGGTCCATTCAAATCGTTTCTTAAACTCTTGCCTGTTTGCCTTAACATGAGAAAGAGTTTACATGCATATAATGATGCATACTTTAAACATTTAAATAAAACAAACTTCTATCACAAATTAACAGGATTAAAAACACATTAATTATCTTATGTGGCATGCCAATGTGTGGATGTCCAACTCAGAGTAAGGATGAAAGTGAAACGTTTTTTTGAAGATGATGGACTAAATAATTGACCAATTTGAAAGTTGAAGGACCAAACTTAATTTTGATTGAAAGTTTGAGGATGAAGTTGAGTATTGTGAGCTTGTTGAGTTCAAGCTCGAAAATTTCGAGTAAGCTCATTTGTGAAGTTGCATGTACGATACTTTAACCGCTAGAGGTACCAGGAAATCGCCCGTAGTGGGGCCTGCAAAGCGGTCTATAAAGTAGTATACAGTACTAACAGGTAGCGACGACTGGAAAGAAAAGTGGAGACAATCAACAGAGAGAAAAGAAAAGAAAGAATGAGAAAAATGTTAGAAAAAGATAGGTAGAACTCCAACGTACCACTGGCCCTATGCCCCTATACGCGGTGTAATCATTACCACTACTCCTATACGCGGCCAGAAGTTATTGCCACTGCTTCAAGGGAAGTGTTGCGGACTAGATCTGCCGATTAGTTTATTTTGTGTTTACTGGGGATTATGTAATAGCTAGTTCTGTCAATTAGCGACAATTGGAATGAAAAGTGGAGACAATGAACAGAGAGAAGGGAACACTGATTTCCTTCGTTACAAACTACAGTATGCTTGAATGTATTCATTTCCTGAAGAATCCATTTCTTTAAACTATCTTGTGAGTTTCCTTCGATGCAAACGGGGCTAAACATAAGACGAGCGCGCATAGTGGAAACACATCAAGTGCAACATTCATCAGAGACGAGCGGGCATAGGGGAAACAGATATACTAGTACAGGTCTAAATTATATACTCCCTTTGTTCTCTTTTAATTGGCGTTGGGAGAACTAGCGGTGCATCCAAACGGGAATGGAGGGAATATAACCCATATAGTACAACGCCAGATGGCATAACAGGTCATGCTCGTGCTTAATCCTACAGTTCTCTATACAGAAGACTGTCCACTTCTCCAACATAGGCCTGCCGCAGTGGGCAGTTCCCTAGTTCACCCCTATTGAGCAGCCCCAAGCGTCATCATCAATGTTGGGCACCGCCACCTGCGGTGCTTCTGGATGAGGCCTGCCCAGGAACCTCCAGGCGACACCATTGATACTATTCATGGCTTCACGCCGACACCAACAGCACTCCTTTTTGGTCCACTTCATGGCGACGGACCCGGCCGCGTTGTAGCCGACGTGGGCCTCACCTTCGAGCTACCGGATATACTCAAAGGCATCGCGGGCCCTGCGGTCAGCGTCGTAGCGGAGCATGGTGAGGACATAGGCCGCAACCATGTGGCCGTTCGCGGCCACTCGGGCAAGGAACTGGGTTCCCGGCTGTGCGCGACCGTGCAGGAAGACGAGGTCGAACCCGGTGACGTAGCACGCATGAGGATTGCCGACGATTGCCAGACGCTCCACAAGGCGGTCGTAGCTCCAGTTAAACTTCCAGATGCTCACCCGCTCTAGCACCACGCGCCTGCCCACGGTGCGATCCCGGCACGCCGCGTGCATGGCCTTGCAGGTGGCGCGCAGACTGGAGAGGTCGTCCATGGGCTGCGGGGAAGTTGCAGCGACCCACCCCGCGATCAGGACCGTAATATCGTGCGGCAAGGGGAACTCCATGGGCTTCTAAGGTAACAATGAGGGCGCACACGACGGAGACGAAGAGGAAGAGTACGCGCAGAGAAGAGGATGGCCTGTGTGTGTTGTGGAGAAGAGGATGGTGTGTCTTTATTAGTACGCGCGGAGAATACGATTAAACGCGCGCAGTGATGGTTATGGCTTCTAATGTGCACCGTTTGGAATGCTACTTGTGAAACTCATATGAATGTCTTTCCCTTCCGGAGGATTCCATTCCTAAGGCAGAATGATCCTGGCGACCAGAATGAAGTGTCAGAGATATGTTGTCCACAATGCAGGGTTATTCAACTCAAGCAATAGGTAGCATATCCTAATATTTCTCCTCATATATAGCGTGTTAACTAATTTTTCGGCCCCAAATGATCTAGAAAAATTACTCCAGATTTGATGATGCCATAAATTAATCGATGTGGGGACCGGAATCCCGACATTCGAGGATCTCATTGGATGGTGTCGTGCGATGCGACACCCAACAGTATACAAGAACAGAATTAGAATAAAATACAAGACGAAGTCTTTTATTTATCATACAGCAGAAGTTTTACAATACTAGCGGAAGGAAAGAAACATATATATCATAGCTACGCTCTCAGCACTAGCTATGCAAAAGCAAAGTCATCCATGTCCTGGATACTTCGCACTAGCAACACCCAAATTACGGTGGCGTGCAGGGTTCCCACTCGGCTGTACACCCTAGAGGGGGTGCAACCTCATCATAAAACCCTTCATCAATCGTATAACCTGCAAAAACTCGTTAACTGCAAACATGAGCATAAGGCTTAGCAAGACTAACCCGTCTCACTAGACATATGCAAGGGTGGATACTAAGCATAGGTAAGATGAAGCATAAATGACTCGCCTACAACTGGATCCTTATAATCATGTTTTAAGTAGCAAATGACATTCTCTAAGCACGACACATTATAGACTCCACAATCAAACAAGAAACGCTTTGCCGATGATATGACATGCCCAGTTCACATAATGCTATTACAACTAAAGTATGGGGAAACTGTAAACTTTAATTTTGATATCTCTAAGCCACACAAGGTTGCAAAGCAATTATAATTCAATACATTATATTTTTCTGGCTTCTTTAGTATTTACTACGTCACGATGCAGTGAACAAGTGTTACTCTATTACCGCGAGGGACGGTGATTGCAATCAGGACACACCCGGACAACACGACACATATGCACGTTCGGAAGTGTTAGCGAGTACACCAGTACCTACGTAACACTTCAGTACTAGTCGTATATGGCCACCTTTCACAAGAAACCCGAACGCCGAACCCATCTCACCTTCCCGAACAAAAGGTCTTCGCACAGAACACCTCTTGTGTCCGCCGACCGATTTACACCTTACTGTCCTCAACCCACCCCTATCGATGGTGAGTTAATGGGCCTCAACATCCCAGTTATCGAGTTACGTCAGTTTACTGGAGTCAATATGTCCAGTATGTCACCAGTACAAGTCAAGCTTGTTCGAAGGGGCCGCATACAGACGGGCCTTAACTGACCAGTTAGAGCTATACGACCAAGAGCACGTCTTGCCGCTTCCTATCCATCTTTGACCGGCTCAAGTTTAGATTAAACAGTTGTTTTCAATAAATGTTAAGTGTAGATGATAGTCAAATTTCTATCTCGTGAGTAGATTCCAACCACTCAACTTCTACCGATTCACCTACAACATTACATAGCACTTCTACACGTCGAGCTATCAACCTACCCAAATAACCAATGGGATTGTGGGTCATGCATCTGGAGTATTCAAGCATCCTCAACGTAATGCACAATTCATATGCTAATCAATATAGTGATAAAGAAAAATTTTATAAATGACTTAAATGCAAACCGGGGCTTGCCTGGTTGCAGTTCCGAGTCTGGGTTAGTATTCGGCAGATGTACTTCCAAGGCCTCTGGTTCCTCCTCGACCTCGGTCCCTACATGATATGCATATAATATGTATATGAATGACTTTGAAAAATAATTACTACCAAGACCATAATTTAATCTATGGTGATCATTATATGATAATGACCTAATTGGCTTCGGAATTTTGATGGTAGATACTAGGTAATATGATAGAAGCTCTTGCCAAGGACAGGAGATGATCGAAGTAGTTTGTTGTCTCTAAAATTATGGCAAGCAATAAACTCCCAAAAATTTTAGAGAAGAAATTGTAGCTTGAACATAGCTGCCAGTTGATAATTATGATAGAGGAGGTTGTCCTGGTTTTAGCAAAATTGGTTTCATAAATGTTTAAGCCTTGGTGAAGGAGTTATTGAATTTCAAAGTTGGCAAGAATTGCTGGAATAATTTTATAATTGAATTTTTAGCTTTTCAATTAATATTCAGTTTGCAACTGAATTAGGATTAGGAGATTAGGTCAATTAAATCCAAGATTTTTACAGGATCTAGTGTATGACTAAAGGAAGGTTCAGTCCAAATTTAGGACAAAATAAAGCAACTGAACATCTATAAAAATTCAATAACAAAGGTAATTGAACTATACAGAGGGTTATACAGGTGCAATGGCTCACAAATTTTTCTGGTATCAAGAATAGACAATGTATTTTATGTGAATTTTGGGGATTTTTCCAGTGGCAAGTTCACCTAGAAAAATTGTATTTGCATTTGGAAAGACTATTTTCTACAGAATTAAAATGTAAGTTTCACAGAACCTAATTGGTACTAACAGAAACTAGAGCTCAAGGGCTTTCAAACAAAATTTGTTTGAATATTTTTGGAGGAGTCTACAGAGAGATATTGATTTTTAAAGCTTGGAAGTGGTTCAGCATCAATTTGGAAATTGCAGCTTTTAAATTTGGCGCCTGGGCCCACCGGATTTAAAACCAGCCAACCAGGAGCTAGCCACACCGGAGGCCATAAATACTTCCACGCAGCCACAAAAGATCCCTAGCCACAGGCTGATCCCGGTCGTGCTACGTCACTGGCAGGTGGGACCCGCGTCCCTGCCTTCTTCAACCTCTGGCCACGGCTCGGGCGGCGGCGCCCTCGCCGGCGCGCGGCAGCGCTTTCGCCGGCGATGGCTTCTGGTCCAGGGAGGTCTCGGTACTCATCGCCCCACCCTATTTTCGCACGGGGAACACGCTGGACTAACTCTCGACGGTGATGGGTGGCCGGAAAACCACTCCCGACGGCGGCGGCGGGTGCTAGGGTTTCGGTTATGTTGGGACCCTCGATTCCCTAGCTAAAACTCTCATTTGAAAGATCGGGAAGCATCTTGGAAGCATAGGAAAGAGTTTAGGAGGGTCTAGAGCTCGTGCCATAGCCGGCAACACCAAGGTCGACGGTGAACCAAGCTCCATCAATGGCGGAAGGGGAAAAATCAGATAACTCGTTAATTAGTCGATGGTTCTTTCTGATTTTTGGAGGGAAGGTGCGCTAGGATACGTAGATCATGTCGTCTAACTGGATCAAAGAATTATTGTGCATAAAATCGGAATTAAACCGACAAACTAGCTTGGAAGCTATAAAAGTGCTTCGGTAATTTATGGAATACAGATGCTAGGATGCATGATATGAGTTCAAATTTAACTAGAAGCTTCACGAGATCATGGCGCACCTTTTTCCTATGGACTGCAGAGGACGGGGAGGCTTGTATCGGCGGCGAGGCTGAGTGGCGTCGGGCGGAACTGAGGTGGTCGCGGCGGCGAGAAATGGCGCGGCGCGACGAAAAGTGAATCGGGGAGGGACTTCGGTCGACGGGGGTGAATATATAGCCTTTACCGCAGTAGATAAGGAGGCTGGGGGCAGCTGGAGGCGACCGACGGCCGATTGGCACGCTGGCGGCATGCAGCTGTCGTGGTGTCGCGCGGAAAAAGAAACAGGGGCGGTTAAACGGTCTCCCCGGCTGACATGTGGGCCCCACCGCTCTCTCTTATCTGTTCCTCTAAATTCCACCACAAACATTGTCCAAAAATTCCCAAAATTTACAGACAGGCTAAGAAAAATATGAGGAACCCAAATCTGCAATCAGATTTCAATTTGGACATAATTTGTTTCAAATTCAAAATCAAATTTGAATTCAAACCTGTTTATAAACCTTATTGAAATAAATAGTAGCTGAGGTCCATAAATCTCCAAACTTTGATACAAAGCTCACTGAACCATAGAAGGTCTTAGGAAAAATTGGGGGTTGATTTGGGTAAGGTTCAGTGCAAAGCTAAATTTGAGATCGATGCGAAATGAATCCTTTGTACATTTCCAAATAAGTGGAAGACGTACTTCAAAAATCTTGAAAATTTTCCGAGAAGCTATTTAAGATATTGAAGAGGCCAAGGAAAAATTTGGAGCCTTGGATTTGAATCTTTTTGGCATGGCCAAATATGCATAGCAACATAATCAAATTACATTTGTTTTGATTTTTATATTGTTGCAATATAATTTGCCCTAGCCATTTCAATCAATTAAATTCCCAACTTTGCAGAAAGGTTTAATTAAAATGTTCTAGGATTAGGGTGAAGTCCAGTCCTCATGTTAATAAGACTAAACATGAGTAGAAAGAAAACTTTTTAGTGAGATTAAGTTCATGTGCACAACTATATTGACCTCCATTATGTTTGATAAACAACTTGTAGCTGAACTTCACATGAAAGGAAAAAGTGGGATTTTACATTCCTCCCCCCTTAAAAGTATCTTGTCCCGAGATTACAAAAGAAAGACAAAAGGTAAAGAACTACTGAACAAGTGCCGCTAACAAGTCCGGATACTTCGTTTGAAGATATTCCTCGCTTTCCCCTGTGGCTTCTTCAGCACTGTTGTTGCTCCACAAGACCTAGTAGAAACGCAAGGTGCGCCTCCTTGTGGTGCGAGTTTTCTTATCAATGATCTGGGTTGGATGCTCGGAATAAATAAGATCTGGTTGGAGAGCTTCCAAATCCTCAATACGTACATTCGCTGGGGCTTTGAGACATTTCCGCAACTGAGAAATGTGAAACACATTGTGGACCCCTGCCAGCAACGGCGGTACCTCCAATTGATATGCCACAGGTCTACATCTTTTGATTATTGCAAACGGCCCAATGAAACGTGGAGCTAGCTTCCCTTTCACTCTGAATCGATGAATTCCCTTCATTGGGGATACCCGGAGATAAACTTGATCCCCAACCTCAAAGTGAAGAGGTCGACATCATTTGTCCACATAGCTCTTCTGACGAGACTAAGCAGCTTTGAGATTTGCTTGAATAATACGTACTTGCTCTTCGGCTTCATTTATCAAGTCGATGCCATATACCACTCGTTCACCAGATTCGCACCAGTTCAAGGGTGTGCGACACTTCTGGCCATAAAGAGCTTCATATGGCGCCATCTGGATGCTAGCCTGGTAACCTTTGTTGTACAAAAATTCCGCCAATGGTAGATGATCATCCCAATTCCTACCATGGTGGATGGCACAGGCACGAAGCATATCCTCTAGCACTTGATTCACTCGTTCAGTTTGTCCATCAGTCTGAGGATGATAAGCCGAGCTTCGAATCAGTTTGGTACCCAATGCATCGTGGAGATGCTCCCAAAAGCGAGCAACGAAAATAGATCCTCGATCTGAAATGATAGTGTGGGGTACTCCATGTAGACACAATATTATGAAATGAGCTGATTTGGTCAACTGGTCAACGATCACCCAAATTGAGTCGTGCTTATGGAGAGTGGGAGGCAACCCAACAATGAAATCCATGCTGATATCCTCCCATTTCCAAGCCGGTATGCTTAAAGGTTGAAGTTGTCCAGCTGCCTTCATATGGTCGGCCTTAACTCGCCGGCACGTATCACATTCGGATACGTATTTTGCTACTTCTCTCTTCGTTCGAGTCCACCAGAACTTCTTCCTTAAGTCTTGGTACAGTTTGTTACTCCCCAGATGAATGGAATATTTGGACAGATGAGCTTCATCCAGTATCTTCTTCCGAAGTTCCATGTTCTGGGGTACCACTATGCAGTTTTTAAATCAGAGGGTACCTTCATCATCACATCGGAAACATTCCATCTCCCCTTTCTCCATTCTTTGCCAATGTGCGACATCCCTCTGTCCCTCTTCTGAGCTGCCATGATATCCTCCGTGATAGTAGGGATGAGAGCTAGGTTGTAGAGTGTCCCATATGGAACTAAGTAGAGACTCGGTTCTTCTTCTCCCATTGAGGTAATGGAAAGATTGTTGACATGGGACTTGCGGCTCAAAGCATCTGCGACTACATTTGCCTTGCCTGGATGGTAGTGGATCTCAATCTCATAATCCTTGATTAATTCCAACCACCTATGCTGTCGCATATTTAAGTCCTTTTGGGTGAAGATGTACTTCAGGCTCTTGTGATTGGTGTAGATATGTACTAGATTACCCAGTAGATAATGTCTTCACATCTTCAATGCTAGTACCACAGCAGCGAGCTCTAGATCATGAGTCGGATAGTGCTTCTCATGGTTCCGAAGCTGCCGTGATCCATAAGCGATCACTCGTCTGTCCTGCATCAACACACAACCCAAACCAATTCCTGATGCATCACAATACAAGTCAAATGATTTGGTTGTGTCTGGTTGAGCTAATACTGGTGCCGTCGTGAGGTGTTTTACCAATGCCTGGAAACCTCCCTCACATGCCTCAGTCCATAAATACTTCTTCCCCTTCTTCAGAAGTTCTGTCATTGGTTTAGCTATTTTGGAGAATCTGGGAATGAACCTCCGGTAATACCCAGCTAAACCTAGGAAACTTCGAACTTCGTGTACGGACTTTGGAGACTCCCATTTGAGTACTTGCTTTATCTTGCTTGGATCAACTGCAATCCCTTCTGCTGATATGATGTGCCCTAAAAATGGCACTTGGCTGATCTAGAATTCACACTTGCTGAACTTAGCATATAGCTGGTGGTCCTGTAATCGTTGAAGCATGATACGCAAGTGTTGAGCATGTTCTTCTTCGGCTTTCGAATACACAAGGATGTCGTCAATAATGACCACGACAAATTTGTCCAATTCCAGCATGAACACCGAGTTCATGAGATACATGAAATGAGCCGGTGTGTTGGTCAATCTGAAGGACATAACAAGGTATTCTTACAGTCCATACCTCGCCGAGAATGCTGTCTTTGGTATATCTTCTGGCCGGATTCTATTTTGATAATAACCAGAACGAAGATCCATCTTTGAAAATACTTTAGCACCCACTAGTTGATCGAAAATAATATCAATGCGTGGTACTGGATACTTGTTTTTGATAGTGACAGCATTGAGTGGACGATAGTCCACGCACAGTCTCAAGGTCTTATCTTTCTTCTCTACGAACAATGCAGAACAGCCCCATGGTGATGAACTTGGACGAATGAAACCTTTGTTCTCAATTTTCGTTAACTGCTCCTTCAGTTCTACAAGTTCATCGGGTGCCATCTTGTAGGGTTGGCTTGAGATCGGCACTTTTCCCGATACAAGCTCAATCTTGAACTCTATATCTCTTTCTGGGGCATACCAGGAAGATCTTCAGGAAACACGTCCAGATATTCACATACTATCGGAATATCCTTAAGTTCAATAACCTCGGTATTGTGAGTAGATGGATTCACTAGAATGGTTCTCTCAAGATTGAGGACTTGGGAAGGATGAAGTGGAGAATTTAGATATATTTTTCGAGGAACGAGATCTAGAATAGCACCATGGTATTGTAGCCACGCCATTCCCAAGATGACATCTAGCTTCTAATGCTCTAGTATCAGAAGCGAAGTAAGATATATAGTTCCATCTAGGTTAAGTGGTATCCCAGGAACCATTTCATTTGTTACTGTCTTGCCTGCCGGAGTGCAAATCACATACGAAGTTTTTGTGGAGATAATAGGTAACTGACTTTTAATGACAAAAGACTTGCTAATGACATTGTGGGAAGCTCCAGAGTCAAAGTGTATGACTACGGAATGATCAAAGATAGAAAACGTACCCGTGAGTACGGGTGCGCCATCCAGAACATCCTCAATGGCGAGGTGGTGGATGTTGCCGAGTCTGGGAACTGGCTTCATGGGCTGGTTGCGGGGTTGGTTGGCGCCCTGGTATGATGACTGTCCTCCGCCATGCCTACTCTACGGGCAGTCCTTGGCGAAGTGCCTCGTGCATCCACACGTGAAACACGTGTACGGGGTTTGGCTGGTACGAATGGGAGGATGGAATCCTGGTGCACGCGGTGGAGGTGGAAGTGCATGTGAGATCATCCCCTACTGCTGCTGCAATAGGAAACCGGCGTTGCCGAACTGGCGACCACTGAACATCGGTGGTCATGATGGCGGTTGCCACCTCTGGCCGGATGGTGATCGATACACCATTCAGTACTTCTGAGGAGCACCACCCTCGCTGTCCTGTGGATCACTCCTCTTCTTCTTGTCTGTGGACAGCTCTCGAGTAGCATCCTCTTGTACGATTGCGGTGTTGGCAATGTCGTTGAAACTGCCGCGGTTGAACAAGGCAAGCTTGTCCTTCATCTTGTGGTTCAAACCCCGGTAGAAGCACTCTCGCTTCCTGTCTTCCGTGTTCACTTGGTCCTGTGCATACTGGGCCAAGTGGTTGAAGGTCTTGGAGTACTCGTAAGCACTCCTTCCTCCCTGCTTTAGCTCCAAGAACTCTTGATGCTTCCTCCTCATAGTCCCGGGAGGAATATGGTAGGCGCGGAACGCTCCCGGAATTCTGCCTAGCTCACGACATAGCCTGCGGGGCGTGCGGTGAGGTAGTTTGCCCACCACGCACCAGCAGAACCCTGTAGTTGTTGAGCTGCAAATAGAGTCTTCTGTTGTTCGGTTATCTCGAGTAAACCGAACTTCCATTCAATGGTGCGGAGCTGGTTGTCTGCCTTCAAAGGTTTGTCGGCCTTCCTGAAGATCGGCGGATGCGTCAATGTGAAATCCCAGTAGGAACTCAGATATGACTGGCGTGGCCCATCAGCTTGTCATCCCCCTTGACGGGACGAGTGTTGTACAAGAGTCCGCAACAACTCAGTTTGCTCGTCGCGCGAGCCGAGCACAGCAGCGAGAACCTCCGCGAGACTTCTAGGAAGTGTAGGTGGAGGTGGTGGAGGTGGCTGCGTTTGGGGCGTGTTCTGCCCCGGGGGTGGTGTGTCATCCCCCTGTCCCCCACTTGAGTCTCCCACTTCCGTGGCTGTACGTGTACGCACCATGCTGCAATACAACGATTTACACTATAAGTCTCATTGCCTCAAGTTCATCCTTCCATATAAATAGTAATGTGGTAGACATCGATAGATAATATACAACATCAACATATATTGATAAAGTACAAGCTTTATACAAGATATATTATCTCGTGACCAAGTTTACAGTAGTAAACTCCAAAATGATGGACTCCCACTATGGAAATACATCTCTACCATACTTGGTCTCCATGAGATGTCGTGCACATCTTGTCATCTTAGACATAACCACCACTACTCTTAATATGACACAAACATGGTCACAAAAGAAAAACGCGAGCAACTATTAAACTATATGTTGCCCCGTGTCGGCAGAAGTGTTGCCACATCCCACTTCAATACGTCCTATTCGACGTACTCAAGTTGTTCAGGATCTTCTTCTTCTTCTTCGTCATCCGAAGGCAATTGTTCACCCATAATTAGGGGTATGTTATGGGCCGGTGGATACACCACTGGTTGCAATTATGCCTCGGCCTCAATTACATTATCCAGCAGTTCTCCTGCCTCATACTCCCAATTCTGAGCTGTCTCAATGGTGGTGTCCCGCTCTTTCGTGACTACTAAGAGCTGCTCTTGCTGTTGTTGCACCTCCAACTGACTTGCTTGCAACTCACCACGAGCTTGCTGCAGTTCAGTGTGAGTCTGTCGTTGTTCAGCACGAGCTTTCCGTAGCCTAATGCGAGCATAATGCAACTGACTCTCGCACTTATTTAGCCAGTGATTCGCTGGGCTAGGAGCGAACATAGATTCTCCTTGATATAATCAAGGGTATCACCCCGCTCCGTCGCTTGCCGCAGGGCCTCGACTTGCTCCAAAATAATGGTGCCTTGCGTAGCAACTACCATATTGGAAGCAGCCGCATATGTCCCAAGTGTCGTCGAGGTTGTATCGCCATGCGGTGTATAGGCAGCAATCATACGACGTTGCCACTCAAATCCGGCCATACCACGTACTGGAATAAGGGCAAATTGAGTCCCTGCCATGGCATCTTGATGAAGCTCACAAAGCTTCATAAGTGCTTCGCCTGCAGCGATTGCCTAAGTGTCCTCTAACTGAGCCCCCTCAATGGTAACCGAGAAAGGAGTCCATCCATATCGACGTGGACTAGCCGGGATATCTACCAAGATGGTGCACGACCGAACACCTCTGTCAATCGTTTCTCTACCCCAATAGCATGGCATCTCGATGAAGCCAAACTGTTGGAGCACTTCCCGCAGCATACTTGGGAAACCCGGATGGCTAGCGCAAGTGGAAAATACCCATCCGTCCGGTAGTAGCATCCTCACATCCGTCATTTATAGAAAAGAATACAGGAACAATGAGAATGTTTCCAACTCTCAGCAGTTTTAAGAAAATTTAAAACTGGAGTTGTAATCACAATCTGTTCCAGCTGACCTCCCTGTATAACTTCAAAATTTTTATACAGGAAACGTCAGATCCAGGTGCTGGGCTGAATACAAAAGTTGTAGTATACTTCACAATATTTCCGGATTGTACCCATACAACTATAAGTGATCTAGGAAATAGAATCTATACAGGTTTTAACTTGACCCATATTTTCTGGAAATTTTGACAGAACCTCCCCTGTATATGTAGTGATGTCCACAATTTATACAGGGATATCATGACAATATTTTGAGGTAATGACAAAATAAACTTTGTATAACATCAAGTTAACAATCCAGAAGCAAAATAGTTACCCCCCGAAAAGTTTGTTATACAGGTATCGCGCGCGAATTCACAAACATGTGCAAACTGCTTCAAGTTCTGGACTGCCAGAACCAAGTTTGTGATAAATGGAATTAGACACCGCTATACCCAGATTCAGATCATGAATGCAAAATAAAGTTGATGGAGGACTTCCTAAGCTTTCCAAAAATGTATATATTTGATTATGTCACTATTCTGGATTAGATGTTATAACTATCCAAACTAAACAGTTGAACTGACTGGTTTGCACCAGCAGTCCTGCAGTCCACTGTTTTGATTTCCAAATTTGATTTGACTCAAATTCGAAATAGGAAAAACTCTAAACATCAAGCCTGTAGATATGCCTCTGCGCTTTCCACACATGTATCACAATAAGGCAGATAAATGTTCCTACAGTGAGTTATGGCAATATTTCTGGAACTGGTACAATGGAAGGGTCATCTGGAGAAGTTTTAGTATACTCCAGATTTCAAAAGATTATCAAACTTTTCTGCTCTGATGGTCAACAGAAAAGTTGTAGAGGTCTTCGCGAGCTTTCCATCCATATATGATACCCTTATTTTATCTATCAGATAACCAAGATTACAACCCGGCGAAGTCGAGCCAACTTCTGCCAGAAATCAAGAATCTTGATTCTACTTACCCTATTGAGTCGAAGACCCTTTTTACGGGGTCCAAACCTACCAGCATCTGATATTTGGACTTTCCAAAACATTATGCATCCATTATGTTGTTGCGGATGGTCAAGTATCATGTTGGATACTGACGGTACTACGTACCTCACCAAAGAAAATTCTATACGGTATATCTGTTTACGCCTATAGGTAGTTCCTATATCGTTCTCTCGCAAACGGTTTCTACACGGTCTTCTACCGTAGTCAATGCTGCAAAAGACAAACAATCCCTTTTCACACTTTCACACCTCAAGGGCGGTACAGGGAAGCACGACAGGCAGTCACAATAATACATAAGAAAATAAATGCATACGACTCTGGTGTGAGTCACCCTCGAGCGAGGTCATGTCTCGAGGTACATGGCTGTAAATACGTCTGTACAGCAAAGACTCCCGTACGATCCGGCTTATACACGCTCGGGCATACGTGTTTCGCATGCTCCCATAGAACATGAATGGTTCTAGAGATGCATACTATCGGGTTATACACCACCCAACGGAGGCTCCCACTAACTTTGAAGCATGCTGGGGTACCGCGTGTCATAGGTTCTCAGAAACATAGAAAGCTTCAGAGACTCCTATTAACATTTATGTGCTAAGCCACAGAAAACTTCCATGCTGCCTCTCGCATGGTGAGCTTACCGTAATTGATCCGCTTACGGTGGCGTACCTTACCTCTTACCTGACGTCGGGGCATCATTATAGAATTAATAACTTATAAGTTAGTTTACCACCTTTATATCTTATACTAATAATATTCTTTATAAGGGCATATTGCTAATTCTTCACTCAAATCCTAATTTTTTAAAATATGTTCTTTTCAAGTACACTGTTCCCAATGATGCTCTGATACCATGACTCTGGGGATCGGAATCCCGACATCCGAGGATCTCATTGGGTGGTGTCGTGCGATGTGACACCCAACAGTATACAAGAACAAAATTAGAATAAAATACAAGACGAAGTCTTTTAGTTATCATACAGCGGAAGTTATACAATACTAGCGGAAGGAAAGAAACATATATATCATAGCTACGCTCTTAGCACTAGCTATGCAAAAGAAAAGTCATCCATGCCCTGGATAATTCGCACTAGCAACACCCAAATTACGGCGGTGTGCAGGGTTCCCACTCGGCTGTACACCCTGGAGGGGGTGCAGCCTCATCATCAAACCCTTCATCAATCGTATAACCTGCAAAAACTCGTTAACTGCAAACATGAGCATAAGGCTCAGCAAGACTAACCCGTCTCACTAGACATATGAAAGGGTGGATACTAAGCATAGGTAAGATGAAGCATAAATGACTCGCCTACAATTGGATCCTTATAATCATGTTTTAAGTAGCAAATGACATTCTCTAAGCACGGCACATCATAGACTCCACAATCAAACAAGAAACGCTTTGCCGATGATATGACATGCCCAGATCACATAATGCTATTACAGCTAAAGTATGGGGAAACTATAAACTTTAATTTTGCTATCTCTAAGTCACACATGGTTGCAAAGCAATTATAATTCAATACAATATATTTTTCTAGATTCTTTAGTATTTACTACGTCACGGCGCAGTGAACAAGTGGTACTCTATTACCACGAGGGACGGTTATTGCAATTAGGACACACTCGGACAACACGACACATACGCACGTTCGGAAGTGTCAGCGAGTACACCAGTACCTACGTAACACTTTAGTACTAGTCGTATATGGCCACCTTTCACAAGAAACCCGAATGCCGAACCCGTCTCACCTCCGCGAACAGAAGGTCTCCGCACACCTCTTGTGTCTGCCGACCGATTTACTCCTTACTGTCCTCAACCCACCCCTATCGATGGTGAGTTAATGGGTCTCGATATCCCAGTTATCGAGTTACGTCAGTTTACTGGAGTCCATATGTCCAGTATGTCGCTTGCACAAGTCAAGCTTGTTAGAAGGGGCCGCATACAGACGGGCCTTAACTAACCAGTTAGAGCTATGCGACCAAGACCACGTCCTGCCGCATCCTATCCATCTCTAACCGGTCTCAAGTTTAGATTAAACGGTTATTTTCTATAAATATTAACCCAGTGTATATGATAGTCAAATTTCTATCTCGCGAGTAGATTCCAACTACTCAACTTCTACGGATTCACCTACAACATTAGCATAGCACTTCTACACATCGAGCTATCAACCTACCCAATTAACCAATGGGATTGTGGGTCATGCATCTGGAGTATTCAAGCAGCTTAAACGTAATGCACAATTCATATGCTAATAAATATAGTGATAAAGCAAAACTTTATAAACGATTTAAATACAAACCGGGGATTGCCAGGTTGCAGGTTCGAGTCTGGGTTAGTATTCGGCAGATGTACTTCCAAGGCCTCTGGTTCCTCCTCGACTTCGTTCACTACATGATATGCATATAATATGTATATGAATGACTTTGAAAAATAATTACTATCAAGACCATAATTTAATCTATGGTGATCATTATATGATAATGACCTAATTGGCTTTGGAATTTTGATGGTAGATACTAGGGAATATGATAGAAGCTCTTGCAAACAACAGGAGATGATCAAAGTAGTTTGTTGTCTAAAATTATGGCAAGCAATAAACTCCCAAGAATTTTAGAGAAGAAACTGTAGCTTGAACATAGCTGCCAGTTGATAATCATGATAGAGGAGGTTGTCCTGGTTTTAGCGAAATTGGTTTCATAAATGTCTAAGCCTTGGCGAAGGAGTTATTGAATTTCAAAGTTGGCAAGAATTGCTGGAATTATTTTATAATTGAATTTTTAGCTTTTCAATTAATATTCAGTTTCCAACTGAATTAGGACTAGGATATTAGGAAAATTAAATCCAAGATTTTTACAGGAACTAGTGTATGACTAAAGGAAGGTTCGGTCCAAATTTGGGACCTAAGAAAGCAACTGAAAATCTGTAAAAATTCAATATCTGGAAATGGTAATTGAACTACACGGAAGGTTATACAGATGCAATGGCTCCCAAACTTTGTCTGGTTATCAATAATAGGAAAATGTATTTTATGTGAATTTTGGGGATTTTTCCAGTGGCAAGTTCACCTGGAAAAATTGTATTTGCGTTTGGAAAAACTGTTTTCTACAGAAATTTAAGTTTCACAGAACCTAATTGGTACTAACAGAAACTAGAGCTCAAGGGCTTTCAAACAAAATTTTTTTGAATATTTTTGGAGCAGTCTATAGAGAGATATTGATTTTTAAAGCATGGAAATGGTTCTGTATCAATTTGGAAATTGCAGCTTTTAAATTTAGCGCCTGGGCCCAAGGATTTAAAACCAGCCAACCAGGAGCTAGCCAGACCGGAGGCCATAAATACTTCCACGTGGCCACAGAAGATCCCTGGCCACAGGCTGATCCCGGCCGCGCTACATCACTGGCAGGTGGGACCCGTGTCCCTGCCTTCTTCAACCTCTGGCCACGGCTCGTGCGGCGGCGCTCTCGCCGGCACGTGGTGGCGCTTTCGCCGGCGATGGCTTCCGGCCCACGGGAGGGCTCGGTACTCGCCGCCCCACCCTATTTTCGCGTGGGGAACACGCTGGACTAACTCCCGACGGCGATGGGTGACCGGAAAACCACTCTCGACGGTGGCGGCGGGTGCTAGGGTTTCGGTTATGTCAGGACCCTCGATTCCCTAGCTAAAACTCTCATTTGAAAGCTCAGGGAGCATCTTGGAAGCTTGGGAAGAGTTTAGGAGGATCTAGAGCTCGTGCCATAGCCGGCAACACCAAAGTCGATGGTGAATCGAGCTCCATTAATGGCGGAAGGGGAAAAATCAGATAACTCTTTAATTAGTCAATGGTTCTTTCAGATTTTTGGAGGGAAGGTGTGCTAGGATACGTTGATCATGTCGTCTAACTAAATCAAAGAATTATTGTGCATACAATCGGAATTAAACCGACGAACTAGCTTTGAAGCTATAAAAGTGCTTCGGTAATTTACGGAATACAGATGCTAGGATGCACGATATGAGTTCAAATTTAACCAGAAGCTTCACGAGATCATGGTGCACCTTTTTCCTAGGACGGGGAGGCTTGTATCAGCGGCGAGGCTGAGTGGCATCGGGTGGAACTTAAGGTGGTCGCGGCAGCGAGAAATGGCGAGGCGCGACGAAAAGTGAATCGGGGAGGGACTTCGGTCGACGGGGGTGGATATATAGCCTTTACCGCAGTAGATAAGGAGACCGGGAGCAGCTGGAGGCGACCGACGGCCGATCGGCGCGCTGGCGGCATGCAGCGTCGCGGTGTCGCGCGGAGAAAGAAACAGGGGCGGTTAAACGGTCTCTCCGGCTGACATGTGGGCCCACCGCTCTTCCTTACCTGTTCCTCTAAATTCCACCTCAAACATTGTCCAAAAATTCCCAAAATTTATAGACAGGCTAAGAAAAATATGAGGAACCCAAATCTGCAATCAGATTTCAATTTGGACATAGTTTGTTTCAAATTCAAAGTCAAATTTGAATTCAAACATGTTTATAAACCTTAATGAAAGAAATAGTAGCTGAGGTCCATAAATCTCAAAACTTTGAAACAAAGCTCACCGAACCATAAAAGGTCTTAGGAAAAATTGGGGGTTGATTTGGGCAAGGTTCAGTGCAAAGCTAAATTTGAGATCGACGCGAAATGAATCCTTTGTACATGTCCAAATAAGTGGAAGACGTACTTCAAAAATCTTGAAAATTTTCCGAGAAGCTATTTGAGATATTGAAGAGGCCAAGGAAAAATTTGGAGCCTTGGATTTGAATCTTTTTGGCAGGGCCAAATATGCATAGCAACATAATGAAATTACATTTGTTTTGATTTTTATATTGCTGCAATATAATTTGCCCTAGCCATTTCAATCAATTAAATTCCCAACTTTGCAGAAAGGTTTAATTAAAATGTTCTAGGATTAGGGTGAAGTCTCATGTTAATAAGACTAAACATGAGTAGAAAGAAAACTTTTCAGTGAGATCAAGTTCATGTGCACAACTATATTGACCTCCATTATGTTTGGTAAACAACTTGTAGCTGAACTTCACATGAAAGGAAAAAGTGGGGTTTTACAATCGCTTCTCAAAACAGAGACGGTGCTCATCAAGCTCGCAAGCTCAAATTAGTTCATCCTCAAACTAGCTAATTATTTCGGATGGATTTACGTTAAGGGGTGTGCATTCGGTCTACCCGATATTTTGGTTCGGGTATTTCGGTCTTTTTCAAAATTTGGTTTCTTGAAATCACTACCCGAATTGCTGTAATAATATTAGGTACCCGAACATTTTGGGTACCAAAATTCCGGTTCAGTCTTTGGTCCTACCCGATATATACGAATTATACATTATATCCATGTCATGTTTGCACAAATTTAATATGATAGATAAATTTAATCCCATGAGGGTATTTATTATAAATTGACAAATGAAAAATAAAAATTAAACATTTAAATCCAACAACTTCACACATCATAACTTGAAAATAAAATATCTAAATTTGAATTGTTCATAGTTTAGCACGCATAATTTAACTTATTATTTGATGCACCGGCTATTCGGTTATTTCAGTTACCCGAGAGTGGTACCCGAACCCGCCATTTATTTTTCAGTTATTTATATTTGCTACCCGAAAAGTACCCGATTCCCGATATTTCGGTCTTTTCGGTTCCGGTCTCGGTTTTATCGGTTTTGGTTTTTTGCTCTCGGTTTATTTGCCCACCCCTAATTTACGTAGTAGTAGCATATGGGATATACATATTTCTCCTCCATGTTTTTTTGCAAAACTATTTAGGGATATATCCTATGTGCATATTACATATGTTAAACTAACGTAAAGTATAAAACTTTTTTAAAGGGAAGTCTTAGGTTTCGTCAAATCTATCTTTGAGATTTACGCAATTTTGATCTGTTTTAACAATACAAGAATTGTACTTTTAGATTCACCATGAAAATATTTCCATAATATACAATCTAGTACTACATGTTATTGAAGTTAATAAATTCCATATAAATCATTGGTCAAAGGTAATTAGTTCGACCAAAACAGAAATAGAGTTGAGTTGGGGCGGAGGAAGTATTATACGTTGCTGTTTGCCGCATAAGGTTTGGTCCTTCGTTCAAGCCGTAGCCATTTGTACATGCGGCTGATGCGACCGGGCGCACCAAGCACCGAGGCGCCTTAAAAGCGCAGCGCATGCACATCTTTGAATTCAATTGGAACCGCTCTGCGTCCCATCACCACTACTGCGCGCGTCGAGAGGCGAATAGCCAGGCGGGTTCAAATCCCCTGCAGTACTGCAGGTGCAGTAGAGATGGCTGACATGAGGGCCCCACATGGTGTGGGACCCACATGTCAGCCACCTCTACTGCACCTGTAGCACTGCAGAGGATGAGCACCCCAGCCAGGCTGCTACTACGCTATGAGATCACCCGGGCACGCCATCGTCTTCTCCGCACAGCCACTCTTCCTCTCTTCCCAAAACCGTGCCAAGAACACCATGGCTGACAAGACAACGCCGCCGCCAAGCCTGCCGAAGTACGCCAAGGGGAAGCGTCCCCGATTGGAATCCCCCCCCCCTCCCCCGCGGACAAGGAGTGGGCTCTCTGAAAAATAGCGTGTGATGTATTTGACAATACATCACGCTCCATGCGTCGCCTTGGGCTTGGTCCCCTTCCAGAGTATGCTGCCATGGGGACCATAGGCCACTACGTCTTCGACATGACGCACTTGGCCGGTCGCCTCGACGTCCTCTGGGAGACACTGGCGGACGAGCTCGGTGTTGCCGGTAGTGACAACTTGGTGGCGGCGACGTCCATGAAACTGGGCTTCCCGTCTCCGCCGTGGGAGGCGCCCCCACGCAGCCAGGAGCCCAAGGAGGAGGAGGAGAAGGAGAAGTAGGTGGAGCGAGGTGGAGGAGAAGTAGTTTTTTTCTTGTTCTTAGTTGTGTTGTTTATCTTTTCTTGTTTGTAGTTTGTGTTTTTGTTTTTTCCTACTTGTAATGTATCGTCTTAAGGTAATGAACTTTATATTTCTGTTCATTGGTGCGCAAGAATAGTTCTAATGTTGTTGTTCTAACGATAAACTAGTGGACTATTTATCTCTTTTATCTTTTAGAATGGAATATATTTCCACTTACAACTCTACTGAGCTGGAGATCCAGAAAGTGACTATCACCTACTAGTTTATCTGATAGGAACAGCAGGGAGAAGCCCACTCTCTGTTCAAACCCAACACGGATCTAACATAATGAGCAATCAAACAGCAAAGCACGTAGTAAATCACAAAAAACGCAACAACAGTTTCTGGAGTACGTATGAACTTTAGCCCAGATCAGATGCTCGTGGGCATAATTGCAAAAGGGTGAAGACAAAAAAGACTTGATTCGGATGGCTTGCAAAAACAAACTAGAAGTCAGGGTCATCGAAATTTTTGCCCGATTTGGATTGAGTCTTAGTTATAGACTTCCATAAGAATAAAATATATCGGGTATTTTACTTTCACAAGTGTGTCTTAAAATGTATCGGGTGTTTTACTTTCACTGGTTGTCATGAAGTGTATGGCGGCCACGTATCCTGATCCAACCGTACAACTTCAAATAAAGGAGGGTAAGAGCATCTCCATCCCCTTTGTTATTTTTGGGTTGCTATTCTTTCAAATGAGAAATATGCTATCCACTTTTAGCATCTCATTCCATGAGCATCTCCAACCTGTTTGCTATATGATGTGCTATATTAAATTTTTTTCATATTTTATTAGTATATAATAATTATTTTAAAATTCAAATAACATTGTTGCAATGGCTATATTGTAACGGTTGTATTTATAACGGCTATTTTTCAATGGTTATATTTCTAACGACTATTTTTCAACAGATGTATTTCCAACGGCTAATTTTCAACGACTATTTTGCAACAGAATGATGATAATGTACCGGAAATCGAGAATAGCAAGACGGATAACATTTGCTACTAGTAGCACACTAAGAGCTCCATATAGCAAATGGCTAAAAGTAGCAATCCTAATAGCAAACCAGTTGGAGATGATTTTTTCTCTAGATTTGCTAAATAATAGGATAGCACATCATATAGCTCATGGGTTGGAGATGCTCTTTTAGCCATTAGCTATATGGTATGCTATCCTATTATTTAGCAAATTTAGAGCAAAAATCATCTCCAACCGGTTTGCTATTAGGATTGCTACTTTTAGCCATTTGCTATATGCAGCTCTCGGTGTGCTACTAGTAGCAAATGCAATCCGGTTTGCTATCCCCAATTTCTGCTACATTATTGTTGTTTTTGTTGCAAAATAGTTGTTGAAAATTAACCGTTGGAAATACAACCTTTGAAAAAATAGTCGTTAGAAATATAACCATTGAAAAATAGCCGTTGGAAATACAAACGTCACAATATAGCCGTTCCAACAATGTTATTTGAATTTTAAAATAATTATTACATATTAATAAAATATGAAAATTTTTAATATAGCACATCATATAGCAAACGGGTTGGAGATGCTCATAGAATGAGATGCTAAATGTGGATAGCATATTTGCTATTTGAAAGAATAGCAAACTAAAAATAGCAAACGGGGTTGGAGATCCTCTTATAAGATTGGTGGAAAATAGTACGAACTTATAAGAAAAAGGAGAAGAAGAAAAAGGATGGCGCGCGTTTCGATACATGAACCGTGACACTGCTAACATCCATCTTCATTGGCCAGTTCCCGATTCCGCTGATCTCTCCAGCATGTATTCACAGTAGCTACTCTCTAGTGATTGGACCCAGGGTATCCCGTGGCCCACCCGGCATATCCAGTGGGTGGGCTCCTGAGAAATGTTGTTGTTGTTGTACGTGGTGTTAGGTTGAGACAATGCAACTTGTGGTCATAACGATAAGAATTAAAAATTAGAAAGAGTATATAAGATTCAAAAATCTTCATTACTCTCTCTGGGCTCGGGCCCGTCAAATTCGGAAACTCCTCCGCTTATATCGTAAATGCATCAGTTATATATCCAGGCCCGTTTCCAATTAAAATCCAAACTAAAGGTGTAGACGAAGGTTTCGCACAAGAGAGAGAGTTGCGTCGCGCTAATGCTGACGGCAACCGTAGGGACGACAAGGAGAGAGACCCAATGGCGGGGAATCAGGTGTACAACGTGACATTCGAGGAAGACATGATCACCACCACCGTGACATCCTCCGGCAAGTCCGTTGAGTACTGGCTCGATGAGGTCCTCTCCGTCCACCATAGGCGCCTTCACAAGCTCGTCGTCGAGCTCGACGTCGAGTGGCGCCCCAGCTAATCCGCCGACCAAAACCCCGTCGCTGTTCTGCAGCTCTGCATCGGCCGCTGTTGCCTCATCTTCCAGGTCATCCACGCTGACTCCTTCCCCGACGAGTTGGAAGATTTCCTCGGTGATTCCGACTACCGCTTTGTCGGCGTTGACGTGGAGGGTGACGCCGACAGACATTGGAAGAACTGGCAGCTGAAGGTGGCCAAAACGGTGGACCTGGCCGAGCTCACGGCAGAGGAGATGGATTGCTCGAGCCTTCGCCGCGCGGGGCTGAAGGACATCGCGAGCGCCGTGATGGGCGTCGACATGGAGAAGCCTTACGGGGTGAGGACGAGCAACTGGGATGCGTACAATCTCTCCGGCGAGCAGATCAGCTATGCGTGCATCGACGCCTTCGTCTCCTTCGAGGTCGGCCGCAAGCTGCTCTTCGGCGACTACTGATCTTACCACCGAGTTTGCGGATCGGTTGCCGTCGATCATCCCGGCATGTGGAATTCATAGGTGCATCGCTCAAGTTCTAGCTTTTGTGCTTGTGCGCCCAATCTCACATAAAATTATTTTTCTTGAGGAAACACTATATCTTACTTTTAAAAACATGCATGTTATTTCACATGAATCGAGGTTTTTCACATGCATGTTAGTTGTCCATGCATGCTACGCCCCAAACATGATCAACGAGCCTCAAACATAACGATCTCTCAACAAAAAAGATAACACGTAACGTCAGCAAACATGATCGAGGTCTTTCACATGTATGTTAGACGTACATATGCTACGTCCCAAACATGTATTCCAAGAATAGAATAATATTTCCTACCATGTATATATATTTCTATATTTATCATATTCTCTACCATGCATGAGTGTATGCTCTCAACCTACAGTATATGGCAGTTTAACTACCACACTAATGAAGAATATTATCCTATCATCAATAGAGGTAACAAATTTGACACAAGGATGTTCCCTCAACGGTACGAGGATAGAATGTGGACTACCATCGTCTAATAAGCACACAGCTCTCACTACGTACGTACGTGGTTCATCAAATTAATCGATCGCATGCTGCCATTATGTATCGCAATACTAGTCTTTTGAAGAAACAACAGGCGTAGGCGCTAGCCGCTACGTGTTCCAATTTTTGGAACGAATGAACACACTTGTGAATACACGTACGCCACATCCGATCCTCAACGTCATCCAATTAACATATTCCTCAACAAGGGGGCACAAAAATCCTCAACACATGACCAAACATGCTTGATCGCGAGTCTCTTTCACATGCATTACTTTCATGTCCACCATCATCCATGATCACGACAATTATCAGTTCGATATGGACTCTCGGTCAGCAACGGTCAGATCCTTAAAAAAAATATATGGACTCTCGTCGATTGCCATGCGGTTCACGTCAATCTATGCACCTTTGTGTGTCAAATTAAAAAACTGGCCGATGGGATGTGTTGAGCCGTTGCGATAATCGAGTGGAGGCAAACCACGGTTTGGATTAACTCTGAGAGGAGGCGAACCGCGGTTTGGAGTAACTCTGACCGTCGATTAAAAAGCACAATTTTCGAAGCATCCGATTATCTCCACTCACGCGCTTAGACGACGGCCCGCTATAAAGGCACACCTTCCTCTTCTTCTCCGATGCACCTCTCGATCGATTTTAGCCTCCAAACTTCTCCTCTTGCTTCTCCGCCGCACCAGCGTCGACCACCTCTCTCTCTTTGTTCGCACCTCCGTTGCCGCACAAATGGGTAGCCCCGCACCGAAGCACTCTAGGTCATCAACGTCCTCCGAACCTCCTTCTCTGTTACTATCGCCGCCAAGGCCAGTGGAACTGGAGGCAGCGCCTGCACCTCCTCCACTCCCGTCTCTGCCCGCAGCGCCCGCACCTCTTCCGTCCGACTATGATGAGATTGTCCGCCTCATGGAGGAAAGCATTGACAAACTCGACTGCAAGCTTAAGGAGGTCACCGGTAGCCTGTTCGCCGCCGACGTGCAAGCAAAAGCGCTCGACAAAATGGTACAGGATGTATTTCACAATACATCTCACTCCTGTCACCGACTGGGACTTGGTGTCCTCCCCCACCACGCCAGCATGGACTCCACCGGCTACTACATCTTCGGGTTAGGCTTTGTTGCCGCTCGTCTCGATTGCCTCTATGAGACGATCGGTGAGGAGGCCGGGGAGGGGTTTCGCGAGCAACTCGTGAACGCCGTCAGTCGGAAGAAGTTCGATCTGGTGTTGGAGGATGCTCCGCCGGCGGTTGCGGCGGAGGCGGAGGTGCCACCGGCGGATGCGGAGGTGGAGGCGCCACCGGCAGAGGTGGACAAGTCCTCCTCCTAGTAGAGTAGGATGAGTAATAGCTTTTTCTTTTGTTTTCTATGTGTTTTTTCTTGTTTGTAATATATGTGTTGTTTTTATGTTAATGAAAATGTCTTTTATTTTATGTTCATGAACAACGTGTCCTACCATACATGCACTAACGAAAAACTCCTCCTTTTATAGAAAAATATCGCATATGGAAAATTAACACATTAGTAATATTATACTGTATCTAATAAATACTCCCTCCTTATTCTTTTATTTGACGTTTTGGACAAAGCATTGAACTAACATTAGTAGGACGTACCGTACGTAGTAGAATTATATTTCAAAAAATTACGAAAATAAAAAGCTACACACTTAATTAATTTTATTTCTTTTCTCTTTACCAGCTGTCATCGTGCCCGCCCCAGCACCCCCACCCACTGGCCTGGCCCTAGGCAGTAGCCCACAAATTTTTTGCGACCCTGCCGCACAGCATCGCGCGTGCGCCCCCTCCTAGCACGCCGTCCGATCAAAATCGCATAATCGTGGGAGCGGGACACGCGAGATTTCCATCCTTCAGTGTCCAGACAACAAACCCACCAGTGCGAAGCGAAGGATATCAGCAGGATTTCCATGGGACGGCGTGCGAGGTGGGGGCGCACGTGCGATGTTGTGTGGCAGGGCCGCAGAAAATTAATTTTGGCCCGCCTAGGCCCAAAGTCGGGCCTGCCTTTAAGACACTCCGCAGTGGTTCACTGTAAAGCTTTAGGCTGACACAGATTTTCAATACTAAAGTTTTGGAAACCACAGTTTTTAAAATGACATGGCAATACCAAAGTATGTATTTCAATAACACAGTTTTGTAATACCAAGATTTTGCAATACATAGGACTGCTTGGTTGACAAACACCATTCTGTAAAAAATACCATAATAATCTCAAATACCACGGTATTGCTAATTGCTCTAAGACCATCCGCAGTGGTTCACTGTAAAGCTTACTGGACTGGAAACTTAGAGTAGATTACTGGAAGTATAGAGTTAGTGTCCAGAGTGAAATGCTGGAAGTACAGAGAATATACTTGAAGTATAGAGGGATAGAGTAAGTTTTAGAGGAAACCGCTGCGGATGGTCTAAAACTCCAAAAGTATCATGTTCCCAAACACCAAAATCGAATTCTCTGCGGCCCTTCCGCACAGCCGTCTCTGTGCGACCCTGCCCAGATGGTTGCCACGTACGTTCACTCTCTAAATCTTACAGCCAAGGGTGCACTGCACGGTTCCCGCGACTGTACCACCTTACCCTGATGATTGCCATGTATGCGAGCGCACCGAATCTTGCACCGCCACGGGCACACGAACTCCACGTCCGAACTTTGCTCAGCGATCCGAATAACTCAGCGCTCGATGTGCACGATCCATCATCATGCGCACGAATAATATTATGAAATTATCAACTTTGATGATTCATCGTGGACTAAACACATGACCCGACCAAACACTCACGTAATTATCATACACCTGCAAGAGCAACTACCTGTTCGCATCCTTCGCTTACGAACGGTAATGCCGACCAACTTATACTTTTGTACTAGGTAAAAAGAATTTTCCTTGTCCATGAGCCAATAAACAAGCTCTTCTGATGCGGCTTTTGTAGTTAAAAAATGAACTACGACAAAGCGACAAGTTCATGGAGACAGGGGGAGTACATATGATCATCGACGTCTCTCTCACATGCATGTTATAGTTGTCTATGCATGCTACCCTACGCCCCAAACATAGGATCAACGAGCTATATATATATATATATATATATATATATATATATATATATATATATATATATATATATATATATATATATATATATATATCTGTGTGTGTGTGTGTGTGTGTGTGTTAATGAATGCATGAATGTGTGGTGTGTTCATCGTATTGTACTTTTTTCTTGTGTTTTCTGACGATCTTTCAACTATATATATATATATATATATATATATATATATATATATATATATATATATATATATATATATATATATATGAAAATCTTTCAAAAAATAAGAGAAAACACGTAACGTCATGAAACATGATCGAGCTATTTTGCTTGACAAACTGAAAAAAAACTGGAACATTGCATGTCAAAATTAAAAACTGGAACTAAAAAACTGAAACACCGCCGGACGGACCTACAAAGTATGCCAGGTCGGCCACTGCATACCCTGGACCCTTTGCATGTCAAATTAAAAAATTGCGTGTGAAGCGGAGATGGAAGCCAACCACGGTTTGGATTAATTCGAAAGAGCATTTTTCGAAGCGTCTGATCATCTCCACTCGCACGGGACGAGGACCCGCTATAAAGGCACACCAGTCCCTCTTGCATCTCCGTCGCACCACTCCATCTCCATCGATCGTAGCCTCCAAACTTCTCTTCCTTCACCGCCGCACCATTGCCAACCACCTCTCGCTCTTTCTCCGCAACTCCGCCACCACACAAATGGGTAGCTCCGCACCGAAGCACTCCAGGCCGTCGACGTCCTCTGAACCTCCTTCTCCGTTTCCGTCGCAGCCAATGCCGATGGAACTGGAGGCGGCGCCCGCACCTCCTCCGTCCCCTTCTCCGCCTGTGGCGCCCGCACCTCCTCATCCTGTTTGGGTTTAGGAGACTGTCCGCCTCATCGAACACCACTTCGATGAACTCGATCGGCACCTGAAGGAGGCCACCGAGCACCTTTCGGCCACCGCCGGGCGAGCAAAACAGCTCGACATATTGGAGCGCGATGTATTTTCTGATACATCTCGCTCGTGTGAGCGTCTGGGTCTTGGGAAACTTCCCGTCTGCACCAGCATGGACACCGTCGGCCACTACTGCTTCGGGTTCGGGTTTGTGGCCAGTCGTCTCAATGTCCTCTACGAGACGATTGGGGAGGTGGCTGGGGTGGAGGGCCGCCAGCATCTTCTGCGGACCGTTGCCCGGAAGCTTCGGACTCAATTGCCGGAGGAGGCGGCAGCAGCGGTGGCAGCGGAGGAGGCGGCAGCGGTAGCGGCGGAGGAGGCGGCAGCGGCAGCAGCGGCGGAGGAGGAGGTGGAGGAGATCTCCTCCGACTCCGAGTAGAGTAGTATTTGTAGTTTTTCTTTTTCTTGTCTTCTATGTGCTTTCGTAGTTCTTGTTTGTAATATATGTGATGTTTCTATTTTTATGATAAATGTCTTTTCTGTTCATGAACAATGCTTCCTATGCAGTATCAAAAAACAACTCCTTTCTGAAAAAGGGGCGAGATAACTATTGTTCAATGTCTAGCCAAGAATTCGTTGTGTTGCGACAATCAACGACTCTTGGTTGAAACTCCATTGAGATCATGGTTGAGGCTGCATTTCTCCTCTTTTGTGTTCTTTCGCTAAATTTTTTCATTTGTAGTCAGCGCATGGGAAAATGTATTTTTAGTATGTAGTAGTATATACTACATGTTATCGTTTCATTGTGATTAATGTTACAAAATGTTGATTGTTTACCATCGTACTTTTGTGCACTTCGCTGTATTTGCATATCGTTTGCATTAGCACATACGTATACATTTGGCGATTCATATTTTTTTCGTTTTTTTTTTTTTGGAATGTCCCACTAGCTAGAAGATGACTGCTTTTAGATTTTGATCTCCATGCATGGCAACAAAGATGAATTAAGAAGCGAGCAAGTTGTCCTAAGATGAAGTCTACCCCTCTAGCTACATGCCCAGCCATGTGCAGGAATCAACGCGACATGGGATGTAATTAATCACGATTGGATGCGTGCGCAAGGGCACGACTTGCGTCGAATTCTCCACTCCCGCGAAAATTTTATAGTTCTACTTGGCGCGCCACATTTGAGATTTTGACAATTCAATTTTCACTACCTGCGCCTCCAATTTCAGTCTCGCCTATTATTGTAACCCTATTTCAGCCACGATGAGTATAAATGGAAACACTGGCCTCCGTTCCTGACACACCACTGCCCCGCCCTTCCGATGATCTCGCAGTACGCCAAATGTGTTTTCTCTCTGTCCTTTGTTCCATACTTGTATTCCTAAGAAATTCCCGTGTTTTCATTTCCCACGGTTTTTACAATTTTTCCCCCATGGATCCCGCAGTGACGCATCGAAGCTCTTGGTGGTGTTGACTCCTTGCATACAACGTCGGGCGACCAAGTTTGACGGGCTCTACCGAACCTCTTCGTCGCCGACACCTCCTTGTGACATCGCATCCTGGACTCCAGTTTTGTGCTAGGTAAAATGCACGATCCATGCCGTCTTTTTATAGAGCTATATTGGCTTGGTTCTACACGATCCATCCTGATATACAAAGATTAAATAAATTAACAAAGATGAAATTTGGTCTTATGTTTCACAAATTTAGTTTTATATATATATATATATATATATATATATATATATATATATATATATATATATCCACTACATCTGTCCCTAAATAAATGTTGCTGCGACAGCTTATTACGGTAGTGTATTTCTAGTTCAATTCCTTGCCGGGAACAACAAATACTAAAAACCAGAGGTAGTAGTATGTAATTTCTAGATTTAGAAGTAAATGAAGCACGGGTTATCTGATCAACCACTCCAAATGTTGTACTCTCATTCCTGTTTTACAAATTTGTACTCCTAAGATTTTTAGTTCCCATGGTTTTCAATTTTTTCTTTCTTGTGACTTTCTCGGATCGTACGTTTTTTTCTATTCTTTCTTTTCTAATTCCTCCGTTAGTAACAAACACTGCAGTTTATAGAAAGCACACCGTTCGATCCAAAATCTACGTCGGTCATGTAATCTGACGTTATCACTATTTTTGGAATGACTACTTACAATGCTCTTTACATTAGGAACAAGACATCAAACCGTGATGTCGTCTACAAGCATTCATGGTGGCCAACAAGCACCTCGTATAACTATAAATGTGTTTACTATCAAAATTAAAAAAATTTAGACAACATTAAATTATTTGCATGGTACGCAAAGAATATTGCAGCACATGATGTTCAGGAACTCTGAGGTTCTTCACTCCCTAGTACTACTATGATGCATGAACCAACAGCAGGTATAGATATGCAAACCAGAAATACCCCTTCTGCCCCAGCGTAATTTTACTTTTGGAGCTTAAAAAATGTCCCACTCCAACTCTATCCTCGGCGGTAGCTTCCAACTACCCATATCACATCACATTACTACCTGCCTCTCTACCGTGCCATTTGTTTCGGCAGAGCGTGTTAGTTTTTTACTCTACTCCTTTGGCATTGAATTTGGAGCATTTTGAGAGACTACGTTCTGTCCTTTAGATGTATTGATGATGGGTGTATCATGGTCATTTGCATTCTTTCCTAGGCTCTACTAATTGTCTTAAATGCCTTGCGATACTACTTTCTTATTAGTACTTAGTCTTTATAGTTAACAGTTCATCAGCCTGTGTGATGGCATGATTTTTTTATGCCTCCACGTTGTGCTCTCTCGCTGCCGGCCACTCCGGCCGGCACCGGCGCCCACGCCCACACCCTGCTGCTGGTCACTTCAGTGTCCTCCCGGATGCGTCTCCCTCGCTCATCGCTACGTCCCATCCTCCGCGTGCCATGATTACCCCGCCGCCCGCAGATCACTGGCCATTACTCGCCCTGCCATCAATCCTCCTCGAGAGTTTCGGCGAGACCAAACCCTCGCTTTGTCGAGTGTCGCAAGCTGGTACTATGCAGTACTGCACCTGCAGTAGCCGCCAATGACAAGTAGACCCGATGTCTCATGGGCCCACATGTCACTGGCAGCTAATGCAGGTGCAGTACTACGGAGGATTTAATCCCCAAGATGCCTGCCTTATTTGTCTTGCATTCGCCACCTGCTACCGCTGGCGTTCATTACTTGCCTTGCAACTAATAATTCTCTTTGAGACGCGCTCCGGCTGATGTCAGTCAGATCGAATCGGCGAACCCTATCTTTGTCTAGTCTAGCGTTGCCAGCTACATGCCCCCTCACAGTCTTGCCTCCTTCGCTCATGGACTGAAATCCTTTGCAGTACTACGAGTGCATACCGCCACTGACATGTGTACCTGATGGCTCATTTTAGGGTATGAACAGCAACAAAGAAGTCAAAAATGTAACCCCCCCCCCATCAAAATAGTTGTCGTTAGGACAGTCCTAACTACTGTAGTAGTTCATTTTTAATTCATTTGTTGGTGACAATTAATATAAACCAGGAGGGAGTACTACAGAACAAAATGGTGCTGGCACGACGCGGTCCCCCCACGCTCGTATTTGCCGCACTCGTCCCGAAGATGGTATGAACATCAGACTTTTTTCTTTTCACACTATTTGTACATGATACAAAACTTGTTCAGGCGGTAATTTTCTTTAATATTTTACCGTTTGAATCAATGTAACAGAAGGAAGGAAGCTAGGAAGAAGTGTGGCTAAAGGACTTAAGGTTGCCAGAATACGCTATGCATTCCAAGTTAGTAGAACGGAGCATGTCAAGCTACCAATTAAGTTCTCCGCTAGGTTGGGTGTTGCGGTTGGTATTAGTCAGCGGCACTTTGTCGATGATGTGGTTATGTTTACAAAAAGACATGCATCCCTCACCGGTGCAACGAAGTGGGCAGAGGTTGGCCATAGTAAAAAGAGAGATATAGTACACATTTTGGTTAGTGTTGTCACACCCCCACACAAGTATTTTTTTTCTTGCAATCTCCATCCTGTACGTTTACAGCAACTTGTTATACAATGTACATGATTCCTGGGACATGGAGGACACACCGGAGAGCGCAAGAAAAATTTTGAAAATTGTTGGTGAGAGCTACAAGGGGTGGCGCTCGACTTTGCATGCCACCTATAAGAGTTATTCTACCGATGAAGAACGTATACGAAACCAGCCTGCTGACGTAATGACGCCCGAGTGCTTGCACCTAATAGAATATTTTGGGTCTAAGCGATTCAAGGTCAGCTAAATTTTTAATAGCTTCGCATCATACAAAAAATATTTCATTTACTTTCATTCGTGGAATTAATTCCTAAAATTATTGTAGTCAATAAGCAGGACCAATTCTCAAAATCGAAGCAGATGAAAGGCGTGTCACTTGCTTGGCTTCAAATCCTACGCCCAACTTAGTTACGAGAAGGTATGAAAAAAAATCATGCTTTTACTTTGCGCTGCAAAAAATATGTATACCGACATGTTGAAGTTCACTTGTATTTTATGTAGCGAGACCCAAAGACCAGAGAAGAACTCGATGACATACAATTGTGGGAGGCAAGCCATTTGTTGAATGGTAACTGGACAAACAAGCTGGCAGAAGCTGCACATATGAGTAACACTTCAAACAATCCCCAATTAAATAAATATTTGTAAATTACCGGTGACTTCTTTTCATATATAGATCCATGCACGTGCCCAAGTGGACGACATGGAAGCTGAGCAGGGAGGTCCAATTCCAAATGAGGAGAGAAACCACATCTTCCAGCATTGTTATAGATCCTCAATTGGTTGTGCAAGATCACAGGTTCGGGGGCGTGGTTATATGGCTAACCCAACTGGTCCCGAACGTGAACGTATGCGTATCCAGATGTCTGAACACCTCAATGACCAAGTTCGAAACTTAGAAGATAGAAATGCAGGCCTCAATGAAATAGTGCAGGACTTGGAAGGAAGAAATGATAGCTTAAATACCCAGATGGAGTGCATAAACCAGAAGAATGAAGAGTTAATTGTTGAAGTCCAGAACTTACAAGGTCAGATAGTAGCTAATCGTGAACAGACAGCTATGGAAATTCAGGATATGCACGCCTCATTGGCTGAAATGCATAAAATGATGATGGCGACTACTCCACAGAAGGTCCAACAAATAAGGAACCGCCAAAAGCCACCTGCTCCAACAATTTGTCCCGGTCAACTTAGGAAAACTCTTAGCATGCAAACACGTCGCTTAAGTAATCCTTGAGTGTTGTTATGCGTGTTGTAAATTTGATGGATGTTTATTGTTAAACTCGTGATTTTGTTGCCACTAATTTTCAAACCTGATGCATTCGGGTTCTACTGCCGCTAATTATAAAATGTGGCATTACGAATTTCTTGTCACGAATGATAAATTGTTGCAATAGGAAGCTATTGCCAATACGGATGATAAAACATGGCAATAGAATGACAAAACGTTGCAGTATAAACATTTGGCAATGACTCAAAAAATGTTGCATTAAAACACTATTGCCACAGATAAGAAATTGTTGCAATACCAAACTATTCTCCACGGATGCAAAATCGTTGCGGTACCATATACTAGTTCCAACGGATCTGAAATCATTGCAATACGGTACTATTCGCCACGTTTGTGGACTCGTTGCAATACCCAACTATTCGCCACGGATACGAAATAGTTGCAGTACCAGACTAGTTCCCACGGACCTGAAATCGTTGCAATACGGTACTATTCGCCATGTTTCTTGACTCGTTGCACTAACCTAGTATTTGCCACGGACGTTAAACCTTCGCAGTATCATACTATTTGCCACAGCTGTGACATCGTTGCAGTACCATACTACTTGCCACGAATGTGAAATCGTTGCAATACCGTGATATTCGTTGCAATATGGTAAATCATCACTACACCATAACTCGTTGCAATATGTTACTATTTGGCACGGCTGTGAAAATCGTTGCACTACTGTAGTATTTGCCACGAATGTGAAAATTGTTGCAATCACGTACTATTACCACGAACGTGAAATCGTTGCAATACAATGCTACTCGTTGCAATACGTTAAATCGTCACAATACGGTGAACCGTCGCAATAACATAGTATTTGCCACGAATGTGAAATCGTTACAATACCGTACTATTGCCATGCCTGCAAAATCGTTGCAATACAATGATATTCGTTGTAATATGTTAAATCGTCGCAATACAGTAAACCGTTGCAATAACATACTATTTGCCACAAATGTGAAATCGTTACAATACCGTACTATTGCCACGCCTGTGAAATCGTTGCAACCACATACAATTACCACGAATGTGAAATCGTTGCAATAGCATGTTGTTTGTTGCAATATGTTAAATCGTCGAAATACGCAAAATCGTTGTAACATCATACTATTTGCAACAAATATCAAATCGTTGCAATACCGTACTATTTGCCACGATTGTGAACCTGTTGCAATACCATACAATTCGTTGTGATACGTTAAATCGTCGTAATACATGAAAACGTTGCAATAGCGTCCTATTTGCCACCGATGTAAAATCGTTGCAATACCATACTATTCGCCACGGATGTCAAGGCGTCGCAAATAACCTATCGCCGCGGGAATTATTACGATGATTCATAAAAACTATCGCCGCGCTCTTTTTTATTGCAATAGCGACCTATTACGACGAATTTCTTCGTTGCGGTAAACCGGAATTCTTGGATCTTGGTGGGAGTCGCCCTAGTATTGCTAGGGGTAAGCCCGTGCCCGATGTGTTGAACAACATAGCATAAGTATTCACTATTGACATGCTCATTAGTATCTAACTTAGGCTATGTATATGTGTATTAGAGGCATTTTAGGAGCAACTACCTAACTCTTAGTCTAATCTCCCTTAGACCCATTTACCCCCCTTAGAATAGAATGCTCTTGTGTGTGTCACACTACCTCCACTTATCTATTATCCATCCTCACTAGAACCTTACCATTACCAATCTACCCTTATGATTTGATGATTGCTATACTTCTACCTAGACTTCCTTTTGGATAAAATAAATGACACCCTTTGAATGTTCTTTTAAGGGGAAAGGCTACATCGATAGTTTCGGTGCGCTTGCAGAATTTATTTTGTACGTAAGAAACGTCAACAGCTGTGATGCCACTCTCCTACACTCCCCATTTCCCTCTCACCAATAAACCCAACCGCAAACACATCCATCGCCATGGCCATCAATTTGGAGCTCCGTAATCCGTGTGAAGACGACATCGGCAAGAGGATAGAGACGTTACACCTCCCCTAGAGGACCCCTCTGTGATGAACTCCCATCGCCCGAGGTCCTCTCCACCGCATCCGAAGTTTGATGATGCTGTTTTGCCATCGTGAGCTCCTGTCCGGTCATCCTCGCACGCGCGTGACCCCACAGTGAGTTCCCCCTGCTCCTCCTCTCTGTTTTCTACCACGTCACCACTAGAATCGAGCCCCATAGTGCTATCCCACCATCTCCCGTGGTGGTCCGGCATGGCGCCGTCGTCTCATGGTGCTCTGGCTGCAGCCGACCACACCTGTGAGTTAAAAGTGCATCTAGGCATTGCCGTGGGTTTTCAATGATTGATGACGACAAATTAAGAGACTAATGAGCTTAGTTGATCTTAAGCTCAATTTTTAGTTTGGAAGCTTTTTATTTTGCAACCCCGGACTTGTCCGGCCAAATATACAGGACTTGTCCGAAATAGTCTCTATTCCACAATGGACTTGTCCGGTCCTATTGCGGACTAGTCTGGCCTGCTAAATTCAACTCAGATTTTATTATTCTTCCACGATTGGTTATTGGGTAATTGCCTTAATTGGGCCAAACAACTTCGTGCTCAACCTCAATGGAGCCCAAGTGGACCCCACCTCAGCCCCTACATGTCCCCCACTGAAATCCACTTGGAATTCACCCCAAAACCCTACCTCTCCACCCCTATATAAGCAACCAAATAACCCACACCTCTCCATCACCATTGAAAACCCTCGCTGCCACCTTTGCCTTGTGCCGACGTCAAGAAGAAGTCCAGAAGCAAGGAGGAGGAGGAAACGAGGGAGATGGATCAATCAAGGTTGATCTTCATCAACTTTTTGACAAATTGACGTTCTTCATCACCAAATCTTCACCCACTCATCTCCACGAACCCTAGATCATCAAGACTCAAGTTTCACACAAAATTCTTGATCTTTGGATATTTAAATATGTGGTACACCCTCTACATCCAAGTTTCTACGTGAGTTCAACCCTCGATCTTGCTGTCCAGAAAAACCCTAAATTCCAGGGCGGACTAGTCCGGCCTTGACAGCGGATTAGTCTGGTGTCTAAATCTGTTAATGTTAAATTGAATCCAATTTGATCCAAGTTAATTCGAAACTTGTTCAAACTTGTTAGAAACCATTGTAACTGGTTAGTAAACATTAATAGCAATTCTTTAACAAGTTTTACCTCAAAATTGCATTAATCATGCATTCATGGCATATTGAGTAATATATGATCATTCATTGATTGTAATGTTTGTTTTGCATGTTTGTCGCGCGGAATAGGAGGTCTCGCTGTAGAGAGTGCTTTCGAGGACTTGCAGAACTAGAACTTTGAAGCCTTCGATCCAAGCCAAGCTCAAGAGCAAGGCAAGTGTCCTTGATCATTTTTATCCAAATTTTTAAATGTTTTGTTTGCAAAATTGCATGCTTGTATCACTTTGATGGGAAAACCCAATTGTAGGAGTTTACTAGTCTTGTATGACCACCTTTGTCGCTTGAACACAATGTAGTGAGTCGGAAAGGGTATTTTATACTTTTGCTTCGCTATACTCAATTGGGTATGGGAAACAATCATATTTCTTAATTATGAACTATTGAACACATGAATGATGAGAATTGATAATAATGACCTTTTAGCAACATGGTACCTAGGGATCTAAGTAAGCCGGTTATGTGGATTGGGTTGGACTATTTCGGTGATTTTGCTTGCTTTAGATCTAAGGACCAGTTCGTGGAGCGACCATCCAGGATTTACAGTGCCACCACAGGGCCAAGTATGGGTGTGGCTTAGCTGATTAATTAGTGTTTTACCAGTATTTTTTGGACCATTAGGAATGCTCGGGGAAGGGGTAGTCAGATGGGTTTGTAGTGATGGTGGGACTACCCTAGGATCCGAATGGTTCAAGAGGGGGCCCTTGGTTGGATGTGCTCTGTTGGAGACATCACCACCGGTGAAACCTCAATGGGGTCTAAATATGCTAGTAATCACTTGGTAAAGGCTATTTTGTGATCTCTTGGCCACAAACCAGAGGAAGTGTGAGACGGCATAATTGAGATTCCTTAGTCATCGAAAGATGATGAAATCACAGACTTGTGGGTAAAGTGGTACAACCTCTGCAGAGTGGGTTAAAAACTATCATGATAGTCGTGCTCCAGGTCATGAGCAACCTTGACCTTCCCATGATTAGAGTTATGGACCTTTAACTTGGTTTAATGCATGGAATTGAATTGGGAATTGGTAATGGTTCATTAATTGGCTTTGATATATGGAATTGATGAAAATGAGACATATGAGCCGTTATGAGTTGATTATGGATTATTATTGCTGGTATTGATTATTTAAGTTGGAAATAATGTCATTTGGGTTTTTTTGGGAAGGACCACACTTAATGATAATATTATTGCATTTTCAACTGTCTGAATGTACTTTTATGCAATTAGACCATTTTATTATCATTCCTTTTTTAAGCTACATGTCATACTTTCCAACACTTGTTAAGTACGACATGTGCTCACCCTTGCTATTTCCCCAACAGATTCAGATGCAGGCGTTGATGTGGAGTACCAGGAGGTATTTAAAGAGTTCTAGGCGTGCGTGTTACAGTCAAGCTTGCCTATGGAGTTTCGAGTCATTAGTATTTAGTGTTTTCCGCTGCAGTTGTTTAGAGCTTGTAATCAAGACTATTTGGTTTGTAATAAGGTACTATTATTAGTGTTATTATCCGAGACATGGTTATATCTGTTTATCATTTTTGGATCACTTGTGTATGTGTGTTAAACATCCTGAGCACACATATGCATCACGTTTGGTTCATTTTTGGAACCGGGTGTCACAAGTTGGTACCAGAGCTGCGTTTGACCATATGACGCGAGCCTAGGTAGAAAGGTCACCAAAAATCACATAAGACTTTTTTCCTATTCAAAATTAGCTTGTTTTGTACTATTTTGCATTCCACTAGCTATATAATGTGGAAAATTTTGTGCTTTTTGCTGCGGCTGCAATTTTTGCTACTTTTCCATCTTTTTGAGCAAATGCACGTCCTCTGATCTAAACTTATGGCTGCTGCAATTTCAGAACTGATATTTGTGTTTTTTCTCTATTTTTCTCATGTTTTCTTGTAGATGCCTCAAACCAAAATGACGGCCCACGAGAGAGCTCATTTGCCACCCCTTGGAAGCAAGCTTAGGCTTCGCAATAAGTCACAAATGGAACCAGCCCAAGAGGAGGAAGAAGTGAGTTCTCACTCAAAGAAGGTCGAGCATGAACACTCCAACACGGTAGAGGAAGACCTAAGATGGTGGAATTCTATGATGATGAGGAGGAGGTGTGAGACCTATGTGTGCTTAATACATTGGCTATGACAATAAAAGTTTTTAATACTGCCAAAACACCCATTTTAACAAGGTTCGACTCTAGGTCCGAGCTCCTGCAAGGTACAACAATAGTTTCGACTTGTTTTGGGTAGCTAGGCAAGGTCCGACTTGTTTTGGCTAGGTCGGACTTCTTTGTCTAGGTCTGACTTATTTTGGTTAGGTCCGACTTGCTGTGGCTAGGTCCGACTAGCTTTGGTCAGCTCCGGCGCAGGTCCGACTAGTCTTGATAAGCTCTGGCGCTTGGTCCGACTAGCTTTGGTAAGCTCTGGCACTAGGTCCGACTAGCTTTGGTAAGCTCCAGCGCTAGGTCATGCTAGCTTTGGTAAGCTCCGGTTAGCTTTGGCAAGGTCCGGTGCAAGATTGCAATGGTTTTGAATTGATTTGAACTTGCTTTACATCTATAGAAAGTTTTCTTAGTATTCTTTTACTAAGTTTTTGGTGTGTTTTAGTGGTTATGATTGATATCTTTTTGCTATGGTTTGCAACATGCTTACGTTAGGTGCTCACGTAAGGTGTTGTAGTCTTGGAACTAACGTGAGTCAAGTCAAGGACTTGTGCTCAGAAGTATCGGTTGTTTATTCATGTGGAGGTGTTTCTTGAGTTCAAGACATGGCTCATGACGGGATCCATTGAACTAGTCTTAGGGAGAAGATGAGGTTCAACAACCAAATTCGAGAAGAATTGTGGTTGCGTTGATCGGGAGGTCGCGCAACATGTTTGAATCAAGAAGAATGCATATGAAGGTATCATGGACGTCATTGGAAGGTGCTTGCATGTGTGCAAGGAGTGCATGAACGTGGATACATGATTCCAAGGTGTGATGAAGAGAAGTGGACGTAAAGCATTGGTCAGAATGGTCCAACCGACTTGGTTATGGACTCAGGCTGCGGCTGAGTCATGTTTGACTCAAATAAGGAAATATTTGAGTTGGTTATGATAGGATTTTGTGTGGGTCATGAAGTTGAGTGGTTTTAGGAATGTGGTATATGTTCCTAAGGTGTTTGGAAGTCTTAAGATTGCTTCTATCTGCGTATAGAAGAGTCTTGAGTAGTTATGGAATGTTTTGGTTGAATCTGAGTAGGATTTGAGTCCTAGTTAGGATTGGGTTGGCCTAAGGGCTGGTTACATAAGTAAGGGAGGCCAGACCTCATGGTGCAAAACTTTGGGGTTGTTCCTCTTGTTGTTTGATCATTAAAATTCATAGTTTAAAGGAACTTTTGTGCCTTGTTCGTCCGACTTGTTTCAGACAAGTTTTTCTCGTCGAGTTTCTTCATAGCACTACCTTTCTTTGGTGGTTTTATCATAACTTGAGTTTACAGATCCAATTGACGTGATTCTTTTTGGGTTGTCTTCACAACTTGATTATCTATCATCTGTGAAAATTTCACGATCATCGGATTTGTGGTTTCGGATCTACATAAGTTTCATTGCAGTGTTGTGGATCTGGTTTTTCTCAGGTAGAACAGATTGACCTCCGCTCAATATTTTGATCGTAACTTGATTTTTTCTCGGCGGTTTATTGTGATTCTTGTTGTTGTGTCTTCATGACTTGATTCTCCAAAATCTATACTGGTTTTGTCATGATTGGTCACGTTTAGATTAGTCGCACACACAATTTATTAACAGATTGATTTTTTACCAAGTGGTTTTTGTTGCTTCCGCTGAAAAAGTTTTAAATCTACCATTCACCCCCCTCTGGTAGCTTTCACGTGCTCTTCGATCCTACAATTGGTATCAGAGCCACGATGCTCTAATCTCTAAGATTTGCACGTTTGTTTGGATAATCATCATGGAGAAATACTCCACCAAACCTTTTGTGTTTAGTGGTATTGATTTTCAGGTTTGGAAGGCACATATGGAAGCCTTCATCCAGGCGCAGGGCTTTGCAACATGGGAAAAGGTGTACAAGTCCTACAAGATGCCGTCACGATCAAGTTACAGCTGCAAATATGAGATATGTCGACAACAACAACAACAACAAGGCTCGGAACATGATCATACAAGGACTAACTCAAAGCGACTTCGACCATGTTGCTCACCTCCGATCTGCGTATGATGTTTGGAAAGCTCTATGTGATTACCATGAAAGATCCAACATGATCAAGAATGTAAGGCAAGACATGTTCAAAAAGGAGTACATGTATTTTGATATGCAACCCGGTGAGTCAATCAATGATCTTTTGCTCCCTTTAACAAAATTCTCAGCAACTTGCATAGTGTCAATGTTAATTTTTCAGATGCTGAAAATGTTAGGCAATTACTTAGTGCATTAGACATGTCAGTTTGGGAGATGAAAGTCACATCTATTTGTAAATCTACTGCATGAGTACACTTACTTTAGATGTTCTATATTCTAAATTGAAAACTCATAAAATTGACATAATCTCACGTAAGAACCCCAAAAAGTCTCTTGCATCTGTTTCTCAGTGTGACATGCCTAGCTCCGGCCAATCTTCATCTTGTGTAACACTTTCTTTGTTGTCCTCTCTAACCCTTGAACAGATTGAAGAGTTTCTAGAGGAAGAACTTGCACTCATATACTCCGTTCTCAAAAGCACAACAAAATGTGAGAACTAGAAGGAGAGGAAGTGTTGGACCTCAATGATGCTTTGAATGTGGTAGGACAGGACATTTTCGCACGGATTACCCTAACCTTTTAGGTGCTACTTCCCATGATGAAAAGCAAACAACGACGAAGTACTCCTCTACAAACAACAATAAACAAAAGAAGGGTTTTACAAAACATCAATTGGTGAATAGTTTTATCTCGGCATTTCAAGAACTTAGCTCAGGCGATGGGGACATCGGAAGTGACGAAGATGAAGATGATTTGGCAAACTTGTGTTTCATGGTGAGCAAATCAAGATCAAGTATGAAGGAGGCAAAACATAGCAGCGACAATGAAGAGGTATGTCCTACTTGCGAAGAATTGTGTGATGCTATTTCTCGTGCCACTATTATAGTTAAGAAAAAGGACAAAAATCGTAGGGATAATGCTATTAAAAATGAGTCACTAGAATCTGAAAATTAATCATTTGAAATCTTTGATTCCTAGTGATGATTTTTGTTCCTCATGTGATTTAATATGTGAACATTTGTCCTCTCTAAGAAGTGTGCACACTTCCATACTTGATAAACTTGAGTTAGAAATTGAAGAGAACACTAATCTTGCTGCACGTAATAATAAAAACTTAAAAGATGTTTGCTGTTCTACAATTGATTTGCATTGTTCTACTTGCGATGATCCTCATAAGAAACTACAAGATGCTATGAATGAAATTTCTATATTGAATGCTTTACGTTCTCATGAAGTTAAATATTGTTCCAATTGCAAATTAAAAGGAAAAACTTATGTGAAAATTGCCTTGATCTGTCAAATACACTTGATAACATGCATAGGACATTAGATCAGTTTTGTAATGGGAATAAGAACCTAAACTTGCTGTTGAATTCATCAAAGTCTTGCAATGATAAAACTGAATAAGGTTTTGATTCTCATGCTCATGCTAAGGCACATCCACCTAAAATTGGGAAGTCATTAGGAAGTTATTTGATTAGAACAGTTCCTAAATAAAAGGAAGTGGTTTTCAAATTTGCAGAAGTGTTGTCTCATTCGGTTTCAAATAAAAATGTTGCTTGCTCATCTACACATGAACACAAAGTTAAATTTCATTGTACCTATTGTGGTAGAGATGGTCATGTCATAGATTTTTGTTATAGACTAGCTAAACAACAAAAAGAGGAAATAATGATTGCTAGATATCATAACCTTCATGCAAAATTTGCTGCACATGATAAACTGAATGATAGGAACATGGAACTTGTTGTAATAAGTTAAAAACATGCAAAGTTTGCTCTCAAACCTACTGTTTTTCGTGCTACACGTGTAACACCTCGTAGGTCAGTAGTGGGATACAAAAATGCTCAAACTTTGGCTCATAAACCTGCTATTTTATCTCAGCTTTTGCATGTTGTTCCTGTTGGACGTCGTGTGATTCAGTACTAGATTCCTAAATGCCTTTTGACTAACCCCAGTATTGAGTCATCGATGTATTGTGCTTCTATGTAGGTTACATGCTTGAGGAAGGAGAACATTTGGATTGTAGATTCAGGTTGCTCATGTCACATGACCGGTAACAAAGATTGGTTCTCCTTCCTCTCTTTTGTGTCACGTGTAGAGAATGTTAGTTTTGCCGATAATTCTTCAACTCTTATAATTACTAAGGGTTCGGTTAGAGTAAATGATCACTACACCTTGGAGGATGTGGCACTTGTCAAAAATTTGTAATACAACTCGCTTTCTGCTTCACAATTGCTAGAAGAAAATCTGGAAAATATTTTCAATAAAAATTGCTGCAAAGTTGTAGGTTCAAATAGTGAGCTTATTTTTAACATGTATCAGTTTGGAAGAGTTTTTAAAGCTGATTTTCATATGTCTTCTTCTTAGCATAGGTGTCTAGTTGCTAATTATTCAAAAGACTTATATTTTTGGCATCATAGACTTGATCATGTAGGCTTTGATCATCTCACGTGTTAGTGCTCTTGGTCGCATACGTGGGCTGCCTAAGCTGAAAGGGGACAAAGAAATTTTGTGCTCTTCTTGTAGACATACTAAGACGGTTGCAGGTTCACATGCTCCTCTCACTATGACCTTGACAACTGAACCGGGTCAACTTTTGCACCTTAACACCGTAGGACCTTCATGTGTTCAATCCTTCGGAGGTAAATGGTATGTTCTTGTGATTGTTGATGACTATTATAGATACTCTTGGGTCTACTTTATGGCATCTAAGAATGAAGTTTTTAGTCACATTAGAACTTTATTTCTTGGATTATCAATTGATCACCTAGAATCTTTAAAAGCAATTAGAAATGATAACGTAACCGAATTTAAAAATCAATCGTTTGATCGCTTTTGTGCTGAAAATGGAATAGATCACCATCTTCTTCACCTTATGTACCTCAACAAAATGGTGTTGTAGAGATAAAGAACAGAACCTTAGTTGAGATGGCTAGGACTATGCTTGATGAATATCAAAATCCTAGAAAATTTTGGGCAGATGCAATTGCAACTGCTTGTTATGTCTCAAATCGTGTTTTCTCGCGTGCTAAGCTAGGAAAAACACCATACGAGCTTCGGTTTGGACATAGGCCTAGTGTCACACACTTTCGGGTCTTTGGCTGTAAATGCTTTGTTAAGAATCATGGTAATCTTGATAAATTTGAAGCTAGATCTGTTGATGGCATGTTTCTTGGTTACCCATCTCATACTAGAGGCTATCGTGTGCTTTTACTTGACACTAACAAAATTGTGCAGACTTGTGAGGTTTCTTTTGATGAAGCTAGCCCAGGTACTAACTCAAATATTGCAGGTTCGGATCCATATCCGCAGGGGGAGAGTATTTTCGTTTAAGATGAGGAAGAAGAGGTGCTGCTGCCTGAAAATTCAGCAGCTAATGACATTGTTCCAGCTCATGATTTTGATTCACAACCAACACCGACGACCACCATTGCTGGTCCATATTGTCCTCAAGTCACAAGCTCATCGATTTGTGATGAACATGAAGAAGAAGAAGCTTGTGAAGTGTCCACTCTGTGAGACCTATGTGTGCTGAATACATTGGCTTTGACAATAAAAGTTTTGAATGCTGCCATAACATCTTTTTAGCAAGGTCCAACTCTAGCTCCAAGCTTCTGCAAGGTACGACAATAGGTCCGACTTTCTTTTTCTAGATCTGACATGTTTTTGGGTAGCTCCGGTGAGCTTTGTCTTTAGCTCTGGCATGTCTTCAATAGCTCCGGCATGTCTTTGTTAAGCATCGATATGTTTTGCTAGGTCCGACTTATGTTGGTTCGCTCCAACATGTTTTTCTAGCTATGAATTTTGGTATGTTCCTCTTGTGTTCTATTGAATAAAATTCGTAGTTTGAAGGAACTTTTGTGCCCTATTCGTCCGACTTGTTCCACACAAGTTTTACTCGTCGATTTTCTGGACAGCACTACCTTTCGTCGGTGGTTTTATCATAACTCGAGTTTTGCAGATTCAATTGACGTGATTCTTTTTTGGTTGTCTTCACAACTTTATTATATATCATCTGTCAAAATTTCAAGGTCATTGGATTTGTGTTTTATGATGTACACGAGTTTCTTTGCAGCGTTCCAGAACTGTTTTTCTCGGATAGGACAGATTGACCTTTGTTCGATCTTTCGATCATAACTTGAGTTTCTCTTGACAGATTTGAGTGATTCTTTTTGTGTCTTCTTCGTGACTTGATTCTCTCTGATACATATCACTTTTGTCATGGTGAAACACATTTAGATTAGTTTCACACACGATTTCCCAAACAGATTGTTTTTCTGCCAAAGGGGTTGGGATTAATTATTTCCGCTGCGTAAGATTTTGAAATCTACCATTCACCCCCCCCCCCCCCCCCCCGTCTGGTAGCTTTTCACGTGCTCTTCGATCCTACAATTGGTATGAGAGCCACGTTGCTCTAATCATTGTGATTTGCACGTGTTTTTGACTAATCATCATGGAGAAATACTCCGTCAAACCTTGTATGTTTGCTGGTATTGATTTTCAGGTTTGGAAGGCACACATGGTGGCTTTCATCCCGGCCCAAGGCTTCACCATATGGGAAAAGGTGTACAGTACTTATAATATGCCGTCAAACGATCAAGTTACGGCTACAAACCTAAGGGACGTCGACAACAACAACAAAGCCCGAAACTTGATCATCCAAGGACTCACTCAGAGCGACTTCGACCGCGTTGCACATTTCTGATCGGCATACGATGTATGGAGAGCACTTTGTGACTATCACGAAGGATCCAACACGATCAAGGTGGTAAGGCAAGACATGTTCAAGAAAGAATACATGCGCTTCGAGATGCAACCCAATGAGTCCATTGATGATCTCTTTGCTGGCTTTAACAAAATTCTCAATAACTTGCGTAGTGTCAACGTTAATTTTTCTGATGCTGAAAATGCTAGACAACTTCTCAGTGCATTAGACATGTCAATATGGGAGATGAAAGTTACATCTATTCGTGAATCTACTGTCATGAGTACACTTACTTTAGATGTGCTTTACTCTAAACTCAAAACTCATGAAATTGACATCTTATCATGTAAGAACCCAAATAAGTCTATTGCATTTGTCTCACAACGTGATATGCCTAGCTCCGGCCAATCATCATCTTGCAATGCTCTTGCTTTGTTGTCCTCACTAACCCTGGAGCAGATCGAGGAATTTCCAGAGGAGGAGCTAGCACTTCTCTCTACTAGGTTCTCAAAAGCATTGCAAAATGTGAGAACTAGAACGAGAGCAAGCTCCAGACCTCAACGATGCTTCGAATGTGGTAAGACAAGACACTTTCGTACAAAATGCCCTAACCTTTCAGGTTCTACTTTTTGAGAAGAAAAACAATCAAGGACGAAACACTTCTCAACAAATGATAAGAAGAAGAAGAAGGGCTTTACAGGTCACCAACTGGTGAATAGTTTTATCTCTGCACTCCAGGAACATGGCTCAAGCGACATGGACATTGGAAGTGATGAAGATGAAGATGATTTGGCCAACTTATGCTTCATGACGGGCAAAACAAGATCAAGATCAAGTCAGGAGGATGCAGAACACAATAATGACGACGATGAGGTATGTTCTACCTATAATAAAATGTGTGATGCAATTACTCATGCAACAATTATTGTTAAGAAAAAAGGACAAAAAGCATAGGGATAATGCTGCTAAAATTGAATCACTAGAATATGAAATCAACCATTTGAAAACCTTGATTCCTAGTGATGATTCTTGTCCCTCGTGTGATTTAATCTATGAACAATTGTCCACATTAAGAACTGCACATTCCTCTACTCTAGATAGACTTGAACTTGAAATTGAAAAGAACAAAAAGCTTGCTGCACTTGACATTAGAAACTTAAAAGATGCTTCTTGTTCAACAATTGATTTGCATTGTTCTAGTTGTGATGATCTTGAAAAGAAACTAAAAGATGCTATGAATGAAATTTCAATATTGAATAATGCTTTACGTTCTCATGAAGTAAAATATTGTTCTAATTGAAAATTAAAAGGAAAAACTTAATGTGAAAATTGCCTTGATTTGTCTGACAAACTTGATAACATTCATAGGACATTAGATCAGTTTGGTAATGGGAATAAGAACCTAAACATGCTGCTGAATTCTTCCAAGTCTTGCAATGATAAAACTGGTTTAGGTTTTGATTCTCATGCTCATGCTAAGGCACATCTACCTAAAATTGTAAAGTCATTAGGAAGTGGTTTGATTCAAACAGTTCCTAAACAAAAAGAAGTAATTTTCAAATCTGCAGGAGTGTTGTCTCATTCGGTTTCAAATAAAAATATTGCTTGCTCACCTAGACATGAACACAAAGTTAAATTTCATTGTACCTACTGTGGTAGAGATGGTCATATCATAGATTTTTGTTATAGACTAGCTAAACAACAAAAAAGGGAAAGAATGATTGCTAGATCTCATAACTTTCATGCAAAATTTCCTGCACATATTAAACCGAATGCCAGGAATGTGCAACCTGCTATTATGAGTCAAAAACATTCAAAGTTTACCTCCAGACCTTCTGTTTTTGCCTCCGGAGCTACTGATTTTTGTGCTACACAAGTAACACCCTATAGGTCAGTAGTTAAGGAAAAAAAATCTCAAACTTTGACTCATAAACCTGCTGTTTTATCTCAGCTTTCGCGTGTTTTTCCTGCTGCACGTCGTGTGACTCAATACTGGATACCTAATGCCTTTTGACTAACCCCAGTATTGAGTCATCGATGTATTGTGCTTCTATGTAGGTTACATGCTTGAGGAAGGAGAACATTTGGATTGTGGATTCAGGTTGCTCATGCCACATGACTGGTAACAAAGAATGGTTCTCCTCCCTCTCTTTTGTGTCACATGTAGAGAATGTTACTTTTGCTGATAATTCTTCAAATCCTATAATTGCTAAGGGTTCGGTTAGTGTAAATGATCATTACACTTTGAAGGATGTGGCACTTGTCAAGAATTTGAAATACAACTTGCTTTCTGTTTCACAATTGCTAGATGAAAATCTAGAAATTATTTTCAATAAAAACAACTGCAAAGTTGAGGTTCAAATAGTGAGCTTATTTTTAACATGTCTCAGTTTGGAAGAGTCTTTAAAGCTGAATTTGATATGTCCTCCTCTAAGCATAGGTGTCTAGTTGCTAATGATTCCAAAGATTTATATTTTTGGCATCGTAGACTTGGTCACGTAGGCTTTGATCATCTCACGCGTGTTAGTGCTCTTGATCGCATACGTGGGCTGCCTAAGCTTAAAGGGGACAAAGAAATTGTGTGCTCTTCTTTTAGACATGCTAAGATGGTTGCAGGTTCACATACTCCTCTCATAATGATCATGACAACTGAACCGTGTCAACTTTTGCACCTTGACACCGTAGGACCTTCACATGTTCAATCCTTCGGAGGTAAATGGTATGTTCTTGTTATTGTTGATGATTATTCTAGATACTCTTGGGTTTACTTTATGGCGTCTAAGAATGAAACTTTTAGTCACTTTAGAACATTATTTCTTAGATTATCAATTGATCACCCAGGATCTTTAAAAGCATTTAGAAGTGATAACGGAACTAAATTTAAAAATCAATCTTTTGATCACTTTTGTGCTGAAAATGAAACAGATCATCAATTTTCTTCACCATATGTACCTCAACAAAACGGTGTGGTAGAAAGAAAGAACAGAACCTTAGTTGAGATGGCTAGGACTATGCTTGATGTATATCAAACTCCTAGGAAATTTTGGGCTGATGCGATTGCAACCGCTTGTTATGTCACAAATCGTGTTTTCTTGTGCGCTAAGCTAGGTAAAACACCATATGAGCTCCAGTTTGGACATAGGCCTAGTGTTACACACTTTCGGGTCATTGGTTGCAAATGCTTTGTTAAGAAATATGGTAATCTTGATAAATTTGAACCTAGATCCATTGATGGCATGTTTCTTGATTATCCATATCATACTAGAAGCTACCGTGTGCTTTTACTTGACACTAACAAAATTGTGGAGACTTGTGAAGTGTCTTTTGATGAATCTAGCCCAGGCAATAGCTCAAAAATTGCAGGTCCAGATCCATATCCACAGGGGGAGAGAATTTTTGTTGAAGATGGGGAAGAGGTGGAGCTGCTGCCCGAAAATTCAGCAGCTAATGACATTGTTCGAGCTCCTGATTTTGAATCACAGCCAGCACCGACGACCACAATTGCTGGTCCAGATCCTCCTCAAGTCACAAGCTCATCGATTTGTGATGAACATGAAGAAGAAGAAGCTTGTGAAGTATCCACTCCCCTCCGGGTTCTCAAAATTCATCCTCCACAACAGATTATTGGAAGCTTGCGCGAATGAGTTACACGGTCCAGGTTTTGCGATCCAAACTCTCATGCTCATTCTTCTTCTGTTGCTTCTTTTGAACCCAAAGATATATCACACGCACTCACTAATGAATCTTGGATTATTTCCATGCAAGAAGAGTTAGAAAATTTTGAAAGAAATAATGTTTGGAAACTTGTACCTCCTCCTCAAGGTCACACATTAATTGGAACTAAATGGGTGTTTAAAAACAAACAAAGTGAGGATGGGTTTGTGGTTAGGAATAAGGCTAGGTTGGTTGCTCAAGGTTTCACTCAAGTTGAAGGTCTATATTTTGATGAAACTTTTGCTCCTGTTGCTAGATTAGAAGCCATAAGAATTTTGTTAGCTTTTGCTGCATCTAAAGGTTTTAAGCTATATTAGATGGATGTTAAGAGTGCTTTACTTAATGGCTACATAGATGAGGAGGTTTATGTCAAACAACCACCAGGTTTTGAAAATTCAGATTTTCCTAATCATGTTTACAAACTGTCCAAAGCCTTGTACGGTCTCAAACAAGCCCCTAGAGCATGGTATGATAGGTTAAAAACATTCTTACTTGAAAAGGGGTTTACCATGGGCAAGGTTGATAAAACTATTTTTGTGCTTAAGCATGGAAATGACTCATTATTCGTTCAAGTGTATGTGGACGATATTATTTTTGGTTGTGCTTCTCATGATCTTGTGTCCAAGTTTTTAGCTATGATGAGTTCAGAGTTTGAGATGAGTATGATGGGAGAACTCACGTACTTTTTGGGGCTACAAATCAAGCAAACCAAGGAGGGTACCTTTGTGCATTAAACGAAGTATACAAAAGACCTCCTAAGGCGCTTCAACATGGACAAAAAGCAAGCCTCTTAGGATACCAATGGGAACAACAATAACACTTGAACTTGATGAAGATGGTGAACCCGTGGATCAAAAAGAATATAAAAGCATGATCGGATCACTTTTATACCTCACGGCATCATGACCGGACATATAATTCAGCGTATGTCTTTGTGCATGGTTTCAAGCCTCCCCACGTGCTTCACATCGTCAGGCCGTCAAAAGGATTCTCAGGTACTTACATGGAACTCAAGAATTTGGCATTTTTCTTCCTTCTTCCTCAACCGTTGCTTTGAAAGCTTTTTCCGATGTTGATTTTGGAGGTTGTAGGATTGATAGGAAAAGTACTACCGGTGCTTGTTGAAAGCATCTAGGCCCCCCATGAAGTACGTTTTTGGTGATTAATGACAACCATTGAACTTTACTAATGAATTTGTGAATGCAAGGTCCCCATAATCACTCAATAAAATGAAATGAATATGTCATTGGAGACCCATATACAATCAACTTTTGAGATCAAATCAATGAGATAAAGACAAGAAGTGAAATCTCTCATGTCTAAGTCACTCAACCATAAGTTGACAACATACAATGCTTGAAGATCATCAGAGAGGCTTATGAAACAAATGTCTAAGAGGTTATCTGAGCAAGACACAAAAGATTCACTCAAAAACAACTCGAAGCAAACAAAATCAACTCACCGGATCAACTGATGATTTCAGAAATGTACACATCGGTCGAGTTGGTTCAACTGAAGAAGAAGACGTCGGAACAATGTACTCACCGGATCATCCGATGTGAATGGCTCAGTGACATCGGTCCATCAGTACAGTTTGCAATACCATTGGACCAAGTGTATCACCGGATCATCCGATGAACAGACTTACATACATCGGTCAATCACTCCAGTAAGCATCAAGATTAAGCAAATTCTGGAGGAAGAGCCACCGGATCATCCGATGAGAAGACAGGAGAAACATCGGTCTAACAACGGTCATATATGACACAATGACGTCAGCCAAAGTAATTAGACCAATGATAACTAAAGGGGAGACATCGGATCATCCGATGTTCACAATAAAGTTTTGTCAGCCTACTTTTCCAACAGCTATTTCGGGGAGGCTGGCTATAAATACCCCCTAACCCTGTCATTTCGTCAAGTCTTGATCACCAGAAGCTATCAACACATCCACAAGTGTTCAAGGCCAAGAGCAATCACTTCCACACCATTTCGATCATCTCTACACCAAGGTTTAGGCTAGAACTAGCTAGAGAGAGAGCTTGTGTGCCACCATTATGTGTGAGTGGACTCTCTAGGATAGTGTGAGAGCCTCAAGGGTGTGCCCTTGGTGTTGTGATCGTGAAGAGACTTCCGGAGCTTGCCAAGGCGTTTGTGGAAGCCTGGAAGGTCGAAGTTGTACAAGGCTTGAGCTCCACCTTGCCAAGGAGGCGAACGGAGAGGAATAGTGAAGACCCCTCATCTCAGTGACTTGGGTGTGGAAAACCCTTTGGTGGGTGCCACAATGTGGATGTAGGAAGATCTTCACGATCTTGCCGAACCACGGGATAAATCCTTGTCTCCTCGGGAGTTTGCATCCTTCTCCTTCCCTTTCTTTTATGCATTTTATATTCCGCAAAGTTTCTATCTACTAGAATGCATAGATAGTCGCGTAGGGAATTGGGCTTTAGAAATTAAGTTTCATTGCTTAGAATTTTTCGAAGAAAGCCCAATTCACCCCCCCCCCCCTCTTGGGCATTCGGTCCTTACAATTGGTATCAAAGCCTGGTTGCTCATAGGATCATTCTAGCTTCACCGCTAGAGAGCTAAAATGTCCAAGGTTGGGGGTTCGGTTCCTATCTTCAAGGGCAAGAACTTTGCCTATTGGAAAGCACGCATGCGCGCTTACCTTGAGGCTATTGCTCCCGAAGTATGGGAAGCGACCCACGCGGGGTTTGGAGAACACAATTATGTTGGTGATCAAATTAAGTGGGATGCTAAAGATAGGAATGCTATTTATGAATGTATTAGTCAAGATGTATTTGCTAGAATTGCTAGTAAAGAAAAAGCTTGTGAAATTTGGGCTTGCTTAATAGAAATTCATGAGGGCTCTTCTCGTGTCAAGGAATTAAAATATCACATGCTTAAAGCCAAATATGATGAATTTAAAATGCTTCCTCATGAAAATGTCAATGAAATGTTCTCTCGCTTGAATGTGCTTATTGAAGAAATCAATGCTCTTGACATTGCTTCTCTTGGCAAGGGACTCATCAACCGCAAGATCCTCATGCTCCTCCCCAAGCCAAAGTACAACATCATCAACTCCATGCTCCAAAAGGAGTCACTTGACCACATTGAAGTTTCGGAGCTAATTGGAGAAATACACGCTCATGAGATGAGTGTACTTGGGATGATGGAGCAATCATCATCAAAGACAATTGCTCTAAAGGCCTCCACCAAGAAAACAAGCCACAAGAAGAAGAAGGTGGTTGAGCCTAGCTCAAGTGAAGAAGAACAAGCATCAAGTGAAGATGATGATGATGAGCTTGCGTTGATGATGAGAAAGTTCTCACGCTTGAACTCCAAGATCACTAAGAAGGGATACACATTTGATCCTAAGAAGAGAGCTTTTCTACCAAGGAGAGATGATCACAAGACTTGCTACAATTGTGGTGATCAAGTCCACATCTCCTATGATTGTCCAAGACCGGACAAACAAAGAGAGAACCACAAGAGCAAGCATCGCAAGCTTGAAGGAAGCGATGATGATGAAGAAGAAGCCAAACCAAAGCCAAGATCCTTTGGGAAGAAGAAACATGAAAAGGGCAAGAAGTCAAGGCTCTTCCAAAAGAAGAGAAATGGCCCACAAAAGGTGTTCATGTGTGAGGCAAATGAATGGGTCACCGATGAAGAAACAAGTGATGAAGAGAGTGAAGAGGAAGAAGAAATCTTGGCCGGCCTCGCCATCGCCAACAATGATGATGAACCTCTTCATCCACCGCCCATGTGCCTCATGGCGAAAGGTAACACCAAGGTATGTGATGACTCTAGCGATGATGAGCTTTCCCCCGATGATTTAACTTCTTTGATAAATGAATATCATACTATCATTAAGAGGGAAAAGAGTAAGGTTAAAGTGCTTGAAGAAACTCGTGCTAAACTTGAGAGTGCTAACCTTGATTTGCTTGACAAGTATGAAAGCATACTCAAAGAGCATGACACGCTCAAATCTCATGTCAAGCAAATTGAGGAAGAAAAGGCTAAAATTAAGATAGATAATCATGAACTTGACTTAGCACACCAAACACTCTTGGAAGAGCACAACAAGTTAATACAAGAACATCAAACACTTAACCTTGCTCATGACATGCTTGATCAAGAGTTGAAAAATATGAAGAAGCAAACCCTTAATGATAACATATCCATTACTTCTCATGCCACTAATGCTTTGCACAAGTCTTTGCCTTTGAAAGCTAATGCTAGGGAGAAGGACTTGTTGGAAGAAATTGAGAGTCTCCACACTAGTGTGGCTAGAATTTCAAAAGGAGAAGTCAAGCACAAGGAAATTCTCTTCCAACAAGCAAAGGCCTTCAACAAGAGAGGACTTGGATCCTTCCCGGTGCCTAACAAAGGAAAGGTGCCCTCACCGGAGCTAAGAACAAGCTTCATCAAGGAAGTTGGTTCTTATTGCCAACATTTTGAGGTCACCGTTCACCACACAAGGGAGTGTCCTCTTCCTAACCGACCTTCTCCAAAATTGCCTACTAACTATAAATCTACTTTCAATGATCATTATTATCTCTTGAGTAAAGTACATGGCAAGGTGAAGGCAAGATTCATTGGCAAAGACATGAAGGGCATGAAGGGGAAGCTCCCCAAGCAACTTTGGGTCCCAAAAACACTTGTATCACACATACAAGGACCTAAGTTGGCTTGGGTGCCTAAAGTCAAAAATTGAATTCATGTTTGTAGGTGAACTACAAAGCCGGAGGAAAGCATTGGGTACTCGATAGCGGGTGCACTCAACATATGACCGGCAATGATGGTATGTTCACCACCATAGAAAACCCCGGCAATCATGAACAAGTCACCTTTGGTGATAACTCTAAGGGAAAGGTAATTGGGTTAGGTAAAATTGCTATTTCAAATGACTTGTCTATTTCTAATGTTTTGTATGTTAAGTCACTTAGTTTCAATTTACTTTCTATTGCACAACTATGTGATCTTGGACTAACGTGCACATTTAGCAAAAATGATGTTGTTGAAACAAGCCAAGACATAGTCTTCAAAGGATTTCGGCATGGACACCTCTACCTAGTGGACTTCTCCAACAAGAATGCTAGCTTGACCACTTGTCTTTTCACTAAGACAAGCTTGGGTTGGCTATGGCACCGACGCATAGCGCACATAGGGATGAGCAAACTCAAGAAGTCATTCAAGCTTGGGATGGTGACCGGCGTGAAGGATGTCACATTTGAGAAGAACAAGCTTTGTAGCGCTTGTCAAGCCGTGAAGCAAGTTGCTTCACACCACCCAATGAACACAATGGTGTCAACCTCCAAGCCACTTGAGCTACTCCACATGGACCTCTTCGGACCGTCCATATATCAAAGCCTTGGTGGTAACCTCTATTGTCTCATTATTGTTGATGACTATTCTCGCTATGCTTGGACTTTGTTTCTAGGTGACAAGAATGAAACTCCGGAAGTGTTCAAGACCTTCGCCAACCGCGCCCAAAGGGAATTTCAACTTCCCATCATCAAGGTCCGGAGTGACAACGGCACCGAATTCAAGAACTACAACATTGGGGAGTGGTGTGACCGCGAAGGCGTAAAACATGAGTTTTCGGCCACATACACTCCTCAACAAAATGGTGTCGTTGAAAGGAAGAACAAGACACTCATCACTCTTGCAAGAGCAATGCTTGATGACTACGGCACGTCGGAGAAGTTTTGGGCTGAAGCGATCAACACGGCGTGCCATGCCGCAAATAGGGTCTATCTCCATCGACTACTTCAAAAGACCCCTTACGAGCTTCTCATTGGGAGAAAGCCCAACATCTCCTACTTTCGAGTCTTTGGATGCAAGTGCTACATCTACCGCAAGAAAAGGCTCGGTAAGTCTGAAAGAAGATGTGATGTTGGCATATTCCTTGGTTATGCATCAAACTCAAAAGCATATCGAGTATTCAACCAAACCTCCGGTTTAGTTGAGGAATGTTGTGATGTTGAGTTTGATGAGACTAATGGCTCCCAAGAGGAGAGTTTTGGTCATGATGAAATAGATGATGAGCCTCTACGAGAAGCAATGAAGAACATGACCATTGGAGACATCAAGCCCGAAGTTGAGGAGAGCCATGATCAAGGGGGAGCCTCAAGTTCCAACAACAACACCTCCGTGGCGCCTCAAGTTGATGAAGAAGAGAAGGATGGTCCATTGCCAACTCAAGACTCACAAGCACAACAACATCAAGAGGAAGAAGAAGTCCATGATCAAGTCCAACCACAAGAGGAGCAACACGTATCACCTTCGCCAAGTGCTTCACAACCACTTATGAGGCATGGACGCATCTCCAAGGTGCATCCAATGTATCAAATCATTGGAAGTCCATCAAGGGGTGTAAGTACACGTTCTCGCCACTTTGCTTCGTTTTGTGAGCACTACTCGTTTGTTTTGTGTGTAGAACTCACTCACATTGAGGAAGCGCTCCAAGACAGAAATTGGGTGATGGCCATGCAAGAAGAACTCAACAACTTCATCCGCAATGAAGTTTGGGTGTTGGAGGAGCGACCCAAGGACAAGAACGTCATCGGAACAAAGTGGGTGTACCGCAACAAACAAGACGAGAATGGCGTTGTGGTCCACAACAAGGCAAGACTTGTGGCCAAAGGGTTCTCGCAAGTTGAAGGACTAGATTTTGGGGAGACATTTGCCCCGGTCGCCCGGCTAGAAGCCATCCGTATACTTCTTGCCTTTGCATCACATCATAGCATTAGACTTTATAAAATGGATGTGAAAAGTGCCTTTCTTAATGGTTACATTAACGAGCTGGTTTATGTTGAACAACCTCCCGGGTTTGAATATCTGAGGAATCCTAATCATGTGTATAGGTTGCACAAGGCGCTCTACGGGCTCAAGCAAGCACCTAGGGCGTGGTACGAACGACTACGGGATTTCCTCATCATGCAAGGATTTAAGATCGGGAGGGTGTACACTACACTCTTCACCAAGGACATCAACGGAGAATTGTTCATTTGTCAAATTTATGTTGATGATATTATTTTTGGTTCAACTAATGAAGCTTTTAGCCATGAGTTTAGCAAAATGATGTCTAGGGAATTCGAGATGTCAATGATTGGAGAGCTCAACTTCTTCCTTGGATTTCAAATCAAGCAACTTCAAGAGGGGACCTTTGTCTATCAAGAGAAGTACACCAAGGACCTCTTGAAGAAATTTGAGATGGGAGATTGTAGCTCAAGAAGCACTCCAATGGCAACAAATTGTCATCTCGACGCGGATAAGGACGGTAAACTTAATGATCAATCTAACTACCATTCTATGATTGGTTCATTGCTTTACCTTACCGCATCTAGGCCCGATATCATGTTTAGTGTATGCTTGTGTGGTCACTTTCAAGCGGCACCTAAAGAATCGCATAGGAAGGCGGTCTTTAGGATACTTAGGTATCTTAAGCATACCCCTAGTGTGGGTCTGTGGTACCCTAAAGGTGCAAAATTCCATCTTGTGGGATACTCGGATTCGGGCTTTGCCGGATGCCGCGTGGATCGCAAGAGTACCTCCGGTGGGTGCCACTTGCTTGGGCGTTCCCTAGTATCTTGGTCTAGCAAGAAGCAAAATTCCGTCGCTTTGTCCACGGCGGAAGCGGAATACATTGCGGCTGGTGCATGTTGTGCCGAAATTCTTTATATGAAGCAAACCCTTTTGGACTTTGGTATTAAACTTGGTTGTGTGCCTCTCCTTTGTGACAATGAAAGTTCTGTTAAGATAGCTAAAAACCCCATTCAACACTCCCGCACTAAGCACATTGATATTCGCCATCATTTCTTAAGGTACCATGAAGCTAAGGGAGACATCTCCTTGAGAGGTGTTAGGTCCGAAGAACAATTGGCGGATATCTTCACTAGACCACTTGATGAGAAAACCTTTTCTAGGCTAAGGAGTGAATTAAATGTGCTAGATGCATCAAACGTCATGTAAGTTGCATGTAAGAATGCATATCATATAGGTCTTGCCTAACTCTCAAAGGATAGGGGTGAGCAAGGGTTAGCTTGGGATGGTGGTTCTTTTGGGTTTTCCCAAGGCTTGGAGAGTAGCTCTCCCTGAAGAAGCCTTTGAAAGGTTCAAACTTGGCAAGATAGATTTACTTTATGCCTTGCATGATGCGTGCCATATAGACTTGCACTCATATTTAAATTTATTGCACTATAATTTGTTTGGCATTGCATACGGTAGATTGTCACAAAGGGGAACCCACCTCATGAGAAAGAGACTTGTTTGAAATGCAATATCTCAACTCATATAAGGTGGAAAGAACAAAATGTTAGGTGCGTTAATGCCTAGAGGAACATGCTTTAAAGAGATAGAAGTCTTCATACTCTACCTCACAAAGCATGAGCCTTACATTTTATTTGGATAATTTCCTCCTATTTTTCTCGGTGTTCCATTTGCTTTAAGGATTAGCCAAGTTATTGGCATATTATCCTTTTTGAGGGGTAAGGGGTTGCCCAAAAAGTCCTAAGACATGTGTTTCTCTTTGCTTGTTTGTTTGGTCAAAGGACATATATGGGATATTTTGTTCTGTAGTCATCGGATTATCCGATTCCTAGGTCAATCCCTCATCGGATCAATAGTTGTTCAATCTCCCAGGGCCAGTTCAGTCAGTATCTCAATTCAACCGACGAGTTCAATTTGAAAAACATCGGTCGATCCGATGTTCACTCTTCTGGAACTGTGCCAAATTCCACCGATGTTACTTCCTCCCATGTCGGACCATCCGGTGTCAACATTCCTTTTTTGAACACCCATACTGTGCCATTCGACCGATGATCCAAACCCTAAACATCGGTCCATCCGGTGTCAACTGCACTTTTCTGGAAAACCTTACTCTGGCATTCAACCGATGCTTCTCATGTTCATCATCGGTCCATCCGGTGTTAAATATACGGCTAGGGTTTGGGACCCACTATTTAAATTGGCCGTTCATTCTCCTCTCTCTCCCTCCCGATCCCAACGCCGCCACCGCCGTTCCTCTCGCCGCGCCACCACTCTTCGCTGTCGCCTTGCTCATCTAGCGCCACCACCACCGCCGCCGAACGCCGCCGCCGCCCTCCGGCCGCCGCCGCCTCCGGTCGCCGCGCCGTCCACGCGCCTCCGCTTCCAAGTGCCGCCGCCTCCAAGCGCCGCCGCCTCATCTCCACTGCAGCGCCGCAGCCTCACCGCCGCCGCTCCACCAGTCGCCACCGCCGCTCAACCAAGCACCGCCACCGCTCTCCCCATCACCACAGCACCGCCACCGCTCTCCCCATCACCACAGACCACCGCCGCCCCACGCGCACACATTGTCGTCGCGGTGCATCCATTGCCGCTTGGATTTCCCGGCCCGTTGATCTCCACGTCACCGCCGTCGACTCCATTCAATCGAGCGATCGCAATGGCTCACGACAAGAAGAACAAGGGGACGGCTATTGCGGAGCTGGCCGCGAAGAAGCAAAAGTTGTCGAAGGAGGAGAAGAAGGCCTTGATGGCCGCTCGCGCCGCCGAGGAGCATGAGCATGGCCGAGGGGGATCCCTAAGGATCCATGAGGCTCGTCTGAGGCAGCCTCCGGTGATTGACGACCTTCGAGGCCGAGGAAGAGCCGGTTGAGCCTCTCGTCCGCCGGCGCTCAGCCCAGACCCGTGGGGGTCACACCACGGCAGCACCACGTCCGAGACCGACGGTTGCCGACCGTCGTGAGGACAGGGAGGCCCAGCGTGCTATCTACGAGATGGACACCACTGTCCATGTCGCTGAAGGAGTTCGGTTGAACGACTACCGGAAGATGAAGGCCAAGCAGCTTCGCAAGCTCAGGTGGAATGTGCTGCTTGAGGAGTGGTACCCGTAGCCCAGAGAGGCTCTGGTGGATAGTCGCTTCTGGACTGTCACCCAGGCATCACTTTATGAGACCTACAGGCATCGAGGTCACAAGCTGTTTCAACACAACTATCTGGATTGGGGTCAGCTAGCTTTGGCAGCAGAGACAGAGATTCGTCCTTATTTTGAGAGGTACCGAGGTTTGGTGCAGCTCATGGCATATGAGCGGAGTGCCTATGTGGAAGATTGGGTCCGCGTCTTCTACGCCACCCTCTATGTCTCTGAGGGTAGAAGATCAATTGACTTCATGTTCATGGGTCAGCACTACCACTTGACGAGGCAGACGCTGGGACAGTTGCTTGGAGTGGACTTGCACGACACCTGCGTGCATGAAAGGGTCTACGGTCAGGCAGATCCATCGAGGAGGCCGCTCACTGGAGGAGTGGCACCAGCTCTGGAGGAGATCTGTTCCCTGTTTGGTCCTACTTTCTCTCCTGACCAGCCGAGAGTACCAGCCTTGTTGACTCCAGCTGCGCGCACAGTGCACCTCGCCTTGCACCGCACGCTCCTACCGAGGTCTGGTTACTTGGAGGGGTTCACCAACTTACAGCAGACTCTCCTGTTCTACATCATGAACGGGATGGAGTTCGACATCGTGGAAGTCCTCATATGCGAGATGGAGGATGTGATCACAGACGGAGTGGGTATGATGAGGCAGCTCGTATATGGGCACTGGATCAGCTACCTGCTCACTATGATGGTTCCTGAGGGGTCCGCCGTGCACGACCGTCTCACTGACGAGAGTGTGACACGGTTCGGTCACTACCGTGCCCCAGCTCCTGGAGACCGCCGCGTTGGCCGTCCAGTCGAGCGTCAGGTCAAGGCTCGCCTTTCTGAGGAGGACTGGTCTGACCTAGAGAAGGAGGATGAGAGGCTTGCCGAGGCTGAGGCACAGGGGGAGGACTTGCAGCATATCTGGTCAGAGAGCGACACCGACGACAGTGTCGAGGAGTACTTCCCTCCTCCGCCCTCACCCAGGCAGCACGACGCGGAGGCTGGAGGCTCTACAGTGCCACCACCTACTCCACCTCCCGTCACTGAGGCGCAGGTCACGCAACCGTCAGAGCTGATGTCGCTCCTCCAACAGATGGTTGAGCAGCAGCGTCTGGACAGGCTGGTAGCCGAGCAGGCTCGAGCGGAGCAGGCTGCCCGTCTCCTTGAGCACCAGCAGCAGCAGCAGGAGATGCAGCGTCAGATCGCCCGTGAGAGGCGTGAAGACACTAACAGGCTGACGGGGCTTATCGACCAGATGCACCAGCGCACTCTCGACCAGCAGCAGCAGACGCAGCAGGCGATATGGGCATCCTGGGGTTGATCACCAACCTCTACACCCAGACCGGGATTGCCCTCCCGTCGCAGCTGCCAGGAGTCGCTCCACCACCTCCAGTCCTGGCTCCAGCTGCCACTCCAGTGGCCCCAGTACCTTCTATGCCGATTCCCTCCTTCAGCATGTCTCCACTTCTGGCTCCTGGTGCTCCGATCCACTCCCCGCTGCCGGCCACGACCCTGTTCCAGCAGTCGCTGGCCTCTGTCGTCAGTGCCCCTGCTCCAGCAGCTCCCCCACAGCAGGCACCGACGGTGGCTCCTACGGCTCCGACAGCTCCCTCCATCGCTACTCCAGCCAGCAGCTCCGACGACAGCGACGGTGACCAGTTCGTCATCGCGCCCAGTACTCAGGGTCCTTTGGCGCTCGGATCCCTTTTTGGTGTCTTGATGCCAAAGGGAGAGAAGAGTTAGAGGAGTCAGGGGGAGCGTCTTAGTGTCAGGGGGAGTCTCTTTTATCATTCATGGTTTATCATTCTTGTAATTCAATGTGTTTGCTACATTTGGTGTGTTTGCTTCTCATTTGTTACTTATTGAGCTCTAATGAACTTATTTCCATGAGTTATTAATCGATTGGGCTCATTTGGTGTTTATCTATGTTTATGATCACTTATTATTCACACTTGAGTTATTAATTGTTGCTTAAGCTTCAAGTGTGACATCCTGTATTCATTGCATATTCTTTTAAGTTTCATTCTATCAAATTCATTACTATTGCGCTTTGATTATTGTGTTGTCATCAATCACCAAAAAGGGGGAGATTGAAAGCATCTAGGCCCCCCATGAAGTACGGTTTCGGTGATTAATGACAACCATTGAACTTTACTAATGAATTTGTGAATGCAAGGTCCCCATAATCACTCAATAAAATGAAATGAATATGTCATTGGAGATCCATATACAATCAACTTTTGAGATCAAATCAATGAGATAAATACAAGAAGTGAAAGCTCTCATGTCTAAGTCACTCAACCATAAGTTGACAACATACAATGCTTGAAGATCATCAGAGAGGCTTATGAAACAAATGTCTAAGAGGTCATCTGAGCAAGACACAAAAGATTCACTCAAAAACAACTCGAAGCAAACAAAATCAACTCACCGGATCAACCGATGATTTCAGAAATGTACACATCAGTCGAGTTGGTTCAACTGAAGAAGAAGACCTCAAAACAATGTACTCACCTGATCATCCGATGTGAATGGCTCAGTGACATCGGTCCATCAGTACAGTTTGCAATACCATTGGACCAAGTGTATCACTGGATCATCCGATGAACAGACTTACATACATCGGTCAATCACTCCAGTAAGCATCAAGATTAAGCAAATTCTGGAGGAAGAGCCACCGGATCATCCGATGAGAAGACAGGAGAAACATCGGTCTAACAACGGTCATATCTGACACAATGACGTCAGCCAATGTAATTAGACCGATGATAACTAAAGGGGAGACATCGGATCATCCGATGTTCACAGTAAAGTTCTGTCAGCCTACTTTTCCAATGGCTATTTCGGGGAGGCTGGCTATAAATACCCCCTAACATTGTCATTTCGTCATGTCTTGATCACCAGAAGCTATCAACACATCCACAAGTGTTCAAGGCCAAGAGCAATCACTTCCACACCATTTCGATCATCTCTACACCAAGGTTTAGGCTAGAACTAGCTAGAGAGAGAGCTTGTGTGCCACCATTCTGGGTGAGTGGACTCTCTAGGATAGTGTGAGAGCCTCAAGGGTGTGCCCTTGGTGTTGTAATCGTGAAGAGACTTCCGGAGCTTGCCAAGGCATTTGTGGAAGCCCGGAAGGTCGAAGTTGTACAAGGCTTGAGCTCCACCTTGCCAAGGAGGCGAACGGAGAGGAATAGTGAAGACCCCTCGTCTCGGTGACTTGGGTGTGGCAAAACCCTTTGGTGGGTGCCACAACGTGGATGTAGGAGGATCTTCACGATCTTGCCGAACCACGGGATAAATCCTTGTCTCCTCGGGAGTTTGCATCCTTCTCCTTCCCTTTCTTTTATGCATTTTATATTCCGCAAAATTTCTATCTACTAGAATGCATAGATAGTCGCGTAGGGAATTGGGCTTTAGAAATTAAGTTTCATTGCTTAGAATTTTTCGAAGAAAGCCCAATTCACCCCCCCTCTTGGGCATTCGGTCCTTACACTTGTCATTTTCTTTGTAATTCACTTGTTGCTTGGTCCTCTAGAAAACAAAATTCAGTTGCACAATCCACAGTCGAATATGAATATGTAGCTGCTGCTAGTGCTTGCTCACAAATTCTTTGGATTGTCCAAACACTTAAGGACTATGGGGTTGATCTAGATAGTGTCCCACTGTTTTGTGATAACACTAGTGCCATTTGCATTGCTAAAAACCCTGTGCAACATTCTAGAACTAAGCACATTGATATTAGGTATCACTTTCTCCGTGATAATGTTGAAAAAGGAAACATTGTGCTTCACCATGTAGATACCGAACAACAATTGGCTGACATTTTTACAAAACCTTTGGATTTCACTCGTTTTTGTTTCATTCGTAGTGAAATAGGGGTTATGCATTCTCATGGCTTACATTGAGGGGGAGTTTTCAAACCCTAGAAGTCTATGTGTGAATCTGAAATTAAAATAATATGAGCATAGTATTTCATGCATATATGACTTTGTGATTCCTTTTACATGCTGAAAGTTCTTACTACATTACTCGTGTTATACATTTTGTAGTTTTTGCCATGTATAGTAATTGGAATAATTACTTACACTAAATCTAGTCATGGTCAAACTTTCTTGCTGTTTTGAACTTGTTGCATGCTAACAAGTGCTTTTAATCATGAAGAATTAATCAAGTAATCAACTCAGATGTTGAGTTTTTGTGAACAAATATAAGTTGAGAAAAGATCAAGAGAATATGCATGCATCACACTTCTTCTTTTGAGATGGCTTATCATTGCACTTAGATATGAACTTGGAAGAAGTTATGTATGACTAAAATCATGTCCTTAAGCTTCTGATTGTCAAATGACATAGGCTTGGCTTGGCTGGTTAGAATAAGGCAGATGCGCATATAATCTCTTGCAAGTATCATATGATCTAAATTTGTGCTTTGATAAATAATAAAATGTAGCAACAAGTGCCATGCTTTCAGGTCTTGAAATAGTTAAGTTTGTGAGATCATGACTTGCTTAAATTGAAAATTACATTTGATCTCTAGCATGGCTTACACTATTTTATGTATCTCATTGCTGTGATAAGTAAGTTACTTGATAGTATGACTTGGATGAGCTTTGTTTTATATGTATATGTTATAATATGCTCATAACAAATAAGATTGCTCTTTTGAACCTTGTTGAATACATTGTCAAAGGGGGAGAGATAATATGGTGAATTATACAAGGGGGAGAAATATGTATAGGGGGGGAATTTATTTCTATTTCATTGATTTAAAAAAAGGGGGAAAATTGTTCTCAAAACTTTTCATGCCAATGTTCGGATTTTAAGTGATGTTGCCAATGCATTCATCAAGGGGGAGATTGTGAGACCTATGTGTGCTGAATACATTGGCTTTGACAATAAAAGTTTTGAATGCTACCATAACATCTTTTTAGCAAGGTCCGACTCTAGCTCTGAATTTTTGCAAGGTTTGACAATAGGTCCGACTTTCTTTGTCTAGATCCGACATATTTTTGGGTAGCTCCAGTGAGCTTTGTCTTTAGCTCCGGCATGTCTTCAATAGCTCCGGTATGTCTTTGTTAAGCTCTGATATGTTTTGCTAGGTCCGACTTATGTTGGTTAGCTCCAACATGTTTTTCTAGCTACGACTTTTGGGCTGTTCCTCTTGTGTTCTATTGAATAAAATTTGTAGTTTGAAGGAACTTTTGTGCCTTGTTCGTCCGACTTGTTCCAGTCAAGTTTTACTCGTCGAGTTTCTGGACAGCACTACCTTTCGTCGGTGGTTTTATCATAACTCGAGTTTTATATATTCAATTGATGTGATTGTTTTTTGGTTGTCTTTACAACTTGATTATCTATCATCTATCAAAATTTCACGGTCAATGTATTTGTGGTTTCTGATCTACATGAGTTTCTTTGCAGCATTCCCGAACTGTTTTTCTCGGGTAGGACAGATTGACCTTTGTTCGATCTTTCGATCATAACTTGAGTTTCTCTTGACGGATTTGAGTGATTCTTTTTGTGTCTTCTTCAGGAATTGATTCTCTCTGATATATATCTCTTTTGTCATGGTAAAACACGTTTATATTAGTTTCACACACGATTTCTCTAACAGATCGTTTTCTGCCGAAGGGGTTGGGATTTAATTGTTTCCGTTGCGTAAGATTTTGAAATCTACCATTCACCCCCCCTTTGGTAGCTTTTCACGTGCTCTTCAATCCTACACACTCCCTTCCGGGTTACGCATTCACTAATGAATCTTGGATTATTGCCATGCAAGAAGAGTTAGAAAATTTTGAAAGAAATAATGTTTGGAAACTTGTACCTCCACCTCAATGTCACACTTTAATTGGAACTAAATGGGTGTTTAAAAATAAACAATGTGAGGATGGGATTGTGATTAGGAGTAAGGCTAGGTTGGTTGCTCAAGGTTTCACACAAGTTGCAGGTCTAGATTTTGATGAAACTTTTGCACATGTTGCTAGATTAGAAGCCCTAAGAATTTTGTTAGCTTTTGCTGCATCTAAAGGTTTCAAGTTATATCAAATGGATGTTAAAAGTGCTTTTGTTATACATAGATGAGGAGTTTTATGTCATGCAACCACCAGGTTTTGAAAATCCAAATTTTTTTTAATCATGTTTACAAACTATCCAAATCCTTATGCGGTCTCAAACAAGCCCCTAGAGCAGGGTATGATAGGTTAAAAACAATCTTACTTGAGAAGGGGTTTATCATGGGAAAGGTTGATAAAACTCTTTTTGTTCTTAAGCATGGCAATGACTCATTATTCGTTCAAGTATGTGGATGATATTATCTTTGGTTGTGCTTCTCATGATCTTGTGTTCAAGTTTTCAGCTATGATGAGTTCAGAATTTGAGATGAGTATGATGGGAGAACTCACAAACTTTTTGGAGCTGCAAATCAAGCAAACCAAGGAACGTACCTTTATGCATCAAACAAAGTATACAAGAGACCTTATTAAGTGCTTCAACATGGACAAAAGCAAGCATCTTTGGACATCAATGGGTACAGCAATGACACTTGAACTTTATGAAGATGGTGAACCTGTGGATCAAAAAGAATATAGAAGCATGATCAGACCACTTCTGTACCTCACGGTATCAAGACCGGACATTCAATTAAGTGTATGTCTTTGTGCATGATTTCAAGCTTCCCCACGTGCTTTACATCGTCAAGCCATCAAAAGAATTCTCATGTACTTACATGGAACTCAAGAATTTGAAATTTTTCTTCCTTATTTCTCAACCGTTACTTTGAAAGCTTTTTTGGATGCTGATTTTTTGGGTTGTAGGATTGATAGGAAGAGTACTTTGGGTTCTTGTCATTTTCTTGCTAATTTTCTTGTTGCTTGGTCCTCTAGAAAACAAAACTCAGTTGCACAATCCACAGCCGAATCTGGATATGTAGCTGCTGCTAGCGCTTGCTCAAAAATTCTTTGTATTGTTCAAACACTTAAGGACTATGGGGCTGATCTAGATAGTGTTCCACTATTTTGTGATAACACTAGTGCCATTTGGATTGCTAAAAATCCTGTGCAACATTCGAGAACAAAGCACATTGACATTAAGTATCACTTTCTCCGTGATAATTTTGAAAAAGGTAACATTGTTTTTCACCATATAGATATCGAACAACAATTGACTGATATTTTCACAAAACCTTTGGATTTCACTCGTTTTTGTTTCATTCGTAGTGAAATAGGGGTTATGCATCCTCATGTCTTAAATTCAGGGGGAGTTTTGAAACATGGGAAGTCTATTGAATCTGAATTTAAAATAATATGAGCATAGTATTTCATACATATGTGATGGAGGATTTGCAGCTAAGCAATTGAAGGAGTTTCTTGACCTATGCAAAATGCACCCAGAATACTATGTTAAGAGGATTCCTCACAACGGACGTGAAGAATGGAGGGCTCAAGTTACTATTCTTGCCAAAGATGAGGTGGTCACCCGCCACTTTGCATCCACATGGAGAAGTACCAGGGAGCAAGCTATTGATGATGTCACTTGGGATGCATTAACGAGATTGTGCCACATCTATCGGGAGCAGGTTGGAGATACTAGTTTAGCGCTGCACCCGCAACGCAAGAAAGAGTTGTTAGCTACACATACCTTAATGCATATAGTCACGGCATTTCTTTTCAAATTATAAATTCTTCCATCTCTACTATTCTTTCACCAACAGATATCGAGGACTCGTAACCAGAGGAATGCTAACGGTGGGGAGGAGAACAATGGAGCACCTCAGAACAACAATAGACTTTGACGTGGAGCCATCAACCTTGAGTAGCTATTGGCGACGCAGAACCAGCTCATGCAGACCATGATACAAACCATGGGACAGCTGCAAGCTTGCAACAACAACCAGCCCCACACGCCGCCACCACCACAACCCTGTCCACCCCACAACTGTTTGGGAGAGTTCATGAGGACTAGGCCTCTTACCTTTGCTCAAGCCACAGATCCTATGGAAGCTGATGATTGGCTTAAGTCTGTTTAGAAGAAACTTGCTATTGTCTAGTGTAGTGACAGAGAGAAGGTTATTTTTGCCTCGCACCAGTTAGTTGGAGCTGCTGCAGACTGGTGAGAATCCCTTTTCCATTCCCCTTAAAATCAAGACAAAATCACCTGGACTGAATTCAAGGAGAAGTTTCGTTCTCACTATGTGCCAAATGGAGTCATGATACTGAGAAGATAAGAATTTGAAAACCTCAGGCAAGAAAGGATGAGTGTAAGTGAGTATCTCAATAAATTCACTCAACTGTCTCGGTACGCTCAAGAGGACTTCAGAACTAATAGCAGGAAGCAATATATGTTCATGAGGGGTCTCAACAATGAAATTCAAGTTTAGTTCCTCAATACTGACTATGCAAATTTTCATAAGCTAGTTGACAAAGCCATTGTGGTTGAAAACAAGATTCGTGAGATGAATCTGGATCACAAGAGGAAGATGCCATATCAAGGACAGCCGCAAGGAAGTAATGTTCGTCGTCGCTATGCACCTCCTGCTGCACCATATTACAACCTGCCTGCTGCTGCATACCGCCTTGCTTATTCACCATGACCGCAACATCCAATGCAGCAACGCCCACCCATGCAAGTGCCTCGCTTACCTATGCAGCCTGCGCTACACCCAAATATGCCTACCTATGCTCAAAATCAGCCTCACCCCGACTTTGGTGGCGCCACTAGTGGAAAGACTTGCTATACTTGTGGTCATGCGGGACATTTTACAAATCAATTCCCAAGGTCAGGATAGGGTCAGATGAACAACGTTCCAAGGCAGAATCCAAGGCCCAATGGAGGAGCAACTCAAGGCAACAGAGGACCACCAAATTTCGCTCATGGCAAGGTGAACCATGTATCTGCAGAAGAGGCTCAACAAGCTGAAGGTGTTGTGATTGGTATGTTTCTCACAAACTCCAACCCCGCTATAGTACTATTTGATTCTAGAGCATCCCATTCATTCATCTCCTCAAAGTATGTTGCAAAGCATAGCATGCCCATATCATACCCAAAGTATACCTTGTTGGTTAAATCTCCTGGAGGAGAGATGAGGACGAATATATTATGTACAAAAGTAAGTATTTCCATAAGGGGGTAGATTTCCTCGCCAACCTTATAGTCTTGAATTCGCAAGGCTTGGACATCATACTTAGAATGGATTGGCTAAAGAAGCATAACAGAGTAATTCAGTGTGCCACTCGAACAATGCAATTGACAAATGAGGAAGGAGTTAGTATAGAGTTTAAGGCAGTTCAGCCGACGACCGAGAAGGCAATGGTAAATCATGCAGAAGGAGTAACTTTGGAGGAAATTTTGATTGTTCATGAGTACCCAGATGTGTTTCCTGAGGAATTGCTAGGTATTCCACCTGATTGTAACATCGAGTTCGTCATTGATTTAATATTGGGAACTGCACCTATAGCAAAGAGGCCATATAGGATGCCTCTTAGAGAGTTTGTAGAGCTCAAGAAGCAGATTGAAGAGAAGTTAGAGAAGGGTTTTATACGCCCAAGCTCGTCGCCATGGTGAGCCCCCGTGCTTTTCATAGATAAGAAGGATGGATCCCAAAGAATGTGAGTGGATTACCGGTCTCTTAACGAGGTGACAATCAAGAATAAGTACATGCTACCCCGCATAGAAGATCTGTTCGACCAGATGAAGGGAGCCAGAATATTCTCCAAGAATGATCTCCGGTCGGGATATTTCCAAATGAGGATTAGAAAATTAGACATACCTAAGACATCTTTTAGGACACGGTATGGATCTTATGAGTATATGGTCATGTCATTTTGATTGACTAATGCACCTGCGTACTTCATGTATCTTATGAACAAGGTTTTCATGGAGTATTTTGATAAGTTCCTAGTAGTGTTCATTGATGACATCATGATCTAATCGAAAAGTGAAGAGGAGCACGAAGAGCACCTAAGGTTGACTTTGAAGAAATTGTGAGAGCATCAGTTGTATGCCAAATTCAACAAGTGCCAATTCTGGTTGGGGCAGATATCATTCCTAGGCCATGTCATATCTGGAGGAGGAGTGTTAGTTGACCTAGGAAAGGTTGGAGATGTGCTAAAGTGGGAAATAAGGAGCTTTCTTGGAATGGATGGATACTTTCGTCGGTTCATCAAGGAATTTTCCCAGATAGCGAAGCCCATGACTAAACTGTTAATGAAGGAGAAGCCTTTCCAGTGGACTTAAGTTTGTTAGGACAGTTTTGAGGAGCTAAAGAAGAGGTTAGCAACAACACCTGTGTTGGTATTGCAAGATGTGAGCAAGAGCTTTGATATATATTGTGATGCCCCAAGGCAAGGACTTGGTTCTGTATTTTTGCAAGAAGGCCGAGTAGTAGCTTATGCATCTAGGCAATTGAAGAAACATGAACAGAATTATCTTCAGATGATCTCAAACTTGCTGTCGTAGTGCATGCATTGAAGATTTGGAGACATTATGTTCTTGGCCATAGATGTGAGATTTACCCGGACCATAAGAGTCTCAAGTACATATGAATTCGAGGCAACAATGACGGTTGGAACTCATTAAGGATCATGAAGTGGGAATCAGTTATCATCCAGGAAAAGCCAACGTAGTAGTTGATGCTTTGAGCCGAAACGGAGCAAGCCATCAGCTCACAGTTCGATAAGTTCCATCCAAGCTATGCAAGGAGTTTGAACGGTTGAATCTTGGATTTGTAAATGAGATAGGAGAAATGGAAGTGAATCTGAACCTGGAGCAAGAAATAAGAGAAGGTCAGACGAAGGACAAGGAGATCCAGGAAATAAAGAAAGAACCCATGAAGGGAGAGAATTCAGATTTGACAAGGATGACCATGGTACTCTCTGGCTTGGGAAGCGGATTGTTGTGCCTAATGATAAGAGTCTCTGACAGTTGATATTAAAAGAGGCTCATGACTCACTTTACTCCATCTATCTCGGTTGTACGAAGATGTATAAGGACCTAAAGACACGCTATTGGTGGGATGGTACGAAGAGAGACAGCTGAATATATCGCATTGTGTGATGTATGTCAATGAGTCAAAGCTGAGCATCAAAGGCGAGCTGGATTATTGCAGTTGTTGAAGGTTTCAGAATGGAAGTGGGCAGAGGTTGGTACGGATTTCATAGTTGGTTTTCCTCACATTCAGCAGGTTATGATTCAATATGGGTCATTGTGGATCGGTTGACAAAATTAGCTCATTTCATTCTTGCCAAGACTACCTATAGTGGAGCATTGGCAGAATTGTACACGGGAAGAATAGTGTGTTTACATGGAGTGCCCAAGAAGATAGTGTCCGATAGAAGTTCTCAATTTACCTCAAGGTTCTGGCAGAAGCTGCACGAGTCTATGGGGACTCAATTGAATTTCAGTTCTGCCTATCACCCTCAGACAGATGGACAGACCGAGAAAAGAAATCATATATTTGAGGATATGCTATGATCTTGTGCGTTAAGGTATGGAGGAAGTTGGGACAAGAGCTTGCCATATGCTGAATTTTCCAAAAACAACAGTTATCAAGCAAGTTTGAAGATGTCGCCGTATGAAGCATTGTACGGTAGAAGGTATAGAACACCCTTGTTTTGGAATGAAACAGGAGAGACTCAAGTGTTTGATCCTAATGTAATACAGGATGCTGAAAAGCAAGTTTAGACAATCTGCAAAAATTTGAGAGTTGCTCAGTCGAGAAAAAAGATTTATGCGTATAATAGACGAAGAAGGCTATCTTTTGAGTTGGGAGACCTCGTATATCTCAAAGTGTCACCTATGTGAGGTCACAAGCGGTTTACTGTCAAAGGCAAGTTGGCACCTCGCTATATTGGACCATTCAAGATTTTTTACAAACGAGGAGAAGTAGCATATAAGTTGGAAATGCCTACGCATCTTTCTAATGTCCATGATGTGTTTCATGTTTCTCAACTTAAGAAGTGCTTGAGGGTTCTGGAAGAGTGGGTACTAATGGAAGAATTGGAGATTGAGGAAAATTTGACCTATGCCGAGCAACCTGTCAAAATTTTGGACACCAAAGAAAGGGTTACAAGGAACAAAGTGATTAGATGGTGCGAAGTGCAAAGGAAGCACCATACAGAATCGGAAGCGACTTGGGAGCGAGAAGAGGATCTCAAGAAAAATTTCTTTATCTCTTTCCTTCTACGTCGAGTCTCGAGGTAGGTCTGTAACCCTCATTTCAATGCATAATGCATTGCATACATCCTCATACATGTTTAACATTAATCAACATAAAATGGAACAAGATTGAAATGAATTTAGGCTTAACTAAGAATTCAAGTCTGTCAGGGAATGGACTTGTCCTGCGCGAAACCCATTTTTGTCTGGTCTTCCCCTTCTATTCAGAAAATTCAGTCTTCTTCAGAGCCCAGATTTGTCGGTCACACTGCACGGACTAGTCCAATTGAGCTTCTGATGTTTTTCCGCACTTGTTTGATGACCGAGCGGACTAGTCTGATTTGGTCCAGTTTTCAGCCCGGAAACTTTTTATTTTGCAACCCCAGACTTGTCGGCCAGGTATACCGGACTTGTCTGAAAACCCTTCTGGTGCTAAACGGACTTGTCCGGCCACCCAAACCAGACTTGTCCGAAATAGTCTTTGTTCCACAATGGACTAGTCCGGTCTACTAAATTCAACTCGGATTCTATTAATCTTCCACGATTGGTTATTGGGTAATTTCCTTAAATGGGCCCAAGAACTTTGTGCCCAACCTCAGAGGAGCCCAAGTGGACCCACCTCATCCCCTAAACGCCCCCCACCGAAATCCACTTGGAATTCACCCCAAAACCCTAACTCTCCACCCCTATATAAGCAACCCAATACCCCACACCTCTCCACCACCATTGAAAACCCTCACTGGCACCTTTTGCCTTGTGCTGATGTCAATAAGAAGTCGAGAAGAATGGGGAGGAGGAGAAGAGGGAGAAAGATCAATCAAGGTCAATCTTCATCAACTTTTCAACAAATTGACGTTCTTCATCACCTGGATGACCACCTCCACCAACCCTAGATCGTCAAGACTCAAGTTTCACACTCAATTCTTGATCTTTGGATCCTTAAATATGTGGTACACCCTCTACATCCAAGTTCCTACATGAATTCAACCCCCGATCTTGCTGTCCATAAAAACCTTAAATTCCAGTTTTTGTATAGGGCGGACTAGTTCGGCCCTGACAGTGGACTAGTCCGGTGTCTGAATCTGATAATGCTGAATTGAATCCAATTTGATCCAAATCAATTCAAAACTTATTCAAACTTGTTAGAAACCATTGTAACTAGTTAGCAAACATTAATAGCAACTCATTAACAAGTTTTACCTCACAATTGCATTCATCATGCATATCATGGCATATTGAGTAATATATGAGCATTTATTGATTGTAATTTTGTTTTTCATGTTTGTCGCGCGGAATAGAAGGTCTCTCTGTAGAGAGTTCTTTCTAGGAGCTACATAACCAGAACTTCAAATCCTTCGATGCAAACCAATCTTAAGAGCAAGGCAAGTTTCCTTGATTATTTTGATCCAGGTTTTTAAATGTTTTGTTTGCAAAATTGCATGCTTATGTCACTTTGATGGGAAAACCCAATTGTAGGTGTTTACTAGTCTTGTATGACCACCCTTGTCGCTTGAACACAATGTAGAGAGTAGGAAACAGTATTTTTACACTTTTGCTTTGCTATACTCAATTGGGTTTGGGAAACAATCATATTTCTTAATTATGAACTATTGAACACATGAATGATGAGAATCGATAATAATGACATTTTAGCAACGTGGTGCCTAGGAATATAAGCAAGCCGGTTATGTGGATTGGGTTGGAATGTTTTGGTCGTTTTGCTTGCTTTAGATCCAAGGACCGGTTTGGGGAGCGACCATCAAGGATTTACAGTGCCACCACAGGGATAATTATGGGTGTGGCTTAGTTGACTAATTAGTGTTTTGCTAGTATTATTTGGACCATTAGGAATGCTCGGGGAAGAGGTAGTTGGATGGGTTTGTAGTGATTGTGGGACTACCCTGGGACCAAATGGCTAAAGAGGGGGTCCTTGGTTGGATGTGCTCAGTTGAAGACATCAACATCGGTGAAACCTCAGTGGGATCTAAATATGCTAGTAATCACTTTGTAAAGGCGATCTCTTGGCCACACACCAAAGGAAGTGTGATATGGCATAATTGAGATTCCTTAGTCATTGAAAGGTGATGAAATCACAAACTTGTGGGTAAAGTTGTACAACCTCTACAGAGTGTGTTAAAAACTATCTTGATAGCCATACTCCTGGTCATGAGCAAGTTGGACCCTCACATGATTAGAGTTATGGACCTTTAACTTGGTTTAATGGCTGGAAATTAATTGGGAATTGGTAATGGTTCATTAATTGGCTTTGGTATATCGAATTGATGAAAATGAGACATATGAGCATTTATGAGTTGAATGGATTATTATTACTGGTCTTGATTATTTCAGTTGGAAATATTGTCATTTGGGTTATTTTGGGAAGGACCACACTTAATGATAATATTATTGCATTTTCAACTGTTTGAATGTACTTTTATGCATTTAGCCCATTTTATTATCATTGCTTGTTTAAGCTACATGTCATGCTTTCCCACACATGCTGAGTACGACATGTGCTCACCCTTGCTATTCTGCCAACAAATAAAGACGCAGGCGTCGACGTGAAGTACCAGGAGGTCTTTGAGGAGTTCTAGGCTTGTGTGTTACTGTCAAGCTTGCCTGTGGAGTTTGGAGTCATTAGTGTTCAGTGTATTCCGCTACAGTTGTTCAGAGCTTGTAATCGAGACTATTTTGTTTGTAATAAGATACTATTATTAATGTTATTATTCAAGACATGGTTATATTTGTTTATCATTTGTGGATCACTTGTGTATGTGTGTTAAACATCCTGGACACACATATGCATCACGCATGGTTCATTTTCGGAATCGGGTGTCACACATAAACGTTCTTCATCGGCCGAATAACTCTTATAGGTGGCATGCAAACTCGAGCGCCACCCCTTGTAGGGTCACAAGCAATTTTCAAAAATTTTCTTGCGCTCTGCTTTGTGTCCTCCAAGTCCCAAAATTTTTTTACATTGTATAACACGGTGTAAATGTACGAGATGGAGATTGCAAGAAAAAAATGCTTTTGTGGGCTGTGACGATACTAGCCAGAATTCCTCGTACTATTTCTCTCTTGTTAGTATTGCCAACCTCTGCCTACTTCCTTGCACCGTGAGGGGTGCATGTTTTTTTTGTAAACATAACCACATCATCAACAAAGTGTCGCTTATTAATACCAACCGCAACACCCAACCTACTGGAGAACTGAATTGGTAACTTCACATTCTCCGTTCTACTAACTTGGGCTGCATAGTGTATGCTGGCACATTGATTAAAACAGTAAATGCAAATTTCCGCCTGACCAAGTTTAGTGTCATGTACAAATAGTGTGAAAAGAAGAAAAGTCTGATGTTCGTACCATCTTCACTGCGAGTGCGGCAAATACAAGTGTGGGACTAACGCGTCCCAACAACATTTTGTTCTGTATTACTCCCTCCTAGTTTATATTAATTGTTGTATCAGACCACCAAATGAAATAAAATGAACTAGTTAGGATTGTCTGAACGACAATTATATTGATCGGGAGGGAATACATTGTTGATTTCTTTGTTTCTGTTCATACTCTAAAATGAGTCATTAGGCACACATGCAGTGGTGCTACTGCACCCGTAGTACTTTAGAGGATTTTTAGTCTTGCAGCGAAGCAGGCAAGACTGACAGGGCGGGCATGCAGCTGGCCATGCTAGACTAGACAAAGATAAGGTATGCTTATTCGGTCTGACTGACATCAGCTAGAGCGTGTATCGAGGAGAATTGGTTGCGGAGCGAATGAACGCCAGCGGTAGCAGGTGGCGAATGCAAGACAAATTAGGCAGGCAGCTTGCGGGATTGAAATCCTCTGTAGTACTGCACCTGTAGTAGCTGCAACTGACATGTGGGCCCATAAGACATCGGGTCCACTTGTCAGTGGCAGCTACTGCAGGTGCAGTACTATAGTCCTAGCTTGCGACACTTAACAAAGCAAGGGTTCGGTCTGGTCGAGATCACTCAAAGCAACACTCCAGGAGGATTGGTGGCAGGCGAGTATGGCCTAGGATTTGTGGGCGGCAGGGTCATCATAGCACGCGAAGGATGGAACGTGGCGATGGGCAAGGGAGACGTGTCGAGGAGGACACTGAAGTGGCCAGTAGCAGGGTGTGGGCGTCGGTGCCGGCCGGAGTGGCTGGGGGCCGGAGAGCACAACGTGGAGGCATCAACAAATCACGCCCTCACATAGGCTGATGAACTGTTAACTGGGACTAGGAAAGTAGAATCGCAAGGCATGCTAAAACGATTAGTAGAGCCTAGTACATATTTATGGTTTGTATAGCTATACCTAATGTTGGTTCATGCATCATAGTATCACTGAATGAAGAATCTTAGGATTCCTAAACATCATGTGATGCAATATTCTATGCATACCATGCAAAGGAATTAATATTTTCTAAAAAAAATTAATTTTCATAGTAAACACATTTATAGTTAGACCAGGAGAAAGTAGCCTAGAGGGGGGTGAATAGGCAATAATCAAAAATCTAGATTAACTAAAATATGTTCGGTCAATACAAGTCGGACTTGTCTGACTGAGAATCGAACTTGTCTGATCGAATTCGGACAAGTCTGTCTTAGATCAGATAAGTCTGAATGAATCTACAGGACAGTGCCAAAAATGAAGTTTTTAAGCAATCTACCAAATAGAAATGCGTCCTAGCAATTCTAGTAGTTGATGAAAACAAGATTGAGTGCTAGTAACAATGTAAACCTAGATGATCACTAGAAAGTAAGAACTTTACGGGAATGTAAATCGAGAAAATGGATACAAGATTTTCTCCCGAGGTTCGGTTCCACAAAGAAACCTACGTCCCTATTGAGGAGCCCACAGAGGGTCGGGCCTAACGGCCCTATACTCACCAAGATGCCTCAAAGGTCAAGTCTTGGATCTTCCACTATCACAGAGGATTACAAACTTCTCCGAATCAAGATTTCACACAAGAACTCGCAAGGCAACTTCTAACCGTCTAGGGGAGAACCCCAAGTGTTAGAAACACGCACTCACGAAAAAACTCAACAAATCAAACGTTGCTCAACCCCAATGGACTTCTCTTGCAAAATATCACAATCACTCATTCACTCTTCCCAAAAAACTTTGGATTTGGGCTCAAGAGGGTGAAGAACAAGGGAGGAGGCTTTCTTTAGGGTTTGAGGCGGCTCTGAGATTTTCTGTAGGGTTAGGTTTTGATTGGGGACAAAATCCCTGCCTATTGAAACTCAAAACGTGTTTTTAGCCGTTAGGTGACAGCCCACGTCGGACAACTCTGACCTAAGCTCAGACATGTCCGACGTGCTGACAACAGAGATAGTACGGCTAACCACTTTTATTTGAGTCTGCGCGCAAAAGCCGCATCGGACTAGTCTGACTCAACTCGGACAAGTCTAACATACAAGGAGAGGTTTTTCAACTCAGGCTAATTCGAGGCACTAAGTCGAAAAAGTCTACCTTGGACATGTCTGACCCACTTCGGACATGTCTGACTTCAAACCGAGACTTCTCGAACTTGTCGGAAAACTCATTCGGACAATTTCAAGTTTTTAGACACTTAGAAAATTTTTCTAAGTAAAGTACCTTGAACATGTCCGACCCACTTCAGACATGTCTGAAATCGATCGGAGAGGTTTCGGACTTGTCCGACATACAGATTTGGACATGTGTAAATTCGACAGAAAGGTTTTGAACTTATTCGACCCAAGGTATCGAACAAGTCTAACTTTGACACAAAAGGTTTTCCTAACACCTACCCAAGAGGTTGAGCTCCCATTTGACTCACTAGGTTTCCACGCGTTGTGTCCCTCTTAGTAGTACGGATTTTCCTATGGCTCAATGAGAAATAAAAATTATATTTCTACTTCACTTTTCATGCCTTTTCTTCTTTTTTGTGAATTTCATTCCGTACTAAAATCTCTGCAAAAACTCAACAAAAGTCATTAGCCTATCTCGTTTGTCATTAATCAACCAAAATCCACAAGGGACCTAGATGCACTTTCAATCTCCCCCTTTTTGGTGATTGATGATAACCAATTAAAGATTCCAACAATTAGATAAAAAATTTGATTTTGAGTATTAAGGATCTATGAGCTTTCGATTAAAACAGGATTAAATGAGCTCATATACTCTTAATACTCGTGGGGTGCCTACATGCATTTTGTGTGAAGGACATTGTGATGAATTATATGAATGCAAGTGAATAATCATTGATGACTTAAATTAAACTAAGCATCCATAACATAAGTCCAACATAAGTATCACAAGCATCTTAGGTAGAATGAAAAGATAATAAGTTCACACACACACAACAAAATAAATAGATACATGTCCATGTCCAAAACTAAGATATATACTTCTCCCCCTTTGGCGTCAAGGCACCAAAAAGGAGAAAAGCTAAAAGAGCATTAGTGTCTGCTCGTCATCACTCCCTTCGATATTGCCACTCTATCGATACCCTTCATACTCACTTTCTTCATCATCTTCATCATCACCAGAACGAGTAGCTGCGGGAGCAATAGAAGTAGCACGTGTCCCTAAGAAGAAGGCAAGCTGTGACTCGGACAGCTCGAGAAACTCTAGAGGCACATCGTCCTCGCTGTCATCTAACACAGGGGTAGGGGGTAGTTGGAGGTGCTCTCTAATGGATGCCATGCCCTTCTTATGCCGCTTGGCTAACTTCTAGACTGATATCTGAGTGGAGCGGCACATGGAGAATGTAGCGTTAAGAACCTTTAAGAGTCCCAGAGAGCAAGAGGGATGTTGTGGCACTGGAGGAAGAGATTGAGCTGAGCAACTCCTAGGTGAGCTATACTGACATGGTGCTGAAGGAGCTCTCACACGATGATGAAGCTTCGAAGGCTTCTGAGGCACTAGAGGCCTATGCACCACATCCTTCACAAATTCCTGGCGAGAAACTATCTCAATAAGCTTCATGATGTATGGAGCATAACAGCAGGACCTAGCAGGAGTCTTTGAAGCAATGTAAATATCCTCATAGATGTAGTCAAATGTATTAAACTTCTATTGGATGGCAAGAAGCCTGATGACATTGCGGCTGTTGTGGTTGATCCGGTTGGCATCTCCGTCATTAGAGGGTATCGTCTTTCCGGTGAGACGATTAAGCACTGCATGGAAAGGACGTAGCCCTCTAAGTAGGAGTCCAACATCTCCTCAGTAGTCACAAGAGGCTCCTCATGGATCATCGATGGATGCCTCAAACGGTGCCCCATACCAAGATGTGGCAAAATCTTCATGGCTGACCGAGTACTTTTCACCATTGGTCATCCAGGTGAAACCATGCTTGTTTGTTCAATAGAATATGGTGGCATAGAACAGAAGAATGACTTAGACATTCAATGAGTATTGTAGCTCCATTATGTCATTTACCCCATGGAACTCACAAGCATCCTTGACCTCAGAAAATAGGACATCTATCTTATGTTGTACTACCTGCCAATCAATCCATTGCATATCAGTCACCGGATTTGTCTTTGTCGTGATTACGGACCGATAGTAATCCATGTGAAAGTAGCTCCAGAAGCGAGGGTCTCTCACAACCCTAGGAACATCATAGCACTTCACGTCTCTATAATGTTGAGTATCCGGAAGGTTCCTTCTGTAGTTGATCCTGTCTACCAGACGACGAGGGTCGCCTTCCGGTGCGTGTACTACCAAGGGTCCAGTATCAACATCCTCTTGAGTAGCTTGAGCACCACCACTGGTGCCTTCTAAGACAACAATGGCTCCCTGAGTTGAGCTGGCATGACAAACAGTTTGCTTAACTCTCTTCAGGGCCTAAGTTGATGCTTCGCTGTCGACGGCTTTCTTGCCTAGCTCTCTTTGCACCTTGATTTTCATGATCCATGGCTAGAGATAGACATAAAAGATAGGTAAGAGACAAAGCAAGAGGGATAGAATTATTGACTAATAGTTTGTATATAAGTTAAGAGGTTAATGCTATACAAGATCGAACTTGTCTGACTTGAAAGTCAGACTTATCCGACAAACTGAGTCGGACTTGTCCGAACCAGTTGTCAGACATATTCGACCTACACAGTTTTAACCCTAACTTCTATCTAATCTACACAAATCAATTTTTCTACAAACAAGATTCTACCACAAGTTGTTAATCATGTTAGTGAGCAATTTCATTAACAAGAATACACCAACTTGTCGCTAGATCCAAAAGAATAAAGGAAAGAAAAGAGAAAATACCCTGAGAAGATTGGAGAGCGGAGAAGATCGAATGGGTTGTTGATCTTCAAAGCATTGGAAGATATCGGCCTCCCACACTCGTCGCAAGAATCTCAAAATCAAAGGGGATCTTCAGAGGGAGAGAGAAGAACAAGATTGAGAGAGATTCAAGTGAAGGGAGATAGAGAGATGAGTCGTCGACCTCTTTTCTAGGCCTCGCACATGCCATGTCGGACTTGTACGATGTATTAAGTCGGCCTTGTCTGGCAATCTCTTGAAACCCTAACTAATCCACGTCGGACTTGTCTGGCTCAAAAATTGGACATGTCTGAGAGAGTCAGACAGGTCTGACTTATGAGTTAGACTTATTTGACTCCACCTGAATAGTTGCAATGTGCAACTATAATTTTGATAGGGGGTCAAATAATTTGGACATTATGGACAAGTTTTCACAGAAGATCTTTGCAAATATGGTCAGTAAGCAATCAATAATCAAACTATGACCATAATTCACAAATGTTCAATAATTTCAATTAGTTTTGTAGAAAATCAATAAGCAAGCATGCATGAATTTTTTGAAGCAAATGCAAGTAACAATCAGATGTGCAAGACTCAAGCCATATTTTGAGAATCTAAGATATTTAGCTCACTCCTAAGTTCACAAAATCTTTTCTCACCTAAGGGCTTGGTGAATATATCAGCCAATTGTTTTTCGGTTCTCACATGGGATATCACTATGTCTCCTTTCATGGAGTGATCTCTTAAGAAGTGGTGGCGGATATCAATGTGCTTGGTCCTAGAATGCTCAACACGATTGTGGTCTATTTTTACGGCACTCTAATTGTCACATAGGAGAGGGATATGGTGCAAGTTAATACCATAGTCCCTAAGAGTTTTCCGCATCCAAAGAAGTTGTGCACAACAACTTCCAGCTGTGACATACTCCGCTTCGGCTATGGATCGAGCAATGGAATTTTATTTCTTTGAGGACCAAGACACTAGGGATCTAACTAAGAATTGCAAGTTTCGGAGGTACTCTTCCAATTGACTTTGCACACCGCATAATCCTCATCGGAATATCCAATGAGATTAAACTTAGAGCCCTTGGGGTACCAAAGTCCGAAACTTGGTGTGTGAACTAAATATCTAAGAATTCTCTTTATGGTGATCAAATGACACAACTTGGGAGCGGCTTGGAATCGAGCACACAGACAAACACTTAACATTATATCAGGCCTAGATGCACATAAGTAAAGCAATGAACCTATCATGGAGCGATATACCTTTTGGTCCACAATTGGACCATCTTCATTAAGGTCGAGATGCCCATTAGTTCTTATTGGAGTATTGATGGGGTTGGCTTTGTCATTGTCAAACTTCTTGAGTATGTCTTGTGTGTACTTCGTTTGACTAATGAACGTGCCTTCCTTGAGTTGCTTCACTTGAAATCCTAGGAAGAACTTCAACTCCCCCATCATCAACATCTCAAGCCTTTCGGTCATAATCTTAGAAAACTCATCACAAAAAGTTTTGTTAGTAGAACCAAATATAATGTCATCTACATATATTTGGTAAACAAACAAATCATCATTGAAGTGCTTATTGAATAGAGTATGGTCGGCCTTCCCAATTTTGAAAAACCATTTTGAGTTAGAAAGTCTCTAAGTCACTCATACCAAGCCCTAGGGGATTGTTTGAGGCCATTGAGAGCCTTACGCAATTTGTAGACAAGGTTGGAAAAGTCTTGTTCTTCAAAGCCCGGGGGTTGCTCCACATACACCTCCTCTTTCATTGGACACTTGGGAAATGCACTCTTGACGTCAATTTGATACAACTTAAAATAATGGTGAGTAGCAAAGGCAAGTAATATAAAAATTGATTCAAGCCTAGCTACAAAGCAAAGGTTTCATCGAAATCCAAACTTTTGACTTGTGAGTACCTCTTGGCCACAAGTCATGCTTTTTTTCCTAGTCACCACCCCGTGCTCATGTTGTTTGTTGCGGAACACTCACTTGGTGCCAACAAAATTTGCCTTTGGTCTCTTCATGAGCTCCCACACCTGATTTCTTTCAAAATTGTTAAGCTCCTCTTGCATGGCCACCACCCAATCCGAAACTCATAGTGCTTCTTCAACCTTGTGAGGTTCCAAGGAAGAAACATAAGAGTAATGTTCAAAAAAGTTTGCAACACGAGATTCGGTAGTTATCCCCTTGGAGATATCTCCAAGGATGTTGTCGATGGGATGGTCCCGTTGAACTCTTTGATGTACTCTTGGGTGTGGTGATTGAGGTCTTGGATCTTAATCTTCATCTTCCTCATTTTCTTCATCTCCCCCTTGATCATTGCCTCCATTTTGATCTTGTTGAGGTGCATATTGAGGGTCTTGAACTTGATCATTTGAGGAACAACTTGCTTGATGTGTGGGATGGCCACTTGAGTCTTGAGGTTGTTGTTGTGGTCGAATATCTCAAAGTGTCATCCTTCCTATCACCACTTGTGGAGTTTCTTCCTGATCTAGTACATGACGATCAACTTGCTCCACTTGGGAGCCATCTCATCAAACACTACGTCACGTGCTACTTCAACAATTCCAGGGGATTTGTTAAAGGCACGATAAGCGTAAGTGTTTGAGTCAAAACTAAGCAAGAAACCCTCATCGAACTTTGAAGCGAACTTCGAAGTCCTAGGCTCCTTGTTGAGAATATAGCATTTGCTACCAAAAACATGAAAGTAGGAAATGTTGGGTTTGTTACTGGTTAGGAGCTCATAGGATGTCTTCTTCAATATGCGATGAAGGTACAATCGGTTTACGGCACGGCAAGTGCTGTGGACAGCTTCCGCCCAAAATTGGTCTGACATCTTGTACTCATCAATGATGGTTCTTGACATCTCAATGAGGTTCCTATTATTTCCCTCGGCCATCCCATTTTGTTGAGGGGATTAGGGGGCTGAACTCATGCTTGATGCCTTCTTTATCCAAAAATTCTTCAACTTGAGTGTTCTTGAATTTGGTGCCATTGTCACTCCTTATAGTCTTGATCTTCAAGGAGAACTCATTTTGAGCTCTCCTCAAGTATTTCTTGAGGACTTCTTGAGTCTCGCTCTTGTCATGCAAAAAGAACACCCAAGTGAAACGTGAAAAATTATCGCCAATGACAAGATCAATATTTTTTACCGCCAATGCTTATGTAGGCAATTGGGCTGAATAGGTCCATTTGTAGAAGCTCCAATGGTCTTGTTGTCCTCATGATGTTCTTGGATGGATGTTGAGCTCTAACTTTTTTTTCCAACTTGGCAAGCGATGCATGCCCTATCCTTTTCAAATACGACATTCTTCAAACCACGGATGTGCTCGCCCTTAAGAAGTTTTTGCAAGTTACTCATCCCAACATGGGCTAGTCTTCTATGCCAAAGCCATCCCATGTTGGTTTTTACCATTAAGCATGTGTCAAGTTTGGCTTTATCCGCGGAAAAATCCACAAGATAAAGCTTTCCCTTGAGCACACCCTTAAAAGCAATTGAGTCATTGCTCCTTTTTATAACGATCACACCCTTGTTAGTGAAAAAACAATTATAAACTTTGTCACATAATTGTGATATGGACAAGAGATTATAATCGAGTGAATCAAAATGCAAAACAATGGAAATAGTATGATTACGGTATATAGCAATTTTACTGGTGCCAAATATTTTCCCTTGGCTATTGTCCCCAAAGTAGATACCCTCACTTGGATCTTCATTTTTGTCATACTCCACAAACATCTTCCTCTCCCTGTCATATGATTTGTGCATCCACTATCAAGAATCCACTTGGTTCCACTAGAGGAGTATGCCTACAAAATAGAGTTAAGCCTTGCTTTTAGGAACCCAAGCGGTGTCAGGTCCTTTGATGTTAGTCAAGGGGCACTTGGGCACCCACACGCAAGGTTTTCGACTATTGAGGTGTCGCCAACCATACCTAGCATAAGGATTTCGAAAATTTTCCCTTAATAAAATATATGAAGCATCAAAATCATGAAACAATGGATGATTCCTTTTCATGCATGTCATGTGAAGTAGCAATGTTCTTTCCTTTGTCATTGTCATATGAACCTCATTTGACAAAAACAATCAAGTCTTTGTTATTTTTAGGAGTCTGAGCATTTTGCTTCCTCTCCCTAGAATAGCCAAGACCATCTTTGACAAGAGGATGTATTGTGTTGGTGTATGCACTACGTGCATATGCCATCTTATCCTTGTCAAAGATACCATCTATGCTTGTTTTGTGTGACCTTAAGCTCATCTTTTAGTTTTAGGATCAAGTTAGAGAACTTGCAAGCTTGAGGTGTTTTGGATTTGACATTTGTAGAAGCTTAGCTTTTAGAGGAAGAAGGTGCATTGACCTTGAGAGACTACACTTGTGTTTCAAGGATCTTGTTAACTTTTGACAAACTAACAAGTTCATCCTTTAGCACAATTGTAGTGTTCTCAAGGTTTGAGCAAGTTTCCTTCCTCAAAGTGAGTTCACGCTCAAGTGCATTGCTTCTTTCTTTTTCAAGCTCCAAGAGCTCCTCAAACTCTTGACATCTCTCCTTTTGTTGGACGAGCATGTCCTCTTGACGATTGATGAGCTCTTCCTTCTTAAATATCTCATCCGACAACATCTTCAATCTTTTCAATGTACTCTTACTCATGTCCTTAAGCATGTAATTATTTTCACTAGCACAATCGAAGTTATTATGTGGAGAAATTGAAGAATGTGGTTTAGATTTAACCTTCTTTATTCCCTCCTTGGCCATGAGGAAAGTTGTCCTTGAGCTCTCCAAGTTGAGGAAGAGCTTGTTCTCCATGATTCGTCTCTTCATGGCATTTTTTTCTATCTTCTTCATCGGAGGAGGAGTCTTCATTTGAGTCCCACTCCTTCCCAAGGTGGGCTTGTCCAGATTGCTTCTTCTTCTTGAAGTATTTCTTCTCTTGCGACTTGCACTCCTTCTTCTTCTTGTTTTATTCATGTGAGCAATCCACAAAGAAGTGGCCATATTCCCCACAATTGTAGCAAGCCCTGTTTGATCTTGTCTTGGACATGTCTTTGCTCTTGCTTCCACGATGGTAGCTCCCCCCCTTCTCATCATCCTCTTGAAATCTTTGATGAAGAGTGCCTCTTCCTCATCGGTGTTGGCGCTCTATTCATCACTCTCTTCTTGTTCTTGGGATCTTGATGACGTTGCCTTGAATGCAACATCTTTCTTCCTGGATGAGGTGAGCTTTTGAAGGTCATTGTAGAACATGGCCACTTACTCCATCATCTCATATTTGAGGATTCTCCGTAGCACTTCATCGGGAGTCATCTTGTGGAATCCTGGACTTTCACAAATCAAGGAGCAAAGAGTGATATTTCGAGGCATGAATCCCTGAATCATCCTCTTCACCACTTCGTGTTCCGTCCATCGGGTGCTTTAATAGGAGCGACTCTTGTTGATGAGGACCTTGAGACGGTATGTCTTGGGGGGTCTCACCATCCATGATAGTGAACCTCTCGAGTTCTCCCTCAATCATCTCGATCTTCGCCTCCCTAATGACATGGTTGCCCTTATGTGCCATCTTGAGCATGTCCCATATGTCCTTGGCCACCTCCATGCCATCAATCTGGTTGAACTCCTCTAGAGTAAAGGAGGATGTAATCACTCCAACCGTTTGAGTATTGCGGTGGAGTAGGACGGCTTGCTCTGGAGTCGCGTCTTCCTCATTCTTGGGAAGATGAACAACTATCAAAACAATTTGCCACAAGCTAGGGTTTAAGGAAATGAGGTGCATCTTCGTGTTATGCTTGCACATAGTATAATCATTTCCATCAAATTGAGGAGGTTTCCTAATAGGAATAGACAAGTAATTATTATTATGAGTTAGGTGCTCATAGTTGTAAGGATATCGAGTTTAGTCTTGTGAACCACTTCCATTGGCGTCGTTGGTCTCCTTCTTGGGAAGATTCAGCTTCTCACGAAGTCGTGCCTTGAGTAGGCGCAGTTCTTGTTGTCATTTGGACCATCTTGAAGCACATCGATGTTATTCTTCTTCCATCAACGATCACTGGGTTATCACCTATGTTGGCCATCTCCTCTCTGAGTTGTTAGAATCTTGGTGGAGAGACCTGCTTTGATACCAATTGAATGTAGCCTAGAGGTGGGTCAATAGGCAATAATTGAAAATCTGGACTTAACTAAAATTTGTTCTGTCAATACAAGTCGTACTTGTCTGACTGAGAATCAGACTTATCTGAGTGAAGTCGGACAAGTCTGACTCAGCTTAGATAAGTCCGACTGAATCTACAGGACGGTGCCAAAAATGATGTTTTAAGCAATCTAGTGAATGGAAATTCGTCCTAGCAGTTCTAGAAGTTGATGAAAACAAGATTGAGTGCTAGTAACAAAAGTAAACCTAGATGATCACTAGAAAGTAAGAACTTTGCGAAAATGTCAATGGAGACAATGGACACAAGATTTTCTCCCGGGGTCCGGTTCCACAAAGAAACCTACGTCCCCATTGAGGACCCACAGAGTGTTGGTCCTACAGCCCTATCCTAGCCAAGACGCCTCAAAGGTCAAGTCTTGGATCTTCCACTATCACAAAGGATTACAAACTTACCCAAATCAAGAGATCACACAAGAACTCGCGGGGCAACCTAACCATCTAGGGGAGAACCCCAAGAGTAACAAACACGCAATCACGAAGAAACTTAGCAAATCAAACGTTGCTCAACCCCTATGTTCTTCTCTTGCCAAATCTCACAATCACTCCATCACTCTTCCCCAAAAACATCAAATTTGGGCTCAAGAGGGTGAAGAACAATGGAGGAGGCTTTCTTGAGGGTTTCAGGCGGCTCTGAGAGTTTTTGTAGGGCTAGGCTTTGATTGGGGATAAAATCCCCTCCTATTAATACTTAAAAAAAAGTTTTTATCTGTTAGGTGACAGCCCACGTCGGACAAGTCTGACCTAAGTTCGGACATGTTCGACGTGCTGACAACAGAGATAGTACGGCTAACCACTTTTATTTGAATCTACGTGCAAAATCCGCGTTAGACAAGTCTGACATACAAGGAGAAGTTTTTCAACTCAGACTATTCTGAGGCACTAAGTCGGAAAAGTCTACCTTGTACATGTCCGACCCACTTCAGACATGTCTGAATTCGAACTGAGACTTCTCAGACTTGTCTGAACACTCATATCAGACAATTCTGAGTTTTCAGAGAATAAGAAAAATTTTCTAAGTCAAGTACGACGGACATGTCCGACCCACTTCGGACATGTCTGAAATCGACCAGTGAGGTTTCATACATGTTCGACATGCATATTCGAACATGTCTGAATTCTACCAGAGAGGTTTCGGACTTATCTGACACAAGGTATCAGACAAGTCTGACTTTGACGCAAAGGGTTTTCCTAAGACCTACCGAAGAGGTTGAGCTCCCATTTGACTCACTAGGTTTCCATGCGTTGTGTCCCTCTCAATAGTATGGGTTTTCCTATGACTCAAAGAGAAATAGAAATCCTATTTCTACTCCACTTTTCACACCGTTTCTCCTTTTTCGTGAATTTCATTATGTACTAAAATCACTGCAAGAACTCAACCAAAGTCATTAGCCCTTTAATTTGTTTGTCGTTAATCAACCAAAACCTACAAGGGACCTAGATACACTTTCACCAGGTGCTTGTTGGCCACCATGAATACTTGTAGACGACACGACGGTTTGGTGTCTTGTTCCTAAAATAAAGAGCTTATATTGTAAGTAGTCATTCTAAATAACAGTGGTAACATCAGATTACATGATAGACACAGATTTTGGATCAGACGGTGTGGTTTCTATAAACTGATAGTCTTTGTATGGAACAGAGGAATTAGAAATGAAGGAATTGGAAAAAACGTATGATCCGAGAAAGCCACAAGAAAGAAAAAACTGTAAAAATTGTGGGAACTTAGAATCTTAGGAATACAAATTTATAACATAGGAATGAGAGTACAACATTTGGACTAGTTGATTAGATAACCCTTGCGTCATTTACTTTTAAATCTAAAAATTACATACTACCTCCGGTTTTTAATATTTGTCATTCCCGCCAAGGAATTGAACTAGAAACACACTACTGTAATAAGCTATCAGAGCGACAATTATTTTGGGACAGATGTAATATATATATATATATATATATATATATATATATATATATATATATATATATATATATAAAGTAAATTCTTGAAACATAAGAGCACTTTCTTCTTTGTTATTTAATTAATCTTCGTATATCAACATGGATCATGTAGAACTTAACTAGCCCAAAACTGCATGGATCGTGTAGAACTTACCTAGCCTATATAACTCTATAAAAAGACGGCATGAATTATGTAGAACTCACCTAGCACAAAATTGGAGTCCGGGATGTCCCAGGGAGGTGTTGGTGACGAAGAAGTTCGGTAAAACCCGTCAAACTTGTCGCCTGGCGTTGTACCCACGAGTCACCACCACCAAGAGCTTCAATGCGTCACTGGGAGATCCATGGGGAAAAATTGTAAAAACTGTGGGACTAAAAACACTAGAATTTCTTAGGAATACAAGTTTGGAACACGGTACAGAGAGTACAACACATTTGGAGTACTGCGAGATCACCGGAAGGGCAGGGCAGCGGTGTGTCGGGAACGAAGGCCATGGTACTGCGGGATTAGAGGCCAGTGTTTCCATTTACACTCATCGTGGTTGAAATAGGGTTACAAAAGGCAGGACTGAAATTGGAGGCACAGGACTGAAATTTGATTTGTAAAAATCTCAATTCTGGTGCACCAAGAAGAACAAAAAAAATTCACGGGCATGGAGGATTTGGCGCTAGCCGTGCCCTTGTGCACGCATGCAATCGTGATTAAATTCATGTCTTGTCGCGTTGATTCCTGCAAATGGTGCGTGTAGCTAGAGGGGTAGACTTCTTCAGACAACTTGCTCGCTTTTTAATTGCAGTATGGCCCAGCTGCTTGCTTGCCGTGCGATCGCTAGCTCCCCTTCATCTTTGTTGCCATGCATGGAGATCAAAATCTAAAAGCAGTCATGTGCTAGCTAGTGGGACATTCCAAAAAATACGAACAAAAATATGAATCGCCAAATGTATGTGTGCTAATGCAAACAACATGCTAATATAGAACACCCAAGTCCACGAAAGGAAGATGGCAAATTCATGGTATAGTAAAAGGTAAACAATTAGCATTCTGTAACATTGATTACAATGAAAAGATAACATATATATATACTACTACTACTAAAAATACATTTTATTATGCGCCACGATTTTTTTATACAGGCGGACCGACTGTAAAAATTTCCACTGTGATGTCTAATCTTCAGACTGTCGATCCAAAGCCGCCTGTGGTAGGTGAGTATCACAGGCAGATACACATCAACAATGTCATCGGTTATTAGTTACAACAGATAAACTACTTTTCTGGTGCCTGATGCATCGAGCGATGGACTAATTAGCAATTAAGATGATGTAATTTCCTAATCATGTTAATTATGCATCATGTTAGTTTTTAATTATATTAATTGTAAAGATTATCTTAGTTGCAAATTAATAAATCATTTTTTATCAATGTATGAGCTATAAAAAAATAATCTTGTCAATTATGAAGTTTTACTGGATTAGTGTTACCTAAGGTTGCCTGAATTTTTACCGGATTTCAGTCTTTCAGACACATGCAACATAAACGGTCCCAACTTACAAACAAACAGGAGATATTTTTTGATAAAAGTAGATGTTTTTCGATATTGCATAGGACACATTGTTCATGAACATAAAATACATTTTTCATTAACATAAAATTAACACATAGATTAAAAACAAGAAATACTAAAAAACATCGAAAAAACCAAAAATAATAACTACTCCTAGTCCTACTCTACACGGAGGAGGTCTCCTCAACCTCCGTCGCGGCTGCCGCCGCCTCTTCCTCCACCACTTTTGGGCGGTGTTGTGCAGAAGGTGCCAACAGCCCTCCACCCCAGCCATCTCCTCAATCGTCTCGTGGAGGGTGTTGAGACGAGCGGTTACAAAGCTTAACTTGAAGCAGTAGTGGCCGGTGCTGCGGAGTCCATGCTGATGTGGACGGGAATGGTCCCAAGAACCATACGTCGACACGAGCAACAACTGCTTGAAATCGCATCCTTGAAGAGATCATCGAAATCCTTATAATCCAATGCGTGACAGGGATGTCAGCCTCTGTGGCTCCACGCGTGAGAGGCAATAACTAAAATTTTATTTTAGACATGCACTGATGAGAACATCGGGAGCCCGATTCAGAGATCGAACCCCAAACTGATAAGTGGCCACCCATCCTTAATGTTGATCCATGAGTATGTTCTCCATTAACTTTTAGTATGAAGACAGCGGTAATTTTAGCCTTGGTGAAGTTTGATCGCTAGATCAATCACGGGCTAAGATTATGTAAAATCAGTCACCATCGGTCTTCTTTTTGGAAAGATGATGATAACAATTGCAGTAAAGCACCAACTTCAAATGAAAAAAATTAGTGAAAGAACACAAAAGAGGAGAAATGCAGCCTCAACCACGCTCTCAATGGAGTCCCAACCGAGAATTGTCATTTGTCGCAACACAAGGAATTCTTGGCTAGATATTGAACGCCAGTTATCTCGCCCCTTTTTTAGAAAGGAGTTGTTTTTCGATGTTTCATATGAAGCATTGTTCATGAGTAGGAAAGACATTTTTCATTAACATAAAAACAACACATATATTATAAACAAGAAATACGAAAACACATAGAAAACAAGAAAAAGAAAAACTACTCCTAATACTACTCTACTCGGAGTCGGAGGAGATATCCTCCACGTCCTTCTCCGCCGCCGCCTTCTCCTCTGGCAATTGAGTCGGAAGCTTTTGGGCAACGGTCTGCAGAAGTTGCTGGCGGCCCACCACCCCAGCCACCTCCGCGATCGTCTCATGGAGGACGTCGAGACGACTGGCGACAAAGCTTAACCCGAAGCAGTAGTGGCCGGTGGTGTCCATGCTAGTGTAGACGGGAAGGGTACATCTCGCGCCAATTTGTCGATCTTTTTTGCGCGCTCGGCAGCGGCGAACAGGTCGTTGGTGGCTTCCTTTAGGCGCCGATCGAGGTCTTCAATGCTGTCTTTGAGGAGGCGGATACTCTCTTGAACCCAAACAGGATGAGGAGGTGTGGGCACCGCGGGTGGAGACGGGGACGGAGGAGGTGCAGGCATCGCCTCCAGTTCCACTGGCATTGGCGGCGACGAAAACGGAGAATAAGTAGGTTTGGAGGACATCAATGGCTTGGAGCACTTCGGTACAGGGCTACCCATTTGTGCGGTGATGGAGGTGCAAAGAAAGAGCGAGAGGTGGTCGACGGTAGTGCAACGGAGAAGCAAGAGAAGAAGTTTGGAGGCTACGACCGATGGAGTGGTGCGACAGAGACGCAAGAGGATAGTGTGCCTTTATAGCGGGTCGTTGTCTAAGCGCGAGAGTAGAGATGATCAGATGCTTCAAGAACTGTGCTTTCAAACTGGTGGGTGTGTTGGAGTTACTCCAAACCACGGTTTGCCTCCTCTCGGTTATTTCAATTGTTCAACGCGTCCCATCGGCTTCATAGGCAGTTTTTTAATTTGACACGCAAAGGGTCCAGGGTATGCAATGGCCCACCTGGCATACTTTGTAGGTCCCTCCTGCGGTGTTTCAGTTTTTCAGTTCCAATTTTTGAGTTTGACATGTAAAGGGCCCAGGGTATGCAATGTTACAGTTTTTTAGTTTGTCACGCAAAAGACCTCGATCATGTTTCATGACATTATGTGTTTTCTCTTTTTTTTGAAAGATTTTCATATATAGTTGAAAGATCGTCACAAAACACAAAAAAAAAGTAAAAGACACAACAAAAGAAAACCTAAATCTCCTCCTCCTCCTTCTCCTCTGGTAGTGACTCTGGCGCCGGTGCAAGGCCGGCTGCTCCAGCTGCTCCATCGGTTGCTCCGGCTGGTCTGACTGTGCAACCTCGCGATCGAGGTTCCTCGCCATCACCGCCACTAGGTTATTGCGGCCCTCGGCGCCGAGCACCTCGTCCATCATCTCGAATAGCATCTTGAACAACCTGTCGAACAACCTCTTGAGCACCTGGGCCATCGTCTCGAGCAACTCGTTGTTGAGCCTCTCAAGGGAGCCGCAACATTGTTTCTTGCAGGGTGGCTCACCGGGCTTGGTGGCAGAACGTTGGCCATGGTAGGTTGTCTACGTGGAGAAGACGAACAAAGAAAAGGAGAAACTGATGCAAAAGAAGAGATGCACTTGTGGAGAACTGATGGTGCGCCTTATATAAGGTCTGTGCGGAGTACATGATGCAAAAGGTAGACGAGCTTAACAACAAAGCGCGTCTCCTATTCTTGACGTCTCCCTCTCCTCTGCCAATACAAAAGGGAGACACGCTTAATAGCAAAGCGTGTCGCCTATTCTCGATGTCTCCTTTAGCTTTGTGATTTTCTCTATTTTGCTTTAGTTCTGTGTTGATATCACACAGACAACACATCAATGAACTTAGAGCACATTCACTTGGTAACTAAATATTCATTTCTCCAAAAAATAATCAAATCCTTCCTTATGAATTGTCATCCCTGAGGAACATGATGAACACACCACACATTCATTCATTAACATAATATATTACAAAACGTCGATCATGTTTTTCAGTTTGACACGCAAAAGACCTCGATCATGCATGTTTGATGATGTTAGGTGTTTTCTCTTTTTGTTGAAAGATTGTTGTATATAGTTTGAGGCTCGTTGATCATATGTTTGGGGCGTAGCATGCATGGACAACTAACATGCATGTGAGAGAGACCTCGATCATGTATGATGACGTTACTCATGTTTTCTCTTTTTGTTGAAAGATCGTCATGTTTGAGGCTCGTTTATCATGTTTGGGGTGTAGCAAGTATGGACAAGTGACATGCACTTGAAAGACCTCGATCATGTTTGATGACAACGTTACGTATTTTCTCTTTTTGTTGAAAGATCGTCATATATAGTTTCAGGCTCGTTGATCATGTTTGGGGCGTAGCATATGCATGACAACTAACATACATGTGAATGTGGCGGACCTAGGATTTAACCGAAGGGTATGCGCTTTGAAAAATATATAAAACTTGTTAATTTGTTTAATAATTTAATTAAAAATATAAAGTTTATAATTTGATACACAAGTAGTAAATAACTTCATAAATTTGATAATTTTTCATGATTCAGATTGTACAATCAAATTTTTTATCAGCATGTTAATTGTCCAAATGTTATTCAAATTTTCCATCACAGCATTAGCTAGAATGTTTTGTCATTTTTCTTCTATAAGGGAATACAATAATATTATGTTAGATATATAAACTAAATCCTTGTATTGTTGAATATGTATTGATAAGAGGAATTCATTTGCGATGGCTACATGAAGCAATGGTTAAATTTGTTGGCTTGTTTAAGAGAACGCATGAGTATACTCAAATAAGGAACATTAATTGAGAACAAATAATATTACATTATTGAGTTTAGAAAATATTGTAGTTCAAGGGAATTAGTGCCTCACTCCTGGATTGAAATATTTGTCACCGATTAGTTCAAAAATGAACTATCCGGTGACAAATATTTCGAACCCAGAGTTAGTATTGATTAAATAGTAAATACTATATAAAATAAATAAATTTATTTATGAGTGAATAAAATCTAGAGTCCAGGCAAAGGCCTTATCCATTCTATTCTTTATTGTTGTAGTTCTGTTAGTTCTTATCCTTGACTCATCGTCTCTCTCTTTTAACAAGTGCTCCATCAAGAGCACTTGTTTCCTAAAGTCTGCATAATCACTTCGTCTTCAAGATGCACTCATAAGTTGTCCCGTGTCATGCTCATAATCAAGCCGCGACGTCAAGGGGCGTTTGCCATCTCCAAGCACGGAGTTCATGGCAGGTGAAGTTGTAGCGCTCTTTGCATGGTGGCAGCTTTTTCGACGGAGTGTCACGGAGCCGTAGGCAACTCAGCACCGCTTATTATTGTTGCATTGTCCGTGTTAGTGCTAATCCTAACTTGTTGGGCTAATGAACACCTGATGATTTCAGGTTGTGTTTGTGAGTGTGTGCACAAGAGTGGTCTGGTGCTGATTAGTTGCCGCCTCAGAAGAGCTTGCTTGGCTCATGGACAAGGAAAATGATTTGTATGTAGTACAAAGCAAGTTGGCCAGCGTTGCCGTTCTTACGCAATGTGGCCAGGTAGTTGCTTGCAGGTGTATGCTAATTACGTGAGTGTTTGGCTAGGTCATGTGGTTAGTCAACGATGCACCCTAAACCCGGTGTTGAGGCCGTGTGTGTGCGTACACTAGTGACATGTGACAAAGTGCTCAGTCAAAGTTAGTTGGCGTATATATGCATGATCTTTTTGGTTGCGTCGTGCTCGTGCGCATGACGGATCGTGCACGCCGAGGGCCAAGTCATTCGGATCGCTGAGCAAATTTCGGACATGGAGTTCATGTGCTCCAAGCATATAAAATATGTTGTACTCATTTGTTGAAATGACTGTATGAATAATAGGAAAGCAGTGTTCGTTGCTGGCCTTGTTATCTGTCAACGGATAGTGCTTTTTGTTTCCTCTGTTAGTTCACTCACTCGTTCATCATTAGTTCTAACAGTTCATTGGTTTTTCCATGCATGGGTCGCTTCACACTTTGAAACGACGTTCATCGATTGTTCGATTGTTGTGTTGTGCCCGTACACACTGCAAGATTCGGGGAGTTGGCGTACGTGGCAATCATCGAGGCAGGGTGGCACAGTCGCGAGAACCTTGCGGTGCGCCCTTGGCTGTATGGTTGTAAGATTTGGAGCGTGAACGTACGTGGCAACCATATGGACAGGGTCGCACAGAGACGGTTGTGCGGCCCTACTGCAGAGAATTCAATTCCCGCACCAAGGGGTTAAAGGCAGGCCCGGCTCTGGGCCTAGGCAGGAGGGGTGACCGCCTAGGGCAAGGCTAGGGAGGGGCCTACGATGTCAGCTATTAAAAAGAAAAGAAAAAAAATAATTAGTATGTGCATAATCCATATGCCATGTACAGTTACAAGGTCCAACTTTTTATTTTCATAATTTTTTGAGATATAATACTATGTCCGTTCTGAAATAATTGTCGTGTTAGACATACCAAATGAACTAGAAATGAAGTAATAAAGGTTGTCCCAACGATAATTAAAACAAAATGGATATAGTATTACTAATGTGTTCAATATTTATTAGATATAATATTGCTGATGTGTTTATTTTTCATATGCGATGTTTTTATTTAAAAGGAGGAGTTTTTCGATAATGCATAGGACACATTGTTCATGAACATAAAAGACAACACATATATTACAAACAAGAAAAAAAATTAAAACACATAGAAAACAAAAGTAAAACTATCACTAATCCAACTCTACTCGGAGGAGGACTTGTCCACCTCCTCCTCCGCTGCTGCCGCATCTGCCGGCAGTGCCTCCTCCTCTGCCGCAACATCTAGTGTCGCCTCCTCGAACACCAGACCAAACTTCTGGCCGACGGCGTTCACCAGTTGCTCGAGAAACTCCACCCAAGACTCCTCACCGATCGTCTCGTAGAGAGAGTTGAGACGAGCGGCCACAAAGCCTAACCCGAAGCAGTAGTAGCCGACGGAGTCCATGTTGGTGTGGTGGGGAAGGCTCCCAAGTCCCAAATGGTGCAGGAGTGAGATGTATTGTGTCGACGGCTGTTATATACATTTTATGTGAAGGAATTATCATTTCTTGCACACATCACCTTTCTATTTAACCTATTTCCACTTGTCCTTGGAGAAAGTAGTGCATGCAGAGATTCCATGCAGAATTGAAGTGAAACAAGGGGATGGATCCTCTAAAATATCATTCCGGCCAATCAAGCGACAACACATGGCACCACATGGATCAAATGGCCCACAAACAGAAGTATTCGAGGCCATCCAATAGTGTAGCACCCATATAAAGGAATGGGACCCACCTGGCAAAGACCTGGAGGAGGCACAAAACCAACGGGGCCAAGACCAGGTCGGTCGACTAGGTCTTGCCGCCAATCGTGGTCAAACGCCACATGTTAGCTCCTCCCGGCTTGAAGAGTTCATGGGTCTGATTCACGCGCTTTTGGTGGAGGGAACCGACACTTCTCCAAGCTATAAATAGGACCCCTCACCCCTCACATCAACACACACCACTTGAGTATTCATCCATTGTATCAACTACTCTCCATAGGTTTATAGGAGTATAGGCTGTAGAGAGGAGAGTCTCTAGTCCATAATCCAAGTAGGAGAGGAGTAGGAGTCTCTTCCCAATTTCCAATTGGGAAAGGTACGTCTCCCGTATTCCTATTTGTATTTTTGAGTTTATTCATAATAAAGATGATATCTTTAGTCTTCCATTGTTCATATACTTGGATGGAGCGTTTCTTGTTGTATTGTGGATTCCATGTATGTGGTAGGAATAGTATTTATGATTGTGCTATACCATTCTTATTACATCATGATAAACAATATAAACCTCCACTATAGTCTACTTAGCTATGATATGATTATGTTAACATGAATCACTTATGCTATGAATTAACATTGGTTCAACGATGATTTAGTTCATTGCCTTAGGATGGCTTGTGCCTAGGCTTTTAATGTAATTACTTGATATGCTAGCATGGTGCTAGGATGGAGAGTAGCATTGAATGTCTCATAGACCCACGAATTTAAGAGGTAGGCAGTAGGTGGTGATAGCCCTATCTATCCCTTGTAATCCTCCATATTCGGCTATGCCACATGCTATTGGCAGGAGCCGCCTAGTGTTGTTAGGGGTAATCCTGTGCTCGATGTGTTAATCCACTTAGCATGAAAATTCATAATTAACATGATCATTTGAAACTAACTTAGGCTATGTATATGTACATTACAAGCATAGTAGGAGTATCTACCTAACTCTTAGCCTAGTTCCTCTATTACCTAATTTATCCTCTTAGAATAGGATGCTCTTGTGTGTGTCACACTACCTCAATTACCCTTTATCCATGCTTGCTATAACTCTAAGTAGACCAACCTAGCCTCTCCATTTGAGGATTGCTTTGCTTCCACCTAGCCTTCCTTTGGGAAAATATAAATGACACCCTTTGGGAATACTCTTAGAGGGGAAATCATACATCGATAGTTTTCATACGCTTGCAGATTTACATGTATAATATAAAACCTACCAACAAGCATTTATAGCACCCCTGCTACGGATGAATTGTTAGTAGTGCATAGGAAATATCAACAAGCATTTTTGGCCTTGTTGCTGGGGAAGGCAACTAAAGTATTGCATGATTGAGTGAATAGGATAGGACCCTGGTAGGTTTTAGTAGGATAACCCTTCTTTGTTTTTGCATTCTATGTGAAAACAGGGTAGTTTATGTCTGGTTTCCGCTTGCCAGAAAAATTTGTTGAAGATCCTGAATCCCTTATGAGAGATCGACCTCGTGTCATTACTCCTCCGAAGCTTCGAGCGGCAAAGCAAGCCAGCACAACCGCACAAACAACCAAAACGCTAATGGCCTAGAAGACCTTTCATGAGTTTTTGGCTCCCTCTGCTAACAATGTGTTTGTTGGGCCCACTGTTAACACGGGAGACGTAAACTTCGAAATCAAGACTGGACTTATCACTATGGTGCAAGCCAACCCATTTTGTTGGAAGGCTAACAAAGATGCAAGTGCTCACCTGCAACAGTTCCTTGAGATCTGCAACACTTTTAATAAAGGATGTATCTCCTGATGTTGTCCGTCTTAGGCTGTTTCCGTTCTCTCGTCTTGGGAGAGCGAGACAGTGGTTCTACACGAACTGAAGTGTTGTATATACTTGGGAGAAATGTTCTACGGCATTCCTCGCAAGTTTTTTCCGTTGGGCAAAACCAATGCCCTACATGGAAGAATTTCCAGCTTCTAGCAAGATGCCAAGGAATCTATTCCCGAGGCTTGGGAAAGGCTTTAGGAGTACATCTTAGCATGTCCCCACCATGGGATCGATCACTGGCTCATCATCCAAAACTTCTACAATGGGTTGATCCCTTCCGCCCGTGACCATGTTGATGTTGCTGCTGGAGGTGCCTTTTTCTTATTAACGATGCCCAAGGCCAAAGATTTGATTGAGAAGATGGTGTCAAACATGGGATGGAGCAATGAGTGTCTCCATACCTGCCAGCGAGGCATGCACACCTTGAAGGACATGGACATGATCGCTGCCAAACTGGACCTCCTTATGAAGAAAATTGATTGACAAAGCAATGGTGAGGTATGTGGCAATTCCTATGCCTTAGACTCTCAAATCACTTGTGAAGTCTGTGGCAACACGGACCATTCGAGCAATGACTGCCCAGAAACCCGTGAGGATGCCCTATACGTAGCAAACAATGGAAAAAAAATGGCTATCGTCTAGGAGGTCAAGGGTGGGGCCAACCACGCCCATTCTTTCAAGGAGGATACAACGACAATGGCAACAATGGAAATCAACCCAACTTGAGAGAAATTGCCATTGGCCAGCTAAAGATCAATTAGGCTATATCCAAGAAGTTGTCGGCCAATGACAAGACCCTAGAAAACATAAATGCCAAGATTGAAGGACTATCCTCAGCCTTCAAGAATCAATTGAGTTTCAATAAGATGTTGGAATTTGAGTTGGCTCAACTCGCAGTTGTTGTTACTCCTGTGGAGAATGGCAAGATGCCAGAACAGCATGAACCCCATGTGGAAAATGTCAACAGGATTTCTCTAAAAGGAGGCAACTGGCTGAAGGATGTCCTACAATATCATGCTCAATTGGGGCACACCACTTTGACAAGGCCCTTTGTGACCTTGGAGCAGGTGTGAGTGTGATTCCCAGGGTGGTTTTCGACTAGCTAAACTTCACGGAACCCACTCCAACACCAATGCAGCACCAACTGGCTGATTCCATAGTCTGTTATCAGCGAGTATTGCTGAAGATGTCCCGGTGAAAATCCAGAATTGCTTCATACCCATGGATTTCGTGGTGCTCGACATGAAGGTCGAGAAGCATACGCTGCTCATTCTTGGGCGCCCTTTCCTAAGCACCACGAAAGCTCGCATAGATGTTGGAGTTGGAGAAATCCACTTCCATATCAATGGTAGGGAGGAGAAGTTCAACTTTCGCCCAAAATTGGAGCAATGCTCCATGATCCGTATCAATTACGGGCTGGATGTTTAACACATTCAAGAGGTCGAAATCACACCTCCAAAAGTGGACCCGCTGATTGCATTTATGAGGAATTTAATCTATGTGGAAAACCTGCCTTATTGTCCACGATGACACCCCAAAAAGATGGAGCAGTCCATGCCTTCCCAAAGGACCAAGTCCACCAAGCCGCCAAAGAAGAAATGGCAGAAGAAGCAAGACAAACCATCCGAGCCCATCCTTCCGGGCCCGGATGTCAAGAAATGAAGAAGGGGGAATGTCAATCTCATCGGACTGTGGTGAGACCTAGCCAATAGGTTAAATTGGTAATTATCTCAGAAGGGTGAGAGGGATTGAGAATTCAAGCAAAGGGTTTTAACCACTTCCCCTCCGGGTTACGCCAAGTAAGAAATACGACCTACGCAATCTGTTGATCGAACTCATTTTCTTTCGAGGAGATCGAAAATCTCTTAATTTCTGCAAAACCAAATGGATATATAATCCAAGCCGAGAGTGGAGTTACGTGAACAGCCCTCTGATGGAAAACAACTTTCACGTTCGGTTTAGAGTAGCATGGCCGGGCAGTAAGCTTTCGAAGCCTGTGTTCTCCCGAATAGCAATAGAATATTTTCTGACGCAGATGCATGTGGCCTGCCCTCTAAGCAAAAGCAAGATCTAGACAAGAGTGAAATAGTCAGAATATTAATAATCTAAAAAGACCTCCGATATCTAGTTGGCACTCTTGACTAAGTTCTCTTGCTCTGTAAGAATTCTCCTCGCACTCTTCACCTTTTCTTTGTTTTTCTTTTCTCTTTATTTTGTTTTCCCCATCTAGTTTTATTTTCCCCACTGCATATTTGATTTTCTTAGTAAGTCGAGAATTTTATATTCTCAACTACCATTTTTATTTCTTTATTTTTCACAAAAATAAAATTGTTGGGTTTTGAAAAAAGAAGTTTTTATTTGGAAAACAATTTTTCTGAGCTGCAAAAGTGGTATTTCCACCAACGTGCTAATTTCATAGTTGTTGGGGAGCCAGCTGCCAAAAGGGGGAACTGGGGGGTGGAACCTATCAGGTTGTAACACCCTCATTTTCATGCATCATGCCCTACATACATTCATATACATGTTTAACATTAATCCACAACAAGAGGAACGAGTTTAAAATGGATTTGGAACAAAAACGCACTTCAAACGCAAGAAAGTGCGGACTAGTCCGGTTTCGCTGCGGACTAGTCCGATTTCTCTCTGACTAAAAACGGACTTGTCTTTTTTTGCAGCGGATTAGTCCGATTTTTGGCTCTAGAAACTTTCGGACTTGTCCGATTTTGTGCGGACTAGTCCGATGCTCCAAGAATCCTTGAAATTTTGCTAAGTCCCTGGAGTTTTCCGGACTAGTCCGGTGTTCCAACGGACTTGTCCATTTTCCTTTCTGTTCAAATTCGGACTTGTCCGATGTTTGGCCAGACTTGTCCGATTTTCTCTCTGGACGACTTCGGACTAGTCCGGTCCTGTCCGGACTTGTCTGATATTTCATGACTCTGAGTTGATCCTTTGTTTTACGACTTGTTTCTTGGATTTCATGTTAAGTGGGCCTAGAGACGTCGTGCCTAACTCTTTTAGAGCCCGTGTGGGACTCTAAGCCGGCCTCTACTCATCCCAAACTCGAAATCCATCTAACCCTAGCCTACACCTCTATATAAACAACCCCACCCCTTGGATTGACATCTATTTGTCACTTTTCCACCCACCCAAACCCTAGTTCGTGGGGAGCCACCATCAAGGAGGGAGGAGAAGAGCCCAAGCAAGAAGAAGAAGAGGAGGAAACGAAAGAGGATCGAGATCTCCACCAAGTTTCGTCCTTCACCACCAATTCATCCCCAAGTTCATCACCAACCCTAGATCACCAAGATCCAAGTGCTACCTCCAAGTTTCTTGATTCATTGGAGTTCTAAACACCTGGTATACCTGCTATTCTCTTTTCCTTACGTGAATTCAACCCCTAATCTCCAAATTCACGTCAATCTAGAAAACCCTAATCTGTTGATCTCGTCAAGTGCGGACTTGTCCGGTCCCTAGCGGACTAGTCCGATCTTCCTGGTTAAATTGTGTTGAATTAATTCTAAAATTTGATCTAATCAACTCCAAACCTGTATAAACTTGTTAAAATCTATTAAAACTAGTTAGTGATCATTAAAAGCAATCTATTAACAATTTCTACCTTGCATTTGCATTAATCATGCATGTCATGTCATATTGAGTAATATTTGTGCAGCATTTGATTGTGCTTCTTGTCTTGTATGTTTATTGTGTGGATTAGACGGATTTGCGCTAGAGAGTGCCGCGGAGGATCTCCAGCACCAAGAGTTCAAAGGCTTTGACCCTAATCTACAGCAAGAGCAAGGCAAGTGTCCTTGAAGCATATTGATCCTGTTTTAAAATAAATGTTTTGTTTGCAAACTGCATGCTTGTGTCAATTTGATGGGAATCCTATGGTAAGAAGTTGACTAGATTTGTTAACCACCCTTGTCACCTGGAATTTATGGTAGAAAGAGTCAGGAAGGGCTTTTACCTTTTTGCTTCGCTTAATTAATTGGGATGGAAAAACAACACTACACATTTAATTATGTATTAATGATATTCTGGTAAATGTGAACTGGTCAATATGATATGGTAATGGGTGATCTAAGCAAGCCTAGTATATGGATGGGTTGGATGTTATGGTGGTTTGCTTGCTTTAGATCTAAGGACCGGTTCATGCGAGAATAAGCCAGGACTACAGTACCACCACGAGGCCAAGTATGGGTGCGGCGTAGCTGATTAATTAGGGCTTTGCTAGTGCTGTTTGGACCATTGTGGATGCTCGGGGAAGGGGTAGTCGGATTGGGTTTGCTGATGATTGGTGGGACTACCCTGGGATCCGAATGGCTCAAGAGGGGGCCCTTGGTTGAAGATGTGCTCTACGGGAGGCATCACCACCGGTGAAACCTCAGTGGGGTCTAAATAGGCTAGTTGACCAATGAAGAAGGGATCACCGTAGAATTTGAAGCATATCAAACCGCACCGAAGCGATTGGAGTTGAATCATATGGATGGTGCCGCAATTGAGGAGATTCCGGTGGTGTGTGAATTTTTGGATGTTTTTCCGGACGAGTTGCCAGGTATGCCACCTGATCGAGACATTGAGTTTGTTATTGATTTAATACCTGGAACCGCACCTATAGCTAAGAGGCCGTATAGGATGCCCCCTATGGAATTAGCGGAGCTCAAGAAGCAAATTCAAGAGCAATTAGAGAAGGGTTTTATTCGCCCTAGCTATTCACCTTGGGGAGCGCCCGTGCTGTTCTTGGACAAGAAGGATGGATCCCAAAGGATGTGCGTGGATTACCGAGCTCTCAACGAGGTAACAATCAAGAACAAGTACACCTTGCCGCGCATAGAAGACTTGTTTGATCAGATGAAGGGTGCTTGTGTCTTCTCTAAGATTGATTTGAGATCGGGATACTTTCAAATGAAGATTAGACCATCGGACATACCCAAGACAGCTTTTAGAACACGGTATGGATCTTATGAGTACACCGTGATGTCTTTTGGATTGACAAATGCGCCTGCCTACTTTATGTACCTCATGAATAAGGTCTTCATGGAGTACTTGGACAAGTTTGTGGTGGTGTTCATTGATGATATTATGATCTACTCAAAGGATGAGAAGGAACATAAGGAACACTTGAGGCTTACATTGCAGAAATTGAGGGAGCATCAATTGTATGCCAAGTTCAACAAGTGTCAGTTTTGGTTGAAAGAGGTGCCATTTTTGGGTCATATAATTTTAGGAGGAGGAGTATCGGTTGACCCCGGAAAAGTGAGAGACGTGTTGAAGTGGGAACCGCCGCCAAATGTCAAGGAAATAAGGAGTTTTCTTGGGATGGCTGGATATTACCGTAGATTCATCAAGGACTTTTCCAAGATAGCTAAGCCTATGACGGAGTTGCTAATGAAGGGAAAGGCGTTCCAATGGACTGAATCTTGTCAGAATAGTTTTGAGGAGTTGAAGAAGAGGTTGACAACAGCCCCAGTTTTGGTATTGCCGCATGTAAGCAAGAGTTTCGACATCTATTGTGATGCATCAAGACAAGGACTCGGGTGTGTATTGATGCAAGAAGGTCGAGTGGTCGCCTATGCATGAAGACAATTGAAGAAACATGAGCATAATTACCCCACGTATGATCTTGAACTAGCAGCCGTGGTACACGCATTGAAGATTTGGAGACACTATATTCTTGGACATAGGTGTGAAATTTATACGGATCATAAGAGTTTGAAGTATATTTTCACACAAACGGATCTGAACTTGAGGCAACGAAGATTGTTGGAGCTCATCAAAGATTATGATTTGGGGATCAACTATCATCCGGGAAAAGCCAATGTAGTGGCCGATGCTTTGAGTAGAAAAGGAGTAAGTCATCAACTCACAGTTCGAGAGTTACCATCCGAGTTATGTAAGGAGTTTGGGAGGTTGAACCTTGGATTTGTAAATGAGACGAAGATGATGGAGTTAAACCCAACCTTGGAGCAAGAAATTCGAGAGGCCCAAACCGCAGATGAAGAGATCAAGGAAATCAAGGAAAGGACTGAGGAAGGTAGAGAATTCAGATTTGATGAGGACGAACATGGTACCTTATGGCTTGGAAAGAGAATCGTTGTGCCTAATGTAAAGCATATTCGGGAGACAATATTAAAGGAGGCACATGACTCGCCTTACTCGATTCACCCCGGTTGTACGAAGATGTACAAGGACTTGAAGACTTGCTATTGGTTGGATAGCATGAAAAAGGACATAGCCGAATACGTAGCATTGTGTGATGTGTGCCAATGAGTCAAGGCGGAACATCAAAGGCCAGCCGGATTATTGCAACCGTTGAAGATTCCGGAATGGAAGTGGGAAGAAATTGGAATGGACTTCATAGTGGGTTACCACGTACTCAGTCCGGGTATGACTCAATTTGGGTAATTGTGGATCGCTTAACCAAGTCAGCTCATTTTGTTCCTGTGAAGACCAAATATACAGCTGCACAATTGGCCGAAATATACATGGAGCATATTGTGTGTCGACATGGAGTCCCTAAGAAGATAGTCTCGGATAGAGGTTCTCAATTTACCTCCAGGTTTTGGCAAAAATTGCATGAAGCTTTGGGAACGAGGTTGAATTTTAGTTCAGCATATCATCCTCAAACGGATGGACAAACCGAGAGGACCAATCAGATTTTGGAGGACATGTTAAGAGCTTGTGCTTTAAAGCACGGGAAAAGTTGGGACAAAAGCTTGCCATACGCAGAATTTTCATACAACAATAGTTACCAAGCAAGTTTAAAGATGTCACCGTATGAAGCGCTTTATGGGAGGAAGTGTAGGACGCCTTTATTCTGGAATGAGGCAGGAGAAACTCAAGTATTTGGTCCGGATGTGTTGCAAGAAGCCGAAAAGCAAGTCCAAATAATTCGTGAAAACTTGAGGGCTGCCCAATCAAGGCAAAAAGGCTATGCGGACAATAGGAGAAGGAAACTAGCCTTTGAAGTGGGAGATTTTGTTTACCTCAAGGTGTCACCAATGAGGGGTCATAAGAGGTTTAACATAAAAGGAAAGCTAGCACCTCGTTATATTGGACCATTCAAAATTTTGGACAAAAGAGGAGAAGTAGCGTATAAGTTGGAGATGCCAGCTCATCTTTCAGATGTACATGATGTCTTTCATGTTTCCCAGCTCAAGAAGTTCTTGAGAGTACCAGAAGAACAAGTGTCAATGGAAGAATTGGAACTAGAGGAAGATTTGACTTACGCCGAACAACCGGTCAAAATCTTGGAAACCAAGGAGAGAGTCACAAGGAACAAGGTCATTAGATGGTGTAAAGTTCAATGGAAGCACCACACAGAAAAAGAAGCGATGTGGGAATTGGAGGATGATCTCAAGAAGGACTTTCCCTATCTCTTCTCTTCCGCGTCGAATCTCGAGGGCGAGATTCATTTTAAGGGGGTAGGTTTGTAACACCCTCATTTTCATGCATCATGCCCTACATACATTCATATACATGTTTAACATTAATCCACAACAAGAGGAACGAGTTTAAAATGGATTTGGAACAAAACCACACTTAAAACGCAGGAAAGTGCGGACTAGTCCGGTTTCACTGTGGACTAGTCCGATTTCTCTCTGACTAAACACGGATTTGTCTGTTTTTGCTGCGGATTAGTCCGATTTTTGGCTCTGGAAACTTTCGGACTTGTCTGATTTTGTGCGGACTAGTCCGATGCTCCAAGAATCCTTGAAATTTTGCTAAGTCCCTGAAATTTTCTGGACTAGTCCGGTGTTCCAGTGGACTTGTTCGTTTTCCTTTCTGTTCAAATTCGGACTTGTCCGATGTTTGGCCAGACTTGTCCGATTTTCTCTCTGGACGACTTCGGACTAGTCCGGTCCTGTTCGGACATGTCCAATATTTCGTGACTCCGAGTTGATCGTTTGTTTTACGACTTGTTTCTTGGATTTCACGTTAAGTGGGCCTAGGGACGTCGTGCCTAACTCTTTTAGAGCCCGTGTGGGACTCTAAGCCGGCCTCTACTCATCCCAAACTTGAAATCTATCTAACCCTAGCCTACACCTCTATATAAACAACCCCACCCCTTGGATTGACATCTATTTGTCACTTTTCCACCCACCCAAACCCTAGTTCGTGGGGAGCCACCATCAAGGAGGAAGGAGAAGAGCCCAAGCAAGAAGAAGAAGAGGAGGAAACGAAAGAGGATCGAGATCTCCACCAAGTTTCGTCCTTCACCACCAATTCATTCCCAAGTTCATCACCAACCCTAGATCACCAAGATCCAAGTGCTACCTCCAAGTTTCTTGATTCATTGGAGTTCTAAACACCTGGTATACCTGCTATTCTCTTTTCCTTACATGAATTCAACCCCTAATCTCCAAATTCACGTCAATCTAGAAAACCCTAATCTGCTGATCTCGTCAAGTGCGGACTTGTCCGGCCCCTAGCGGACTAGTCCGATCTTCCTGGTTAAATTGTGTTGAATTAATTCTAAAATTTGATCTAATCAACTCCAAACCTGTATAAACTTGTTAAAATCTATTAAAACTAGTTAGTGATCATTAAAACCAATCTATTAACAAGTTCTACCTTGCATTTGCATTAATCATGCATGTCATGTCATATTGAGTAATATTTGTGCACCCTTTGATTGTGCTTCTTGTCTTGTATGTTTATTGTGTGGATTAGATGCGCTAGAGAGTGCCGCGGAGGATCTCCAGCACCAAGAGTTCGAAGGCTTTGACCCTAATCTACAGCAAGAGCAAGGCAAGTGTTCTTGAAGCATATTGATCCTGTTTTAAAATAAATGTTTTGTTTGCATGCTTGTGTCAATTTGATGGGAATCCTATGGTAGGAAGTTGACTAGATTTGTTAACCACCCTTGTCACCTGGAATTTATGGTAGAAAGAGTCGGGAAGGGCTTTTACCTTTTTGCTTCGCTTAATTAATTGGGATGGAAAAACAACACTACACATTTAATTATGTATTAATGATATTCTGGTTAATGTGAACTGGTCAATATAATATGGTAATGGGTGATCTAAGCAAGCCTGGTATGTGGATGGGTTGGATGTTATGGTGGTTTGCTTGCTTTAGATCTAAGGACCGGTTCATGCGAGAATAAGTCAGGACTACAGTACCACCACGAGGCCAAGTATGGGTGCGGCGTAGCTGATTAATTAGGGCTTTGCTAGTGCTGTTTGGACTATTGTGGATGATCGGGGAAGGGGTAGTCGGATTGGGTTTATTGATGATTAGTGGGACTACTCTGGGATCCGAATGGCTCAAGAGGGGGCCCTTGGTTGAAGATGTGCTCTGCGGGAGGCATCGCCACCGTTGAAACCTCAGCGGGGTCTAAATAGGCTAGTAATCCCTTTGTAAAGGCTATTTTGTGATCTCTTGGCCACACACCAACGGAAGTGTGTAATGTGACCGACGGGTCATGGGCATAAGGGAGATTCTTAGTCGCCGAAAGGTGATGAAATCACTAACACGTGGGTAAAGAGGTACAAACTCTGCAGAGTTAAATAAAACTATCATGATAGCCGTGCTCCCGATTATGAGCACCTGGACGACTTCCATGATTAGAGGGAATTTGGTATTGGAATGGTTATGGTTTGGTAATGGTTATGGATTTAATTTCTGGTATTGAATATGGTTACTGGTAAATGGTGAAATCTGGAATTATGGATGAAGATGGTGAAATATGGACTGGTATTATGATATTACTTATGACTATGATGGGTTGTTTCACATACATATAATATATTGCTTTTCAAATGTTTTAATGTACTTTTCGGCACTTTGCCATTATTATTGTCGTCATCTGAATCAACCACATGTCATACTTTCCACACTTGCTGAGTACGACATGTACTCACTCTTGCAATCCCCCCCCCCAACAGTTGTAGGTTAGGATTGGGAGTTTAATGGTGAAAATGCGGAGTTCTAGGCTGTGTCTACCGTCAGCTTTGTCTGTGGTGTTTATTGGAGCTGCGCATATATACCCTATCGCTTATGCTGCTTAGTTGCTTAGTTTGCTTAATTAGTTTATTTCCGTTGCATTAGTTGAACTTGTCATAAATATTCATTAGAGCTTGTATTTGAGGATAATCTGCTTTGTGTAATAAAATTTGATAATTAATCTTGTTCTGTGGTAATTTTTTGTATACTCTTTTTGATTGCACTGGTGTATGTGTGATGAACATCCTAGGCACACATATGCGTTAGCTTGGTTCATTTTTCGGAACCGGGCGTCACAGATTGGTATCAGAGCCACAGGTTGACCGTAGGATGCAGCCTAGATAGAATGGATACTTTAGAGCACATAGGAGCACTCAGGAATCAATGTGTTTTTGCTTGGAGTGCTGTTTGCTATATATATTGTTTGCTTGTGTGCTTAATAGAGGATTTTGGGGTGCTTTAGAATTGCCATGTCCACCTAGGCTAGTGTAGCTAGCTGTTTAGTTTCATATCCCTTGATGCATATAGTTGGGGACGCTTTCTAATTCTTACCTATTGCTTTTCTTCATATGGTGAGGACTCGCAACCAGAGGGATGGCAATGATGAGGAGGAGAACAATGGAGTGCCTCAGAACAACAATGGGCAAGGATCTACTCAGGGAGCTATCAATATTGAGCAGCTATTGGCTATGCAAAACCAGCTCATGCAGACCATGATACAAACTATGGGACAGCTGCAGGCTGGCAACATCAACAATCAGCCCCACATGCCTCCACCGCCACCCCCGCCTCATCATAACCGATTGGGAGAGTTTATGAGGACTAGGCCGCCAACCTTTGCTCAAGCCGCAGACCCTATGGATGCGGATGATTGGCTCAAGTCCGTGGAGAAGAAGCTAGCTATTGTCCAATGCAATGACCGGGAGAAGGTGCTATTTGCTTCTCATCAACTAGTTGGAGCAGCTGCGGATTGGTGGGATGCTTATTGCAATGCTCATGAGAACCAAGAGATAATTACTTGGGCCGAATTCAAGGAGAATTTACGTTCTCATTATGTGTCGGAGGGTGTTATGATCTTGAAGAGGCAAGAATTTGAGAATTTAAGGCAAGGAAAATCAAGCGTGAGGGAATATCTCAATAAGTTCACTCAACTCTCAAGGTATGCGCCTGAGGATGTTAGTCGGGACAGCCAGAAACAATACTTGTTCATGAGAGGCCTCAACAATGAGATCCAAGTGCAACTACTCAATTGTGACTATGCAAATTTTCAAAAGCTTGTGGACAAAGCAATTGTGGTTGAGAACAAGATCCGTGAGATGGAGCGACAAATCAAGAGGAAGGCGCCATATCAAGGACAGCAACAAAGAAGTAATGTGCGCCCTCGCCTTGCACCACCCAATGCGCCCTATTACAGCTCCTCTATTCCTGCTCAGTGCCCTGGTTATGCACCGCGCCCAACTCAGTTTGTGTAGCAGCCCCCTGTCATGCAAGCACCTAGGCCTCCAATGCCTTATGCGCCTCGTGCTAATTTTCCTGCTGAAAATGTTCAAAACCAAGCTCGTCCCAATAATCCTGGTGGAATTAAGAAGTGCTATACTTGTGGAGAAGCTGGACACTTTGCGCATCAATGTCCTAAGTCAGGCCTTGGTCAAGGAAGCAATGCGCCGAGGCAAAACCCAAGACCCAATGGAGGACAGCCACAAGGAAGCCGTGGACAGCAGAATTTTGCTCGTGGCAACGTGAACCATGTCTCTACGGAGGATGCTCAACAAGCGGATGACGTGGTCATTGGTATGTTTCTCGCCAACTCCAACACCGCGACTATGTTATTTGATTCTGGAGCATCACATTCATTCATTGCATTAAAGTATGCTGCCAAGTATAGTTTGCCTATCTCTCATATGAAGTTTACTCTATTGGTTAAGTCTCCTGGAGGAGAGATGAGGACAAATATAGTATGTCCAAAAGTAAGCCTTAGAATAAGGGGGGTAGGCTTCTCCGCCAACCTCATTGTTTTGGACTCTCAAGGGTTGGATATTATACTTGGTATGGACTGGTTGAGGAAGCACAATGGAGTTATTGAGTGTGCCACGAAGACGGTGAAGTTGACCAATGAAGAAGGGATCACCGTAGAATTTGAAGCATCTCAAACCGCACCAAAGCGATTGGAGTTGAATCATATGGACGGTGCCGCAATTGAGGAGATTCCGGTGGTGTGTGAATTTTTGGATGTTTTTCCGGGCGAGTTGCCAGGTATGTCACCTGATCGAGACATTGAGTTTGTTATTGATTTAATACCTGGAACTGCACCTATAGCTAAGAGGCCATATTGGATGCCCCCTATGGAATTAGCGGAGCTCAAGAAGCAAATTCAAGAGCAATTAGAGAAGGGTTTTATTCGCCCTAGCTCTTCACCTTGGGGAGCGCCCGTGCTGTTCGTGGACAAGAAGGATGGATCCCAAAGGATGTGCATGGATTACCGAGCTCTCAACGAGGTAACAATCAAGAACAAGTACACCTTGCCACGCATAGAAGACTTGTTTGATCAGATGAAGGGCGCGTGTGTCTTCTCTAAGATTGATTTGAGGTCGGGATACTTTCAAATGAAGATTAGACCATCGGACATACCCAAGACAGCTTTTAGAATACGGTATGGATCTTATGAGTACACCGTGATGTCTTTTGGATTGACAAATGCGCCTGCCTACTTTATGTACCTCATGAATAAGGTCTTCATGGAGTACTTGGACAAGTTTTTCGTGGTGTTCATTAATGATATTATGATCTACTCAAAGGATGAGAAGGAACGTAAGGAACACTTGAGGCTTATATTGCAAAAATTGAGGGAGCATCAATTGTATGCCAAGTTCAGCAAGTGTCAGTTTTGGTTGAAAGAGGTGTCATTTTTGGGTCATATAATTTTAGGAGGAGGAGTATCGGTTGACCCCGGAAAAGTGAGAGACGTGTTGAAGTGGGAACCGCCACAAAATGTCAAGGAAATAAGGAGTTTTCTTGGGATGGCTAGATATTACCGTAGATTCATCAAGGACTTTTCCAAGATAGCTAAGCCTATGATGGAGTTGCTAATGAAGGGAAAGGCGTTCCAATGGACTGAAGCTTGTCAGAATAGTTTTGAGGAGTTGAAGAAGAGGTTGACAACAACCCCAGTTTTGGTATTGCCGGATGTAAGCAAGAGTTTCGACATCTATTGTGATGCATCAAGACAAGGACTCGGGTGTGTATTGATGCAAGAAGGTCGAGTGGTCGCCTATGCATCAAGACAATTGAAGAAACATGAGCAGAATTACCCCACGCATTATTTTGAACTAGCAGCCGTGGTACACGCATTGAAGATTTGGAGACACTATATTCTTGGACATAGGTGTGAAATTTATACGGATCATAAGAGTTTGAAGTATATTTTCACACAAACGGATCTGAACTTGAGGCAACGAAGATGGTTGGAGCTCATCAAAGATTATGATTTGGGGATCAACTATCATCCGGGAAAAGCCAATATAGTGGCCGATGCTTTGAGTAGAAAAGGAGTAAGTCATCAACTCACAGTTCGAGAGTTACCATCCGAGTTATGTAAGGAGTTTGGGAGGTTGAACCTCGGATTTGTAAATGAGACGAAGGTGATGGAGTTAAACCCAACCTTGGAGCAACAAATTCGAAAGGCCCAAACCGTAGATGAAGAGATCAAGGAAATCAAGGAAAGGACTGAGGAAGGTAGAGAATTCAGATTTGATGAGGACGAACATGGTACCTTATGGCTTGGAAAGAGAATTGTTGTGCCTAATGTAAAGCATATTCGGGAGACAATATTAAAGGAGGCACATGACTCGCCTTACTCGATTCACCCCGGTTGTACGAAGATGTACAAGGACTTGAAGACTTGCTATTGGTGGGATAGCATGAAAAAGGACATAGCCGAATACGTAGCATTGTGTGATGTGTGCCAATGAGTCAAGGCGGAACATCAAAGGCCAGCCGGATTATTGCAGCCGTTGAAGATTCCGGAATGGAAGTGGGAAGAAATTGGAATGGACTTCATAGTCGGGTTACCACGTACTCAGTCCGGGTATGACTCAATTTGGGTAATTGTGGATCGTTTAACCAAGTCAGCTCATTTTGTTCCTGTGAAGACCAAATATACAGCTGCACAATTGGCCGAAATATACATGGAGCATATTTTGTGTCGACATGGAGTCCCTAAGAAGATAGTCTCGGATAGAGGTTCTGAATTTACCTCCAGGTTTTGGCAAAAATTGCATGGAACTTTGGGAACGAGGTTGAATTTTAGTTCAGCATATCATCCTCAAACGGATGGACAAACCGAGAGGACCAATCAGATTTTGGAGGACATGTTAAGAGCTTGTGCTTTAAAGCACGGGAAAAGTTGGGACAAAAGCTTGCCATACGCAGAATTTTCATACAACAATAGTTACCAAGCAAGTTTGAAGATGTCACCGTATGAAGCGCATTATGGGAGGAAGTGTAGGACACCTTTATTCTGGAATGAGGCAGGAGAAACTCAAGTATTTGGTCCGGATGTGTTGCAAGAAGCCGAAAAGCAAGTCCAAATAATTCGTGAAAACTTGAGGGCTGCCCAATCAAGGCAAAAAGGCTATGCGGACAATAGGAGAAGGAAACTAGCCTTTGAAGTGGGAGATTTTGTTTACCTCAAGGTGTCACCAATGAGGGGTCATAAGAGGTTTAACATAAAAGGAAAGCTAGCACCTCGTTATATCGGACCATTCAAGATTTTGGACAAAAGAGGAGAAGTAGCGTATAAGTTGGAGATGCCAGCTCATCTTTTAGATGTACATGATGTCTTTCATGTTTCCCAGCTCAAGAAGTGCTTGAGAGTACCGGAAGAACAAGTGCCAATGGAAGAATTGGAACTAGAGGAAGATTTGACTTACGCCGAACAACCAGTCAAAATCTCGGAAACCAAGGAGAGAGTCACAAGGAACAAGGTCATTAGATGGTGTAAAGTTCAATGGAAGCACCACACAGAAAAAGAAGCGACGTGGGAATTGGAGGATGATCTCAAGAAGGACTTTCCCTATCTCTTCTCTTCCGCATTGAATCTCGAGGGCGAGATTCATTTTAAGGGGGGTAGGTTTGTAACACCCTCATTTTCATGCATCATGCCCTACATACATTCATATACATGTTTAACATTAATCCATAACAAGAGGAACGAGTTTAAAATGGATTTGGAACAAAACCGCACTTAAAACGCAGGAAAGTGCAGACTAGTCCGGTTTCGCTGCGGACTAGTCCGATTTCTCTCTGACTAAAAATGGACTTGTCTGTTTTTGCTGCGTATTAGTCCGATTTTTGGCTCTGGAAACTTTCGGACTTGTCCGATTTTGTGCGGACTAGTCCGATGCTCCAAGAATCCTTGAAATTTTGCTAAGTCCCTGGACTTTTCCGGACTAGTCCGGTGTTCCAGCGGACTTGTCCGTTTTCCTTTCTGTTCAAATTCGGACTTGTCTGATGTTTGGCCAGACTTGTCCGATTTTCTCTCTGGACGACTTCGGACTAGTCTGGTCCTGTCCGGACTTGTCCGATATTTCGTGACTCCGAGTTGATCTATTGTTTTACGACTTGTTTCTTGGATTTCACGTTAAGTGGGCCTAGGGACGTCGTGCCTAACTCTTTTAGAGCCCGTGTGGGACTCTAAGCCGGCCTCTACTCATCCCAAACTCGAAATCCATCTAACCCTAGCCTACACCTCTATATAAACAACCCCACCCCTTGGATTGACATCTATTTGTCACTTTTCCACCCACCCAAACCCTAGTTCGTGGGGAGCCGCCATCAAGGAGGGAGGAGAAGAGCCCAAGCAAGAAGAAGAAGAGGAGGAAACGAAAGAGGATCGAGATCTCCACCAAGTTTCATCCTTCACCACCAATTCATCCCCAAGTTCATCACCAACCCTAGATCACCAAGATCCAAGTGCTACCTCCAAGTTTCTTGATTCATTGGAGTTCTAAACACCTGGTATACCTGCTATTCTCTTTTCCTTACATGAATTCAACCCCTAATCTCCAAATTCACGTCAATCTAGAAAACCCTAATCTGCTGATCTCGTCAAGTGCGGACTTGTCCGGTCCCTAACGGACTAGTCCGATCTTCCTAGTTAAATTGTGTTGAATTAATTCTAAAGTTTGATCTAATCAACTCCAAACCTCTATAAACTTGTTAAAATCTATTAAAACTAGTTAGTGATCATTAAAAGCAATCTATTAACAAGTTCTACCTTGCATTTGCATTAATCATGCATGTCATGTCATATTGAGTAATATTTGTGCACCCTTTGATTGTGCTTCTTGTCTTGTATGTTTATTGTGTGGATTAGACGGATTTGCGCTAGAGAGTGCCGCGGAGGATCTCCAGCACCAAGAGTTTGAAGGCTTTGGCCCTAATCTACAGCAAGAGCAAGGCAAGTGTCCTTGAAGCATATTGATCCTGTTTTAAAATAAATGTTTTTTTGCAAACTGCATGCTTGTGTCAATTTGATGGGAATCCTATGGTAGGAAGTTGACTAGATTTGTTAACCACCCTTGTCACCTAGAATTTATGGTAGAAAGAGTCGGGAAGGACTTTTACCTTTTTGCTTCGCTTAATTAATTGGGATGGAAAAACAACACTACACATTTAATTATGTATTAAAGATATTCTGGTTAATGTGAACTGGTCAATATGATATGGTAATGGGTGATCTAAGCAAGCCTGGTATGTGGATGGGTTGGATGTTATGGTGGTTTGCTTGCTTTAGATCTAAGGATCGGTTCATGCGAGAATAAGCCAAGACTACAGTACCACCACGAGGCCAAGTATGGGTGCGGCGTAGCTGATTAATTAGGGCTTTGCTAGTGCTGTTTGGACCATTGTGGATGCTCGGGGAAGGGGTAGTCGGATTGGGTTTGTTGATGATTGGTGGGACTACCCTGGGATCCGAATGGCTCAAGAGGGGGCCTTTGGTTGAAGATGTGCTCTGCGGGAGGCATCGCGGTGAAACCTCAATGGGGTCTAAATAGGCTAGTAATCCCTTTGTAAAGGCTATTTTGTGATCTCTTGGCCACACACCAACGGAAGTGTGTAATGTGACCGACGGGTCATGGGCATAAGGGAGATTCTTAGTCGCCGAAAGGTGATAAAATCACGAACACGTGGGTAAAGAGGTACAAACTCTACAGAGTTAAATAAAACTATCATGATAGTCGTGCTCCCGGTTATGAGCACCTGGACAACTTCCATGATTAGAGGGAATTTGGTATTGGAATGGTTATGGTTTGGTAATGGTTATGGATTTAATTTCTGGTATTGAATATGATTACTGGTAAATGGTGAAATCTGGAATTATGGATGAAGATGGTGAATTATGGACTAGTATTATGATATTACTTATGACTATGATGGGTTGTTTCACATACATATAATATATTGCTTTTCAAATGTTTTAATGTACTTTTCAGCACTTTGCCATTATTATTGTCATCATTTGAATCAGCCACATGTCATACTTTCCACACTTGCTGAGTACGACATGTACTCACTCTTGCAATCCCCCCCAACAGTTGTAGGTCAGGATTGGGAGTTTAATGGTGAAAATGCGGAGCTCTAGGCCGTGTCTACCGTCAGCTTTGTCTGTGGTGTTGATTGGAGCTGCGCATATATACCTTATCGCTTATGCTGCTTAGTTGCTTAGTTTGCTTAATTAGTTTATTTCCGCTGCATTAGTTGAACTTGTCATAAATATTCATTAGAGCTTGTATTCGAGGATAATCTGGTTTGTGTAATAAAATTTGATAATTAATCTTGTTTTGTGGTAATTTTCTGTATACTCTTTTGTGATTGCACTCGTGTATGTGTGATGAACATCCTGGGCACACATATGCGTTAGCTTGGTTCATTTTTTAGAACCGGGCATCACACAGGTAAGCCAACCCCCTTGTTCGGCCGACTAGGGGAAAGAGCCATTTTGGCTCTCTCTCCTCCAACGGCTACATTTGGTTCCCTAGTGACCGTTAGGGATTGCACACTATAAATTGTGGTCGTGAGGTGCTCTTCTCCTCATAGTTCACCTCATTTCATACCTCCCCAAAGTAACTCTTGCTCACATTGTTTTCTTGCTCTTCATTGAAATACTCTTGCTCAAAATCCAACTCAAAAAGATTTACTTTTGTTTGCATTTGCAATTTTCTCTCAAGTTCTTCAAGGGAAAATTCGTTGGGGTTTTGCTTTCACTAACATCACCTCTTTCGAGTTTTTGCCTTGTTGTGTTCTTGCTTGTAGTGGCCATGAACGGGGTGAAGAGGTTGTTTGGAAAGAGAAATGAGGCTTCAATCCCAAGCCATGGTGGAGACTCAAGTGCATGCCCCTCTTCCGTTGTTACACCAAGTTCATGGAGGAGAAGTGTAGGAGAGGACACTCCCATGGGTGAGAGGAGCAATCCTCATCAACTTCTTCAGGACGACGACCTCGACATCCAAAGTGAAGTTGAAGATCAAGCACGCAAGCTCCTCCAAGATCGTGAGTTTTCTCAAACAAAAGCTTATGATCCGGATTTGATCTCCAAAATAGGTATGGATTCCGAATTCTTTTCCATTTGCCGTGCATTAGGATGGGAAACTTTGCTCACATAGATGAGAAAGGTTCACGCCTTCTCTCCATACAGTTCCTTTGCACACTCAAGATAGGATTTGATGGTATTACTTTTAGATTATTTCCATAAGAATACAACATCCTATGGAAACAATTAAGTGAAATCCTAGGCTTCTATAAACGTTGTTTGCTAGATTTAGACGCTTTGCCTAAGTTTAACAAACAAAGTTTTTGGCAAGATTTAACTAGTGAGGTCAGATGTAGTGTACCTAGGAATAGCCACTTGCACAACCCTACTTTACGCTTCATGCATAGATCATTTGTACAAATGTAGGAGGCTAACCATGGATCTCCTTCCCATCGAGGAAGCTGAAAGAAGTAGTGTCTCCGGCAGGGTAACTAGAAGTCGTACAAGGAGCGCGGCCATGCCACCGACAATCTCCACGGTCCATGAGTATGAAGAGGAAGGGAACCCAATGGGTGATGCACCCAGATGGACTCAACCTCCTTCGTATGAGACCGAAGGTCAGTCTTGGCATGGATTTCCAGGTGCTACATGGGAGACACCCCTATCCACTTCAATCTCTAGCAGCTTGCCTCCAATATCTATGAGAAGATGTCATTCCACTTCGGCTAGAAGTCATCGTGACTATAGCCATGGAATGACGGTCTTCTCTAGATGTATGGAGGAGCTTGAAGTAAGGATGGGTGACATCTACAACACTCTCCAAGGGCATGTTCAAGGTACCCAAGACTGGCAACAACACATGGATGCTCAATTCACCAACTTCAACTCCACGCTACAACAACAAGCCAATCTTGCGGCATACTTCTGTCATCAAGGGTTTAACCCTCATCACGGAGGTGAGTGAAGAACAAGCTTGGGGGAGGACCCCACTTGAGGTAAATTGTATCAACCCCTTTGCATATTTATTTTCAACTTACCCATCTTCCGCCTTGCACTTAAAAAAATAAATATAGGATAGTTTTACTTTCAATAAAATAAATGATTTGCGGTAAGAATGGTTTGGAATTCACATAGATGAAATGATGAATAGTTGCCCTGTTTCAATTTTCCTAAGTCCCTAGTTTACAACTTACTACTCTCCAACATTGTGACACCCGGCTCCGAAAATAAACCAAGCGAACGTATATGTGTGTCCGAGACGTTCAACACACATACACGAGTGCAATCACAAAAGGATATACAGAACATTTCCACATAAAAAGATTTATTAAGCACTTTTATTACATAATTCATCCTCGAATACAAGCTCTAATGATTATTAAGGACAAGTTTGAACTAATGCAGCGGAAATCATCTAATTTAAGCAAACTAAGCAGCTAAGAAAATAAGCATAAGGGATAGCGCAACTCTAATCAACACCACAGACAAAGCTGACAGCAGACACGGCCTAGAACTCCGCATTATCATTGTTATACTCCCAATCCTGACCTGCAACTGTTGGTGGAGGAATTGCAAGAGTAAGTACATGTCGTACTCAGTAAGTGTGGAAAGTATGACATGTAGATGATTCAAATGACGAATATAATAATGGCTAAATGCTAAAAAGTACATTAAAACATTTGAAAAGCAATATATTATATGTATGTGAAGTAAACCCATTATAAACCATAATTGAAAAAATAGTACCAGTCCATATTCGATATTCATCATCCATTATACCAGATTTCACCATTACCATTAATCATATCCAATACAAGAATTTAATCCATAATCAGCCATAACCATATTATCAACCATAACCAGTACCAAATCCAATTTCCTCTAATCATGGAAGTTGTCCAGGTACTCATAATCAGGAGCACGACTATCATGATAGTTTTAATAGACTCTGCAGATTTTGTACCACTTTACCCATGTGTTTGTGATTTCATCACCCGTCGACGACTAAAGGGAAACCTCCATTATGCCAAAACACTACCATTGGTGTATGGCCAAGAGATCACAAAATAGCCTTTACAAAGGGACTACTAGCGTGTATGGACCTACTAAGGTTTCACCGGTGGCGATGTCTCCCACTGAGCACATCTTCAACCAAGGGCCCCCTCTTGTGCTATTCAGATCCTAGGGAGTCCTGCCAACCATATCCAAACCCAATCCGACTCCCCTTCCCCGGTGCGCCAAATGAACCATGCAATACTAGAAATACCCTAATTAATCAGCTACAACGCACTCATATTTGGCCTTGTGGTAGCACTATTGTCCTGACTTATTCTCACATGATCCGATCCTTAGATCTAAAGCAAGCAACCACCATATCGACCAACCCAATCCACAAACCATGTTTGCTTAGATATCCCAAATCCCATATTACCATATAACCATGTTCATCAATTTACATCATCCATTAATTCATAGTTTCGCCATTTGTTTGTTTTCCCATCCTAATTAATTGGAGCAAAGCAAAAAGTCCTTTCTGACTCTCTACCATGTATTCCAGGTGACAAGGATGGTTAAACAAAGCTAGTAAACTTCCTACCATAGGATTCCCATCCAATTGACACAAGCATGCAGTTTTGCAAACAAAACATTTATTTTAAAAACTAGATCAATATAGTCAAGGACACCTGCCTTGCTCCGACGGGTTGGGTTGCTCAAGCGCTTCGATGTCTTGGTTCTGGAAATCCTCGTACAGGGCCTCTTGAGCATATCCCTCTACTCGTGATCACACACACAAGGGAATACATATAAATCAACACAATACACACTATTAATCAACATGCAAATGACATGAATGCATGCAAAGTTAAATAATTAATTAGCTATAGTTGTTTATTAATTAGATGCAACTAGTTCATACGTGTTCAAGCGAGTTTACGGGGGCTTTAGTGAGAATTAATATTGCTGAAATTAAATAGACGGTGCAACTACGATTAAACTCCAATTATTTGATCTAATACGTCGCTAAAATTCGTGTCGAAAAACAAATCCTACCGTAGATGCGACGGCTTCGAAGGTCGCTGGATGAAGGCGTAGCGTAGACGAAGTAGATGGCGTAGCAATCCTCCGGCGGTACGACGACGGTGGTGCGACAATATCCGGCGGACGATGGCACCTTCCTCTTTTTCTTCTTCCTCCTTTTTTCTTCTCTCTTTCTTTCTGACGGCGCAACCTTTGTTGTCTCTTTTCTAACGACGCTAGGGCTTTTCCTCTACTCTGACGGCGTTGTGATCGATTGCTTCGGTGGAAAAAATACGGAACCTTCGGTGGTTTTTATAGGCGGCGAAGACCGAGAGTCCTGGAGCGGCACGCGCGACTGAGTCGCAACCGACTCGACGCTGGCCCTGGGTCCTGGCAGGCATGCGCGCGTTCGACCCGGCCGCGATGCGGGGTGCACGAGTGGGGGGGCAGGCTCGGTCCCGTTGGGCGTGGAGCGCCGCGCTTGGGCGCGGTTCCAACCGAGTCACTCGGTTCCTGGCCTGCGGCCAGGCTAGGTTTGAGTTTCATTTTTTTTTCTATTCGTTCTGCAGTCAGGGTGTGCGGTCATAGGTCTACTTACGTAGCCTGTTTCCTACGTGCAGCTAGTGCTGCTGATCTCAGGTAGATTGACTCTTGTTGTTTTTTTTCTTTTTTTCCATATTATTTGTCTATTATTTATTTATTTTACTTAATTAATATTTATTTATTCTTTCTTTTCATTTATTATTATTTATTATGCATATACATATTTTCTATCTTTTATTATTCTTATTTTTCTTTCTTTTATCACTTTTCTTTAGCGTGCGGCGATGCTCTTTGTGCGGTTCATGATCAGACTAGTGGTTGATCCTATATTCATTATTTATACATCTGATTTGTGAAGTGTTAAAATACATCAAACTATAGGATACCGAACTAGTCCGTTTAATACCGGACAGGTCCGTTCCGGTACAGAGAGGTATATCGGACAAGTCCGGTGTCGTGTCGGACAAGTCCGGAGTTGATAGTAAGAGACTTCAGACTAGTTTGTTGTTGTAACGGACAAGTCCATGGCGAAGGGAAATTTGATAAAGTCTGGTTTGTGCATACCGGACTAATCCGGTATTGTACCGGGAAGTCCGTTGTTGTCCAGTGAAGGCATTCGGACTACTCCGTAATTGTCCAGACTAATCCAGTGCCTGAATCAATTTTTAGTTGCATCTTTATTTTTACGTTTGTTCCTTTTTATCCTACTTAATTCTTTTTTCATGAGTTCATCATATAATTAAACTATTATATTTTTTATATATACCTTTAGTTTCATTTACTTCTTTTATCTCATATTTATTATGGAAAATAGATTACTTTTGGCATCTTTATTTTGGTAACAAATTTTCAATGCTTGAGGATGAATGCAAAATGCAATATGAGATGCATATATTTTATAATTTTTTTTATAAAAACAGTTTCTTCCTAATATTAACTCTAAATTCCCATTTATGTTTTTAGTTTGTCAAAACTCGAAAATCAGGGTTTTACAATTCTACTCCCCTAAAATGAATCTTGCCCTCGAGATTCGGATGGGATGAAGAAGAGATTTGGAAATAAAAATTCTAAATTCCATTTTTCATTTGAATTAGCCAAATTTTGAAATTTTGGGATGTTACAATCTGCCCCCCTTAAAAGGAATCTCGCCCTCGAGATTCGAACGGATTAAAGAAGAGATGAGAAAATCCTTGATAACATCTTCACACTCCCATGTAGCTTCTTCTGGGGTTATGAATATTTTTGTAGTGACAATCTTCCACAGAAGTAGAGACAGGAATGAAGATAAAAGGAATCCCAACCTATATGCATGCATCAAGGTATATGATCCTAAACAACTAGCTATGCAAGCTTATATGGATATGGCAACGCTAAAACATCCCACAATACTCTACTAAGCACACAATCAAACATTACATAGCAACCAACGCACCAAACAAATCACAACGTTTCCTGATGTGCTCTAAAGTGTCCATTTTATCGAGGCCGCGTCCTACGACGAACATGTGGCTCTGATACCAATTTGTGACACTCGGTTCCGAAAATGAACCAAGTGAATGCATATGTGTGCTCAGGACGTTCAACACACATACACGAGTGTAGTCACAAAAAGATATACAGAAAATTTCCAAAGAACAAGATGTATTAAACACTTTTATTACACAATTCAGAATATCCTTGAATACAATCTCTATTGATTAGTAAGGACAAGTTTGAACTAATACAACGGAAATCATCTAATTTAAGCAAACTAAGCAACTAAGCAAATAAGCATAAAGAATAGCGTAGCTCCAATCAACACCACAGGCAAAACTGACGTCAGACAAGGCCTAGAACTCCGCATTATCATTGTTATACTCCCAATCCTGACCTGCAACTGTTGGTGGGAGAATTGCAAGAGTGAGTACATGTCGTACTCAGCAAGTGTGGAAAGTATGACATGTAGACGATTCAAATGACGAATATAATAATGACTAAGTGCTGAAAAGTATATTAAAACATTTCAAAAGCAATATATTATATGTATATGAAGTAAACACATCATAAACTATAATTAATAACATAGTACCACTCCATATTCCATATCCATCATCTATTATCCCAGATTTCACCATTAACATTAATCATATCCAATATCAGAATATAATCCATAACCAGCCATAACCATATTATCAACCATAACCAGTACCAAATCCCAATTTCCTCTAATCATGGAAGTTGTCCAGGTGTTCATAACCGGGAGCACGGCTATCATGATAGTTTTAATAGACTCTGCGGAGTTTGTACTACTTTACCCACGTGTTTGTGATTTTGTCACCCGTCAGCGACTAAAGGGAAACCTCCATTATGCCAAAACACTACCATTGGTGTATGGCCAAGCGATCACAAAATAGCATTTACAAAGGGACTACTAGCATGTACGGACCTACTGAGGTTCCACCGGTGGCGATGTCTTCCATTGAGCACATCTTCAACCAAGGGCCCCCTATTGTTCTATTCGGATCAAAGGGAGTCCCGCCAACCATATCTAAACTCAATCCGACTCCCCTTCCCCGGTGCGACAAATGATACATGCAATACTAGCAATACCCTAATTAATCAGCTATGTCGTACCCATACTTGGCCTCGTGGTGGCACTGTTGTCCTTGCTTATTCTCGCATGAACTGGTCCTTAGATCTAAAGCAAGCAAACCACCATATCGACCAACCCAATCTACAAACCATGCTTGCTTAGATCTCCCAAATCTCATATTACCATATAACCATGTTCATCAATTTACATCATCCATAATTCATAGTTAGGCCATTTGTTTGCTTTCCTGTCCCAATTAATTGGAGCGAAGCAAAAAGTAAAAAAGTCATTCCTGACTCTCTACCATTTATTCTAGGTGACAAGGATGGTTAAATAAAGCTAGTAAACTTCCTACGATAGGATTCCCATCAAATTGACACAGGCATGCAATATTGCAAATAAAATATTTATTTTAAAATCCTCGTACACGGCCTCTTGAGCACGTCCCTCTACTCGTTATCACACATACAAGAGAATACATACAAATCAGCACGATGCACACATATTAATCAACATGCAATTACATGAATGCATGCAAAGTTCAATAATTAATTAACTACGGTTGTTTATTAATTAGATACAACTAGTTCATACGTGTTCATGTGAGTTTACGGGGGTCTTAGTAAGAATTAATGTTGCTGAAATTAAATAGACGATGCAACTACGATTAAACTCCAGTTATTTGATCTAATACGTCGCTAAAATTCGTGTCAAAAACTATAGATGTGACGGCTTCGAAGGTCGCGGGACAAAAGTGTAGCGTAGATGAAGTAGATGACGCAGCGGTCCTCCGACAATACAACAACGGCAGCGCGACGTTCTCCGGCGTACGACGGCACCTTCCTCTTTTTCTTCTTCTTCCTCATTTTTTTCTTCTCTCTTTCTTTCCGGCGGTGCAGCCTCTGTTCTCTCTTTTCTAACGGCGCTAGGGCTTTTTCCTCTGCTCTGGCAGCCCTGCGATCGATTGCTTCGGTGAAAAAAATATGGAGCCTTCGGTGGTTTTCATAGGCGGCTAGGACCAAGAGTCCTGGAGCGGCACGTGTGACTGAGTCGCAACTGACACGGCGCTGGCCCTCGGCCCCTGGCACGCGTGCGAGCGTTCGACCCGGCCGCCGTGCGGGGCGCACGAGTGGGCGGGCTGGCTCGTTCCAGTCGGGCATAGAGCGCCGCGCTTGGGCACGGTTCCAACCGAGCCACTCGGTTCCTGGCCTGCGGCCAGGCTGGGTGACTTTCAATTTTTTTTCTATTTGTGCTGCGGTCAGGGTGTGCGGTCATAGTTCTACTTAAGTAGCCTGGTTCCTACGTGCAGCTAGCGCTGCTGATCTTAGGTAGATTGACTCTTGTTGTTTTTTTTCTTTTTTCCATATTATTTGTCTATTATTTATTTGTTTTACTTAATTAATATTTGTTTATTCTTTCTTTTCATTTATTATTATTTATTATGCATATACATATTTTCTATCTTTTATTATTCTTATTTTGCTTTCTTTCATCACTTTCCTTTTGCGTGCGGCGAGACTTTTTGTGTGGTTCATGATCAGACTAGTGGTTGACTCTATATTCATTATTTATACGTCCGATTTATGAAGTGTTAAAATACATCTGTCGGTACCCTACGTACCGGGTACCCCACGATACGGCAAGAAGTGCAAGAAAGTTCCACCCGTCAGAACTGAAGGCCCTTGCAGGTCCCACATGTCATGTTGCACCGGACCCACTCCCCTCACATGGCTGGCTCCCGGGCTAACACGTGTAAAATAAAACCGGAACAAGACTTCCAACCAAGGGAAGCTCCGACGACTACACATGTACAACAGCCCCAGACCTAGCCCCCGCCAGAGAGGAGCTCCAGTACCGACACGTGTACAGCAATCCTGGACCTACCCTCCCGCAAGGGAAAGCTCCGGATCTGCCAAGTGTGGAGCCTTCGGACCTTAGTCACCAACAAAATAACAAGCCGATCATCACCATTACAGACATTCAAGGATGGTTAAAATGGCAGTTACAAGGTCTGATAATGTATCATTAATGCCATATTAATGACACAAGATCAGTGCACCGTTAATAGGGGTAACGCTGCCATGAAGGCACGTTACCACACTATTAATTATACTTAATACTCTTTAGACAGTGTATTAGGTCATTAAGCACGCCAGGACCACATGTCGGGCCAGGCCAGCTTTGTAACGGTCAGTCCTTAAAACTATAAAAGAGCTGCACCGCACGAACATGGGGACAACTGGATTCTGATCCAGGCTATTGCGACCTGACCCTAGCGAATGCACTCACTCAATACAATTACACAAAACCCGTGGAGTAGGGTGTTACGCTCAGGCGGCCCGAACCACGTAAATCTCTGAGGTCACCATCTTGATATTGATCTCTTGGTGCCCCAACCAAAAAAGAATCTCCGCGGGCTGCTTCTCAGCGGATCCGGAGGAAGTGTCGTATTCAACACTTTGACATTTGGGACGCCATGTAGGGGGAGTCCCAAAATCACAAGATGTTGCATTCAGCTGTTGTATCATCCAACGGCAATTGTGTTGAACGACCTGCTCGAGGCAAGCCCTCCAATGTTCAGCAGCCAGCAAGTGTCAATGCTCCGGCAGGCACTGTAGCACCATCTGTTCCACCAAACAATGCCGATCAACGAGATGGGGCATCTGCGTTGATCATCGCATTAGCAAACAACAACCCTGAGCACATGCTCATTGCTGCGCGAGCTCTTCTTATACGTCCACCACCTCCAGGTGCACCCCAAGGTGCTATGGAGCAGTGGAGGGCTGATGTCGACCATCTGGTCGCAGCTTTGGCTACAGGCATCAGCAACCAAGGTCCTCCTCCTTCTGGGCGAGCACCTTCACAACAACGGACCCTGTCTGACCGGCTTGGTCCACAAGCCTCTCAACAAAGGAGACGTGTTGCCTCCCAGCAGGTGACTTCATTGCCCCCCGGGGCGTGAAGCACCCATACCATCACTAGGATTCCGACTCATGACCTGGGGTCGGAACTAGATCGCCGTTACCGGCAACAGGACGGCCGAGTCCATATCGAGCGCGCTCGCGAGAGGCGAGAAGCTCGAGACAACTCTGCTCCTCAAGGAGTAGGAGGAGGTTGTTCTGCCCTGGCCATACATTTACGCATGGTCAGATGGCCACATAAGTTCTGGCCTCATTTGCTAGAAAATTTCGATGGGATAGTCAACCCGCCGAATTTCTTCAAATCTACTCAACTGCCATATTGGCGGCGGGAAGTGATGACGCTATGATGGCCAATTACTTCCCAGTGGCCTTGACCGGGACTGCAAGGTCCTGGTTCATGAGTCTTCCACCCAACCCCATTAATAGTTGGGCGGAACTATTCCAGCAATTCACTGCCAACTTCGGGAGCTCCTATACCCGACCCGACACTTAATTGGACTTGTTTGTTGTAAAGCAAACGTCGGGGGAATCGCTACGGTCCTTCATCCAACAATTCTCTTAGGTACGAAATACCATTCTTTCTATCTCGAGCTCTCCTGTTATTGTTGCATTCAGATAGGGTGTTCGAGATAAGAAGATGCTAGAGAAGCTGGCTATTAAAGAAGTTACCAGCATCACGGAACTCTTTAGCCTAGCTGACAAATGCGCTAGATCTGTGGAGGGCCATGAAATGCACTCCAAGCCAGCTCCGGAGGCTAACCAGAAGTCCTCCAAAACTGAAGCCGCTACCTCCGATAGTGGTAAGAAGAAGAAGAAGCCCAACGGCAAAAAGAAGTCGTTAGCCGGTGCTCTAGCTGCTGCTGCTGCTGCTGCAGCCCCTGGAAGCCGGGGGCCACTCCCCGAGAAGCGACCTCGTCCTTCATCAGAAGACGGCAACAGTTCCATAGCATGGTGTCCGATTCACAAGACGAATTGGCACAGCTTGGAAGAGCGTCGGGAGGTCCAGAACCTTGCCGAGCGCTACAACAAGCACCGAGAAGAAGCTCCTTTCCATCAAACGGAAGGAAAACAAAAGTCGACGAAGTTCCGACTGAAGAGGAGCTGGGTTTCCAGGACCCTAAAAAGGTCTTTAAAGTCGTTTACAGCACTTTCAACGACGACTCCGACGCCTCCGACAACAAACATCGAAAAACCCTAAAAACCATCTATGGTGGTTCTTGGGACATCACCTCTCGTCGCATCCTCAGGACAATGCAATGGGACATTGCCATGGTAGCTCCTGCTGCTAAGACAGAACCACATCGGAAGTAGATGGATACACCCATCATTTTCGATGCTTCGGACTGCCCCCAAAACATGATCGGGGCTGGTCAACTCCCATTGATGGTGTCACCCACCATTAACGATATCCAAATCCACCATGTAATGGTGGACGGAGGTTCCGGGCTAAACCTTATAGGCCTCGAAGCTTTCGTTAAGCTTCAGCTCCGGCCTTCGGACCTTCGCCCGTCTCGACCTTTTTCCGGAGTAGGTCCGGGAACCATTACTCCTCTTGGTTCCATTGTACTCCCAGTGACCTTCGGGACCCGGGAGAAAAACAGAACCGAGAAATTGATCTTTGACGTAGCGCAGATCAGTCTGCCTTTCAATACCATTCTGGACAGGCCAACTTTATACAATTTTATGGCTACTGCCCATTATGGTTATTTGGTGTTGAAGATGCCAACACCTACGGGCGTTCTCTGGATCCGTGGAGATTGTACCGCAGGAGTCACTGCACTAGAGGAACTCTATGCGCTTACCACAGCACAAGAGGAAGCATCCGGTAAGGAGCCAGCTGCGAATCCTCCAAGCATTTGTCACAAAGGCTCTACCTCCGCACCTCGAGTGCAACCAAGCGGCGACGCCGACATTCCCGTCAAAGTCGTCCAAATCGGTTCCGATGCTGCTCACACTACCTGTATATCGAGTGGTCTGAACAACAAATAGGAACTCGCGCTCATCACTTTCCTTCGGGCTAAGGTCGACGTGTTTGCCTGGCAACCGTCACAAATGTTTGGGATCCCTAGGGAGGTGATTGAGCACAATCTAAAGATTTACCCAGACGCTCGACCTATACACCAGAAGCCCCGAAAGCAATCCATTGACCGAAAAAACTTTATCCGACAGGAAATCAAGAAGTTGCTCGAAGCTGGATTCATCCGGGAAGTCTTCCATCCAAAATGGCTGGCAAACCCAGTTGTTGTACCCAAGGCCGGTGGGAAGCTTCGGATGTGTATCGACTACACCACCTTAAATAAGCCATGTCCAAAAGATCCATTTCCACTACCTAGAATAGATCAGATAGTGGATTCCACCTCCGGGTGTGAACTACTGTGTTTCTTATATGCATATTCTGGATATCATCAAATCCAAATGTCTAAGGAAGATGAAGAGCATACTGCCTTCATAACAGTAGATGGATTGTATTGTTATACTGCCATGCCATTTGATCTTAAAAATGTTGCTTGAACATTTGTGCCAGCCATGTACAAAACCTTTGGAGAGCTAATTAGGGACTTGGTGGAGGTTTATGTTGATGACATCGTCGTGAAGATCAAAAACAAGGAGTCACTCCTTGACAACTTACAAGCCATCTTCGACAAGTTGCGCACTATACGCACCAAGCTGAACCCGGACAAGTGTGTCTTTGGGGTTAACTCCGGAAAGCTTTTGGGGTTCTTGGTGACTCATCGAGGAATCGAAGCAAATCCGACGAAGATCAAGGCTATAGAAGAAATGCGGCCCCCAACCCAAATTAAAAATGTCCAAAAGTTGATTGGATGTCTAGATGCGCTCAGCCGGTTTATATCAAGACTGGCAGAACGAGCGCTACCCTTTTTCAAACTCTTGTGGAAGTCCACACCATTTCATTGGTCTGAAGAAGCAGAAAAGGCGTTTCAAGAGCTAAAGCAACTCCTCACCACACTACCAATCCTGGTAGCTTCGAACCCTAGTGAGCCTTTACTGCTTTACATTTCGGCAACTACAGAGGTTGTCAGTATGGTCCTGGTCGCGGAAAGACTGGAGCCATCCCCAATTCAGGAGTCTAGACCCCTCCAGGAGGGTCCCGAGCTACCTGAAGACGAGTCTAGGTACCAACCCTCAAGCACAAATCCTTAAGACGAGATGTTGGAGGATCAATCTCCTTCAAATGAAGGAGTAACTGCTACTGAACAAGAAGATCCAGACCCCTCTGGGAGGGTTCGGGTCATTCTAGAAGAAGCTCTAGGTTCCTTCGGTAGGGACCAGGAAATCCCAGAAGAAGGTCCGGACCCCTCCGGGAGGGTCCGGGTAGATGAGGAGGAAGCTTCGGGCCCCTCCGGGAGGGTCCGGACAGTCCAACACACCTTGTACTTCATTAGCGAAGTACTCCACGACGCCAAGACAAGATACATTTAGGTGCATAAACTGCTTTACGCAGTTCTTATCGCCTCAAGAAAGCTTCGTCATTACTTCCAAGCCCACGAAATATCAGTGGTAACTTTTTTCCACTACGTGCAATTTTGCATAACCTCAATTCTTCTGGGAATATTGCAAAGTGGGCAGCGGAGCTGGTAGAATTCGATCTAGAACTCGTGTCGAGACAAGCAATTAAAAGTCAAGCCTTGGCTGACTTTTTGGCGGAATGGACTCCTTCTCCATCAAACCCTGGGGGCCACAGTGAGCAGAAACCAGAGCTCAAAATTCTAATATTCACTGAGCCTCACTGGACCCTCTACTTCGATGGCTCCATGCAGAAACAGGGGGCCGGAGCTGGAATCCTTCTCCTAGCTCCGACCGGAGAGAAGGTCAAGTACATGGTACACCTTGATTTCAAGGCAACCAACAATATGGCGGAGTATGAAGCTCTCATTTATGGACTCAAGGTGGCACTATCTTATGGTGTAAAACAACTGTTGGTGAAGGGAGATTCACAAGTCATCATCAAACAAGTGAAAGGTGAATGCTCCTGCAATAATTCTCAATTAGCTGCTTATCTCTTTGAAGTCCAGAGGCTTCAGAAGGACTACGAAGTCCTGGATCTCCATCATGTTCAACGCCTTCATGACTCCGAAGCTGATGAACTCTCGACGAAAGCCTCAACCAGAGCTCCGAATCCTGACGGAATCTTCGTCCCCAGGTTATCAAAACCAATAGCTCAGCCTTCCAAACTGAGCGAAGGGGGCGAGATCAGCACCTCGAAGCTGGCGGTCCCGGTGGCCCTGTTACCATGGCGTCCACCAAGGGTCGTAGGTCATGTCGGAAGCTCCGAGCAACCCAGCATGCAAGACTCAGAAGCTCAAGTTAGCTCTGATGCATGGATCTCGGAGATCCGGAGCTACTTGAAAGACAATATTCTCCCTGAAAACAGCGTATCCGCTGACCGGATTATTAGATTGGCTAAAAGATACACGTTGGTAGAAGGGGATCCCTACCGACGTGGTGCCAATGGCATCCTAATGCGGTTCATTGCAAGGGAAGAGGGCCGCGATCTCCTCGTGGAAATCCATGGAGGCGAGTGCGGGAACCACGCATCTTCTTGCACGCTGGTCGGTAAAGATTTCCGGCATGGCTTTTACTGGCCTATAGCACTCCAGGATGCGGTTGAGCTAGTAAAGAAATGTGAAGCATGTCAGTTCCATGCAAAATAGATTCACACACCAGCTCAATCACTACAAATGATACCTCCTACATGGCCATTCGCTGTGTGGGGCATGGATATCTTGGGACCTTTCCCATAAGCCGTCGGAGGTTACAGGTTCCTATATGTCACCATCGACAAGTTTACCAAGTGGTCGGAAGCAACTCCAGTAGTAACAATCAACAAAGAATCATCAATCAAGTTCTTGAAGTCCATTATATGCAGATTTGGAGTTCCAAACAAAGTCATAACTGACAATGGAACTCAATTCACAAGTGCTGCATTCCAAGAATATTGCGAAGACCTCGGCATTCAACTTAGCTACGCTTCAATAGCCCATCCAACAAGCAATGGCCAAGCCGAGAGAGCAAATGCAAAAATTTTAAAAGGACTCAAGACGTGCACATATGAGTGCTTGAAAAAACACGGGGCTAACTGGATTGAAGAGCTTCCATAAACATTATGGGCAAATAGGACAACACCTAACTGGTCAACCAAGGAAACTCCATTCTTCCTGGTGTACAGAGCTGAAGCAGTCCTTCCTCCGAAGATCACCTTGGGGTCACTCTGGGTCCAGACCTTTGATGAAGCCATGCAGGACCAGCTCCGGCGTGAAGACCTTGACCCATCGACGAGGGAAGGTGTCGAGCAGCTCTAGTGCTACCATCAAATGCATGTGCGTGACCGACAGCTTGAAGAAGGCGACCTGGTGCTCCGAAAGATTCTAACTCGTGAAGGGATGAACAAACTTTCCCCCAGCTGGGAGGGTCCCTTCCGAGTCATTAAAGTATCCCGACCAGGGTGCGTTCGCTTGGCAACTGAGGATGGGATCTCACTTCCCAATCCTTGGAACATCGAGCACCTCCATAAGTTTTATGCTTAGAATCACAGAGGTGAGTCTTTAATTACACACAATGCATGTTGTAGAGTCATTATACAGAGTCGAGCAAGTCCGCCAGGAGAACATCCGGACCCCTCCGGGAGGGTCCGGGAAGTTCAAGTAACTCTTGACACAGTCACAACACTAAAAGTGTAACTACTTGCTCTGGGCTAGCACAAGATGTATAGCACATTTAGCTTGGTCCAGCACCCTAAGTGTGTCCTTGTCTCCCCTGTAATCCGGACCTATAATGAAAGGCATTGTTGTGTGAAAACAGACTCCACGTGCATTTACCTTGTGTACAAGGCTCAATATATCAAATTATTTTGACCCCATTTGTCTATAATGAAGTTGTGCAAATCTTTTTTAGCTTTGTTCCAAGTAATTCACATGCATTACAAGCCTTATTGATAGTCTTTTTGGATCTTAACAATGCTACATAGTCTACTTGCCTGAACACCAAGCCAACATAGGTCCGGAGTGTGCTATCGACCTAGCCTGGTCCTGCACCCTAAGTACGCCACTCTACCTACACCCCGGCAGGCCTCAGTAGGGTGAGTACTAAAAAGGCATGTAGATCTAGGAAGATTCTATCAAAATGTTTGTTATCATGTTGAGTTTCTTCGGATCTAAAGTTCAAATAAGAATAATAAGCCATAACCAATTTATAGACAAGAGGACGAATTTTACTTTTTCTCTTGCCTTTAATGTGCAGGAAAAGCAAAAATTCATAGCGATGATGGACGACGCTGGAGCTACTAAGCTCCGACATCTCCGAAGATAGGTCCGCCGTCAACATCTAATATGTTGACGCCGGAGCTACCAAGCTCCAACCATTCCAGGGGGCCTGTCTTCGACGCTTCAAAATTGAAGACTTCAACATACTGTCATAACCTTTGGTACATGTACACACCTCAACTGTACACATGTACCAGGGGGCCAACTAGACACGACACAGTATATTGAAGACAAAGTGAAATTCAAGGCAAAAAGAAGGATTTCATTAATCAGAAGAACTTGATTACAAAATTGAGATTATAAGGGACAATGGGAGAAAAGTCCTAGCCACTGGAGGATCTAGGTCCTATGGAAAAATGAAGCAACCTTCTCAGCAGTTTCTTGGACACTAGCCCTGGCGGCATCCTCCTCCTCCGCGATGATTCCATCAAAGACCGGATCAAGGGAGAACCGGGGGTCTCGGCTCCGTAACATGCCAAGACAAACTCAGCGATGTTCTTGGCCAAGGATTTACCCTCCGTCTCCAGTTGATTTGCGATGACATCACCCATCGCGTCGAGTTTGCTGCCAGCAGAGCCAAGTGCCGCTAGCGTCTGGTCCAGCTCCTACGTCGGGTTCTTTGGGCGTACTGGACTAAAACCAAGAGGCATGAGGGCCCTGTCTGCACGCCCCAGGAAGTCCCATACCATCAAGGACTCAGTCGCCTTCGAGCTCCGCAGCTCCTCCAGTGACCTCTGGGCGGCCGCAAGCTCTGAACCTTCACAGACAAGTCGCTCAGCCAACTTAGCATGCTGCTGCATGATCTCAGCAAACTTCTTCTCCTGGTCGGCCAGCTCCGTCTCCTGGAGGTGGATGCAGTTCCGCCTCTCGGCTAGGTCCTTTTCTCTGCCCTTGACTCTCTCCTCCCTAGCGGCAACATCAGGCTCTCTTTTCGAGAGCTCTTGCCCCACCTTCCAGTTCTTCTTCCTCTCTTCCTCCTTCCATAGATACAGCTTTTTGTTGTGATCCGCCAATTTTTTCTCACCCAGAGTCAACTTTTGGGTGACCTCTGCCTCTCTTCTCACCACATCCTCCTGCTGCCCCAGGAGTTTTTCCTCCCTCGCCTCCAGGTCCGCTTGACGCTTCAGGAGAGTTTCATTCAACTCTGCGAGCTTCTCATAATGCTCGTCACCAGCGTCATGTCTCTCCTTGGATTGCTCCAGGATTTCCCTGGAGTTAGCATCGAGCGCCCGGGTGGCGGCCTCCTTCTCCCCCATCAACTTATCCCAGTATTTTGACCAGGCTTCTCCCCCTTATCCATTCCTTCTGGTCAGCTAGCCTTGTCTGAGCAAGCTTGGTCTCAAAATGGAGTCTGCTGCGCCAACGCCTCAAGGTGTTGTGCTCCTCCTCCAAGGCTTTGCTCTCATGTTCAAAGGAAAGCTGGACTTGCCGAAGACTTGAGCAAGCGTTGTCTATGGACAACGCCAGAGGGATAGGTTCAGGGCTTGTTGGGACCATCTCCGCAGGCTCGAAAGGGTTCTCCGTCAATAAAATTGGGTCCCACTCTACAATAGTGGTTCTCTGGACCCCTGCAGCGCTAGGGCTGCTCTCCTCGAGCCCTCTAGCGGCAGCAGAAGAACCCACGAGGGGAACTTCCACCTCCGGAGCAGTTGAAGGTGGCGCTTCTAGGTCTTCAGTCGACGGCTCCGACGTTGAAGGACCTCTCGCTAGTCCTGCAAGCTGCTCTGGCTCCAACTCAGGTACCTCCGGGACCACCACTTCTGGAGCAGCAGTTGGAGCCTCAACTGGGGCCTCAACCGCCACTGGCTCAGGCTCTGGTGTGGTGACCACCACCTCCGGCGGAGTCGCCGGACCTTCAGCCACCTCCGGCACAGCCGCCGGACCACCAACCACCTACGGATCAGCAGTCGGACCCTCGACCACTTCCGGCTCAGACGTCGGATCTTCAACCTTTTTCGGCACAAGGGCTGGGTCTTGAGTGATCTCCGGCTCAACAGCCAGGGCTTCAGCTACCTCTGGCTCAGCAGCCAGGGCTTCGGCAACTTACGGCTTGAAAGCCAGAACTTCTAGCATCACCGGTGCTGGAGCATCATCCTCTGCCACCAGGGGCACATCTTCAACTTCCCTCTTGCAGTCCGGCGCTACCACAGAAGCTTCGGGTGAGGACTTTAAGTCCAAACTCACGACAGCTGGCGCCGGAGCTGCCGTGACTTCGACCTCTGCTTGACGAGGAGGGTCAGCGATCGAAGCTAGAGCTTCGGCAGGTGCAGGCCCAGTCGTTGCAACAGGCGCAGGAGCTCCAGGTCCCTTCTTGGACACCCTAAAAAATAAAGGGAAGAGAAGATTAAAGACACATCCAAAAGCAAGATTAGCATTTCAGGGTGAGCAGTCAATGATTACCTCTGTATGCTACCACCCAAGTCGCCTTGAAACCTCTTCTTCTAAGGCCCGGAGCTAGAGACCACCAAATCTGGTGAAACAACTACTTCGGACCTCAGTTGAGGAACACTCGAAGCCACAGGAGTTCCTTCAGCCAGAGCTTCCCTTCGCCGAGAAGAACCCCCAGACCTGGAGCTTCTAGCCGGTACTGAGGTCAGGGTTATCTGCCCGGAGCTTACACCTCTTGAGGTCGTTTGCACTGGAGTAGGGGTAGCTACAGAAGACCTCCCCCTCCAGGGAGAAGCAGCCGTCGTGGAAGAAGCAGGCCTAACGGACCTCCCGTCAGCGTGCTTCAACTTCCTCTTTTGGCTAGAAAGCTGAGCTGGCTCTTTGCCCTTGCCTTTGCTGACTTCTTCAGTCCTTCGGCTCGAGGCGGGGGAAGGACCACCCTAGGAAGCTCCGAGGATCGTCAATCAGGTGGTCGGAAGCCTTTCCACCTCAGCAAGATCATCAAGCATCGGCATATTCCTCCGGAGCTCCCTGCTGAACTGTGCCTCCATGTTCAGAGGGAGTAAAGCCGCCGGCAGAGTTAAGTCGTCGCCTTCGATGTCAATTCCATGCTGGAACTTCTTGAGATGAAGCTCCAAAGCTGCGCCATCCAAGTTGGATCTCAGGTCGGTTTCAATCCGGTCGTCATCCATCAAGCTATTGAGGGCCCATGCGAGCTTCTCCCTCTTCTTCAGCAGAGCCCACATGTTGACCAGGAAGTTGCAGAAGACCATCTGGGGGGTGACTCCACCTTACACGTATTCGCGGATCCTGGTCAAGACAGGTTTGAAGGCCTCTGACAGCACCGGAACCACACTCCATGCGTCAGTGTCAACATTGGGGAGACCTTCGGGCAGCTCCAATTTCTCGTGCTCCTCTGCAGTGACGATGATCCAATCCTTCTTCCAGTCGTCCCACTTGCCGAAAGGAAACGACCTCAAGTATTTTTGGGGCATTTCTTGCGCTTCACGAAATAGTAGAAGCCAAGAAACTCGGACCCCTTGCCGGTGGTGTGGATGGTGAAGAAGGTGCGGAAAAGCTCGACGCAGGGGGGAATACCCACCCACATCTCGCAGAAGTGGACGAATGTTGACACAAGAAGAAGAGAATGGGGGACAAGGTGGTACAGCTGCAGACCATAGAAGTTCAGCAGCATCAAAACAAAAGTCGAGAAAGGTGGGATCAGCCCCACCATGGTGTACGCAGAGAAGTACACCATGTCGCCGTCGCGCTCCTTCTTGAATGGGAGCTTGCCGGCGCGGACCAGGTGGTTGAAGGAGTCGCTGGACCACCCCATGTAGGTCCGGACCTTGTTCAGATCATCATCGCTCTTGAGGCGGCTCTTGGGGAGACCCAACTCCATCGCGGCAAAGTGGAGCAAAAGATGGAAAGTTAGGCGGAGTTTGGGAGGCTCTAAGCGCAAAGATGAATGAAAGCGTAAAGAGTCCTCAAACCGTGCGCACTTTCCTTCTTAAGTAAGCCTCTGCGACGCTTGGATGGAAACCGCAGTGAGATCAAGGGCACTTTCCAAAAATCTGCCCCGTCAATGACGAGTGGGCCTGGGGCCACCCCGACGAAGAGATCGAGGTCCTTACCCAAGGCCAACTGTTGCCATGATGAGCGGCGGGAAACCCAAAGTCGGCGCTCTGACAGGGTGCGCGGAACCGATACGGTTTTCGTATTGGGAACCGGCAACCTTCAATTGCGTGAGATTCGCACTCAAAGATCTCATCTGCCGTATTCATAACAAGCCACGCGTCGAAGGTTCATTCCTGGACCGTCACTCTTTCGGCGCATCAGAGGACTTTTATAAATTGAAGCGCGGGAATTGAGAATGGCCCCACCTCCGACATAACAACTTAACCCAAGGAGTTTCTCCCAGAGGTGGGCCCGGGGGCCACTATCGGTACCCTACGTACCGGTACCCCATGATACCGCAAGGATTTCAAGAAAGTTCCACCCATCAGAATTGAAGGCCCCTGTAGGTCCCACATGTCACGTTTCACCGGCCGCTCCCCTCACATGGCTGGCTCCCGAGCTAACACGTTTAAAATAAGACCGGAACAAGACTTCCAACCAAGGGAAGCTCCGGCGACTACACGTGTACAATAGCCCCAGACCTAGCCCCCGCCAGAGAGGAGCTCCGGTACCGACACGTGTACAGCAACCCCGGACCTACCCTCCCACAAGGGAAAGCTCCGGATCTGCCAAGTGTGGAGCCTCCGGACCTTAGTCACCAACAAAAATACAAGCCGATCATCACCATTACAGACATTCAAGGATGGTTAAAACGGCAGTTACATGGTCTGATAATATGTCATTAATGCCATATTAATGACACACAATTAGTGCATCGTTAATAGGGGTAACGCTGTCATGAAGGCACGTTACCACACTATTAATTGTACTTAATACTCTTTATACAGTGTATTAGGTCATTAAGCACGCTAGGGCCACATGTCGGGCTAGGCCAGCTTTGTAACAATCAGTCCTTAAAACTGTAAAAGGACTGCACCGCACGAACATGGGAACAACCGGATTCTGATCCAGGCTATTGTGACCTGACCCTAGCGAACGCACTCGCTCAATACAATTACACAAACCCCGTGGAGTAGGGTGTTACGCTCAGGCGGCCCAAACCACGTAAATCTTTGAGGTCACCATCTTGATATTGATCTCTGCGTGCCCCAACCACAAAAGAACCTCCGCGGGCTGCTTCTCAGCGGGTCCGGGGGAAGTGTCGTATTCAACACTTCGACACATCAAACTATAGGATACCGTACCAGTCCGTTTAATACCAGACACGTCCATTCCGGTACAGAGAGGTATATCGGACAAGTCCGGTATCGTGCTGCACAAGTCCGGGGTTGTACAGTAAGAGACTTCGGACTAGTCTGTAGTTGTAACGGACAATTCTATGGTGGAGCGAAATTTGATTAAGTCTGTGCATACCGGACTAATCCGGTATTGTACCGGTAAGTCCGTTTTTGTCCATTGAAGGCATTCGGACTAGTCCGTTATTGTCCGGACTAATCTGGTGCCTGAATCAATTTTTAGTTGCATCTTTAGTTTTACGTTTGTTCCTTTTATCCTACTTAATTCTTTTTGCATGAGTTCATCATATAATTAAACTATTATATTTTTTATATATACCTTTAGTTTCATTTACTTCTTTTATCTACTATTTATTATGGAAAGTAGATTACTTTTGGCATATCTATTTTGGTAACAAATTTTCAATGCTTGAGGATGAATGCAAAATGCAATATGAGATGCATATATTTTATAATTTTCTTATTAAAAACAATTTCTTCCTAATATTAACTCTAAATTCCCATTTAAGTTTTTAGTTTGCCAAAATTCGATAATCAGGGTGTTACAAACATATTGTTCTCACTGGCTAAAATTGATTTTGGCTTCATTTGGAAATTGTGGGTAGCAAAAGCTTAATACATTCTAAGTTTTTGTTAGATATGATATAGTGATAGGGCTGCTATTCCTAGTTTGATAGTGAAACTTAGATTTCCACAGAAATTCTAAAAAGATTTAAGTTATCCTCATTTGATTAGAAATACCCACCAAAGCCATATGATACATTACATTGATAGACCTTATGCATATGCTATTTTTCTTCACATTGAGGTTTGTCAAACTAGTATAGACCTATGTTAGATTTCATTCATTACTTTTTGAATTCAAGACTTCACTTGCTCATGCTGTAAGCAAATTCCCATCATACCACCATTCCACAACAAAAAGAGAAACTCCATATCATTCATGCTTAGTACTCTCTCCAAAATCCATTGCATAAAAAGGGAGTAGAAGACATGGCTACAAGAAAAAGAAAAAGAAAAGGAAAATGCATGCTTACATCACAAGCATGAGAAAAAAAGTAGCCATGTTTTATCCCTGCAAAATAAAAGAGTCCACTCAAAAAGGAGTCATCTCAAGATCCATATCCACTTCATTCCATCACACATGCCAAGTCTTGAATCAAATTGTTTTGAATTGAATTCTCCTATGGCTTGCTCTTTTGACTTAGCAATATTATGTGTTGCAAATATGTCTACTATATTCCCTACCAAGCTCCACATACAAGCCTTATGTAGAGGAAGGATGAATTTAGGCAAAATGCCTTGGTGAGGATTTATTTCCAATACACACAAAGGAGAGACTTGAGAGAATCAAATTGAGATACTTAAAGTCTAAATTGAACTCTCCAGAATTTGAGTGGAACTTGACTTATAGGGTATGTGTGCTCCATTTGTTGTTCTATATTTCAACAACCCATGAATAGGAGAAGGCATAAGCCCCATAATGATTTGAGATGGGTGAAGTACTGTGCCAATTTTTGCAATACTAGGTAGAGTATTTTGTTGTGCACATGGTACTTTTGAAAAATATAACATAGTAGCAACTCCTGATCATGAACCTAAAGTCTTGACTTTGCTCGGGACGAGCAAAGGATAAGCTTGCGGGAGTTTGTTGATGGCTGTTATATACTAATTTCACCCATCAATATAACTCGGTTATGTGAAGGAATTATCATTTCTTGCACTTGTCACCTTTCTATTTAACCTATTTCCACTTGTCCTTGGAGAAAGTAGTGCATGCAGGGATTCTATGCATAATTGAGGTGAAACAACATGGATCAAATGGCCCACAAACAGAAGTATTCAAGGCCATCCAATGGTGTAGCACACATATAAAGGAATGGGAACCACCTGGCAGAGACCTGGAGGAAGCACAACCACAATAGGGCCAAGACCAGGTCGGCCGACCCCGCTAGTTGGTCAACTAGGTCTCGTCGCCAAACGCGGTCAAACGCCACATGTTGGCTCCTCCCAGCTTGAAGAGGTCATGGGTGACTGATTCGCGCGCTTTTGATGGCGGGAACCGACCCTTCTCCAAGCTATAAATAGGAGCCCTCACTCCTCACTTCAACACACACTACTTGAGTATTCATCCATTGTACCCACTACTCTCCATAGGTTTAGAGGAGTATAGGCTGTAGAGATGAGAGTCTCTAGTCCATAGTCCATGTAGGAGAGGAGTAGAAGGAGTCTCTTCCCAATTTCCAATTGGGAAAGGTATGTCTCCAATATTTCTATTTGTATTTGTGACTTTATTCATAAAAAAGATGATATCTTTAGTCTTCTATTATTCATATACTTAGATGAAGCATTTCTTGTTTGATTGTGGATTCTATGTATGTGGTAGGAATAGTATTTATGATTGTGCTATACCATTCTTATTACATCATGATAAACAATATAAACCTCCACTATAGTCTACTTAGCTATGATATGATTATGTTAACATGAATCACTTATGCTATGAATTAACATTGGTCCAACGATGATTTTGTTCATTGCTTTAGGATGGCTTGTGCCTAGGCTCTTAAGGTAATTACTTAATATGCTAGCATGGTGCTAGGATAGAGAGTAGTGTTGAATGTCTCGTAGACCCACAGATTGAAGAGGTACGCAGTAGGTGGTGACAACCCTATCTGTCCTTTGTAATCCTCCATGTTCGGCTATGCCACAGGCTCAGGGCGGGAGTCGCCTAGTGTTGTTAGGGGTGAACCTGTGCCCGATGTGTTAATCCACTTAGAATGACAATTCATAATTAACATGACCAGTAGTAACTAACTTAGGCTATGTATATGTACATCAGAAGCATAGTAGGAGTATCTATCTAACTCTTAGCCTTGTTCCTCTATTACTTCATTTATCCCCTTAGGATAGGATGTTCTTGTGTGTATTACACTACCTCAATCGCCCTTTATCCATCCTTGCTAGAACTCTACCTAGACCAACCTAGCCTCTCCATTTGATGATTGCTTTGCTTCCACCTAGCCTTCCTTTGGGAGAATATAAATGACATCCTTTAGAAATACTCTTAGAGGGGAAATGCTACATCGATAGTTTTCATACGCTTGGGGATTTACATGTATAATATAAAACCTACCAACAAGCATTTCCAGAATCCCTGCTAGGGATGAATTGTTAGTAGTGCGTAGGAAATATCAACATGTTGTCAAATACATTTCGAGCCATTTTGTCGAGCGCTCTTGCGTGTTCGTCGGCAGTGGACAAGTCGTTGGTGACCTCCTTAAGCCGATGCTCAAGTTTGCCGATGCAGGCCTTGAAGAGGCGGACAGTCTCAACCCAGACAGACTTAGGAGGTGCGGGCACCGTGGGTGGAGACGGGGGCAGAGGAGGTGCGGGTGCCACCTCTAGTTCCACCGGCATTGGCGACGATGGAAACGGAGAAGGAGGCTCCGAGGACGTCAATGGCCTGGAGCACTTTGATGTGGGGCTACCCATTTGTGCGGCAACAGAGGTGCGGAGAAAGAGGGAGAGGTGGTCGACTGTGGTGCGGCAGAGAAGCAAGAGGAGAAGTTTAGAGGCTAAGATCGATGGAGAGGTGCGGCAGAGAAGAAGAGGACAATGTGCCTTTATAGCGGGTCGTCGACTAAAAGCGTGAGTGGATATGATCAAACGCTTTAAAAACTGTGCTTTTGAATCGGTGGGTCGGTCAGAGTTACTCCAAACTACGGTTTGCCTCATCTCGGTTATCGCAATGGCTCGACGCGTCCCATCAGCTTCACAAGCGGTTTTTTAATTTGATACACAAAGGGCCCAGAGTATGCAATGGCCCACCTGACATACTTTGTAGGTCTGTCCCGAGGTGTTCGTAACATTTCGTGCGAACAATTTCAACGAGGTGCAGAAGATTGACATGAACGTGCATTGCAATCGACCAAGAGCCCATATCTTTTTTATTGAAAGATCTGACCATTGCTGACCGAGAGTCCATATCGAACCAATGATAATTGTCGTGATCATGTATGATTGTGACACCCGGTTCCGAAAATGAACCAAGTGCGATACATATGTGTGCCTAGGATGTTCAACACACATATACGAGTGCTTCACAAACGATATACAGAAATTACCACAACAAAAACAAATAAATGAGTACTTTTATTACAATATTCAATTAATCCTCAAATTACAAACTCTAATGATCATTATTGTTGATACTACTAATACTGCATCTGAAGTAATCTAAACTAAGCAACTAAGCAAATGGGATACAACGTGGCTCCAAACAATCCACAAGCAAGTCGACGGCAGCACACAACCTAGTACTCCGCATTATCTTTAGGATACTCCCAAGCATCACCTGAAACTGTTGGTGGAGGAATTGCAAGGGTGAGCACATGTTGTGCTCAGCAAGTGTGGAAAAATAATGACATGTAGCTTAAACAAGGAATGATAATAAACAATGGCTATTTGCTAAAATGTACATTTAAAATATATGAAAGCATCTTACAATGTCTATGTGAATTAATCCCATCATATCCAAAATAATTGCTAAATATGAGTCCAATACCATTAATTACCATCATATCACATCCATCAACATTTATCCATCCATATACCAATTTCTTACCATCATCATCAACCATGTTCAATTATCACAACTCAACCATAACCAATACCATACCATCCCAAATACCAAGTTCCACTCTAATCATTTGAGGGTCCAGGTTGCTCGTAATAGGGAGCACGACTATTATGATAATTTTTAACATTTTGTAGTGGTTGTACCACTTTACCACAAGTTTGTCATTTCATCCGCTTTCGGTGACTAAGGAACCTCTATCATGCCCATGACGCGTCGGTCACATTACACACTTCCATCGGTGTGTGGCTAAGAGATGACAAAATAGAATTTACAAAAGGACTACCAGCATATTCAGATCATCTGAGGTTTCACCGGTGGTGATGACTCAACCTGAGCACATCCAGGCAACGGGCCCCCCCACTTGTGTCGTTCGGATCCCGCGGCAGTCCTGCCACTATTGCAAACTCAACCGACTCCCATTCCCTGCTCTCCTAAATGATCCGAACAATGATGGCAATACACCTAATTAATTGTCTAAGATGCACCCATACTTGGCGTTGTGGTGGAACTGTAAACCTGGGTTGTCGCTCCACGAACCGGTCTTTAGATCTAAAGCAAGCAAAACCAACATATCTTCCAACCCAATCCACAAACCATGCTTGCTTAGATCTTCAGATCCCATGTTGCCAATTAACCATATTCATCATTTCACATCTTCCATAAGAGCATTAATTCATAGTAAAGCCATTTTGTTGTTTTCCCATCCCAATTAATTAGAGGAAAGCAAAAAGGTAAAATACCATTCTCGACTCTCTACAATATATTCCAAGCGACAAGGATGGTTAAACAAGTCTAGTAGACACCTATTTTTGGTTTCCCATCAATTTGACACAAGCATGCAGTTTCAAACAAAACATTTGAAAACAAGATCATAAAGATCAAGGACACTTGCCTTGCTCTTGAGACTGATTAGGATCAAAAGCTTCAAAGTTCTGGTGTTGGAGGTCCTCGACAGCACCCTCTAGAGCAATATCTTCTATTCTGCACAATAAACATACAAAACAAGCATTACAATCAATAAATGCTCATATTTTACTCAATATGTCATGTCATGCATGAATAATGAATTTATGGGGTAATGCATGTTATTAGGTTGATATAATTGCTTAATAACTAGTTAAAATTAAGTTTTTATGTTAGAACAAGTTCCAAGTCATTTCGGAGGATATTAAAGAAGTTCCAAGAATTTCCAAGTTTGGAGGACCGGACTAGTCCGCAGTGAGTCCGGACATATCTGTTCTGGTACAGAAAGGAAATTGGACTAGTTCGCATAGGGACCGGACAAGTCCGTTATGACCAGGTTTTTGGCAAATTTCCAACTAGGGCATAATTAAAGTTAATGTAGAACCATAATTTACTTATAAAAATGCATCTAACATATTTACCACAAATTCAGGGGTCCAAGAGTTGAAGACTCAAGAATTTGTTGTCAAGATAGAAGGAGATGAAGAATTGATGAAGAGGGATGTTGACAATGAAGGATTGATGATGAAGATCGCAATGGTGACGACGATCTTGGTTGATCCCCCGCCTCCCTTCTTCTTCTTCTCCCCATGGTGAACTTTTCTTGATTGTGGCTCTCACGAATAAGGTTTGGGTTCTCTTCAATTGTGGCAAAGAGATGAAATGTGGGTGTTGGGTTGTTTATATAGGGTGAAGGTGGTATGGTTTTGGTGGAATTCATGTATAGGGTGGTGGAGGACGAGTAGGGATCATGGTGGGGTCCACTCAGGTCAGGCACGACGTTCTTGGGCCCAGTTAAGGCAATTACTCAATAACATGTCGTGGAGAAAGAAATAGAATTTGAGTCGGGTACACCGGACCAGTCTGCTAGGGGGCTGAACAAGTCCGATTTTTTAACAAAGCAAAGAACGGGCAAGTCCAGTTGGGGTCCGGACAAGTCCGAAAATGTCCAGAGAGCAAAACGGATAAGTCCGTTATGGGGTCGGACAAGTCTGGAGTTTCGTTCAACATTTCAAAAACCGGACCAAAATGGGAAATTATCAGACAACTCGGAAAAGTTCCAGTGACGAATATCGGATTAGTCCGTACTCGATAACGGACAAGTCCGGGATACAACAGAACCAATTTTAGACTTGTTCGCAACAAAAGCAGACAAGTTTAGAAAACAACTGGGGCAAAATCGGACTAGTCCGGGGTCTAGTCCGGACAAGTCCGCACTCACACCAGTTTTTAGTGATGTTTTGGTTCTAATTCATTTTAATCTTCTTCCTTTTTTGTTGCTTAATGTTAAACATGTATAATAAAGTATGCAATGCATGATGGATGAAAATGAGCGTTTTACAAACATACCCCCCTTAAAATGGATCTCGCCCTAGAGATTCGACGTAAAAGGAAAGAGATAGGGAAATTCTCTCTTGTATCATACTCTAGCTCCCAAGTTGCTTCTGATTCCGTATGATGCTTCCATTGTACTTTGCACCATCGAATAACCTTGTTTCTTGTGACTCTCCCCCTTGTTTCCAAGATTTCGACCGGTTGCTCGGCATAAGTCAAATCTGCCTCTAATTCCAATTCTTCCATGGGCACTTGTTCTTTCGGTACCCTTAAGCACTTATTGAGCTGAGAATCATGGAACACATCATGAACATCGGAAAGATGTGTTGGCATCTGCAACTTGTATGCCACTTCTCCACGTTTTCCCAAAATCTTGAATCGTCCAATATATCAAGATGGCAACTTGCCTTTGACATTAAATCGCTTATGTCCTCACATGGGTGATACTTTGAGGTATACGAAGTCTCCCACTTCAGAAGCTAGGTTTCTCCGTCTATTATCCACATAACCTTTTTGTCTTGACTGAGCATCCCTCAAATTCTTGCGGATTATCTGAACTTGCTTATCGGCGTCCTCTATTACATTAGATCCAAATACTTGGGTTTCTCCTGTTTCATTCCAAAATAAGCGTGTTCTACACCTTCTCCTGTACAATGCTTCATGTGGCGACATCTTCAAGCTTGTTCGGTAACTGTTGTTGTAGGAAAATTCAGCATATGGCAAACTTTTGTCCCAGATTCCTCCATACTTTAGCGCACAAGCTCTTAGCATGTCCTCCAATATCTGATTGGTTCTCTCAGTTTGTCCATCCGTTTGAGGGTGATATGCAGAACTGAAATTCAATTGGATTCCCATAGACTCGTGCATCTTTTACCAGAACCTTGAGGTAAATTGAGAACCTCTATCGGACATTATTTTCTTTGATACTCCGTGTAAGCACACTATCCTTCCCAAATCAATTACGCCAACTTTGCTCCACTATAGGTGGTCTTGATGGGAATAAAATGCGCAGATTTGGTCAACCAATCCACAATAACCCATATTGAATCATAACCGACTGAAGTGCAAGGTAAACCAACTATGAAATCCATACCAACTTCTTCCCACTTCCATTCATGAATTTTCAATGGCTGCAATAATCCAGCTGGCCTTAGATGTTCATCCTTGAATCATTGGCATACATCACACAAAGCAACATATTTCAGCTATGTCCTTTTTCATGTCATTCAACCAATAACATGTCTTCAAATCATTGTACATTTTTGTACAACCGGGATGGATGAAGTAAAGTGAGTCATGTGCCTCCCATAATATCGTCTCCCAGAGATGCTTTACATTAGGCACAACAATCCATTCCCAAGCCATAGAGTGTCATGGTCATCCTCATCAAATCTGAATTCTATCCCTTCCTGGGTCCTTTCCATGATTTCTTGGATTTCCTCATCCTTTATTTGACCTTCTCGAATTTCCTGTTCCAGGGTAGGATTTAACTTCATTATTCCCATCCCGTTCATAAATCCAAGATTCAACCGTTCAAGCACCTTGCATAGCTCGGATGGCAACTCTCGAACTGTTAGTTGGTGGCTTACTCCATTCCGACTAAAGGCATTGGCCACCACATTAGCCTTCCTCGGCTGGTAATTGATTCGCACAACATAATCCTTGATGAGCTCCAACCATGTTCTTTGCCTCAAACTCAAGTCCCTTTGCGTGAATATGTACTTGAGACTCTTGTGATCTGTATAAATTTCACACCTATGATCAAGAATGCAATATCTCCATATCTTCAAGGCATGCACTACGGTTGCAAGTTCAAGATCATGTGTAGGATAATTCTGCTCATGTTTCTTCAATTGCCTTGATGCATAGGCTACCACTTGACCTTCTTGCATGAGCACACATCCTAGCCCTTGTCTTGATGCATCACAATAGATATCAAAACTTTTACTCACATCGAGCAAAACCAAGACTAGTGTGGTGGTTAACTTCTTCTTTAGCTCCTCAAAGCTGTTTTGACAAGATTGAGTCCATTGGAATGTTTTTCCCTTCATTAATAAATCATCATGGGCTTGGCTATTTTGGAGAAATCATTGATGAATCGACGGTAATATCCAACCATTCCAAGAGAATTCTGGATTTCCTTCACATTTTGTGGTGGTTCCCCTTTTAGCACATCTCTCACTCTTCCTGGGTCAACCGATACTCCTCCGCTGTAGATGATATGTCCCAAAAATGACACTTCCCTTAACCAAAACTGGCACTTGCTGAATTTGGCATATAATTGGTGCTCCCTCGATTTCTGCAATGTGAGCCTCAAATGCTCCTCATGTTCCTCCTCACTTCTCAAGTGATCATAATGTCATCAATGAACACCAGAACAAACTTATCCAAATAGTCCATGAAAACCTTATTCATGAGGTACATGAAGTATGCAGGTGCATTTGTCAATCTAAAAGACATAACAGTGTACTCATAGGATCCATATCGTGACCGTAATGCCGTTTCGGGTATACCTGACGGTCTAATCTTCATTTGGAAATAACCTGACCTCAAGTCAATCTTGGTGAAAACACAGGTGCCCTTCATTTGATCAAACAAATCCTCTACACGGGGCAATGTATACTTGTTCTTAATTGTCACCTCATTGAGAGCCTGGTAATCCACACACATCCTTTGGGATCCATCCTTCTTATCCACGAAAAGCATTGGTGCTCCCCGAGGCAAAGAGGTTGGGCGAATAAAACCCTTCTATAGCTGCTCTTGGATTTGCTTCTTGAGCTCTGCTAACTCCATAGGAGGCATCCTATATGGCATATTAGCTATAGGTGCAATTTCAGGTATTAAATCAATAACAAACTCTATGTCATGATCAAGTGGCATACCTAGCAACTCATCCGGAAACACATCCGAAAATTCGCACACCACCGTAATCTCCTCTATTGCTGCACTGTCCATTTGATTCAGCTCCACTTGCTTTGGTGTGTGTTGAGGTGCTTCAAATTTTATGCTAACCCCTTCCTCATTTGTCAACTTCACCGTCTTCGTGGCACATTGAATTATCCCATTGTGCTTACTTAACCGGTCCATACCAAGTACTATGTGACACCCGGTCTCGAAAAAGAACCAAGTGAACGCATATGTGTGCCCAAGACGTTCAACACACATACATGAGTGCATTCACAAAAGGATATATAGAAAATTACCACAAGACAAGATTAATTAACCACTTTTATTATAGAATTCATTATATCCTCAAATACAAGCTCTAATGAATATTCATGACAAGTTTGAACTAATGCAGCGGAAATAAACTAATTAAAGCAACTATGTAGCTAAGATAAGCATAAGGGTATATGGCAGCTCCAATCAATCCACGGGCAAGCTGACGGCAGACACGGCCTAGAACTCCGCATTATCACCGTTATACTTCCAAATCTGACCTGCAACTATTGGTAGGGGAATTGCAAGAGTGAGTACATGTTGTACTCAGCAAGTGTGGAAAGTATGACATGCAGCTGATTCAAATGACGATTATAATAAAGGCTAAGTGCTGAAAAGTACATTAAACATTTGTAAAACAATATATTATATGTATGTGAAGTAAACCCATCATAAGCCATGTAGTCAAAGTAATACCAGTCCATATTTCGTTACCATCATCCATATACCAGATTTCTCAAATCCCAAATTTCCCTCTAACCAGTACCAAACCATAACCAAACCATCCCAAATCCCAAGTTTCCCTCTAATCATGTAGGTCATCCAAGTGCTCTTAACTGGGAGCACGACTATCATGATAGTTTTAATACTCAGCAGAGTTTGTACCACTTTACCCACGTGTTTGTGATTTCATACCCATCAGCGACTAAAGAACCTCCCTTATGCCAATTACACTTCCTTTGGTGTATGGCCAAGAGACCACAAAATAGCCTTTACAAAGGGCTACTAGCATGTACGAACTGAGGTTTCACCTGTGGCGATGCCTCCAACTGAGCATATCTTCAACCAAGGGCCCCCTCTTGTGCCATTCGAATCGCAGGGAGTCCCGCCATAATTCCAAACCCAATCCGACTCCCCTTCTCTTTGTGCCAAATGATCAGCGCAGTACTAGCAATACCCTAATTAATAAGCTACGCCGCACCCATACTTGGCCTCGTGGTGGCACTGTTGTCCTAGCATATTCTCGCATGAACGAGTCCTTAGATCTAAAGCAAGCAACCACCATGTCATCCAACCCATCCACATATCAGGCTTGCTTAGATCACCCATTACCATATCATATTAACCAATTCATAATAACCATAATCTCATTAATGCATAATTAAATGGTATAGTTGTTTTCCCATCCCAATTAATTAAGCGAAGCAAAGGTAAAAAACCCTTCCCGACTCTCTACCATGTATTCCAGGTGACAAGGGTGGTTAAACAAAGCTAGAAAACTACTTATCATAGGAATCCCCATCAAATTGACACAAGCATGCAGTTTTGAAAACAAAACATTTATTGTAAAAACGGGATCAATATGTTCAAGGCACTTGCCTTGCTTCTGGGCTTGCTTTAGGTCAAAGTCCTCAAATTCATGGTGCTCGAGGTCCTCCGCAGCACCCTCTAGCGCAAATCCGTCTAAACCGCGCAATAAACATACAAGACAATAATTACAATCAATAAGTGCACATATATTAGTCAATATGTTATGCAATGCATGATTAATGCAAATGCGAAGCAAAACTAGTTAATGACTTACTATTAATGTTCACTAATCATTTACAATGGTTATTAACAAGTTTACACGGGTTCATGTTGATTCAACTAAATTTAGAATTAATTTAACAGTGGTTAAATCTAGAGGCCGGACAAGTCCGCTGTAGGGTCGAACTAGTCTGCCCTTCGCAGAAACAGCGAGCTAGGGTTTTCTAAATCGATTTGAATTTGGAGAAATGGGGTTGAATTCAAATGAGAAAGAGGAAGTAGAAGGTATACCAGGTATTTAGAACTCCAATGAATCAAGGGTTTTGGAGGCAACACTTGGATCTTGACGATCTAGGGTTGATGAGGAACGCAAGGTTGATGGAGATCTTGGCCTCTTATCTGCTTTTGTTTCCTCCTCCTCTTCTTCTTGCTCTGGATCTCCTTCTCCTCCTTGGTGGCGGCTCCCACGAACTAGGGTTTGGGTGTGTTTCGAAAGTGCCAAAGAGATGTAAAGTTAAGGGGTGGGGTTGTTTATATAGAGGTGGAGGATTAGGGTTTGATGGAGGTCGATTTTAGAAGGGTGGAGGCAGGTGTGGGGTCCCACATGGCCTCCAAAAGAGTTAGACACGACGTCCTTAGGCCCACTTGCGGTAAAACCCAAAACCACGTCGTGGAACAAAAGATCAACTCGGAATCGCGATAACCGGACAATTCTGCGCAAGGCCGGACTAGTCTGATATTAGTCAGAGAAAAATCGGATAAGTCCGTACCAAATCGGACAGGTCTGAACTTAGTCAGAGAGGAAAATAGAACATTTCGCTTGATATCAGACAAGTCCGGACAAGTCCAGGGACTTCGCAAAATTTCAAGGAATCGGGACACCAGACTTGACCTCAATGGACCGGACAAGTTCAAAAATTGTACGGAGACAAAACTGGACTAGTCCGCACAAAAACGGAGATGTTCGGAGAGAGGTCAGAGAGAAAAATGGACTAGTCTGCACCAAAAACGTACAAATTTGCACATCCCAGAATTCTTAGGTGCGGTTTTGTTTTTAATTCATTTTAAACTTGCTCATTTTTATAGTACTTCATGTTAAACATATTTAATGATGAATGCAGGGCATGATGCATGAAATTGACGGTGTTACATACTATGTCCAATCTTTGTGATTCCAAAACAATAAGGTTGGCGAAGAAATCTACCCCCCTTATTCCAAGGCTTACTTTTGGACATACTATATTCATCCTCATCTCCCCTCTAGGAGACTTAACCAACAAAGTATACTTCATACGAGATATGGGCAAACTATACTTGACAACATACTTTGATGCAATGAATGAAGGCGATGCTCCAAAATCAAATAACATAGTCGTCGGGTTGGAGTTTGCGAGAAACATACCAATCACCACGTCATCCGCTTGTTGGGCTCCCTTCGTAGAGACATGCTTCACCTTGCCACGGACAAAATTTTGTGGTCCCCGGTTGCCTTGTGGCACTCCTCCATTTGGTCTTGGGTTTTCTCTCGGAGCATTTTTCCGTTAACTAAGGCCTGACTTGGGACATCGAGATGCAAAGTGTCCCACCTCACCACAAGTATAGCACGACCTTGCTGCACCAGAATTGTAAGGCGAGCTTAGTTTTGAGCATTAGCGGGAAAATTAGCGGTGCACATGAGGCATTGGAGGGCAAGGTTCTTGCATAGCGGGGTGTTGCTACATTGGCTGAGCTGGACGCGGTGGAATAGCAGCACGATATGCAGGAGGAGCAGCGGAGTTGTAGTATGGTGCATTTAGTGGTGCAAAGCGGGGGCGAACATTGCTCCCTTGTGGCAGCCCTTGATATGACATCTTCCTCTTATTATCTTGTTCCATCTCGCGAACCTTGTTCTCAACCAAAATAGTTTTGTCCCCGAGCTTCTAGAAATTTGCATAGTCGCAATTGAGCAATTGGACTTAAATCTCATTGTTTAGGCCCCTCATGAAAAAATATTGCTTGTGGCTGTCCTTGTTAACATCCTCTAGAGCATACCTTGAGAGTTGATTGAATTTATTGTGATGCTCACTCACATTCGACCTTCCTTTCCTTAGGTTATCAAATTCTTGCCTCCTCAAAATCATAACTCCCTCAGGAACAAAATGAAAATGGAAGTTTTCCTTGAATTCAGACCAAGTGATCCTCTCCTGATTAGCATGGGCATTGCAAAGAGAGTCCCACCAATCCGCGGCTGCTCCAACTAGTTGATGGGAGGAAAAAGGACCTTCTCCCTATCATTGCACTAGACAATAGCAAGCTTCTTCTCCACAGATTTCAGCCAATCATCAGCTTCTATAGGATCATTGGCTTGAGCATAGGTAGGTGGCCTAGTCCTCATAAACTCTCCCTATCTGTTATGAGGCGGTGGGGGTGGTCGTGGAGGCATATGGGGCTGATTCTGGTTATAGGCCTGCAGTTGTCCCAAAGTTTGCATCACAGTCTACATAAGCTGATTTTGCATAGCCAACAACTGCTCAAGGTTGCTAGCCTCAGGTCCAAGTCCATCGTTATTCTGGAGTACCAATGGTTCTTTTCACCCTCATTGGCGTTCCTTTGGTTGTGAGTCCTCAACATCTGAAGAAAGAGCAAGAGATAGAAGAATTTAGAAACGTCCCCAACTATATGCATCAAGGGATATGAAACTAAGCAACTACCTATAACACCCTCATTTCCATCCATCATGCATTGCATACATTCTTATACATGGTTAACATTAAGCAACATAAAAAGGAACAAGTTTAAAATGAATTAGAAGTAAAACAACATTTAAAAACCTGTTTAGTTGCAGACTTGTCTGGTTTGGACCCCGGACTAGTCTAGTTTTATCCTCTGTTGAGCCTCTGGACTTGTCCGCTCTAGCTGCGGATTAGTCCGATTCAGTTTTTGTTGTTGCCTAGACTTGTCTGCTATTGAGTACGGACTAGTCCGTTCCTAGCTACTGGAACTTTTTAGAGTTGTCTAGTAGATCCCTCTTTTGGTCTGATTTTTGAAAAATCGAACACTTCTGCGGACATGTCCAGCCCCATACTGGTCGTTTTTGCTCTCTGTCTTCTGATGGACTAGTCCGGCACCTAGCAGACTTGTCTGGTGTGCCCGACTCGGATTCAATCTTTTCCTCTATGACATTTTATTGGATTTTTGCCTTAATTGGGCACAAGGACGTCGTGTCCAACCTCTGTGGAGCCCATGTGGGACCCCTACACGGCCTCCACCGCCTGAAACTCGAAATCCATCAAACCCTACCACATCCACCTCTATATAAACACCCCATCACTCCAACTTTTCATCTCTTTGCCATAATTGAAGAAGCCCTTAGCCCTAGTTCGTGAGAGCTGCCATCAAGAGGAGTTCACCCGCAGAGAGAAGAAGGAGAAGAGAGGAAGGAAGAGGATCCACCAAGATCATCGTCGCCGCTGCAATCTTCATCATCAACGTCCCTCTTTGTCAACTCTTCGTCTCCTTCGACCTCGACGTCCAATTCTCGAATTCTCGACCCTTGAGTTGTTGAATTCACGGTAATTACCTTAGATGCATCTTTTCTAAGTAAATTATGGTTCTATATTAACTAAAACTATGCTCTAATTGAAAATTTGCCAAAAAAACCCTAGCCGAACAGACTTGTCTGGTTCCAATGCGGACTAGACCGATCGACTTTCTGGTCCAGGGCAGACTAGTCCAGTCCCCAGTACAGACTTGTCTGGCCACCTGAATCTGAAGTTGCTGAATTAATTCCAATTTGATCTAAATTGATTCAACTCCTGTTCGAACTTGTTAAAAACCATTGTAACTAATTAGTGAACATTAATAGCAACTCATTAACAAGTTTGACCACATAATTGAATTAATCATGCATGTCATGGCATATTGAGTAATATATGAGTATTTATTGATTGTAATGTTTGTGTTGTATGTCTATTGCGTGGAATAGAAGGTGTTGCTCTAGAGGGTGCTATCGAGGACCTTCAACACCAGAACTTCAAAGCCTTTGACCCTAATCAAGCTTAGGAGCAAGGCAAGTGTCCTTGAACATTTTGATCATGTTTTTAAATGTTTTGGTTGAAAAACTGCATGCTTGTGTCAAACTGATGGGAAACCCAAGATAAGTGTTTACTAGTTTTGTTTGACCATCCTTGTCGCTTGAGATACATTATAGAGAGTCAAGAAGGGATTTTGACCTTTTTACATCGCTCTAATTAATTGGGTTGGGAAACAACCAAATGGCTAAACTATGAATTAATGCACTTATGGATAATTTGAGTTAATGAATATGGTTAATTGGTGCCATGGGATTGGGAGATCTAAGCAAGCATAGATTGTAGACTGGGTTGAATGCTATGGTGGTTTTGCTTCCTTAGATCTAAAGACTGGTTCATGCGAGAATAAGCCAGGACAACAGTACCACCACAAGGGCAAGTATGGGTGAGGCGTAGCTGAATAATTAGGTGTGCTGCTAATATTGTATGGACCATTGGATGGTGCGGAGAATGGGAGTCGAGGAGGGCTACCATGGAACCGCATGGCACATGAGGGGGTCCGTGGGTGAGAGAATGGCGATTCAAGCCTGCTGGTGAAACATTTGTGGGTCCGTACATACTAGTAGTCCATTAGTAAAAGCTATTTTGTGATCTCTTGGCCACACACCAACGGAAGTGTGATAAGACAAGATAGAGGTTCTTAGTCACCGAAAGGTGATGAAATCATGATCATGTGGGTAAATTGGTACAACCTCTGCAGAGTGTTAAAAAACTATCATGATAGCCGTGCTCCCGGTTATGAGCACCTGGACAACTTCTATGATTAGAGTGGAACTTGGGATTTGGGTTGGTTATGGTTTTGTTTTGGTTATGGATTAGATGGTGATTAATGGTCATGGTTAATGATAATGGTAAGAATCTATTGAATGGATGATTAATGGATGATGGATCTGTATCATGATGTTGTTATTGGGAGATGATGGGATTATTTCACCTAGACATGGTAGGGTACTTTTCATATGTTTTAAATTTACTTTTCAACAAATAGCCATTTGTTTAAGCTACATGTCGTTATTTTCCCACACTTGCTGAGTACGACATGTGCTCACCCTTGCAATTCCCCCACCAACAGTTTCAGGTGATGTTTGGGAATATCCTGAGGATAATGCGGAGTACTAGGCTGTGTGCTGCTGTCGACTTGCCTGTGGTGTTGCTTGGAGCCGCGCATTCCCCTATTGTCAGTTTGCTTAGTTGCTTAATTAGATTATTCCCGCTGCAGTTACAGTTCAATATTGATCATTAGAGTCTGTAATTGAGGATTATTTGAATATTGTAACAAAAGTTCTTAATTAATTTGTGTTGTGGTAATTTCCTGTATATCATTTCTGATGCACTCGTGTATGTGTGATCAACTTCCTGGGCACACATATGCATCGTACTTGGTTCATTTTGGGAACCGGGTGTCACACTACCTATATAAGCCTATATGGATGTGGCAAGCGCTAAAGCATCCTACAATCCTCTACTAAGCACACAAGCACACAAGCAAAAATTACATAGCAATCGTCGCACCAATCAACCCACAACTATTCCTAAGTGTCTATGTGCTCTAAAGTGTCCATTCTATCTAGGATGTGTCCTACAATCAACCTGTGGCTCTGATACCAATTTATGACACCCGGTTCCTAAAATGAACCAAGTGTGACGCATATGTGTGCCTAGGATGTTCAACACACATATACTAGTGTTTCACAAACGATATACAGAAATTACCACAACACAAATCAATAAATGAGTATTTTTGTTACAATATTCAATTAATCCTCAAATTACAAACTCTAATGATCATTTATTGATACTACTAATACTGCAACGAAAATAATTTAAACTAAGCAACTAAGCAAACGGGATATAGTGCGACTTCAAACAATCCATAGGCAAGAAGACGACAGCACACAACCTAATACTCTGCATTATCATCAGGATATACTCCCAAGCATCACCTAAAAATGTTGGTGGGGGAATTGCAAGGGCGAGCACATGTCGTACTCAACAAGTGTGAGAAAACAATGACATGTAGCTGAAACAAGAAATGATAATAAACAATGGCTATTTGCTGAAAAATAACATTTAAAATATATGAAAAGCATCTTACAATGTCTATGTGAATTAATCCCATCAAATCCCAAATAATTACCAAATATGAGTCCAATACCATTAATTACCATCATATCACATTCATCAACATTTATCCATCCATATACCAATTAATTACCATCATCATCAACCATGTTCAATTATCACAACTCAACCATAACCAATACCATACCATCCCAAATACCAAGTTCCACTCCAATCATGTGAGAGTCAAGGTCGCTCATAACCGGGAGCATGGCTATCATGATAGTTTTTAACACTCTGCAGAGGTTGTACCACTTTACCCACAAGTTTATGATTTTGTCCCCTTTCGGTGACTAAGGAACCTCCATCATGCCCATGATCCATTGATCACATTACACATTTCTATTGGTGTGTGGCCAAGAGATCACAAAATTGCCTTTACAAAGGGACTATCAGCATATTCAGACCCACTGAGGTTTCACCGGTGGTGATGCCTCCAATTGAGCACATCCAACCAAGGGCCACCTCTTGAGCTGTACGAATTGCATGGCAGTCTCGCGACTATTGCGAACCCAACTGACTCCCATTATCCGCTCCCCCAAATGATCCGTACAATGCTGGCAATACACCTAATTAATTGGCTAAGCCACACCCATACTTGGCCCTGTGGTGGCACTGTAAAACATGGGTTGTCGCTCTAAGAACCGGTCCTTAGATCTAAAGCAAGCAAAACCACCATATCTTCCAACCCAATCCTCAAATCATGCTTGCTTAGATCGCCCAATCTCATGTTGCCAATTAACCATATTCATCAATTCACATCTTCCATAAGAGCTTCATGGTAAAGCCAGTTGGTTGTTTTCCGAGCGAAGCGAAAAGGTAAAATACCCTTCCCGACTCTCTACAATGTATTTCAAGCGACAAGGATGGTTAAACAAGTCTAGTAAACACCTATTTTGGGTTTCCCATCATTATGACACAAGCATGCAGTTTTTCAAACAAAACATTTAAAAACGGGATCAAAATGATCAAGGACACTTGCCTTTCTCTTGAGACTGATTACGATCAAAAGCTTCGAAGTTCTGGTGCTGGAGGTCCTTGACAGCACCCTCTAGAGCAATACCTTCTATTCGGTGCAACAAACATACAAAACAAGCATTGTAATCAATAAATGCTCATATTTTACTCAATATGTCATGACATGCATGAATAATGCAATTATGGGGTAATTCATGTTATTAGATTAATTTAATTGCTTACTAACTAATTACAATTAAGTTTTACATGTTACAACAAGTTCCAAGTCATTTCGGTGGATACTAAAGAAGTTTCAGGAATTTCCAAGTTTGGAGGACCGGACTAGTCCGTAGTGAGGCCGGACATGTCCGTTCTGTTATAGAAAGGAAATCGGACTAGTCCACACAAGGACCGGACAAGTCCGTTATGGCCAGGTTGTAGAACCATAATTTACATAGAAAAGATGCATCTAAGATATTTACAACGAATTCAGGGGTTCAAGAGTTGAAGACTCGAGAATTTGACATCAAGATTGAAGGAGACGAAGAATTGACGAAGAGGGATGTTGACGATGAAGGATTGATGATGAATATCGCAATGGCAACGACGATCTGTGTTGATCCCCCGCCTTCCTCCCTTCTCCTTCTTCTCCTTGCGGTGAACTCCTCTTGGCGGTTAGGATTCTCTTTAATTGTGGAAAAGAGATGAAACGTTGGTGTTGGAGTGTTTATATATGGCGGAGGTGGTAGGGTTTGGGTGGAATTCATGTATAGGGCAGTGGAGGACGAGTAAAGGGTCCTGGTGGGGTCCACTGAGGTCGGTCACGATGTTATTGGCCCACTTAAGGCAATTACCCAATAACAAGTCATAGAGAAATAAATAGAATCTGAGTCGGGCGCACCGGACCAGTCTGCTAAGGGGTTGGACAAGTCCAATTTATAATAGAGCGAAGAACGAGCAAGTCCAGTTGGGGTCCAGATAAGTCCAAAAATGTCCAGAGAGCAAAATGGAAAAGTCTGTTATGGGGCCGGACAAGTCTGGAGTTTCGTTCAACATTTCAAAACCAGCCCAAAATGGGGAATTGTCGGACAACTCCAAAAACTTCTAGAGATCAATATTAGACTAGTCCGTACTCGATAACGGACAAGTTTGGGATACAAAAGAACCAATTTCAGACTAGTCCGCAACAAAAGCAGGCAAGTCCGGAAAAAACCAGGGGCAAAATCGGACTAGTCCGGGGTCTAGTCTGGACAAGTCCACACTGACACCAGTTTTTAGTGTTTTTTTGGTTCTAATTTATTTTAATCTTGTTCCTTTTTGTGTTGCTTAATGTTAAAAATGTATAATAAGGTATGCAATATATGATGGATGAAAATGAGGGTGTTACAATGATGCTGGACATGAATATAATGCATGTAAAAGAGAGCTCACGATCAAGCATGTTTGATCAAGTGTTGGGGATTTTTGCGACCCCTTGTTCAGGATCATGTTAATTTCATGACGTTGAGAATTGGATGTGGTGTACGTGTTTTTACAAGTGTGTTCATTTGTTCCTAAAATCAGAACACGTAGCGGCTAGCGCCTACGGGTGTCGTTTCTTTGAAAGGACGAGTACAACATGCATGTTAGAAAATATACTATATACATGGCAGCATGCAAATAATTTGTTAAACCACGTACTTAGTGAGAGTTGTGTGCTTAGATGGTAGTACACATTCTATCCTCGTACCCTCGAGGGAACATCCTTCCTGTCAAACATAGATTGTAATCTCTATTGATGACAGGATAATATTCATCATTAGTATGGTAGATAAACTGCCATATAGGTTTAGAGTATACACATGCATGGTAAAGAATATGATAAATATAGAAATATATATCAATACATGGTAGGAAATATTCTATTCCTTGAATACATGTTTGGGGCGTAGCATACATATGGACAACTAACATCCATGTGAAAGACCTCGATCATGTTTGATGACGTTACGTGTTTTCTCTTTCTGTTGAGAGAATGTCATGTTTGAGACTCAATGATCATGTTTAGGGAGTAGGATGCATGGACAACTAACATGCATGTGAAATACATCGATCGATCATGTGAAAGACCTCGATGTATGTGAAATAACATGCATATTTTTAAACCCTCACCATGGACCGCACTGCTGATCTAACCGGCGGCGGCGGCACGGAGGCCGAAGGCAGTGCGCCGAGGTGACGGCGAGCGGAGGTCGGACTGATGGCGCACGGTGCCGACTTTTGCCTCATAGTTTGCAGCCTCATGGTGGAACGCGGAGGGGCACAGTGCGCGGTGCGCGTGGAGCTCTCGGTGGCAGCGCTCAAAGCTCGCAGAGGCGGCGCCGCGGCCAACCAACTGGCCGGAAGAAGGGTAAAGTAATTTTCTTACTTATTCAAAATTATTAATATGTACTCCCTCCATCTCCCAAATTACATATCGCTCTTTAATTAACTAGTTCATTTTTGAACTAAAAAGTGTGACAAGTAATTTGGGATGGAGGGGGTAGTTGTAACGCCGTAATTGTAAGGACTATGTTAATTTATAATTTTTTAACCTATAAAAATAATGGTTAATGATTAATTGCAAAATAAGTGAATAATGATAGTAATTATTACCTTCTAATGATCTGTTTCCTAAATTTTTCTCAAATTTCAGACACATGACAAATAGACTCCAACTAATTCTTCCATCAAAAAAGCTACTCTTTTTTTTTGAACAATCATCACAAAAACTATTAAAACATTAACTTAAATGCCAAGATAGTGGTGATGAAATCCTCTGCACTACAGTTACTGCAGCTGACATGTGGACCCGACAACGGTGGGGCACACATGTGATATGAACCCAAGATAGTGTTTCCTCAAGAAAAAATAATTTTAAGAGAGATTGAGCGCACAAGCAGAAAAGCTAGAACTTGAGTGCTGAACCTGGGAATTCCATACCAGGATGATCGACGGCAGCTGATCAACAAACTCGGTGGTTAGATCAGTAGTCGTCGGAGAGCAGCTTGTGGCCGCCCTCAAAGGAGACGAAGGTGTCAATGCAGGCATAGCTGATCTGCATGCTGGAGAGATTGTCCCAGTGGCTCGTCCTCATTCGGTAAGGCTTCTCCATGTCGGCACCCATCACGGCGCCCGCGACGTCCTTCAAACCCGCACGGCGAAGGCTCGAGCGATCCATCTCCTCCGTCGCGAGCTCAGTCAGGTCCACCGTTTTGAACACCATCAGCTGCCAGTCCTTCCAAAGTCGATCGGTGTCGCCCTCCACACCCATGCCGACGAAGCGGTAGTCGGAATCGCCGAGGAAACCTTCTGGCTCATCGGGGAAGTGGTCAGCATGGATGAACTAGGAGATGAGGCAGCAGCGATCGACGTAGAGCTGCAGAACGGCGACAGGGTTCTGGTCAGCGGAGTAGCTGGGGCGCCACTCAACGTTGAGTCCGACGACAAGCTTGTGAAGGCGCCGACAGTGGACGGAGAGGACCTCGTCGAGCCAGTCCTCCACAGCCTTGCCGGGGGACGTCACGGTGGTGGTGATCACGTTGTCCTCGAACGTCACATTGTACACCCGAGTCCCCGCCATTGGGTCCTCTCCTTGTCCCTTCGGTTGCGGTCTATGGTGGCGCGGCGCAACTTCTCTCTTGTACAAACCTTCCTCTACCTCTAGTTTGGATTTTGGAGACGGGAGTGGGTATATAACCAATCGATGCAGTTACGATATGAGTGGAGGAGTTTTCAAATTTGATGTGCCCGAGCCCCGAGTAAAGTAAGGAATGAAGATTTTTGATTTTGATAAACTCTTTCTATTTTTTGAATTCTAATTGTTCTGACCACAAGTTGCATTGTCTCAACCAAACATCACGTACATCAACAACAACTTTTCTCAGGAGCGCACCCACTGGGTATACCAGGTGGGCCATGGCATACCCTGGGTCCAGCCACCAGAGAGTAGCTAGTGTGATTGCATGTTGGAGAGATCGGCGGAATCAGGAACTGGCCAATGAAGATGGAAGTCAGCAGTCTCACGGTTCATACATCAAAACGTGTGCCATCCTTTTTATTCTTCATTTTTTTCTTATATTATTTATTCACCAATCTCTAGCCCTCCTTTATTTGAAGTTGTACAGTTGGATCAGGATACGTGGCCTGCATGATGCGAGAGCCGTGTGTGCAACACCAGGCGGAACGCCGTGTAGAGACGTTGCTCCCCTTGTCGAGGATCATATTAATTTGATGGCGTTGAGGATCAGATGTGGCGTACGTGTTTTTACAAGTGTATTCATTTGTTCCTAAAATCAGAACACGTAGTGGCTACCGCCTACGGCTGTCTTTTCTATGAAAGGACGATTACAGCATGCTGAAAATTATATTGTACATGGCATTCGATTAATTTGATGAACCGCGTATACATTCTATCGTCGAACCCTCGAGGGAACATCCTTCATGTCAAACATGCACGCTGAGAGTGGGGACGACGCCCGTTTGACGGCGACGGCGAGGGTGAGGACGACGCTCGGCGGCGATGCTGAGGGTGAGGACGGCGCTCGGCGTTGACTGCAACGGCGAGGGCGAGGACGGTGAGGGTGGGGCTTTGGGAGCGGCGGGGGAGGGCTTGGCAGCAAAATGATAATGTTAGGGTTAAGTGGCGTGGCCGGCGCATTTAAAGAGAAAATATTTTCCACAGGCGGTGAATTCTTAATAACCGTCTGGGGAAATATTTTAAATAAATTATAAAACTAATTTTCTCAGGCGGCATAGTCTTAATAATCGCCTGGGGAAATATTTTAAATAAATTATAAAACAGATTTTCTCAGTCGGCATAGTCTTAGTAACCGACTGAGAAGATACATATCTATAATGAATTTCTACATCAACAATGTATAACCAGTGTTATCCTAAACACCCGTTTAGGGCTGTTTAAATGTGTTTGAACTCTAAACAGAGCTTCACTGTGTAGTTTAGGCCTAAAACAAAAATTAAACCATTGACCCATTTAAACAGGTCAATGACCGTTTAAACGAGCGGAATATGATAAACAAAGCGGATTTTACACGAGTTTAAACACGTTTTCAACCATTTAGGTGAAGAAGCAAGCACGCAGGATTCCATAAAACATACCCTTCTGCCTGTTATGCTCCATCCCCAACACCCTTCCCTGTACGCCACCACTCCATGCTGCCGCCACCACTCCATGCATCAGCCGCCACCCTTGTTCCTTACCTGCTTTGCTCATCCCCTGCTTCCCTACCGGGGTACCGCTCATAATTCATACTTTTATGTAAATTTGTACTAACTCTGATGTTTAGTTGAGGTACAAGCAAGGTCGTGTTCAAAAGTAAACTGGAATGAACTCTATTTAGGTGGTATAGTACAAACTGTTTAATCCATTTAAAAACCATTTAATCACTATTTGGACAGTCGACCTCCACCGACTGTCTACCATTTATAGTTTAGGATAACATTGTGTATAACACATACATAAAAGACATAAATAGTCCACTAGTTTATTGTTAGAACAATAACATTAGAACTATTAGTGCACACCAATGAACAGCAAAATAAAGTTCATTACCTTAAGACAGTATTACAAACAAAAAGAAAAGATAAACACGAACTGGAAACAAGAAAAGAAAAACAACACAACTAGAAACAAGAAAAAAACTACTACTTCTCATCCTACTCCTCCTCCTCCTTGTTGGGCTCCTAGCAGGGCGGGGGCGCCTCCCGAGGCGGAGACGGCAAGCCCAGTTTCCTGGACACCGCCGCCACCAGGTTGTCGCGGTCGGCGACGCCGAGCTCGACCGCCATCGTTTCCCATAGGACGTCGAGGCGACACGCCAAATGCGTCATGCCGAAGATGTAGTGGTTTGTGGTACTCATTCCAGTATGCTCTGGAAGGAGACGGAGCCCAAGGCAGCACATGGAGCGCGATGTATTGTAAAATACATCGCGTGCCATCTTTCAGTGAGCCAACTCCATGTCTAGGGGGTCCGGTCGGGGACGCTTCCCCTTGGCGTCCTTCGGCAGGCTTGGCGGCAGCGTTTTCTTGTCGGCCATGGTGTTCTTGGCACGGTTTTGGGAAGAGAGAAATAGTGGTTGTGCAGAGAAGATGATGGCATGCCCGGGTGATCTTATAGCGTAGCAGTCTGGTGGTTCGTCTATCGATGCGCGCAGCAGTTGTGATGGGACGCAGAGCGGTTCAAATTAAATTCAAATATGCGCATGCACTGCACGCATTTAAGGAGCCTCGACAACTGGCATGCATGTACGCTCGGTGTGTCCGGTCGCATCAGCCGCCTATACAAATGGCCACTTCTTCAAGGACCATACCTTATGTGGCATATGGTTACATAATAGCTTATGTGGCATGCCATTTGAGAGCTTACTGTAAAAATGGCTACATAATAGCTTATGTGGCATGCCAATGTGGATGTCCAACTTAGACTAAGGATGAAAGTGAAACAGTTGTGTGAAGTTGAGGGACTAAATTGACCCATTTGAATGTTCAAGGACCAAACTGAGTTTTTATTGAAATTTTGATGATGAAGTTGAGTATTGTGCCAATTCTAAATGAGCCAAGCTTGATCTTGCGAGCTTGATGATCTCAAGCTCGAGTAAGCTCATTTATTGTTGTCATCTATGATATGTATGATTAACTAAACTATATAATTCTATTAAAAATATTTTATTGGACACAGTTTTTATATCTGATAGCAACAAATAAGGTGCAACATCATCCACCTTCCTACTCCATTATTTGTGAACCTAAATTTAGTAGATTCTATTGTATATACATGAATTCTTGGCTCGTCTCGAGATCGAATCGGTGTTTTATCAAACTCAAGCTTAGAAAGACAAGATCGCTCGAGTTCGACTCGTTGACAGCCTTAGATGCAATTAAAGTTTTGATGCTATCGTGTAATCAACGATTTTCATCTATTGGATCTACATCTTATGGTTATTACATCTTTTCATTTAATGCCTTCCACCACCACCTCTCCGCTTTGTGGTGGGGGTTAAATAAAAAGATTCAACGATCGTAAGATATACGATCCAACGGTTGAAGATGGTTGATTGCACGATTGTACCAAACATCTGATTACATTCTAATTGTTCCCAACTTAAAACGGGAAATCTTTTGACACAGATTAATCTAGTTGTGATGTTTTTCTCTTCTTGTTTTGTGATGTTGTATTTTTTCTTGTTTTGTGATGTTGTTTTTCTTTTTTATAATTCCTCCTTCCCATATTCCTTGTCCTTAATTAGGACAAGTTTTCTAGTTCAAAATTGAACTAAAAAAACTAGTTCTAATGACAAGTAATATAGGAAGCAGGGACTAATGTCTTATGATAATGAATTGAATGTTGTTTGTCTATTACATCTGTTATTTTGTTTCCTATCTGCTGTTTATTGAATCTATTCTATCTGTATTCTTTTTTAATGAATGACCCTCCACACCGGCAGTGGCCTCTAAAGTGGACCCAAGATAGTGTTTCCTCAAGAAAAAATAATTTTAAGAGAGATTGAGCGCACAGGCAGAAAAGCTAGAACTTGAGCGCTACACTTGTGAATTCCCTGCTGGGATGATCGACGGCAGCCGATCCACAAACTTGTTGGTTAGGTTAGTAGTCGACAGAGAGCAGCTTGCAACTGAACTCAAAGGAGATGAGGCATCGATGCAGGCATACTTGATCTACTCGCCGGAGACATTGTACGCATCCTTGTGGCTGGTCCTCACCTGGTAAGGCTTCTCCATGTCGCAGCCCATCACGGCGCTCGCGATGTCCTTCAGCCCCACGCGGCGGAGGCTCAGGTGATCCATCTCCTCCACTGCAAGCATGAACAAGTCCACCGTTTTTGCCACCTTCACCTGCCAGTCCTTCCAAAGTCGGTCGGCGTCACCCTCCACACCCACGGCGACGAAGTGGTAGTCGGAATCGCCAATGAATTCTTCTAGCTCGTCGAGGAAGTAATTAGTGTGGATGACCTGGATGATGAGGCATGCGGCGGCAGACGCAGAGCTATAGAATGGCAATGGGGTTATGGTCAGTGGAGTACCTGGGGCGCCACTCGATGTCGAGCCCAACGACGAGCTTGTGAAGGCACCGACAGTGGACAGAGAAGACCTCGTCGAGCTAGTCCTCCTCGGCCTCGTCAGAGGACATCACGGTGTTGGTGATCACGTCATCCTCGAACGTCATGTTGTACACCTTAGTCCCCAACATTGTGTCCTCATCTTGTCCCTACAGTTGCGGTTTGCAGCCACACGATGCAACTTATCTCTTGTGCAAACCTTCCTCTACCTCTAGTTTGGATTTTGGAAACGGGCGTGGATATATAACTGAAGCAGTTACGATATGAGTGGAGGAGTTTCCAAATTTGACAGGCCTGAGCCCCGAGTAAAGAAAGTAATGAAGATTTTTGAATCTGATATACTCTTTCTATTTTTGAATTCTTATCCTTATGACCACAAGTTGCATTGTCTCAATCAAAACCATGTACAACAACAACAACTTTTCTTAGGGGCGCACCCACGGGGTATGGCGGGTGGGCCACGGCATACCCTGGGTCTAGCCACTAGAGAGTAGCTAGTGTGAATGCATGCTGGAGAGATCACCGAGAACTGGCCAATGAAGATGGAAGTCAGCAGTCTCACGGTTCATGGATCGAAACGCACGCCATACTTTTTCTTCTTCCTTTTTTCTTATATTATTTTTCCACCAATCTCTAGCTCTCCTTTATTTGAAGTTGTACTGTTGGATCAGGATATGTGGCCAGCGTGAGGCGAGAGCCGTGTGTGCTACACCAGGCGGAACATCATGGAGAGATGTCGCTCCACTTGTTGGGGATCATGTTATTTTAATGACATTGAGGATCAGATGTGGCGTACGTGTTTTCACAAGTGTGTTCATTTTTTTCCTAAAATCAGAACATGTAGCGGCTAGCCCCTACGGCTGTCGTTTCTTCGAAAGGACGAGTACAACATGTTGGAAGTTATATTGTACTTGGCATGCGATTAATTTGATGAATTGCATAGTGAGCTGCCTAGATGGTACATTCTATCCTCGAGACCTCGAGGGAACATCCTTCATGTCAAACATGCATGGGGTCGCCCGCGCAGTTAGTTTCTCATCAAGAAACTTGCATGCCGCTCATCACTGAGGCCTTACTGGTTTGTCTCGTGGTGAACCGCCTGCATCATTGGAAGCCTAGATGGAGTTTGAGGATAGGAATCGAAGCATATCTGCAAGGCTCTTCCCGACCACCACCGGGGACGCACGACGGGGGTTAAGGTATATCGGCACACCCAGACCATACGTGTACCTGGCCAGCCGTGTAGCTTCGTTCTAACCTCTGGCTGGCTACCTAGATGGTATACCTTTTATCGTCAAACCCTCGAGGGAACATCCTTGCTGTCAAACATGCATGTCGGCAGCCGCCCCCACACTCAGTTTCTCATCAAGAAACTTGCATGCCGCTCATCATTGAGGCTTTGCTGCTTTGTCTGGTGTTGAACCGCTTGCGTCATCAGAAGCCTACATAGAGTTGGAGGACTGGAATCGGAGCATACCTGCAAGGTTCTTCCCAACCACCACCGGGAATGCACGACAAGGTTGAGATACACCTACACACCCAGACCATATGTGTAGCCGGCCAGTCGCGTACCTTCGTTTAAACCTCTGGCTGGCTGCCTAGATGGTATCTTCTATCCACAAACCCTCGAGGGAACATCATTACAACACGCTCGGGTGAGCTTGGAACTCCTTCGAGATCTTCTCCGGAATCCCATCGATCATTCAGGCGGCCCGCATCGACCACATCGACCACACACCCGTGTCCGAATAGAGCGACCGGACGCGGAAGGGCGAGGGTGAAGGGAGAAAATGGAGATCAAGACCACACGCAATCAGTAGATGTGGCTAAAAGAAGGGGCAAAGTGATGAAAGGGAAGACGATATCACAAGGAAGGAGGCCGCACCCATCCATTTATATCCGCGGCCGGACACGGCTTCTCTCCTCCCATGCGTGCTCCCGCTGATGTGTCATATTTTTATTGGTTGTGAAAACGTGGTTATTAGACTAAAAATAAATGAAGAGACGAATAAAGTATTACACGTCAGCGGGATCATGCATGGGAGGAGAGAAGCCGGTCGTTTTCGAGGAATATAATTATTACACATCAGTGGGGAGAGTAGAGAACGGGAGGAGAGAAGCCGTATCCACCGCCAAAAGGGGGAGAAGAGTTAATAAGGACGACGACGGGAGCGGTGCGTCCCATCGCCTCATGGAGAACCAAACTTTAAAGTAGGGCTATCAATAAAGCTCAAAGTTCGTAACTCGCTCGTTTGCTCTTCCCTTGGCTTAAAATTAGACTTCATTTTTCCTCTGTTTGCTCTTCCCTAGGCTTAGAAGTTTTATATATTACAATTTTTTTTACATATGTAATATGACATAGGATATATCACTTTATAGTTTTGCAAAAAAAAATTGAGACATATGTATATCCCATGCAACTGCGTAAGTCCACACCAATTAATTAGCTAGTTATTTTTTAAGATATCTTTTTCTAAGTGAGGTGGGATGGGGTAGATGATGTGGCATAATAGCTTATGTAGCATGCCAATGTGGATGTCCAACTCAGACTAAGGATGAAAGTGAAACGGTTGTGTGAAGTTGAGGGACTAAATTGACCAATTTCAAAGTTCAAGGACCAAACTGATTTTTGATTGAAAGTTTGAGGATGAAGTTGAGTATTGTGCCAATTCTAAACGAGCCAAGCTTGAGCTTGCGAGATTGATGAGCTCAAGCTCGAAAAGCTCGAGTAACCTAATTTATTGTTGTCATCTATGATATGTATGATTAACTAAACTATATGATTCTATTAAAAATGATTTATGGGATACAATTTTTATATATGATAGCAACAAATAATGTGCAACATCGTCCACCTTCTTACTCCATTAGTTGTGAACCTAAATTTAGTAGATTCTATTGTATATATATGAATCATGGGCTCAACTCGAGATAGACTCAGTGTTTTATCAAACTCAAGCTTAGAAAGAAAGCTCGTTCGAGTTCGACTCATTGACAGCCCTAGATGCAATTTAAGTTTTAGTGCAATCATGTAATCAACTATTTTCATCAGTTGGATCTACATGTTACGATTATTACATCTTTTCATTTAGCCCCTTCCACCACCACCCCTCCACCTGGTGGAGGGGGTTAAATAAAAAGATTCAATGACCCTAAGATGTAGATCGATCCAACAGTTGAAGATGGTTGATTGCACGATTGCACCAAACATCTGATTACATTCTAGTCATTTCGACCTTTAAGACAAGAAATCTTTTGACACAACAGATTAATCCAGTCGTGATGTTTTTCTCTTCTTATTTTGTGATGTTGTATTTTTTCTTGTTTCGTGATGTTGTTTTTCTTGTTTTGTACTTCCTCCTTCTCATATTACTTGGCATGAATTAGGACAAGTTTTCTAGTTCAAAATTGAACTAAAAAACTTGTTCTAACGACAAGTAATATAGGAAGGAGGGAGTAATATTTTATGATAATGAACCTAATGTTGTTCTTCTGTTCCATCTGTTATTTTGTTTTATATCTACTGTTTAGTGCACTATTTGTTCTATCTGTATTCTTTTTTAATAAATGACCCTCCACACCGTCGGTGGCCTCTAAAGTGGCATGTACGGTACTTTAGCCGCTAGAGGTGCTAGGAGATCGCCTACAGCGGGGCCTGCAAAGCGGTCTGTAAAGTAGTATAGTAACAGGAAAACGCAACAAGTAGCAACGACTGGAAAGAAAAGTGGAAACAATGAACAGAGAGAAAAGAAAAGAAAGGACGAGAAAAATGTTAGAAAAAGATAGGTAGTACGTGCGAATTAAGGTGAAAGAGCATGGAGAACCAAACTGTAAAACGGGAAATTTTTGGCGCACATTACTCCAGTTTTAATCCTATCAAACATTGTATGTTACCTCTATTGATGACAGGATATTATTCTTGTGCTGATGTGAAAACAGAGTGGTTCCATTACTTCGCCCGTCCCATCAGTGCATGCAGAGAGGCGTGGGTCCCATAGGCTGTGGTGTTCACATGTTAGCCACCCTTAATGCACCTGTGCTGGGATGGAGCCATGGGCAGTCGCGTGGTGTTGGAGCGGGAGACCCAGAGGATGTGGCACGACGCGGCCCGCTACGAAGCCCTTGTGGAGAACCTGGCCATCATCGACAACCCTCATGTGTGCTACATCATCGGGCTCAAGCTCGTCTTCACAAACGATTGCGCGCCGCGTTTCTCGCCCGGGCGGCTAGGGATGGCCACATGGAGGCGGCCTACGTCCTTGGCCTCCTCCACTATGACGTCGCTTGTAGGGCCTGCAACGCCGTCGAGTATATTCGGAAGGTTGAAGGCGAGGTCAATGTCGGTTAGAAAGCGGTCGGGTCCGTCGCCGTCATGAGGACCAACAATGAGTGGGGGCGGTGTCGGACTCAAGCCCTGGCTGAAATCGGTAATATGGCGTGGACGCTTCCGCGCCCGCCTCCGAGACCGCCGATGGTGTCGCTGCCCAACAAGTAGGTTGATCCGTGCATGGCTGCCGGCTACGGCAAGCAAGGGTGGAGCAGCTGTAGGGTCTTCTATAGTGAAGACCGTAGGATTAGGCACGAGCATGTCGAATTCTGACGTGCGGTGTTATCCAGTATGGGCTATATATAAAATACACTTATAAGGTCGTGATGTTGTTTTTCTTGTTTTATGATGTCGTTTTTCTTGTTTTGTAGTAATGTTTTATGTTAATGAACTCAAGGTTATTCGTCTGTTTCATTTGTTATTTGTTTTCTATCTGTTGTTTAGTGAACTATCTGTTCTATCTATATTCTCTGTTAATGAACGACCCTCCACATCGCCGGTGGCCTCTAAAGTGGCATGTATGGTACTTTAGCTGCTAGAGGTGCAGGAGATCGCCCGTAGCGGGGCCTGCAAAGCAGTCTGTAAATGTGAGACCTATGTGTGCAAAATACATTGGCTTTTATAATAAATGTTTTGAATACTACTAAAACACCTTTTTAACAAGGTCCGACTCTAGGTCTGAGCTCCTGCAAGGTCCGACGATAGGTCTAGATTGTTTTGAGTAGCTCCAACAAGGTCTGATGTAAGGTCCGACTTCTTTGTCTAGGTCCGACTAGCTTTGGTTAGCTCTGGCTCTAGGTTTGACTAGCTTTGGTAAGCTCCAAAGTTTGGTCCGACTAGCTTTGGTTTGCTCTGGCGCTAGGTCCTGCTAGTTTTGGTAAGTTCCATCACTAGATCCTGTTAGTTTTGGTAAGCTCCAGTTCAAGGTCCAGTTAGCTTTGGCAAGGTTTGGAGCTTCATCGCAGTGGTTCGGCTTCTAACTTGCAATGTTTTGAACTTGCTTTTTGACTCATGTAAAGATGGATTAGTATTCTTTTACTAAATTGTTGGTGTGTTTTGGTGGTCATGGTTGATATCGTTTTGCTATGGTTTGCAACATGCTTATGTGAGGTGCTCACGTAAGGTGTTGTAGTTTCGGAACTAACGTGAGTAAAGTCGGGGACTTGTGCTCGGAAGTATTTGTTGTTTATTCATGTGCAGGTGTTGCTTGAGTTCAAGACATGGCCGGTGACGGGATCCATTGAACTAGTCTTAGGGAGAATATGAGGTTCAACAACCAAGTTCGGGATGAATTATGGTTGAGTTGATCAGTAGGTCATGCAGCATGTTTGGATCAAGAACAGTGCATATGAAGGTATTGTGGATTTCGTTGGAAGATGTTTGCATGTGCGGAAGGAGTGCATGGACGTGGCTACATGGTTCCAAGGCATAATGAAGAGATGTGGACGTAAAGAATTGGTCGGAAAGGTCCAATCGACTAGGTTATAGACTCAGGCTGCGGCTGAGTTGGTTTTGACTCAAATATTGAAAGATCTGAGTTGGTTATGATAGGATTTTGTGTGGGTCACGAATTTGAGGTTTTTTAGGAATGTGGGATACGTTCCTAAGGTGTTTGGAAGTCTTAAGATTGCTTCTATCTGCGTATAGAAGAGTCTTGAGCAGTTATGGAAAGTTTCGGTTCGTGAATTGAGTAGGATTAGAGTCCTAGTTAGGTTTGGGTTGGCCTAAGGGCTGGTTATATAAGCAAGGGAGGCCAGAGCTTGTAATGCACGGCCTTTGGTCTGTTCCTCTTGTGGTTTGATCAAAAAAATTCGTAGTTTGAAGGAACTTTTGTGCCTTGTTCGTCCGACTTGTTTTCTTCAAGTCTTTCTCATCGAGTTTCTGCACAACACTACCTTGTTTTGGTGGTTTTATCATAACTGGAGTTTTACAGATCCGATTGATGCGATTCTTTTTGGGTTGTCTTTACAACTTGATTTTCTGTCATTTGTGAAAATTTTACGGTCATTGGATTTGTTGTTTCTGATCTACCCGAGTTTCTTTGTAGTGTTCCAGAACTGTTTCTCTCAGGTAGGACAGATTGACCTTTGTTCGATCTTTCGATCGTAGCTTGAGTTTCTCTCGACGGATTTTTGTGATTCTTGCTGTGACGTCTTAGTGACTTGATTCTCTAGAATCTATACTAGTTTTTTCACAGTTGAACATGTTTAGATTAGTCGCACACATGGTTTCTTTAACAGATCGGTTTTCTGTCGAGGGGTGTTTTCGTTGCTTCCGCTGAAAAGTTTAATCTACCATTCGCCCCCCTCTGGTAGCTTTACACGTGCTCTTCGATCGTACAATTGGTATGCGAGCGACGATGCTTTAATCTTTGTAATTCGCACATGTTTTTTGACTAATCCTCATGGACAAATGCTCGACAAAACCTTGTGCGTTTGTTGGTATTGATTTTCATGTTTGGAAGGCACGCATGGAAGCTTTTATCTAGGCGCAAGGCTTCACGATACGGGAAAAAGTGTACAAGCCTTACATGCTGCTGAACGATCAAGTCACGGCTATAAACTTGAGAGATGTCGACAATAACAACAAAGCACGCAACTTGATAATCCAAGGACTAACTCAGAGCGACTTCGACCGTGTTGCACACCTCCGATCGGCATATGATGTGTGGAGAGCACTTTGTGACTACCACGAAGGATCCATCACGATCAAGGAGATAAAGCGGGATATGTTAAAAAAAGAATACACGCGCTTCAAGATGCAACCCGGTGAGTCCATTATTGACCTTTTTGCTCGCTTTAATAAAATTCTCAGCAACTTGCGTAGTGTCAATGTTAATTTTTCAGATGTTGAAAATGCTAGGCAATTTTTAAGTGTATTAGACATGTCAATTTGGGATATGAAAGTCAAATCTATTCGTGAATCTACTGTCATGAATACACTTACATTAGATGTGCTATATTCTAAATTGAAAACTCATGAAATTGACATAATCTCACGTAAGAACCCCAACAAGTCTCTTGCATTTGTTCTCAACGTGATATGCCTAGCTTCAGCCAATCTTCATCTTGTGGTACACTTGCGTTGTTGTCCTCTCTAACCCTTGAACAGATTGAGGAGTTTCCAGAGGAGGAGCTAGCACTTCTCTCTACTAGGTTCTCAAAAGCATTGCAAAATGTGAGAACTAGAAGGAGAGGAAGCTCCGGACCTCAACGATGCTTCGAATATGGTAAGACAGTACACTTTTGTACAGATTGTCCTAACCTTTTAGGCTCTACTTCCCCGGGAGAAAAACAATCAAGGACGAAGCACTTCTCAACAAACGATAAGAAGATCTTTAGGTGAACAATTTTATCTCCGCACTCCAGGAACTTGGCTCAAGCGACGTGGACATTAGAAGTGACAAAGATGAAGATGATTTGGCAAACTTGTGCTTCATGGTGGGCAAGTCAATATCAAGTATGGAGGATGCAGAACACAACAGCGACAATGAAGAGATGTGTCCTACTTGCGAAGAAATGTGTGATGCTATTTCTCGTGCCACTGTTTTTGTTACGAAACAGGACAAAAATCTTAGGGACGATGCTATTAAAATTGAGTCACTAGAGTCTGAAATTAATCATTTGAAATTCTTGATTCCTAGTGATGATTTTTGTTCCTCATGTGACTTAATATATGAACAATTGTCCTCCCTAAGAAGTGCACATACCTCCACACTTGATAAACTTAAACTTGAAATTGAAAAGAACAAAAAACTCGCTACACTTAGTATTGGAAACTTAAAAAATGCTTCTTGTTCTATAGTTGATTTGTATTGTTCTAGTTGTGATGATCTTGATAAGAAACTGCAAGATGCTATGAATGAGATTTCTATTTTGAACAATGCTTTACGTGCTCATGAAGTTAAATAATGTTCTAATTGCAAACTAAAAGGAAAAACTTCATGTGAAAACTTTCTAGAATTGTCTAAGAAACTTGATGACATGAATAGCACACTAGAGCGGTTTTGTATTGGGAACAAAAATCTAAACTTGCTGTTAAATTCATCCAAATCTTACAATGATAAAACTGGTTTAGGTTTTGATTCCCATGCTCATGCTAAAGCACATCCACCCAAAATTAAAAACTGATTAGGAAGTGGTTTGATTAAAATAGATCCTAAACCAAAAGAGGTGGTTTTTAAATCTGCAAGAGTGTTGTCACGTTCGGGTTCAAATAAACATACTGCAGGTTCATCTAGACATGAACACAAAGCTAAATTTCGTTGTACCTATTGTGGTAGAGATGGTCATGTCATAGATTTTTGTTATAGACTAGCTAAACAACATAAAAAGGAACAAATGCAAGCTAGATCTTATAACTCTCATGCAAAATTTGCTGCACATACTAAACTGAATGTCAGGAAAATGCAACCTGCTGTTATGAGTCAAAAACATTCAAAATTTACCTCTGAACCTTCTGTTTTTGCCTCTGGAGCTACTGATTTTTGTGCTACACAAGTAACACTTTATAGGTCAGTAGTTAAGAACAAAAAATCTCAAACTTTGACTCATAAACCTGTTGTTTATCTCAGCTTTCGTGTGTATTTCCTGCTGCACGTCATGTGACTCAATACTGGATTCTTAAATGCCTTTTGACTAACCCCAGTACTGAGTCATCGACGTATTGTTCTTCTATGTAGGTTACACGCTTGAGGAAGGAGAACATTTGGATTGTGGATTCAGGGTTCTCACGCTACATGACCGGTAACAAAGAATGGTTCTCCTCCCTCTCTTTTGTGTCACGTGTAGAGAATGTTACTTTTGCCGATAATTCTTCAACTCCTATAATTGCTAACGGTTCAGTTATAAATGATCACTACACTTTTAAGGATGTGGCACTTGTTAAAAATTTGAAATACAACTTGCTTTCTGTCTCACAACTGCTAGATGAAAATCAGGAAATTATTTTCACTAAAAATTGCTCCAAAGTTGTAAATTCAAATAGTGATCTTATTTTTAACATGTCTTGGTTTGAAAGAGTTTTTAAAGCAGATTTTGATATGTCTTCCTCTAACCATAGGTGTCTAGTTGCTGACGATTTAAAGAACTTGTATTTTTGGCATCGTAGAATTGGTCACGTAGGCTTTGATCATCTAACATGTGTTAGTTCTCTTGATTGCATACGTGGGATGCCTAAGCTTAAAGGGGACAAAGAAATTGTGTGCTCTTTTTTTAGACATGCTAAGATGGTTGCAGGTTCACGTACTCCTCTCACTATGATCATGACAACTGAACCGAGTCAACTTTTGCACCTTGACACCGTAGGACCTTCACGTGCTCAATCCTTCGGGGGTAAATGGTATGTTCTTGTGATTGTTGATGATTATTTTATATATTCTTGGGTTTACTTTATGGCATCTAAGAATGAAGCTTTTAGTCACTTTAGAACTTTATTTCTTAGATTGTTAATTGATCACCCATGATTTTTAAAAGCAATTAGAAGTGACAACAGAACTGAATTTAAAAATCAATCTTTTGATCACTTTTGCGCTTAAAATGGAATAGATCATCAATTTTCTTCACCTTATGTACCTCAACAAAACGGTGTTGTAGAAAGAAAGAACAGAACCTTAGTTGAGATGGCTAGGACTATGCTTGATGAATATCAAACTCCTAGAAAATTTTGGGCTGATGCAATTGCAACTGCTTGTTATGTCTCAAATCGTGTTCTCTTGCGTGCTAAGCTAGGTAAAACAACAGATGAGCTTCGGTTTGTACATAGGCCTAGTGTTACACACTTTCGGGTCTTTGGTTGAAAATGCTTTGTGAAGAAATATGGTAATCTTGATAAATTTGAACCTAGATCCATTGATGGCATGTTTCTTAGTTATCCATCTCATACTAGAGGCTACCGTGTGCTTTTACTTGACACTAACAAAATTGTAGAGACTTGTGAGGTGTCTTTTGATGATGCTAGCCTAGGTAGTAGCTCAAACATTACAGTTTCGGATCCATATCTGCAGGAGGAGAGCATTTTCGTTGAAGATGAGAAAGAAGTGGAGCTGCTGCCCTAAAATTCAGCAGCTAATGACTTTGGTTCAGCTCCGGATTTATATTCTCAACCAGCACCGACAACCATCATTGCTGATCCAGATCGTCCTTAAGTCACAAGCTCGTTGATTTGTGATGAACATGAAGAAGAAGAAGTTTGTGAAGTGTCTACTCCCCTCCGGATTCTCAAAAGCCATCCTCCACAACAAATGATTGGAAGCTTGCACAAACGAGTCACACGGTCCAGGTTTTGCGATCCAAACTCTCACGCTCATTCTGCTTTTGTTGCTTCGTTTGAACCCAAAGATATATCACACGCACTCACTAATGAATCTTGGATTATTGCAATGCAAGAAGAGTTAGAAAATTTGGAAAGAAATAATGTTTGGAAACTTGTACCTACACCTCAGGGACACACTTTAATTGGAACTAAATGGGTGTTTAAAAATAAACAAAGTGAGGATGAGGTTGTGGTTAGGAATAAGGCTAGGTTGGTTGCTTAAGGTTTCACACGAATTGAAGGTCTAGATTTTGATAAAACGTTTGCTCCTGTTACTAAATTAAAAGCCATAAAAATTTTGTTAGCTTTGGCTACATCTAAAGGTTTCAAGTTATATCAAATGGATGTTAAAAGTGCTTTTCTTAATGGCCATATAGATGAGGAGGTTTATGTCAAGCAACCACCAGGTTTTGAAAATCCATATTTTCCTAATCATGTTTACAAACTGTCCAAAGCCTTGTACGATCTCAATAAAGCTCCTAGAGCATGGTATGATCAGTTAAAAACATTCTTACTTGAAAGGGGGTTTACCATGGGCAAGGTTGATAAAACTCTTTTTGTGCTTAAGCATGGCAATGACTTATTATTCGTTCAAGTGTATGTGGATGATATTATCTTTGGTTGTGCTTCTCATGATCTTGTGTCCAAGTTTTTAGCTATAATGAGTTCAGAATTTGAGATGAGTATGATGGGAGAACTCACGTATTTTTTGGGGCTGCAAATCAAGCAAACTAATGAGGGAACCTTTGTGCATCAAACGAAGTATACAAGAGACCTTCTTAAGTGCTTCAACGTGAACAAAAGCAAGCCTCTTCGGAAACCAATGGTAACAACAATGACACTTGAACTTGATGAAGATGGTGAACCTGTGGATCAAAAGGAATATAGAAGCATGATCGAATCACTTTTGTACCTCACGGCATCAAGACCGGACATACAATTTAGCGTATGTCTTTGTGCACGGTTTCAAGCTTCTCCACGTGCTTCACATCGTCAAGCCGTCAAAAGGATTCTCAGGTACTTACATGGAACTCAAGAATTTAGTATTTTTCTTCCTTCTTCCTCAACTATTACTTTGAAAGCTTTTTCGGATGCTGATTTTGGGGGTTGTAGGATTGATAGGAAAAGTACTTTTGGTGCTTGTCATTTTCTTTATAATTCTCTTGTTGCTTGGTCCTCTAGAAAACAAAACTCAGTTGCAGAATCCACAGTCGAATCTGAATATGTAGCTGCTGTTAGTGCTTGCTCACAAATTCTTTGGATTGTTCAAACACTTAAGGACTATGAGCTTAATCTAGATAGTGTTCCACTGTTTTGTGATAACGCTAGTGCCATTTGCATTGCTAAAAACTCTGTGCAACATTCTAGAACTAAGCACATTGATATTAGGTATCACTTTCTCCGTGATAACGTTGAAAAAGGAAACATTATGCTTCACCATGTAGATACCTTCACTCTGTTCCACTCCATAAACTTCGTTCCATTCCATTCCATTCCACTCTTTTACAAGTCAAGTACCTATGCTGCCCGGAACGAACAACAATTGACTGATATTTTTACAAAACATTTGGATTTGACTCGTTTTTGTTACATTCATAGTGAAATAGGGGTTATGCATCCTCATGGCTTAAATTGAGGGGGAGCTTTAAAATTAGGGATCTGAATTTAAAAATAACATGAGCATAATATTTCATACATATATGACTTTGTAATTCCTTTTACATGCTCAAAGTTCTTACTACATTACTCGTGTTATACATTTTGTAGTTTCTTCCATGACTAGTAATTGGAATAATTACTTACACTAAATCTGGTCATGATCGAACTTTCTTGTTGTTTTGAACCTGTTGCATGCTCACAAGTGTTTTTAAAAGAATTAATCAAGTAAGCAACTAACATGTTGAGTTTTTATGTTCAAATGAAGAAATGAGAAAAGATCAAGAGAAATGCAGGCATCACACTTCTTCTTTTGAGATGACTTATCATTGCACTTAGATATGAACTTGGAATAAGTTGAGTATGACTAAAATCATGTCCTTAAGCTTCTGATTGTCAAATGATATAGGTTTGGCTTGGTTGGTTAGAATAAGGCAGATGCGGCATATAATTTCTTGCAAATGTCATATGTTAAAAATTTGTGCTTAAAAGAAAATAAAATTGCAGCAACAAGTGTCATGCTTTCAGGTTTTGAAATAGTAAAGTTTGTGAGATCATGACTTGCTTAAATTGAAAATTACATTTGATCTCTAGCATGGCTTACACTACTTTATTTATGTCATTGTTGTGATAGTGTAAGTTACTTGATAGTATGACTTGGATGAGCTTTGTCTTATATGTATATGTTATAATGTGCTCATAACAAATTAAAATTTCTCTTTTGTACCTTACTGAATACATTGTCAAAGGGGGACAAGTATGCAAGGGGGAGAAATTTATTTCTATCTCATTTGATTTTCAAAATGGTGGATAAATTGTTTTCAAAACTTTTCATGCCAATGTTCGTATTGTAAATCGTGTTGCCAATGCATTCATCAAGGGAGAAATTGTGAGACCTATGTGTGATAAATACATTGGATTAGATGATAAAAGTTTTGAATACTACCAAAACACCTTTTTAACAAGGTTCGACTCTAGGTCCGAGCTCCTACAAGGTCTAACGATAGGTCCGACTTGTTTTGGGTAGCTCTAGCAAGGTCCGACGTAAGGTCCAACTTCTTTGTCTAGGTCGGACTAGCTTTGGCTAGCTCCGACTCTAGGTTCGACTAGCTTCAATAAGCTCCGGCGCTAGGTCCGACTAGCTTTGGTTAGCTCCGGCGCTAGGTCCTGCTAGCTTTGGTAAGTTCCCGCGCTCGATCCTGTTACTTTTGGTAAGCTCCGATTCAAGGTCCGGTTAGCTTTGGCAAGGTTCAGAGCTTGATCGCGGTGGTTCTGCTTTTAACTTGCAATGTTTCGAACTTGCTTTTTGGCTTATGAAAAGCTGGCTTAGTATTCTTTTATAAAATTGTTGGTGTGTTTTGGTGGTTATGGTTGATATCGTTTTGCTATAGTTTGCAACATGCTTATGTGAGGTGCTCATGTAAGGTGTTGTAGTTTCGAAACTAACGTGAGTCAAGTCGAGGACTTGTGCTCGAAAGTATTGGTTGTTTATTCATGTGCAGGTGTTGCTTGAGTTCAAGACATGGCTGGCGACGAGATCCATTGAACTAGTCTTAGGGAGAAGATGAGGTTCAACAACCAAGTTCAGGAGGAATTGTAGTTGAGTTGATCGGGAGGTCGCGCAGCATGTTTGGATCAAGAACAGTGCATATGAAGATATCGTGGATGTCGTTGGAAGATGTTTGCACGTGTGCAAGGAGTGCATGGGTGTGGCTACATGGTTCCAAGGCGTGATGAAGATATGTGGACGTAAAGAATTGGTCGGAAAGGTCCAACTAACTAGGTTATGGACTCAGGCTACGACTGAGTCGGGTTTGACTCAAATATGGAAAGATTTGAGTTGTTTATGATAGGATTTCGTGTGGTTTAAGTTGTTTTAGGAGTGTGGGATAAGTTCCTAAGGTGTTTGGAAGTCTTAAGATTGCTTCTATCTGCGTATAGAAGAGTCTTGAGTAGTTATGGAAAGTTTCAATTCGTGAATTGAGTAGGATTAGAGTCCTAGTTTGGTTTGGGTTGGCCTAAGGGCTGGTTATATAAGCAAGGGAGGACATAGCTTGTGGTGCATGACCTTGAGACTGTTCCTCTTGTGATTTGATCAATAAAATTCATAGTTTGAAGGAACTTTTGTGCCTTGTTCGTCCGACTTGTTTTCTTCAAGTTTTTCTCGTTGACTTTTTGCACAACACTACCTTGTTTTGGTGGTTTTATCATAACTGGAGTTTTACATATCTGATTGATGTGATTCTTTTCTAGTTGTCTTCAAAACTTGATTTTCTATCATCTGTAAAATTTCACGATCATTGGATTTGTGGTTTCGGATCTACACGAGTTTCTTTGCAGTGTTCCTCAACTGTTTTCTCGGGTAGGACAGATTGACCTTTGTCCGATCTCTAGATCGTAACTTGAGTTTCTCTTGACGGATTTTCGTGATTTTTGTTGTGACGTCTTCATGACTTGATTGTCACATTTGAACATGTTTAGATTAGTCGCACACACGGTTTCTTTATCAGATTGGTTTTCTGTCGAGGGGTATTTTCGTTGCTTCTGCTGAAAAGTTTTAATCTACCATTCAACCCCCCCTCTGGTAGTTTTAAACATGCTCTTCGATCCTACAATAAAGTAGTATACTACTCCCTCCATCCCAACTCAGCTCTATTCTTAGCTTTGGTCAAACTTACCTTTGACAAATAATTTCTATAGATTCTATTTACTTCAATAACATATAAATTGTATATTATGGAAATATTTTTATGATGAATCTAAAAGTACAATTTTTATATTTTTAAAATTGATCAAGATTACATAAACCATTGGTCAAAGGTACATTTGACCAAACCCAGAAATAGAGTTCACATGGGACAGGGGTAGTCTGTAGTAGCAGGAAAACGCAACAGGTAGCGATGACTGGAAAGAAAAGTGGAGACAATGAACTCCAGAAAGGAAAAGAAAGGATGAGAAAAATGTTAGAAAAAGAAAAGTAGTACTACTACGTACCACATGCCCGTTCCCTAATACGCGGTGTCATCATTATCACTATTCATATACACGGTCGGAAGTTATTACCAATGTTTGAAGGGAAGTGTTGCAGACTAAATGTTCCTATTCGTTTATTTTGTGTTTATTGGGGATTATGTAACAACTAGTTTTGTCAAGTTAATTAGTTTGTTGCCTGTAATGATACGTTGAATACTACTGTTTGGATCCATCGATGTTTATATGTAGTATTTAATCTTTGTTTATATCACTGTGTTGTTGTTGTTGAAGAGATTTTATGTGTATGCTTTATGTTGATAGGAATACCACTGCCATTGCTACATTAACTTATTTAGATAACAAATTGCCAGAGCCAGACGCGCGCCCATAGATGGGCTCACGCGTCATAGGGACAAACACCAAGCATCCCAGCGCATTTTCGGCTCACAAATACAAAGTGACTCAGCGCAGTTTTAGCCCATGAATAACAAGCGGCCCAGCGCAGTGTTGGGCCTGCTCTTATAGCTTCACGTACGGTTTGTCCAGGCTGCCTGCCCAAGGCGGTCAATTTCTTTCACGCCGAATAAAGAAGGAAAATAAAAAACAAAAAGAATTTTTATTACGGTACCCTTTGATCCACAATGACCCCTCTCTCGACTGTACAAACGTGCTTGGAGGAGCATCCGCCGGCCACCACGCTCTTGGAGGAGCATGCATCGGCCGCCACGCTCTTGGAGGAGAATTCACTGGCCACCGCGCACGGAGGAGCATCTGCCGGCCGCGACATGTTGTGGAACAACAGCGCTAGGTACAATTGCTGACATACTATTATTGTAGATCTATCCTCTTACAGATAGGATGATTGAATTGTAGGAAGCGATGTCAGAAGATAAGACATGGATGGGAAAAGACATGTGTGCGAAGGTGTGGCAGGATGGAATGAAGTCATTTTTAAATTTTGCACTCTAGGGCACTTGTGAAGGAGGAACTATGCCTTGTCCTTGCACGAGATATCGTAATATTTGCCACATGACACGCAAGGAAGTTCATCTTCACATGCTTCGTAATGGGATGTCATTGAATTATACTTGTTGGGTACACCATGGAGAAAAATGAGTTGAGAAAAATATTGTTGAGCAATCAGCAAATAATAAAGAGATAATTACTAATGATGCTGCTATGGAAAATATGTTGTCCAGTCTACTTAGAGGCACTGATCATGGTGGTACTTCAGCAGATGTTGACGATCCAGAAAATGCTGAAAACCAGCAGGAGCCAACTGGGTGTGCAAAGGCATTCTATGACTTATTATATGATGCCAAAAAGGAGTTGTATCCACATTGTGAGAAGGTGACCTAATTATCCTTCAATGTCAGGTTGTACCAAATAAAGTGTTTAACTCGTTTGAGAAAAAAAGTGTGGGGACGGGGGTCCCAATATCCAAGGATCTCATTGGGTGGTTCGTGCGATGCGACACCCAACAGTATACATAAAAGAACCAGGATAAAATACAAATCAAGTCTTTTATTTATAAACACAACAGAAGTTTTTACAATACTAAACAAAGGAAAGAGTCTATACATCATATCTATGCTCTCAGCTCTAGCTATGCAAAAGCAAAGTCGTCCATGCCCTTAGGACACTTCACACTAGCAACACTCACCCTCCTGATCACAGCGGCATGCAGGGTTCCCACTCAGTCGTGAATCCTGATGAGGGTAAGGCGTCACCGTCAAGCCCTTCATCAACGGTATAACCTGCAAAAACTCGTTAACTGCAAACATGAGCATAAGGCTCAGCAAGACTGACCCGTCTCACTAGACATATACAAGATAAAGACTAAACATAGGTAGAAAATAGCATAAGTAGTCTCGCCTACAAGTGGATCCCTATAGTCATATTTTAAGTAGCAAATGACATTCCTCAGGCATGGCACATCATAGGCTCTACAATCAAACAAGAAACACTTTGCCGATGAAATGACATGCCCAAAACACAAAATTCTATTACAAGTTAAGTGTTTGGAAACTGTAAACTTTAATTGTGCTATCTCTAAGCCACACAAGTTGTAATACAATAATAATCATGACAACGGTTCATAATAATTCAATTACTCTTTATTACTACGTCACGACGTAGTGAACAATTGGTACTCAAATAACCGCGAGGGGCGGTGATTGCAATCAGTAGACACTCAAATAACATATCACGTACACCCGTGTGTGAGAAACGTGCAATGCTCCTCTCGACGTCATATGCAGCAACCTTTCACAAGAAACTTAAACGGTGAACCGGTCCCGCCATCGTAGGCATAAGGTCCCCGCACGGAGCGTGTCTGTGCCCGCCGACAGATTTACATCGGTTTCCTGGGTTCCATATGTCAAGTAGGCATCCGGTACAGTTCAAATTTGTCCAGCAGGACCGCACACGGATCGGTCCTTAAGCGACACAAGCAAGGCTACGCAAGTGAGACCACGTCTCGCTGCCTCCTATCCTGCTGTTCGGTCTCCAGTTCATATTCATAATCCATTATTTGATAAACTTCATCCTGTGTGATAAAATTCTATCTCGCGAGTAGATTTCATCTACTTGACTTCTACTGAATTCCTCAAAACATTAGCATTGTATTTTCTACTCTTCAAGCTATAGACCTACCCAATACTCCATGGGATTTGTAGATCATGCAAGTAGAATAACAAACACCTTAGCCCTAATGCACAAAACCCATCCTAGACATAAGTGATACAAATAGAAACTTTGAAATAGCACTTAAATGCAAACTGGGGCTTGTCGTGGTTTGGGACTAGGCAAATGTTAATAGTTAGGCTTGATCTTCCTCCGAAGAATCCGCCATGAAACTGCAAGATGGTGACTCTTCGGCTCCTCCTCCAGGTGAAGCTCCTCGTCGATCATCTTCGTCATGTTTCCTATTGACATGATTATGCATGTTAGGGAGCAATATAATATAATAATAGACTCAACGTGGTTGTATACACCTTAAGAAGGAGAAGCTTGACTAGGAGAGACAGACATGTCTCTGTTCTGTGGAGAAACAGAGGATGAGTCAAGGTGATCATAGTAGTGTCGAGGTAAGAATTGAAAGGTGCAATGTAAGCACACATTGCAACTTAGCAAGCAACACTTGGAGCTATGCCACACACGAGTGATAAGACTGACTGGTGAAGATGCGTTCGACTGAGTAGTGTAAGGATGACTAAGGGATCAGGGTGAAACATAGCACAATTAAGGTATGAGATGACTATGCAAAGCGTAAGATTGAAACTCCAGATTAAATCTTATAACCGAAGAATTGAAGTCATCTAAGAACTAACAGACGATCTTCAAAGTTTCTAAGGACTTAGGAGGAACTTACTATGGGTTTCTAAAGTGTTCTAAGATTCTTACTCTACATTACCTTTGTATCGTAACGAATCATTTCTATAGTTCCTAGTAACCATAGAAGACTGGATCATCTAAACTTCTTGAGGTTCCTATGATGAGAACGACTATTAACCAATCTACAAGAATTAGATGGACCCTTGATAAGGAGCTTGAGGTCAAGGGAGATACATCACAAGACAGAAGTAGTAACAGGAACGAATGACCAATTAGTCACCCCCGTCACTAAACAATATGTGTAGGATTACGGAACACTAGTCACACTATCTTGCTATCCTTATAAGCATACTCACCTTGTAAGCATTTTAGCGAACATCTTGGTTGCGTTCTTGATCCGGTACTTTATTAACATTCAAAGAGCACATTGGCACATATCCTTGTCGATTGCCACACCACAACATACCTGCATCCATATACCAGCACTGAACGTCAACACATCTAGTTCCTTCCTTATAAACATTTCATCGAACATCTTGGCTGCACCTTCGATCCGGTCATTCTTGCATAATTCAGAGGTCCTCGAGGCCTAGCAGACCTTGTCCATTGTGATGTTGTCGCGTTCCTGCATCACTGATTAGTACTGCTCATCATCACAGTTGTTTTTGTCTTGTAAACATTCCATCAAACATGTTGACTGCAGCACTGTCTCGACCAATCTTGCACAAATCAGAGCTAACCTTAGATCAATTGTCATTGTCGTTGTGTCATTGACGTGTTCCTGCATACCATACATGACACACATCACTTTTTTTGCTGCCAGGACGCAGCAGTGACGCGGAACACCGCGACAACGTATCGAGGGCAACGGCGTTGATGTGGTTCAGCTGTCGAAGATCTTCCATTGCGCGCTGCCTTGCTGATGGTGCATAGGTGGATGGAAATGGCTTGGAGACACGCTGCTGCAGGTGGTGGAGCAGAAGTTGCGTCGACGACGGCTTGCGTCGACGAGGGCGAATTGGAGTGGGGAGAATGGTGGTGACGCGAGGTGATATGGACGCGTACGGCAAGCATTGCAGCTGCGCTTAGATGCAGAGGTAGGTGGTCTGGGGGCGCTGCAGTGGTGACGTTGAGGCGCACGGGCTGCCGGCCTCGATGCGTGCTTGAGTGGTGTATCGGCCAGAGCAACGGTGCTGGGCACTGGAGGTGGCGTAGGCATGGCGACCAGGCGGCAAAGCACCGGACAGTGGCCGGTGGTGCTGCAAAGGAGCAGGGCAGCGGCAAGAAGCTTGACCGGGCGCGCAGGCGAGGCGGAAAGGAGCGAGGCGCGCAGGAGGTGGGTGGCACGAGCTTGGCCGCGGTGTGCTGTGGAGCAGGGGGGAGGCGCGCTGGTGAACCAGCAAGACAAGGCGCAGCGAGGTGCCGGCACGATCAGGGCGCGGTTGCAGTACGCGTGCAGGGACACGGCCGGGGAGCTTGCGCTCAGGACGCTGGGAAGTCGAGCGAGGCAACCAATCGTCGTCGTTGCCGGCGCGGTTGCGGCAAGACCAGGCGCGCAGCCGGAGGGATGGAAGGTAGGGCGGACGCACGGCGAGGACGCGCTCGAGAGCATGAAGAAGAGTAGGGCGCGAGTGGCCATGGCGCAGACGGCGGTCGAGCGGGGTGCTGGCGCAAGCAGTGGTGCGCGCGAGCGGGGCACGGCGCGACCAGCAGCTCCAGGGCGTGCAGGCGGCGAGGAACTGGAGGCCAGGGGCGCCGTTGAGCAGGGGAAAAGGAGGAGCTGTCATGGCGCAGGGGAGGCATCGAGCAGAGGACGAATGCTGCGGTTGCTGTTCCTTCCGATGGAAGAATAGAGAAGCAAAAGGGAAATGGAACGAGCTGGATAGAGCTGACCGGTGGGTCTGGAACAGAGAAGTGACACTCTGATTGGATAGAGCTGACTGGTGGGGCCTGCTGGCAGGTGGGTCCCGCTCATGGATATTATCCCCTCTCCAAAATTCAAATCACACTAACAATTCTTTCTCAAAATTCACAAGATTTTTGTAGAGTGACAAAAGTCAGTTTAAGGATTATAATTATGCAAAACAGATTTGTAATTTGATTGAGTTCAGATCTGGGATTGAAACATCAGTAACCCTTTCCCCCTTCTTCACCTTATTTAATATCTGATTTTCCCTACTTCCAGCTGAAATAATCAAAGTGTTGATTTGCTTTTAAACAATGCTTCTCAATTAATGTGAGATTGTGCACATGCATTTCATTTCCTCTATTTTTAGGGTTTAGTCTATTTCTTTATCCTTGATTTGATTTTAAATTGAAATTTGTCATATAACAAGGCATCACGTATAACTTTCAAATCATTATTAATTTTGACCTTGACTTTGATTTAAAAATCCTAGTTTCAGACATCATTCATTTACTAATATAATTTCCAAGAGTTTAAATTTTGAATTTACTTAAAAATTTTAAGTTTCTCATTTTTGCTTTCTTGTTCTTTCCAAAAGTTGGATTTCACAAACCTTCCCCCTTAAAGTAATCTCATCCCGAAATTCTAGAGAAATGAGAAAGTTAGGAAGAGTTGTTGATGAGATGACTTCATCGTTCACGTGATTGGAAGAAATACACTCTTTGTCTTCTTCTGCGGTTTCTTGAAGTTGTGGCTAGTCCAGCTTATGTTGTAAACCACATCATTTAGCTTTGGTGTCTTCCGTCTTCGTGCTACAACTCAGATTCGGATGCTCGGCATGACTGAGATCACCCCGTAAAGTTTGTGTCTTAGCAAATTATGTTGATATAGCTAGATTGTGTGGAGATCCTCTTCTTTCTATCAAAATGAAGTAATCTTCTTCATAGTAGGAACACTAATGGTTCTATGATATTGGGCATCCATAACTCGTGACGTTCTTCTCATGAAGGTCTTACTGTCCTAGTCTTGTATTCTGAGATCAGTACTTTTTCTTCAACTCTCTTGAGTATCCTAATGAACTTGATACCAGTTGCTTTCAACATTGGATTTGTGTACTAAGTCCTTTAAGTTGAGTGTAGTATTACTCAATACAAAATCAAGGAAGTTTGCGAGATTAAACAATGAATCGTTAATTTCGTCTGGATCGGTTTCGCAGTTAGGTAGTCGATAATCGGACTAGTTTACTGTGACATAAGAGTATTAAATATGTCATCTCCCTTATGTAGTCAAAACGGCAAAGTTACAATATGTATGGCAACCATAAGGTTCCCGACATATCAATGTCACCATTCACTATGAATCAAGGAGTTTCGCAAGCTCAACATAAATGAAACGCTTGCAAACAGGGAAGACCAAGGGTTATTGGGAATGATCACTTGCAAGGTATTGTGATCTCAATAAACTAGTCAAAGTATGAAATGTTTTGTACTTGACATAAGAGAATTCAAGGTTTGGTTTCTATTATGTCGTCAAAATACAAAGATGTCTAATACATAGCATCTACAAGGTCGCTAGACAAAGCAAAGTTACCTTGTATTACCCATCAAAGGGTTCTCAAAGAATGATCTCACGAATAGAAAGAATGCACGGTTCTCGCGGGGCTGATAAATTGAGGAAGAACCTCACAAATAAGGAGTATGAATGTTTACACAACCACGACAATTAAACCCACACAAATCAAGGATGAGGGTTCAACTCATAGTTGTACTACAAAGAGGACTGAGTAATTGGTTTCCCTGATATTACTCAATGAAGGCAAATCAACTATAACATTGATCACAAGAGTTGGAAACAATCACGACAATCAAACATCACTTAAGTACTTGAATGGAGATACATATTCTTGCTCAAAGTTAATTCAGACTCATGTATCATGATGCATTACAAAGCGGCTGATGTTACACAGACACAATACAATCTCAGGAAAAACTTTGCATAAGGTATGTTGCATTCATTTTTGTGGTTTGAGCAAAAGTATGTATAACGATTTAAACACAATAAGCACTATCTCAAGTTCACAATATTTGAATCACTTGTAATGAGAAGTGTTGAACAAGGAACATTCTTCTCATAGGTTGATCAAGATAAAAAGATTCAACTCTAACCATGAAAACAAGGAGCGGTGAGCAATATACTACACAATCTTAACCTTCGTAACTTGTACACATTCTAACCAGTATATCCACTTGTCTCCCTAGGTCCTTGTCGTATCTGCCGAGTCACAGACACATCTTTGCTCGAGAAATCCACTAACTAGGTTACCTTGATGACTTGGTACTACTCAGTATGGGGTCAAAGTTACTAGAGTTCACGTAGTGGTGTTTCGCTTAATCTTCTCTTCAATCATGTAGTGGTGATTGACATCTTCCATGATAATAATGATGGAGTTGAGGATGCACTCCGTCTATGAGGTGCTAACCTCGTGCTCGAAGTTTGTTTCTCTTGAAGATGTAATTTCCCGATCACTTTAAGCTACTTGGATGCATACCTTCCCCCTTAAAGTTTCGAACTGTAGGTTCAAGCAGTTTACTTCAACTAATCCTTATGGAAAGGTTATGTGCAACTCCTGGAAGTAAAACTACTGCTCAAATCCACCACACAATGTCGAACGCCAGTTGCGGAACATGAGCAATGATCCAAGAAATTGAAACCAAAACTGATCGAATTTCGAAATTCGAACCACTGTCTAGGTTCTGGTACAGCTGACCACTATGGAGAAATTCAAATATTTCGACCAGTTAGAGGAACAATATGGATTGGAATTGAACTACAAAGTTGTAGTACTCTCAATGACCTTTCCAGAATGTATTTATTTGCCATCAAAGTATTCCTGGTTGAGGAGATATGTCTTTTGCAAGTTGACAGTTTTTCCTAGAAATTTGGATGGCACCTCCTATATTTATGGCTGATCTTGTCCACATTTTCCAGATATATAAACATCAAAATTTGCAGAAGTCATACACTACAACATTGTTATATACATCCTTAGGATTCCAGAAATGTAAAACACAAAGCAATTAGATGATTCTTCTCGAAGGTATGGTCAAAACAGTAACTGAATATAAATCTATCCAGATTCTGTGCTGTCAAGACAACTTTGACAATACTTCAATTTAAACCCTGTTATTGCGAGTTTTAGCCTTAGTGTCGAATATAAACTTGTTAGAGGACTCCTTAAGATTTCCAAACATGTATATATATTCATATGTTGCTGTTCGGATTTAGGACTTATGTCTGTTCAAAGTTCACAATTTTTCTGGCTGGTTCAGGTAGCACATATACTCTTGTTCCAGTTTTTAACTCAAGTTTATAAATACTTCTGATCTGAAATTTGGGGCATCAATGAATTACTAAGTTCTAGCATAGATCCTTACCTTTCCGAAAATGCATCACAGTGGCCTAGGAGAGTTTTCTATGAAGAGATATGGCAAAAATACAGCTGCTGGTTCACACAGTTTCAGAACAACAGCATTTGTGATTATGGTGCACTTTCATCATTTTAGAAAGGTCTTCTGGCTTGGAGGTCAACAAAAAACTTATTGAAGACTTTCCAAGATTTCCAAAAGGTATCCATTTGCCTCCATATCCTTTATGGAATAAAAGATATGGAAGATTGACCACAGTGTACAAGATAGTTCAAAACTGGAGTATGAAACTTAGTTCTGTTCCAACCGACCATCCTGTATAAATTCGAAATTTTCATACAGTAAAGGTCAGTACCAGGATTTGAGTTGAAGACAAAAGTTTTAGTTCACTTCATAGCCTTTCCCTATTGTACTTGCACACCTCCAGGTGAGCTCTGGATTAAAAGTTATACAGGTTTGAAGTTACTATAATTTTCCGGAAATTTTGACAGAACCTCGTCTGTATATATGGTTATCAACCACAATTTATACAGGTATATCAAAACAATATATTGAGGTAATGACAAAATAAACATGGTACAACACCATGTTAACATCCTAGAACTAGAATAGTTCAGCCTTATAAAGTTGTTATACAGGTCAAAGCGCGCAAATTCCAAACTATGCACAACTGGTTCCTGGTTCTGGACTGCCAGAACAGTGTTTGCGACAGATGGAATTAGGCACAGCTATTGCAAGATTCAGTTCAAGAGTCGAATAGAAAGTTGATAGAAGACTTTTTAAGATTTCCAAAAATGTAAACTATGTCACTTTTTTGATTAAGAGTTATAACTATCTAAACTTCACAGATTGAGTAAAGGGTTTCTGCCAGTAGTCTAGCGGATCTCTATATTGGACCCGGAATTTGATTTGGTTCAACGTCGAATTAGGGAACACTTTGAATTACCAAGTTGTAGAGATGACTCTCCCCTTTCCAAATATGTATCATCTATCATAATGGTTCACGGATTTTTCTACGGGAAGTTATGGAAAAAATACAGAGATTTTTGCAATGGTATAGGCATCTGGAGTAGTTTTGGTAGAGTTCAAATTTCACCAGGTTATCAAATCTTTTTTGTCTTCGTGGTCAACAGAAAGTTTGTAGAGGCCTTCAAGAGCTTTTCATCCATATCATACCCCTATGTTCTCTAACAACTAACCAAGATTGCAACTTGACGAATTTGAGCAAACTTCTGTCAGAAACAAAGAATCTTGGTTCTATACCTTCCTCGAGCCGATAACCAATGACACAAGTCCAAACCTACCAGCAACTGATAGTCGAACTTCAAACACAATGCATCCATTCTGTCGTGGGGGATGGTCAAGTATCAAATGTGATACTGACGGTATTACGTGCCTCACCAAACTAAAAATTCTAACCGGTATATTCGGATACGTCTAGTATCGTTCACTCGCAAGCGTGTTCTACACAGGTCGCTACCGTAGTTAGTGTACTTGCAGCAGACAAACAATCCCCTTTCACTGCTTCACACCTCAAGGGCGGCACGGGGAAACACGACAGATAACCACAATAATATATATGAAAGTAAATGCATACGACTCTGGTGTGAGCCGCCCTCGAGTGATATTATATCTCGAGGTACATGGTTGTACTACGTCTGTACAGCAAAGACTCCCGCACGAACCATCTTATACACGCTCGGGCATATGTGTTTCGCATGCTCCCATAGAACATGAATAGTTCTAGAGATGCATACTATTGGGTTATCCACCACCTGACGGGGGCTCCCACTAATTTGGAAGCATGTTGGGGTACCGCGTGTCATATGTTCTCAGAAACATGAAGAATTTCAGAGACTCATATTAACTTTTCATGCTAAGCCACGGAAACAATCACATACCACATCTCATATGGAAGAGCTTACCGAGATTGATCCGCTTTCGGTGGCGTACCTTACCTCTTACCTAACGTCGGAGCGTCGTTACAGAAATAGTAAGAAGTATGTTAGCTTACCACCTTTATATTTTATACTAGTAATACTCCTTATATGGGCATATAACTATTTCCTCACTCATATACTCCTAAGCTTTTGAAAATATGCTCTTTTCAGGCACACTGTTCCCAATGATGCTCTGATACCATGCTGTGGGAACCGAGGTCCCGACATCCAAGGATCTCACTGGGTGGTGTCGTTCGATGCGACACCCAACAGTATACATGAAAAGAACCAGCATAAAATACATATCAAGTCTTTTATTTATAAACACAGAAGAAGTTTTTACATTACTAAACGAAGGAAAGAGTCTATACACCATATCTACGCTCTCAGCTTTAGTTATGCAAAAGCAAAGTCGTCCATGCCCTTAGGACACTTCACACTAGCAACACTCACTCTCCTGATCACGGTGGCGTGCAAGGCTCCCACTCAGCCGTGAACCCTGATGAGGGTAAATCGTCGCCGTCAAGCTCTTCATCAACGGTATAACCTGCAAAAACTCATTAACTGCAAACGTGAGCATAAGACCGTCTGCAGTGGTTATGCTGTAAAGATTGTTGGATAGTGTAAATTTAGAGCGAATGCTATAAAAGTAGAAGGAGAATAGTGTATAGAGTAACGAGTGCAGATAGCCTAAGGCTTAGCAAGACTGACCAGTCTCACTAGACATATGCAAGGTAAAGACTAAACATAGGTAGGAAACAACATAAGTAGACTCGCCTACGAGTGGATCCTTATAGTCATGTTTTAAGTAGCAAATGACATTCCTCAGGCACAACACATCATAGACTCCGCAATCAAACAAGAAATGTTTTGCCGATGATATGACATGCCCAAAGCTCATAATGTTATTACACGTTAAGTGTTTGGAAACTGTAAACTTTAATTGTGCTATCTCTAAGCCACACAAGTTGCAATACAATAATAATCATGGCCACAAGTCATAATAATTCAATTACTCTTTATTACTATGTCATGGCGCAGTGAACAAGCGTTACTCAAATAACACGTCACGTACACCCGTGCGTGAGAAACGTGCAATGCTCCTCACGACGTCGTACGCAACAACCTTTCACAAGAAACTCAAACGCCGAACCGGTCCCACCATCGCACGCTTAAGGTCCCCGCACGGAGCGTGTCTGTGCCCGCCGGTAGATTTACACCTTGCTTCCCTTAACCCACTCCTATCGACAGTGGGCTATGCCTCGACACCCAAGTTATCAAGTTACATCGGTATCCTGGGTTCCATATGCCCAATAGGCATTTGGTACAATTCAAACTTTTCCAGCAGGGCCGCACACGGATCAGTCCTCAAGCGACACAAGCAGGGCTACGCACGTGAGACCACGTCTCGCTACCTCCTATCCCGCTGCTCGGTCTCCAATTCATATTCATAATCCATTCTTTGATAAACTCCATCTTGTGTGATAAAATTCTATCTCGCGAGTAGATTCCAACTACTCAACTTCTACCGGATTCCTCAAAACATTAGCATTGCATTTTCTACTTGTCAAGCTGTAGACCTACCCAATACTCCATAGGATTTGTGGGTCATGCAAGTGGAGTAACAAGCACCTTAACCCTAATGCACAAAACTCATCCTAGACATAAGTGATACAAATAGAAACTTTGAAATAGCACTTAAATGCAAACCGCGGCTTGCCTTGGTCTGCGACTAGGCAAATGTTAATAGTTAGGCTTGATCTTCCTCCGAAGAATCCGCCATGAAACTGCAAGATGGTGACTCCTCGGCTCCTCGTCCAGGTGAAGCTCCTCGTCGATCATCTTCACCACATTTCCTATTGATATGATTATGCATGTTAGGGAGCAATGTAATATAATAATAGACTCAACGTGGTTGTATACACCTTAAGAAGGAGAAGCTTCACCTTAAGAAGGAGAAGCTTTACTAGGAGAGACATACATGTCTCTGTTTTCTAGAGAAACAGAGGATGAGTCAAGGTGATCATAGTAGTGTCGAGGTAAGAATTGAAAGGTGCAATGTAAGCACATATTGCAACTTAGCAATCAACACTTGGAGCTATGCCACACACGAGTGGTAAGACTGACTAGTGAAGAAGCGTTCTCTGAGTAGTGTAAGGATGACTAAGGGATCAAGGTGAAACATAGCACGATTAAGGTATGAGATGGCTATGCAAAGCGTAAGATTGAAACTACAGATTAAATCTTATAACTGAAGAATTGAAGTCGTCTAAGAACTAAGAGACGATCTAAAAAGTTTCTAAGGACTTAGGAGGAACTTACTATGGGTCTCTAAAGTGTTCTAAGATTCTTACTCTAGAATTACATGTGTATCGTAAGGAATCAATTCTACGGTTCCTAGTAACCATAGAAGACTGGATCATCTAAACTTCTTGAGGTTCCTATGACGACTATTACCTAATCTACAAGAATTAGATGAACCCTTGATAAGGAGCTTCGGGTCAAGGGAGAGACATCACAAGACTGAAGTAGTAACAGGAATGAATGACCAATTAGTCATCCCCATCACTAAACAATATGTGTAGGATTACAGAACACTAGTCGCACTACCTTGCTATCCTTATAAGCATACTCACCTTGTAAGCATTTTAGCGAACATCATGGTTGTGTTCTTGATCCGGCTACTTCATCAACATTCAAAGAGCACCTTGGCACATATCCTTGTCGATTGCCACACCACAACATGCCTGCATCCATAGACCAGCACTGAACGCCAACACATCTGATTCCTTCCTTGTAAACATTTCATCGCACATCTTGGCTGCACCTTTGATCCGGTCATTCTTGCACAATTCAGAGGTCCTCGAGGCCTAGCTGACCTTGCCCATTGTGATGTTGTCGCGTTCCTGCATCATAATTAGTACTGCTCATCATCACAATTGTTTTTGTCTTGTAAACATTCTATTGAACATGTTGACTACAACACTGTCTCGACCAATCTTGCACAAATCAGAGCTAACCTTGGATCAATTGTCATCTTCGTTGTGTCATTGACGTGTTCCTGCGTACCATACATGACACACATCACTTTCTTCGCTGCCAGGATGCAGCAGCGACGCGGAACACCACGACAACTTGCCGAGGGCGACGGCGTCGATGCGGTTCATCTGTCAAAGATCTTCCATTGCGCGCTGCCTTGCCGATGGTGCATAGGTGGATGGAAATAGCTTGGAGACACGCTGCTGCAGGTGGTGGAGCAGAGGTTGCGTCGACGAGGGCGAATTGCAGTGGGGAGAACAGTGGTGATGCGAGGTGATATGGACGCGTACGGCAAGCATTGCAGCTGCACATAGTTGCAGAGGTAGGTGGTCTGGGGGCGCTGCAGTTGTGGCGGTGAGGCGCACGGGCTGCCGGCCTCGATGATTGCTTGAGTGGTGTATCGGCCAGAGCAACGGTGCTGGGCACTGGAGGTGGCGTAGGCATGGCGACCAGGCGGCAAAGCACCGGACCGTGGCCGGTGGAGCTGCAAGGGAGCAGGGCAGCGGCAAGAAGCTTGACCGGGCGCGCAGGCGAGGCGGAAAGGAGCGAGGCGCGCAGGAGGTGGGTGGCACGAGCTTTGCCGCGGTGTGCTGTGGAGCAGAGGGGAGGCACGCAGGTGAACCGGCAAGACAAGGCGCAGCGAGGTGCTGGCACGATCAGGGCGCGGTTGCAGTGCCCGTGCAGGGACACGGCCGGCGAGCTTGCGCTCATGACGCTGGGAAGTCGAGTGGGGCAGCCAATCGTCGCCGTGGCCGGCGCGGTTGCGGCATGACCAGGCGCGCAGCCGGCAGGATGGAAGGCAGGGCGGACGCAAGGCGAGGACGCGCTCGAGAGCATGAAGAAGAGCAGGGCGCGAGCGGCCATGGTGAAGACGGTGGTCAGGGCGCGCGGCTGTGGCGTGCGCGCGTCGAGCAGGGCGCTGGCGCAAGCAGTGGTGGGCGCGAGCGGGGCACGGCGCGACCAGCAGCTCCAGGGCGTGCAGGCGGCAAGGAACTGGAGGCCAGGGGCGCCGTTGAGCAGGGGAAAAGGAGGAGCTGCCATGGCGCAGGGGAGGCATCGAGCAGAGGACGAATGTTGCGGTTGCTATTCCTTCCGATGGAAGAATAGAGAAGCAAAAGGGAATAGGAACGAGCTGGATAGAGCTGACTGGTGGGTCTGAAACAGAGAAGTGACGCTCTGATTGGATAGAGCTGACTGGTGGGGCCTGCTCGCAGGTGGGTCCCGCTCATGGATATTATCCCCTCTCCAAAATTCAAATCACACTAACAATTCTTTCTCAAAATTCACAAGATTATTGTAGAGTGACAAAAGTGAGTTTAAGGATTTTAATTATGCAAATCAGATTTGTAATTTGATTGAGTTCAGATCTGGGATTGAAACATCAGTGACCCTTTCCCCCTTCTTCACCTTATTTAATATCTGATTTTCCTTACTTCCAGCTGAAATAATCAAAGTGTTGATTTGCTTTTAAACAATGCTTCTCAATTAATGTGAGATTGTGCACTTGCATTTCATTTCCTCTATTTTTATGGTTTGGTCTATTTCTTTATCCTTGATTTGATTTTAAATCTGAACTTTGAATTTGAAATGAAATTTTGAATTACTTTCTATTGGATTATTTTAATGAATTGAACATGCGACTTTTATTTTAAATTGAAATTTGCCATATAACAAGGCATCACGTATAACTTTCAAATCATGATTAATTTTGACCTTGACTTTGATTTAAAAATCCTAGTTTCAGACATCATTCATTTACTAATATACTTTCCAAAAGTTTAAATTTTGAATTTACTTAAAAAATTTAAGTTCCCATTTTCACTTTCTTGTTCTTTTTAAAAGTGGGATTTCACAAAAAACGTGTGAGTTGATTCTTGAACTATTCTCATATGTGCTTCTAGAGGGCCACTGCATTCATAATACACTTGATAAAGTTCAGAAGGTTGTTTGTGACCACGGGCTGGACTACCAAAAGATCGATGCATGTGTCAATGACTGTGTGTTATTCCGGAAAGACAATTGTCTGTTGGATTGATGCCCAAAATGTGGTGAATTAAGATGGAAAAATAGTATTGGTGGGGATGCAAGAGAGGCTTTACCTTGTGAAAATGTCAAGAAGCTTGTAGCACGCAAGATTCTACGATACTTCCCTCTATTCCCCGTCTTCAAAGGTTTTATATGGCAGAATCAACTACATCAAACATGCGTTGGCACAAAGAAGAACATATTGATGATGGATTATTACGCCATACTGCAAATTCGAAAGCATGAAAGCATTTTGATAGCATTCACCCAAATTTCTCATCTGATCCTCGCAACATAAGAATTTGGGTAGCATCTGATGGTTTCAATCCTTTTGGAATAATGAATGTTTTTTACAATACATGGCTTGTGATTCTAATCCCTTATAATCTACCACCTTGGTTGTGTATGAAGCAGCCTTATTGGTTGATGTCAATGATAATTCTTGGGCCAAAATCACCTGAAAACAACATTAATGTGTATCTGCAGCCTTTGATTGATGAGCTACTAAAATTTTGGTCTAATAGTGTTGAAACATACGATAGTTCAAAGAAAGTGACATTTCTCATGCGAGCTTCTATATAATGGACAATAAATGATTTTCCAGCATATGCAATGCTATGTGGATGGAGCACAAAAGGTAAGCTAACATGTCCATACTTCTATTTAAATACTGATGATTTGTGGTTGAAACATGAACGAAAGTATTGGCACATGGGTCATCGTCATTTCTTACCTCAGAATCACATGTGGCGTCGAAACAAAGCTTCTTTCAACAACAAGAAAGAGAATAGAGAGGCTCCAACATCACTCTCTGGTGATGAAGTACTCCAACAATACGAGAGTTTTGATCAAGTAAGTTTTGGACAGACGAATAATAAGAGAAAGTGCATTGAGTAAAATAGGTGGCATAGTTGGAAGAAGAAGAAAAGTATATTTTTCCAGCTCCCCTATGGGAAGACATTGCTAATAAGGCATAACTTGGATGTCATGACATTGAGAAAAACATTCGTGATAGCATATTGGAGACATTGCTTAATATGGATGGTAAAACAAAAGATAGTCTACAAGCTCGTCTTGATATGCAGGATATGGGTATACGGCCACATCAACATCCGGTGGTTATAAATGAGAAGTATGATTGTCCACCAGCATTATATACTTTGCGTAAAGATGAGAAGACCACCTTGTGCATGTTTTTGGGGATGTGAAGATGTCCGTTGGTTATGCCTCAAACATCAAGAGATGTGTGGACATAACAGCATGACTGTCATATTATATTTTAGAAGCTCCTTCCTATTGCAATACGTGACATATTGCCTGAAAAGGTTGTTGCACCTTTAATTGAGTTTAGCAGATTCTTTTCTGGAATTTGTTCTAAAGAATTGGCGGAACCAAATTTGGATAAGATGATTAAACAAATTCCTAAAACAATTTGTAAGCTTGAGATGTTACTTCCTCCCGCTTTCTTTGATATCATGGTACATCTTGCAACCCATCTTGTTGAAGAAGCTAGCTTGGGTGGACCTAAGAGTGTATGACTTTTTGTAGTCAATTTTTTGATAACATTAGCAGCAAGATTAATAGGCCAGAACGTCATGAAGCTGCAGCTAGGAATGAACCTTCTCTCGAGTCTAATATATTTATAGAAGTTGATAATTCTAAAAAGTGTTTAAATGGGACCAACTTACTATGGTGGAACTACTTAACATCTAGCATTATATTGTTTATAATGTTGAAGAGGCCGCTTCATGTATCAAGTACGTATAACTCAGATGTTCTATACTATATTGGATCATGCTTATTGCAGATGGCTAATTTAATTTTGTACCCTTTTCAGTGAGCATATTAAAGAACTGAAAAAGATTCATTCTCGTGATGTTGAAAAACGCCATAGAGATGAGTTTGTTTATTGGTTACAGAAACGAGTAAGTACATGCAAGTTTTTACTTCGATGAAATATTGAACAAATATGTGTTCTGAAGTTTATTTATCGATGACCCCTTTTATACTAATGTGTACAGATTACGACATTACACAAAGAAGGCAAAGCAACTGATTATTTGTATGCATTATCTAGAGGACTTGATCTTGGACACTTTTTTTTTAGTCGATCATTCAACAATGGCTTCTTCTTTTGAACTGCAGAGGTGGACAAAGATTTACGGGCGCAAAATAGTGGTGTTGTTGTTCGGGATGGTGATCATGATTGGTTTGGAGTAATAAAAAATGATTTCTTTTGATTTTGAAAAAAATCAAGATGTTCTGTTATTTGAATGTGACTGGTTTGATCGGCCTTTTTTCTGTCAGAGACAAAGAAGAGGCTACAAAAAGGATCAATACGGAATGATATATGTTGACACTACTCTTTCTCGATTTAAGTATGAGCTTTACATTCTAGCCACCCAAGCATAACAAGTATTTTTCGTTCAAAGTGTGAAGCAACCTAAATGGGCTACAGTTGTTAAAACAAAGCCATGTAACCTTTTTGCCATGCCCCTGGAGATAGTGAAAATAATGTCACTGAGATGATGGAGGCTGAGACATTTGATGATTGACTTACTGATATCAATATGCCACACATAAATGAGGATACGATCGCGTGGGCTAGGAATGACATTGAGGGAGCAACTGGTGATGCTTCCGCTCTTCAAATGAGAACATGTGATCAATTTGAGGCAGATGGAGATCCATCAGAAAATGAAGATGACGACAATGATACATATATCAATGATGGTCATGTAGCTCCATTAGGGGGGGGGGACAGTGAAGATGATGACTTTTTTATATAAGTACTGTATGAGCTGTGAACTATTTGTTTTTTTTTTAAAAGGCAGAAGCTGCTCTTCAATTTTAGCAGCAAGCCTAGAAGCAAGGCAATTTTTGGAAGAGGGATTAAAGCCAGCGAGTTAGCGTCAGTACTCGTCCCTTTAGCTTCCTTCTCCACTTCAACTTTCACTGCAAGCAATTTTTGGCCAAGAGGCAGTTTCCTTGCGAACCCACCAGTGAGAGCCCCGCCGCCTAGAGTTAGGGCTATTATGAAATCGGCGTGTAACCAAAGTCCAGCTATCTTGCTCCATTTTTGATAATCCTGTAACCAGTTTGGGCCACAATTTATCCATAGGTGGCATGAAAAAAGAACCATTTTTAAAAGAATAGCCATATGATAGATGAATAATCCCACCTCTTTAGAAGATTTCCTGAATTTGAAATGACGCTCCTGCAGAAATTCTTAATGCAACGAACTACTGATTCCTGGCAACAAATCCTAATGCAATGAGTGTGTTCCATAGCAATAGGTCCTAACGCCACGAACTAGTGAATCATGGCAAAAGATCATAATGCAACAATTGTGTTCCGTGAAGATAGATCCTAGTACCACGAACTAGTACAATCGTAGCAATAGATCCTAATGCAATGATTGTGTTGTTCCACGAAAAAAGATACTAATGCAATGAACTAGTGAATCATGGCAAAAGTTCCTAATGCAACAATTGTGTTCTGTGGTGATAGATCCTAACGCTACGAACTAGTGAATCATGGCAAAAGTTTCTAATGCAACGATTGTGTTCCGTGGCGATAGATCCTAAGGCCACAAACTGAAGGTGCATCTAGGCATCTCTTGTGGGTTTTGATAAATTTATGACAAGCAAATGAGATCCTAACTAAATTTGTGAGATGAGCACAGGTTTTAATGAAATTATGAAGAAAGCACAAAAAGAAGGGAGGGTGAGAAATCAAGTTGAAAGGAGCTCAAGAAATGATTATAATACTCTTTGTGTATGGAGTGTGTTGGAGAAACACACCCCAAGAGCTCAAGCAAATTTTAATCACTCTCACTGCACAAAGTTATACAGGTCTGGACTAGTTCGATTTACCCCGGACTAGTTCGATCTCTCTTTGTCCAGAATCGGACAAATCCACCCAGAGCGGACTTGTTTGCACAGTCCAGTTTCCACACACCGGACTAGTCCGATATCACCAAGGACTAGTCCGATATCTCTTTGACTAAGATCATACTAGTCCTCCCCAGTGCGGACTAGTCCTCAGCACTTCACAGTTTGCACGAAGTCGGACAAGTCTGATATCACCACATACTAGTCTGATATCTTTCTGACCTAAATTGGACAAGTCCGATATCTGCACGGACTAGTATGATAACCTCTTTGACTGAAATAGGACAAGTCCTCCAAGTGCGGACTTGTCCTTAATTGACTAAGGAATTCACCACGCCGGACTAGTTTGATATGTGCCGGACTAGTCCGACCATCTCTAGGGACAAAAACGAACTAGTTCGCCTAGGGCTGGACAAGTCCGATAATTCAGGACACTTAGGGTTTCCCACACGCTGCACACCGGACCAGTCCGTAGTCCGGACTTTGCGAACCCTAACAGTAACCTTTGGAAACCCTAGTATAAATAGAGGTGCAGGACCCAACTATGATCTCTCTCGACCTCCTGCGCCGTCACACCCTCCAAGAGCCTAGAAAACACGTCTCTCCACACAATCCAATGCAAGAAAGATCAAATCCTTGAGGATTAACCTTATATCAAAGGAGAGACACGTTCTTCATGACTTGAGCTCTGTGGAATCGAACCACGGGATAAAAATCATTGTGTCCTTTGTTTTTTTTAATTCATAGTGATCTAGGGTTTGCTCATTCTTGGTCAATTTACGTTTAAACTTTCAATCTAAAGTTAACTTGTGCCACATCTAGTTTTATTGAAGCATACACTCTATTTGTAACTCGATTTCCACTGCATAGAGTACATTGATCGAAATCACTGATCAAACTTGATCAGTCTAGTCCGCACACAACCAGAATAGTCCGATTTATCTGTATTTGATCAGTGTGCTAAGTGTTTCAGGTTCCGACAAAAATTTCAAAAAGCCTATTCACCCGCCTCTAGGCTTCATACAATTGGTATCAGAGTCGGACTCTTCAAAAAGAGACTAATCGCTCGAAGAGAAAATGTCAGACATGAAGGATGTGCACAAGAGCCTCAACCAAGAGTAGGTTGAAGATGAAAAGGCTCAGAAAACAGAGAAGCTCCTCGACGCCATTCAAGACTTCAAGGATGATGATGAGGAGACACTTGAACTCAAGGCGCTCCTAAGGAAGAAAGCACTCTCCAAAGGGAAGATGAAGATCGAAGATGAAAAGAAGAAGAAGGGGAGTAGTCACACTGATTGCTCCTGATATCCTTTCAACTATGATCGTTTGAATTCCAACAACAATCATTACTTGTCTATTCCTCTAGGAAAAGCCCCACACTTTGATGGAAATGATTACTCAATGTGGAGGCAAAATATGAAGATGCATTTAATCTCACTTAACCCTAGCTTGTGGCATATAGTGTGTATAGGAATAGATATCTCAGACGACGATGAAGAGCTCACCCCAAGCCAAGAGCAAGAGATTCATCAAAACGCTCAAGCCGCAGTAGTCATCATGTAATCACTGAGTCGAGACGAGTTCCCCAAGGTGGACGGACTCGAGATTGCAAAAGAAATATGGGACACATTACAAACTGCACATGAAGGCGATCGTCATGTGCGAGAAGCCAAGATTGAGATGATCAAAGGCGAATTGGGAAGATTCGCCATAGAAGAAGATGAGTCACTGCAAGACATGTACAATTGGTTGAAGACTCTCTTAATAAAGTTCGATCATATGGAAGCAAGAAGTGGAATGATCAAGAGGTAGTGAAGCTAATTCTTAGAGCCTTCATGCCTTGCAACGTGACTCTATGTTCAATGATTAGAGAAAGCCCCGGGTACAAGAAAATGACCCTGAACGAATTGCTTGGAAAGATCATCAACTTTGAGATGATGGAAAAACAAGCAAAACATGTCAAAGAGATTACCGACCTCACCTCGGCAAAGAAGAAGGGGGTCGCCTTGAAGTCCACTTGCAAGCCCTTGTCAAAAGAAGCTCGAAAGACTCAAGAAGAAGATGACAGTGATGATGAGAGCAACAACGTAGATGAAGAAGACATGATCCTATTTATGAAAAAATTCAGGGGGATGAAGAAAAGAAGACAAGGGGGTAGATCAAATGAGGGAAAATACAAATATAAATCAAGACCAAAGTTGAGGTGGGTATGTTATAACTGTGGTGAATATGACCACTTTATAGTTGATTGCCCTTATGAAGTAAACAAGAAGAAGACCAAGGAAGCAAAGCCTCAACCCAAGAAGACCTTCAAGAAGAAAAAGCTAATTGCACAAGCGCATCTAGGAAAGGAGTGGGACTCAAATGATGAGTCCTCATCCGAAGAGGAAGAGGAGATGGCTAGCATAGCCACCGAGAAGGCAACCAATAAATCCACCCTCTTCCCAGCCATCGGAGTATGGAAGGGCAACAACACATGCCTAATGGTGAAGGAAGGTAAAAGAAAGGTAACAAAAAAATCTTCCTCCTCACATTTCTTTAATAGTGATAGTGATAACTATAGTGATGATGAAGATATGCTAGTTGGCTCAGATAAGAAAACCATTGCTAAAATGAAATTCTTGATGGACAAGCTTGTTGATAGGGAGGGGCTAATTGATCGTCAAGAAGATATGATCATCCTCCAAAAGGAAGAGTATCTCAAGGTCAATGAGCTCCTTGCACTTGAAAAGGAGCGAAGCAAGTCACTAGAACTTGAGTTAGCTTCAAGCAAGGAAGCTTGCTTGAAGTTAAGCGACTCAAATGTTATCATCAAGTATGAACTTGCTAACTTAACCAAAGTTAACAAGATCCTTGAGGTACAAGTTGAGTCACTCAAGCAAAGTGACCCTTCATCCTCTTCAAGCTCACCTACTCAACATTTAAAATCTGAAACTACTATTACTTGTTCATGTGCTAAACTTGAAACTAGCTTGAAAGACAAGTCAAACTCGACCAAGGACAAACATCCTTCCCGAAGTGGCATATTTGACAAGGAGAAGGTCAAGTATGCACGCAATTCATATTTGGCCACAAGACCTCCTAATGTCAAATATGGCATTGGGTATTCTTATGGTGAAAAGCAAAATGCTAGAAGTCATAGGAATAACAAGTAGTGCATTGTCTTTGTCAAGGGAAACTCCTCTCAAGATAGAAAGCCCAATAAAGTTGATAAATCTAAGATGGTTAACACACATGAACAACAACTCTTATTTAAAACTTTTGATGCATCTTATGTTCTTATGAAAAACAACTTTGGTAAAGTGTATGCCAAATATGTTGGGCCACGCCATGGGAACACCAAGTCCCATGTGTCGGTGCCCAAATCACTTGTGACTAACCTCAAAGGACCCAAGCAAGCTTGGGTACCTAAAACCAAGGCGTAATTTGTTTTTTGCAGGCCTATTCCTCAAGTGGATCAAAATGGGTGCTAGATAGTGGATGCACCAACCACATGACCGGCGAAAGAAGGATGTTTGTTGAATATGAATAAAATGAAGATCCAAGAGAGGGTATCTATTTTGGAGACAATAGTCAAGGAAGGGTGCTCGGTACCGATAAAATTGCAATATCATCTCAACACGCGCTTTCTCATGTTTTGCATATTGACTCCTTAGATTATAACCTTCCGTCCATATCTCAATTACATTACAAGGGTTATAATTGCTTGTTCACCAATGAGGGTGTGACCGTCTCTAGAAGGAGTGATGACTCGATTGCATTCAAGGGTGTGTTAAAGGGAAAGCTTTACCTTGTTGACTTCAACAAAGATAAAGACAAACTTGACACATGCTTGATTGCCAAAACCAACATGGGTTGGCTGTCGCATAGACGGCTAGCACATGTTGGTATGAGGAATCTTCAAAAACTCCTCAAGGGCGATCACATACGAGGTTTGAAGGATGCTGTTTTTGAGAAAGACGGGCCTTGTAGCGCGTGCCAAGCCGGGAATCAAGTAGGAGCACCTCATCCCACGAAGAACATCATGACAACGACAAGACCGCTCGAGCTACTTCACATGGACCTATTTGGTCCAATTGCTTACATAAGCATCAGCGGTAACAAATATAGTTTAGTAATTGTTGATGATTTGTCGCGCTTCACGTGGGTTTTCTTTTTAGATGATAAGACAGAAACTCAAGGAACCCTCAAGAAGTTCTTAAAGCGTGCCCAAAATGAGTTCTCATTGAAGATCAAGAACATACGAAGCTATAATGGCACGGAGTTCAAGAACACCCAAGTTGAGGAGTACCTAGACGAAGAAGGCATAAAACATGAATTTTCAGCACAATACTCCCCTCAACAAAACAGAGTAGCCGAAAGGAAGAATCGAACCCTCATAGAGATGGCGAGGACAATGCTTGATGAGTACAAGACTTCAGATCGATTTTGGGCTGAAGCGGTCACCACCACTTGTCACGCCATAAATCAACTCTATCATCATCGCCTACTCAAGAAAACATCATATGAACTACTCACCGGTAACAAGCCTAATATTTACTATTTTCGAGTTTTCGGTTATAAATGTTATATCTTGAACAAGAAGCCTAGGACTTCAAAGTTCGCTTTGAAGTCCGATGAAGGTTTCTTGCTTGGCTATAATTCAAACTCCTACACCTATCATGTCTTCAACAAGATTCCCGGACTTGTTGAAGTAGCGCATGACGTAGTGTTCGATGAAACTAACGGCTCTCAAGAAGAGCAAGTTGATCAATGTGTGCTAGATAGAGAAGAAGCTCCATGTCAAGCGTTGAGAAGAATGGCGTTAGGCGATGTTCGACCGCAAGCGCCACCTCCAAATGCAAATGAAGAAGATGAGCCACAAGTGGAGGTAATTGATCAAGTGGGAGCTTCTACACAAGATCAACCTCATGAAGATCAAGGTGACCAACAAATCAATGAGGGCAACCATCTAGGGGGAGAAGAAGATGACCATGAAGATTCAAGACCACAAGTGCCACATCCAAGAGTACACCAATGCATCCAAAGAGATCAACCTGTCGACAACATAATCGGTGACATCCAAAAGGGTTGAAGATGCATTGAAAGATCCGGATTGGGTGGTGGCAATGGAAGAAGAATTAAACAAATTCAAGCGGAACAAGGTGTGGGAACTTGTTGAAAGGCCCAAGTTCAATGTCGTCGGCACTAAATGGGCCTTCCGCAACAAACAAGACGAACACGGGGTGGTGATAAGAAACAAGGCGCGACTTGTGGCCAAAGGGTATTCACAAGTCGAAGGTTTGGATTTCGTCGAAACTTTTGCTCATGTAGCTAGGCTTGAATCAATTAGAATATTACTTGCAAACTCTACTCACCATGATTTCAAGCTCTGTCAAATGGATGTGAAAAGCGCCTTCCTCAACAGACCAATCAAGGAGGAGGTGTATGTGGAGCAACCCCCCGGACTCGAAGATCAAGAGTTCCCCGACCATGTGTTCAAACTGCGTAAGGCTCTCTATGGCCTCAAACAAGCTCCTAGAGCTTGGTATGAGTGTCTTAGAGATTTTTTAATTGAAAATGGTTTTAAGATTGGGAAAGCTGATTATACATTGTTCACTAAGCATTTTGACAATGAGTTATTTGTCTGTCAAATTTATGTTGATGATATCATATTTGTTTCAACTAACAAATCCTTCTATGAAGAATTTAGTAAGATTATGACAGATAGATTCGAGATGTCCATGATGGGATAATTGAGGTACTTCTTGGGATTCCAAGTGAGGCAACAAAAGGAAGGGACATTCATAAGCCAAACCAAGTACACTCAAGACATACTCAAGAAGTTTGGAATGGACAAGGCAAAGCACATAAAGACTCCCATGGCAACAAATGGACACTTGGATCTTAATGAAGATGGACCAAGCGTGGATCAAAAGGTATATCGCTCCATGATTGGCTCCCTACTTTACTTATGTGCATCTAGGCCTGATATTATGTTGAGTGTATGTTTGTGTGCAAGATTTCAAGCCAATCCTAAGGAGTGTCATTTGACAACCGTAAAAGGAATCTTGCGATATTTAGTTCATACACCCAATCTAGGCCTTTGGTATCCTAAAGGTTCCAAATTCAATCTCATTGGATACTCTGATGCAGATTATGCCGGATGCAAAGTAGATGGAAAAAGTACCTCCGGTACTTGCCAATTCCTAGGTAGATCCCTAGTTTCTTGGTCCTCCAAGAAATAAAACTCCATTGCCTTATCCATGGCCGAAGCGGAGTATGTTGCAGTCGAGAGTTGTTGTGCACAACTGCTTTGGATGCGACAAACTCTAAGGGATTACGGTTACAATATGAGCCGTATTCCACTCCTTTATGACAATGAGAGTGCTATTAAAATTGCCCATAACCCCTTTGAGCACTCTATGACCAAACACATAGACATCCGACATCACTTTTTGAGAGACCACTCAATGAAAGGAGACATAGCCATTTCCCATGTCAACACTGAAAAACAACTAGCCGATATCTTTACCAAGCCACTTGATGAAAAACGTTTTTGCGAGCTCCAAAATGAGCTAAATATCCTAGATGCTCGGAATGTGGCTTGAAAACTTGCATACCTGAATGGCTTATTCAAAATCCATTGATTGTGTTATGAAAATCATCATTCTCTATTTTTTTCCAAAAAACTATTTCAATTAATTGATCTTGGTGAATTATGGTCATAGCTTGATTTTTGTATGTTTACTGATCATATTCATCAAGATTATTTGTGTGTTTTGCCCCCTATTTTCTTTGGAAGCACCTTTGAATATATACGAATGGGCTAATTGTTGTTGTTCTGGTGACCACAGACTAGTCCGTGGTTGCCCGGACTAGTCCGCACACTGCAGACTAGTCCGCAGAGGTTCGGTACTCCGGACTAGTCCGGTTGACCATGGACTAGTCCGAATTTTCGACTTCATAACCCTAAGGCCGCCAAACCCTAATCCCCTTCATCCTCACGACTTTCCTCATACTCTATCTCTTCACTCGAGCGCTCCCAAAGCCATTTGGCGATTTCTCCACCAAATCCCTTCAAATCTCCGTGGAAAACGATCTTCATCGCAAGGGGATCGAGGACCACGGACTTGTTCGCACCAACAACGCCTCCAAACTCAAGAATCAAAGGATTTTGGTAAACTTTCTCCAAAACCCTAGAACCTTCGATTTCTTGTAATGTGGACCAAATAGCTTAGCTCTACTTGTTAGCACATGATTCCTTGTTGTATTACATCTCTATTGAGCTATCTTCGCATTGAGAACCACCATTAATCTGATTGTTATGGTTTGAACTGTTGAACACCGGACTAGTCCGATCTCGATTCGGACAAGTAAAGGGTCTTCCAGTGGTATTTTGATGTACTTGGGTGCCATCTTTGGCTCACGCAAAAAGGCTGAAGTGAAGCTTCATAAGTTGAACAAGGCAACGAAGGCGGATATAAAGTATGTCAAGGAAAATGTCAAGCATATATGCCAGAAGCTGGAGATCGAGCCTATTGGATCTCCCGTTATATCTTATGAGTCAGCCTCTGACTTCTCCAAGCTGCCACCTCTCTCTCCCTTTGAGCTCGCCTATTTTGGCATTGGGGGCACTTCGAGTGGATCTGCTCCTCCTCCTCCTCCTCCTCAACCTGAAGATGAAGACGATGAGAGGACCGACAGCGAGGAATGAGCCTCTAGATCCCTCCTCTCCTTCTTTTTGGTGCCTTGATGCTAAAGGGGGAGAGATTGAGGGGGAGTCACTAGGACCTAGCTGTAGGTTGCGAGAGGAGAGCTCTATTTGTGTTTCTTTTGGGTTGTAAAATTTTGACTGTGCTCTCTTATGCTATTGGACATGTGGTGTGAAACTATGACTTTGTTATGCTTATGACTTATGTGTTATGCTCTAAATTTGATATTCATGCTTGATAACCTTGATGCTGTCATGATTATGCCATTTATCTTATTCATATCAAGATTATTGTTCACACACATGTAGTTTTGCATCCCACCATAAAGAGTGCACATATGCCTCATGTTTTCATTGCTTAATTGGTTCCCAACTGATATGTGCACACTTTATGAAAATTCTGCAATTTTAATCATATTCGTGAAATCTCAATTAGTTGTCATCAATCACCAAAAAGGGGGAGATTGAAAGTGCATATAGGCATCCCTTGTGGGTTTTGGTGGATTTATGACAAGCAAATGAGATCCAAACTAAATTATTGAGATGAGTGCAGGTTTTAATGAAATTACGAAGAAAGCACAAAAATAAGGGAGAGTGATAAATAAAGTTAAAAGAAGCTCAAAAAATGATTATAATACTCTTTGTGTATGGAGTGTGTTGGAGAAACACACCCAAGAGCTCAAGCAAATTTTAATTACTCTCACTGCACAAAGTTATACAGGTCCGGACTAGTCCGATTTACCCCAGGCTAGTCCGATCTCTCTCTGTCCAGAATCAGACAAGTCCTCCCAGAGCGGACTTGTCTGCATAGTCCAATTTCCATACACTGGACTAGTCCGATATCTCTCTGACTAAGATCGGACTAGTCCTCCCCAGTGCGGACTAGTCCTCAGCACTTCACAGTTTGCACGAAGTCAGACAAGTCCGATATCACCACAGACTAGTCCAATATCTTTCTGACCTAAATCGGACAAGTCCCATATCTGCACGGATTAGTCTGCTAACCTCTCTGACTAAAATCGGACAAGTCCTCCAAGTGCGGACTTGTACTCAATTCACTAAGGAATTCACCATGTCGGACTAGTCCGATATGTGCCAGACTAGTCCGATCATCACCAGAGACAAAAATGGACTAGTCCGCCCAGGGTCGGACAAGTCCGATAATTCAGGACACTTAGGGTTTCTCACATGCCATACACCAGACTAGTCCAGACTTTGCAAACCCTAACGGTAACCTTTGGAAACCCTAGTATAAATAGAGGTGCACGGCCCAACTATGAGCTTTCTCGACCCCCTACGCCGTCACACCCTCCAAGAGCCTAGAAAAAACGTCTCTCCACACAATCCAACGCAAGAAAGATCAAATCCTTGAGGATTTATCTTATATCAAAGGAGAGACACGTTCTTCATGACTTGAGCTCTTGGGTTTGATTCTCTCACACACTCTCGCTGTTTCATTGCATACTTTTGAGTGTGTTTGGTGGTGTTTTGAATTGTAAATCTTGGGGAGCCCTCAACTTGCGAGAAGGCCCCTTGAACACGGTTATTCTTAACCTTTGTGATTAGTGGAAGAGAATCAACCTCTGTGGCGATTCAACGAGGGTAGGGTTGGTGAAGACCTGGTCCTTTCGTGGGCTCCTCAATGTGGATGTAGATTTCCTCTGTGGAATTGAACCACAGAATAAAAATCATTGTGTCCTTTGTTTTTTTTTTAATTCATAGTGATCTAGGGTTTGCTGAATCTTGGTCAATTTACGTTAAAACTTTGAATCTAAAGTTAACTTGTGCCACATCTAGTTTTATTGAAGCATACACTCTATTTGTAACTCAATTTCCGCTGCGTAGAGTACATTGGTTGAAATCACTTATCAAAATTGATCAGTCTAGTCCGCACACACCGGACTAGTTTGATTTATCTGTGTTTGATCAGTGTGCTAAGTGTTTCAGTTTCCGACAAAAAGTTCAAAAATCCTATTCACCCCCTCTAGGCTACATTCACAAACTAGTACAATCATGGAAACAGTTTCTAATGCAACGATTGTGTTCCGTGGCGATTGATCCTAATGCCAGAAACTAGTGAATCGTGTCAAAAGTTCCTAATGCAACGATTGTGTTGCGTGGCCACGGACTAGTAAATCGTGGCAATAGATCCTAATGCAATGTTGTGTTCCGTGGTGGTAGATCCTAACGCCACGAACTAGTGAATCATGGCAAAAGATCCTAATGCAATGATTGTGTTCCGTGGTGATAGATCCTAAGGCCACAAACTAGTAAATTGTTGTAACGGATCCTAATGCAATGATTGTGTTCCGTGGCGATAGATCCTAACGCCATGAACTGGTGAATCATGGCAAAAGTTCCTAATGCAATGATTGTGTTCTGTGGCGATAGATCCTAATGCCATGAACTTGTGAATCATGGCAAAAGATCCTAATGCAACAATTATGATTTGTGGCGATAGATCCTAAGGTCATGAACTAGTAAATCATGGCAAGAGATCCTAATGCAACGATTTTGTTCTGTAGCGATGGATCCTAACGCCATGAACTAGTGAATTTTGGCAAAAGTTCCTAATGCAACGATTGTGCTCCGTGGTGATTGATCCTAACACCACATATTAGTGAATCGTGGCAACAGATCCTAATTCAACGATATTGTTCCATGGTGATAGATCTTAATGCCACGAACTAGTGAATCGTGGCAAAAGACCAAGCTTACTGCAATGATTTAGTATTCATTGCAGTACAATTGTTGCAACAGGATGGAATCCTTGTAGTGAGGGCTTGTTACAACTGTGGAGAATATGGCCACTTCATTGTTGATTGCCCACATGAAGAAAACAAGAAGAAGAAAGAGGACAAGTCCCAAGAGAAGAAATTCTTCAAGAAGAAGAAGCAATCGGGACAAGCCAACCTTGGGAAGGAGTGGGATTCAAATGAAGACTCCTCCGATGAAGAAGAAGAAGAAAAGAAGATGGCAACAATTGTTATGAAGAGATCAACCATGGAGAACAAGCTCTTCCCTAACATGGAGTGCTCAAGACCAACATGCCTCATGGCCAAGGAGCGAAGAAAGAAGGTTAAATCTAAACCACCTTCTTCAATTTCATCTCTTGATAATTTTGATAGTGGTAGTAAAAATGAAGACATGCGTAAAGATATGAGTTAGAGTGTAAAATCCCTAAATTAGAATGCAAAGTTCAGTTGGGAGATATTGAAATATGGAGGGGAAAAAGAAATATAAATTTGAATCTGAAAAAATTCAAACCAATTTAAACTCCAAATTAGGAAATTCAAAAAAAAACTTAGATACTGTTTAAATGAAGTTAACATGAAGATTTGAGTTGACCAATGGATTCAAAATGTTCCAAATAGGATCCCTGCAAAGTTTCATAATTGTTGAAGCAAGTTTGCTATTTAATTCAATAGCTACTTTGAATTCAACTCAAATTCAAATTCAAATTCAAATCTGTATTCATTTGAAACTTTGTCAAATCAACAATCTGATTTCAGAATCTATTTCTACACCTCCAAATTTGTCTACCATAAAATATCTAGAATTTTTGGACACAAGATGGTGGGAGAATTCAATGTCCAGAAGAGATAGGTTTGAGTGAGGGGTGGGACCCACTTGTCATACAAAGATTGAGCTCAGCTGAACGTGTTTCACTTCTCTGCTCCTCCCACGGTGACACCAACCCATTTGCATGTGCCACCTCCTCTCAACAGCCTGTCCACAGCTTGCTTATATAACAAACCAGCTCCTGCCTCTAGATCTTTTCATGCCCAGAGTAGAAAACACCGCTGCTTTCTTCCCAGCTTCCCTGTTCTTCACCTCTTCTCTGTTCTTGGCGCCCACTCCCTGCTCCGGCGTAAATCCAGCCAAGGCAAGTGCATTTCATCACCGTTATTTGTGTCCTCATCATCACAACTTATTTGCGCACCTCCCTGTCTAGTTTCTTGCCCAGCCGGAGCCTCTCTGATGGCACCCGAATTCAAACAGTGGCCGCCGGTGAACTCCCCTGTTCCGCCGCCCTCTACTCTCTCGATGCCCCGGCGATACAAGCGTCTTCACACCTCGGTCCTTGAAGGAAAAAGGTGCGCTATAGTACCTAGAATCTGCTTGTAAAGTTTCAGCCCTTACCATCCCTCCTAGATCGATTATTAGTTATTTTCACGATGAACTTCGTGTATGAACTGAGTAGGTCTCGGCCCAAATTTATGTTCCACTTTTGATTATCTCTCATGGCTGTGAAATTTTATGTTCCTCATGTTCCCATGCACCTTCTCAAAGAAAAAGCGAAGAGATTTATCGAATAGAAGCTTGGAAAATCAAGATTTCCTAGCCGTCGGTTGGAGCCCACCACCTCGCCGTCGAAATATTGTTTCCATGGGTTTTCACCGCACTTAGCACCCTCATACAGGCTCCCTAGGTTTCCAGGAATAATTTGGAAGTTTTCACGTGCGAAATAGAGCACCAGAGGGCCCGGCCGACATGGCCGGAACCCTAGCTCCACCCGCCGCTGTCGAGACCACCTCTCCGGCCATCTATCGCCGGCGCCACCTAGGGCAAGCTGTTCCCCGTTCAATTTTAGGCTGTGGCGGCCAGTTCCGAAGCCCCCCGTGCCCTAGCGCATGCTGCGGCGAGGTTCCACCACCTGCCACCATCGGGCGCCGCCCGAGCGCCGCCGGTGCGAGGAAGACGATGACTCGGGGTGGGTCCCGGTCGTCAGCCTCTGCGGTGTACTTCCAGATCTGCTGCGGCTAGGGGATCAAATGTGGCTGCACCCGTGAACTTTATAGCCCCGCGTGGCTTGATCCTGATTGGTCCATTTTAAACCCGTGGGCCCCTCCCTTTATTCAAATATTTCCCATGTAAATTAAATTCCAGATTTGGTTCCCACTCCAAAAAAATCCATATCTCCTAGCAGAATTGTCCAAAAATTCCCAAATAAATTTTGTTAGAATCAGAATGAAGAATACTTTCCAGTGGGGCACTTGTATTTGTATGAAAGCCCATATAAATTTCTCCATAATTCAAATAAAAAAATGCTTATAGAATTAATTTCTATAGTTCTGCTCTTTGGAAAATTACCAAATTTTTCCAGAGCCTTCATTTGAATATCCTTGATCTCCAGTAAAAATGTCAGGGTCATTATACTTCATTTCATGGTCTAATCACCTATGTATTCTCTATCCACATAAAAATAGTCAAATTCATTTAGAATTAGTACATAAACTTGTGCAAAATTCTAAATTGAATATCCCTCAGTATAAAGCTTCAAAATTTGTCAAACCAACTTTTTGGGTTTTCTCATTATCCACACCAACCAGAACTACAACCCAATCTTGATCAAAATCCCTAGATTTTCCTGTAGAGCCCTTTAAAGAAAATTCATGTTTGATTTTTATCTGATGATTCACTTCATAGAAAAATCTGAAATTTTGCCAAATTGTTATTTAGCAAGTTTCTGGTTCCTGTAAAAATTTCAGATTCATTGGACTTTAATAACCTAGTTCAATCTGGACATTTTCCTAACTGGTCATACAATACCCAAAATCAACAAAATCTTTTTCAGTAAATTATCCAGCCTTGTATAATCAATTTCTCCCTGTAGGAAGCTTAGAAAACTGTGAAAAACAAATTTTCCTAGAACCAGCAAGACCCCCTCTGTATGGTACAACCACTGGTAGTCATGGTAGACCTCCAGAATTACAACCAAAATTCAAAGAAGGCTTTTACTTGTTGGAATTTTAGAGACAACAAGCTTCCTTGAACATCTCCAATTTTTGGTCCAGATCTTACTCATAGCACCTAGTATCCACTGCAAAAATCCTAGAGCCAATTAAAATCATTACATACCTGATCAATATTAATAAGATCTTTTCTACAATATCTATTTCACTTCATATTTCCTTTTCCTAAGTTCATCTTTTTTCCTTTCTGTTGTTGTCCAGTCTAGCAACAAAACTTCAAGTCCTAACTAATATTAATCCTTATCAAGTTATAATCAACTTCAATTTTCATAATAATTAATTGCAATCTCTTAATTGCATATCATTTTGATAGTGTTCGCGACGAAGGTGGCCAACGAGAAGCACAACCTGGAGGAGTGGAATTCTCTATTGGATCTGTTGTGGCGTGAATTCTCGACAAAGGCCACTAATTGATCGCCGCTGACTTTTTATTTCAACCAAAAGGCAAGCCCCGGTTTGCATTTAAGTGCCTTTTTAAAGTTTTTCTTTATACACACTGTACTGAATAGACTTGATATGTGCATTAGGTCTATGTTGATTGAATACTCCACATGCATGACCAAATAATCCTTGGAGTGGATGGGTAGTATAAGACTCCATCGTATTATTATTGCTATGCTTAATGTTAAGTTAGAAGATCGGTAGAGAGGGCGATTGACTTGTTGGGACTTATACATACAGATTTATGTGGACCAATTAGTTCAATTGCCAGAGGTGATTTTCAATACTTTATCACATTTACCGATGACTTTAGTAGATATGGTTATGTCTACCTAATGAGGCACAAGTCTAAATCATTTGAAAAGTTTAAAGAATTTCAGAATGAAGTACAAAATCAATTGAGCAAGACAATTAAACTTCTACGATCTGATTGTGGGGGTGAGTATTTGAGCCATGAATTTTATGATCATTTAAAATAATGTGGAATTGTTCCATAGTTAACTCCACCTGGAACACCTCAATGGAATGGGGTGTCCAAGCGGAGGAACCGAACCTTGTTAGACATGGTTAGGTCGATGATGAGCCAAGCAGATATTCTATTATCCTTTTGGGGTTATGCTCTTGAAACTGCTGTGTTTACACTAAACAGAGTCCCAACTAAGTCTGTTGAGAAGACACCATATGAGATGTGGACTGGAAAATGTCCCGTATTGTCTTTCCTCAAAGTTTGGGGTGTGATGCTTATGTCAAACGTTTGACGTCAGACAAACTCACTTCCAAATCAGACAAATGCTCCTTTGTGGGATATCCTAGGGAAACCAAAGGATATTATTTTTATAATAAAACAGAGGGTAAAGTGTTTACCGCTCGTAATTGTGTCTTCTTGGAGAAAGTTTCTCTCAAAAGGAGTTAGTGGGAGCATGGTGCATCTTGAAGAAATTCAAGAAATACCTAAAAATGTTTTGGCATCCACTGATCCTATACAGAATCTACAAGATGTTGTGCAACCAGTTGATGAAACACCAACCCCACGAAGGTCTACGAGGGTACATCATGCGACTGAAAAGTTAACACATCGAACCATGGAGCAGCATGCCATTGTATTGTTGGACAATAATGAGCCCACAACCTATACTGAAGCAAAGAAGGCACCCGACTCTGAGAAATGACTTGGAGCCATGGAATCCGAAATTGAATCCATGCATGAAAATCAAGTTTGGAACTTGGTTGATCCAATCGAAGGTGTGAGACCTATCGATTGTAAATGGATTTTCAAGAAAAAGACTGATATGGATGGAAATGTTCACATCTATAAAGCACGATTGGTGGAGAAAGGTTTCAAACAAATTCAAGGTGTTGATTATGATGAAACTTTTTCACCCGTCGCAATGCTAAAGTCTGTTCGGATTCTCCTAGCAACTATTGCATATTTTGATTATGAAATATGGCAAATGGATGTCAAAACAACCTTTCTTAATGGAAGTCTGAGTGAACCTGAGGTTTTGTCGATCCTAAATATGCTAGTAAAATATGCAAGCTTCAAAAGTCCATCTATGGGTTGAAGCAAGCATCTCGAAGTTGGAATCTACGTTTTGATGAAGTTGTCAAAGGGTTTGGTTTCATCAATAACGTAGAAGAACCTTGTAATTACAAGAAGTTTAATGGGAGCGCATATGTATTTCTGATCCTATATGTAGATGACATATTATTGATCTGAAATGACATTTCAATGCTTCATGATGTTAAATCGTCATTAAGAAAAAGTTTCTCAATGAAGGATTTAGGAGAGGCAACATACATTTTGGGCATAAAGATCTATAGAGAAAGATCTAAAAGGCTCATTGGATTAAACCAAGATACATATATTGACAAGATATTGAATTGGTTCAATATGCAAGATTCCAAGAAAGGTTTCTTGTCAACGTCACATGGCATTACTCTAAGCAAGAGTCAGTGTCGTTCAACACTTGATGAGCAAAAGAGGATGAGAGTGATTCCTTATGCTTCGGCTATTGGATTCATCATGTATGTCATGCTATGTACACGCCCAGATGTATCCTATGCTCTAAGCATTACGAGCAGATATCAATCAGATTATGGTGAGGCTCATTGGACCGTTGTCAAAAACATTCTTATGTACTTGAGAAGAACCAAGGATGCATTCTTAGTGTTTGGAGGTGAAGAAGAGCTTGTTGTAAAAGGTTACACCGATGCCAGCTTCCAAAATGATAAGGATGATTCTAGATCGCAATCCGGTTTTGTATTCTGCCTCAATGGAGGGACAGTGAGCTGGAAAAGTTCCAAGCAAGATACAATAGCAGATTCAACCACAGAGTCAGAGTATATTGCAGCTTCTTAAACTGCAAAGGAAGTTGTTTGGATCAGAAAATTTGTTTCTGAGTTGGGTGTTGTTTAGCACGTCTAGTCCTGTGGATATCTATTGTGACAATAGTGGAGCCATCGCACAGGCAAAGGAGCCTAGATCACACAAAAGATAGAAACACATACTACGACGCTATCATCTCACCCGAGAGATCATCAACCGAGGTGATGTGAAGATATGCAAGGTGCACACGGATTTGAATGTTGCAGATCCATTGACAAAGTCTCTTCCACAATCAAAGTATGAGCGCACACAAGATCTATGGGTATTAGATACTTACATCAGTGATCATAGTGTGTTGTGGGAGACTTGTGTCATAGTCATGTTTATGTACTATTAAAAAATTATTACCTGAGTATTCATAATTTACATTGATCATCAATTATGTGACTTGTTCGTGAAACTCTTTGTTAAAAGTAATGTTACTCTGAATGATCCCTAGTCTATATCATTATATGAGATAATGATGTCACACAGACTAGCACATGTATTAATTGATGATCACGTTTCACGGATCATAGATATAGAGATATCAAATTAATAATGTGAACACATGTTAGTGAATATGGTGTTGGATTGACCCACTCTGAGAAACTGCTGGGATTGTTATTTCCATACGTGCCATCAGTTGGTCTTGAGTGATACACCTGCTAGATGCTTAGACCTGAGATCGCCATTGTTTCTCACTGTGTGTAGTTGTGTACTTTGAGACTACCAAACGCTACTCCGTAACTGGGTAGTCATAAAAGTAGTCTTTGGGTACATAATGAAACATAGAATGGGATGTGTGCGGATCAAGATGGGATTTTCCCCTCTTTAATAACAGGAGAGATATCTCTGTGCCCCTCGAGATAGTTGGATTTGAAAGTGCATGGCCATTCTAGGGTGATTAAAGGTTAAACACAATGACTAAAATTTAGTCAAGGAATGAATCCACTATTTGATCGAGTGAATGATCGAGCTATCACAAGGATGGCACGCATCTCACCTTGAGCTTGACTGGTATCGTGATGCAAAGAGATTAGCAAGTTGAATGTATCTAGGTTCGGCCGGTACGATCTTTATGTACGTTCGGGAGTCAGTATATCCTGCTAGGTACCTCTACTGACTTGTGGTTGGAAACGGTTTCCATTCACAACCGACTTCACATGAACCTAACGGGTCACACACTTAAGGGGTTGGAATATTGAAAAGTTTGGCTAGATGATTGTCTCTAGTGCAAGTGGGAGATTGTTGGTGATATGCCCAAGAGGCAATCATAACAATTCGGGTTAAGGCCTGTTGGATACTTGATCCATGAGCAATTAGGGTAAATGGGACTGCGACCTAAAAGCCCATTAGTACATCTATAAAGACGAGGGGTAGGGTTAGGGGATAATTACTCCACCACGTGACAACCCTAGCCGCTACCCCTCGAAGGCCTCACACCGAGACCCTAGCCGCGCGCGCGGTGCTAGCACCCTGGCGCACGGTGTTCTCTCCCTACGTGTGGACTCTGTGGAGGTGCTGCTGCTACTGCTGCGCTGATCGGCTATGATGAACGTGTTCGTCTACTGCTGCTGTGGAGAGGGTGAGGAGGAGAAGAACGAAATCGTCTTTCCCCTACACTGACGCACGTCTACGTTCCGCTGCGCTACGTGTCTAGTGGTAATGATCTATGACCTGTGTACTCGCATGTTTCCTGGGTGATGCGGTAGAATTGCTAGAGTAGCGTACCGCCGATTTCCTAACAGAACTAATACCCAAAAATACCAAGACATGCAAGGAGTAATCCATAAAATTAGATTCCAGCAAATCAGGCAACACCACATGGCATCACATGGATCAAATGACCCACAAACAGTCGTATCCGAGGCAATCCAACGGCGTAGCACCCCAAAACATCTAGAGGACCCACCAGTTAGCAACCAGGAGAAAGCACACGCGGATCAGGCAGAGACCAGGTCGACCGAACCCCCTAGTTGGCCGACCCCATCTTGGCGCCAATCTCGATCAAACAACGTGTATCAACTCCCCATGGCTTCCTGGTGGCAGGGATTACTGAATCACACGCATTTGGTGGTGGGAACCGACCCTTCACCTATAAATAGCACCCCATATATCGCTTCACACGCACACAAAAGTTGAGAATAGAATACCACTCCTAAGATTTAGAGAAGTCCTAGAGGCTGCCAAGTAGAAGGAGAGTGTGGTTAAGAGTCTAGAAGAAGGAGGCTTGGGCTTCTCAAGTCTCTCTTCTACACTTGTACCCCTATAAAGGTGCTACTCAAATCAAGTAAGCCTTTGTGAATTCAATACAAGTCGATTTCCAATTCAAAGTAGTTTGCACAAGCAATTACTTGTGGGTTTATTGCTTTAATTTATTAGAGGCTCTAGTTGTAGCTTTATGTTCAAAACAACTAGAGTAGTGATTTAGAATATAAGGGTGGTGCTTAGGTTAGAAATCATCAGTGAATATCTCGTAGACCCACAAATTGAAGAGGTAGGCAGTAGGTGGTGATAGCCCTATCTGTCCTTTGTAATCCTCCATGTTTGTCTATGCCATAGGCTCTTGGCGAGAGTCGTCCTAGTGTTGCTAGGGGCAAATCCATGCCTGAAGCAAGTAGCTACTGCAAATCTCTTTGAATTAAAATCAATACTTTGAATTCCTCTCTGTTCCTTGCCTACCAAACAACTTTGTGTCCATTGGTGAACTAGTTTGTAAGATTAGCACACACGTTCCTCTGATTCAATACCCTTGGGAATACTCTTTACGCGCTTGTGGAATTTATTCTGTGCATAAGAAACATCAAGCATTTCTAGAGCCGTTGCTGGGGAAAGGTTGATGTTGATCTTCGAACCTTGTTCACCATCGTATCTATCTTCTTACCTTTCATTTCCTTTTCCTACCACAAACCACATTTATGGAGCAACCCTTCATTCCTTCTTATTCTGCTCAAAGGGCAAGTTCTATGAGCCAGCGCCTTCGGCGGAACCAATATGTTCTACCAGCTATGAACTTCGCCCTGGCTTCATAGCCATGGTTCGGGAACAATCCTTCTCAGGAATAGATTGTGAAAACCCATAACACCATCTATGACAGTTTGAACAACTATGTTCATGCCTTCTAATCAACGGTATGACACGGGAAACTCTCAAATGGAATTTGTTACCTTTTTCCCACAAGGGAAAAGCCAAACAATGGTACGACCACAATGTTCAGAAGACAAATGGTAATTGGACTGAATTACGAGACAAATTTTGTCTTACTTTCTTCCCAAGTGCTCGAATTGTTTCCTTATGGAGGGAAGTAATATTCTTCCAGTAGATGGAGAAGTAATCCATAGGTGCAGCTTGGGATAGATTCTCTCTTTTGAGAGGTTCCGACCCAGATTTTTCCATCCCTTATCCGTTGCTTTTGCAACATTTCTTCACATAGTTGAACAAAGAGACTGCCCTACATCTTGACATTACGGCTGGAGGATCTTTCCTTCATAAGACGTCGGAATAAGGCAAGAATCTTCTAGATCGAATTCTAGAAAATTCTTCATTATGGGTCTTAATGAGCCTCCTCAAGACAAGTCGTGTCCAGAACTTTGGATAAATCCATGGACAAGGATGAATCCATTTCCTGCATATCTCAGACCTTGCCGAAAGAATCCTCTCTCAAACCAGAAACTACGAAGGAAGAAGAAATTCAACCTTTGGAGTTTCCCTTTTACTTCGAGGAAGAAATATTTCAAGATTTTGGTGATACCTCGAAGTATTGTTGCCATAGGAAGCCATCATTGCCACCAACTCCACCTGACCCACCCGATGGAGTATTCGTCTAACAGACGGTCAAGGAGGTGACCTCTATTCTAAGCAGAGAACGGACTGCAGAAGTTTAGCAGTCACCCGAAATTCTTCGGATAACCTCACCTTTGGCAACCATTCAATGTTTTATTAGAGAGGCACCAATGAGGATCCTATACAATCCCACTGTTGGAGCAAATCTCATTTCTGATTCTTGTGCTCTCACCATTCAGGGCGATGTGCCATTGGCAAGAACACCAAAATCCTTTCGAGATTCTTTCAGGAACATCCTTGAAGGATGTGGGGTTTTGCAATAGGTGTGTGTAAGAAACAAAGATATTGAGGCTCTCCTAGACTTTCATGTGTTCGAAATCCAAAATTTTGATATTATGATTGGGATTCTCATTGAGAAATTTCTCATGGAAATTCACTTGGAAGGAAACCTCAATGTCAAACTTGGAGGGAGAAAATTTTCTATTCCTATTCTATGTTCAAAGAACACATCCGCAGAAACTCCCATCCATGATGAACCAATAGAGGAGGTTAGGAATCTTCAGTTCTTAGCACCCCCTAAAATTGAAGGAGAAGAAGATTTCATCCAAGATGAGGATGAATTTCAGGAGGCGACCGAATTGCCAAAAGAAGAGCCCTCTCCAAAACCTCCTGTTGAGCTCAAAATTTTACCTCCAGGCCTACATTATGCCTTTCTAAATGGCAATTTGAAAGCCTTTATCATCATAAGTGACAAGCTTTTAGATGATAAGACACTTAACTCATAGCCACACTAGAAAATCATAGAGTTGTTTTTGGCTATTCACTACAAGATCTCAAGGGGATTAGTCCAGCGTTATGCACCCATCGTATTCCTATTCACCCTGAGAGTGTTCCCTCAAGGTAACCTCAAAGGCGATTATATAATGTGATGAGAGAAGTTGTCAAGAAGGAAGTCTTGAAACTTCTATATGCCAGGATTATTTATCCTATTCCTCATAGTGAATGGATGTAACACCCTCATTTTCATCCATCACGCATTGCAGTCATTCTCATACATGTTTAATATAATGCAACACAAAAGTAACAAGATTAAAATGAATTATAGGCAAAACAACATTTAAAATTTGTTTTGGGTGTGGACTTGTCTGGACCTAAACCCCGGACTAGTCCGGTATACCCTTCTGGTCTAGTGAATTCAATTCTTTTTAGAACAATGGACTTGTCCGACACATGATACGGACTAGTCCGAATTTGTTTTTGTTCTCACCCAGACTTGTCCGGTAAATTTACAGACTATTCCAGTTTTGTTTCTATTGTCCCACAGACTTGTACGTTACATCTACGGACTAGTCCGATGAATGCTACTGGAAACCTTTCGGGGTTGTCCGTTAACTCACAAAAATTAGTCTGGATCAACTTCCTGTACAAACCACGAACTTGTCCAGCATAGTACCGGACTGGTCCGTTAAACTTTCTGTTCCTTGAACAGACTTGTCCGACACCAAACCGGACTTGTCCGATGAACTCTTTGTACCTCGAACGGACTTGTCTGGCCTCCTTCAGACTGGTCCTATTCCTGGGGTTTCAACTCAGATTCTATTTTTCCTCCATGATGAATCATTGGGTAATTGCCTTAATTGGGCCCAATACGTCATGCCTCACCCCTGAGGAACCCAAGTGAGATCCCACCAAGGCCCTACTTGTCCCCACCGACTTTTACTTGGATTTCATCCCAACCCCACCACTCTCCTCCTATATAAACACTCTACCACCCACCCCTTACCCCTTTGCCAACAATAGAAAACCCCAACGCTTGCTCACTTCGTAGCCGCCACTCTTGAAGGGAGAAGCCCTTATCGCAAGAAGCCTCACCCCAAGGGAGAAGAAGAGAAGAGGGAGGAAGGAAGGAGAAGAAGGAGGACCAATCAAGATCATCGTTGCTGCTGCAGTTTTCTGCATCAACACTTTGATGCCAACGTTCTTCTTCATCAATCCTTCGTCTTCCTCAGATGTAGATGTCAAGTTTCACGCGTTGCACCTAATCTTCGACCATTGAACCATTGGATTCACGGTAACTATCCTAGATCCAACTTTCCACGTCCATTCTGATCCCAATCTTGAGTTAAATCATGTCCTAGATGGGAAGTTTGCAAAACCCTAGGCATAGCGGACTTGTCTGGTCCAGTGTGGACTAGTTCGTGGAAGTTTATGATCCAGAGCGGACATGTCCGACCCATTGTGTGGACTAGTCTGGCCTTTGAATCCTTTTGTTCCTATAACTTTCCCAGTTTCTCCTAAAATGACTTCAAACTTGCTCAAACATGTAAAACTCAATTGTAACTAGTTAGTAAGCAATAGTAGTAACCTAATAACATGTATTACATCATAATTGCATCATTCATGCACATCATGGCATATTGAGTACTATATGAGCATTTATTGATTGGAATGCTTGTTTCGCATGTTTGACGCACGAAATAGAAGGAAATGCTCTAGAAGATACTTATGAGGATCTTCAACACCAAAACTTTGAAGCTCTCGATCCAAACCAGCTACCGAAGCAAGGCAAGTGTGCTTGACCATTTTGATCTTGTTTTGAAATGTTTTGTTTGCAAAACTGCATGCTTGTGTCAAATTGATGGAAAACCCATGAATAGGTGTTTACTAGACTTGTATGCCCATTCTCGTCGCTCGAGATTTAATGCAGGGAGTCGGGAAGGGTATTTTACCTTTTTGCTCTGCTTTTCCTAATTGGGATCAGAAATAACCAAATGGCTTAATTATGAACTATTAAACATGTGAACTATAGGAATTGATGATAATGACTATTGGCAACATGGGACTTTGGTGATCTAAGAAAGCATGGTTTTGTGGAATGGGTTGGATGGAATGGTGGTTTTGCTTGCCTTAGATCTAAGGAGTGGTTCATGCGAGAATATGCCAGGACAACAGTGCCACCACAAGGCCAAGTATGGGTGTGGTTTAGCTGACTAACTAGTGTATTGCCAGTATCATTCAGATCATTAGGAAGGTTCGGGGAATGGGAGTCGGTTGGGTTTGCAGCGATGGCGGGACTATCCTGGGATCCGAACAGCACAAGATGGGGCCATTGGATGGATGTGCTCAGTTGGAGATGTCACCTCTAGTGAAACATCAGTGGGTCCGCACACGCTGGTAATCACTTTGTAAAGGCTACTTTGTGATCTTTTGGACATACACCTATGGTAGTGTATTTGGCATAAAGGAGGTTTTTCTTTAGTCGTCGACGGGTGACAAAATCATGAACTTGTGGGCAAAGTGGCGCAACCTCCGCAGAGTGTTCAAAACTATCATGATAGTCGTTCCCTAGAGCACCTTGATGACCTACATGATTAGAAGGAACTTGTATATTGGTTGGGTTTGGTTATGGTTATGGTTTGGATTATGTCATAAGAACATGGTTAGTTATGAAAGTATGAAATTAGTATACGGAGATGATATCAAATGATGGTCGGTCATAATGAATTATGATGGTAAATGAGGATGTTGAATATGTACTTGGGTTATGATGGGATTTAATCATACATAGACTTTGTACGGTGATTTTACATGTTTGTGAACTGAATGAGCTTTATGCAATTAGCCATTTATTATCAGCCTTGTTTAAGCTACATGTCATACTTTCCTAGACTTGCTGAGTACGACATATGTTAACTCTTGCTATTCCCACATTAATTCAGCAACAGGCGATAATTTGGAGTATCTGGAGGAATATGAAGAGTACTAGGTGTGCATGTTACCGTCAAACTGCCTGCAAAGATTGGATATCGTAATAAGGTACTATTATTATTACTCGGGACATGGTTATAATCTGAATATCATTTGTGATGCACTTGTGTATGTGTGTTAAACATCCTTGACACGCATATGTGTCACACTTGGTTCATTATCGGAACCGGGTGTCACAAATTGGTATCAGAGCTGTGTTTGGCCGTGGATGCAAGTCTAGGTAGAATGGACACCACATGCCACTTAGGACTTCTTTCCTTTCAAAATTTACCTGTTTTGCACTATTTTTCTTTTCACTACCTATATATTGTGGGAAAATTTATGATTTTGTTGCTGCTGCAAATTTTACCTCTTTTCCATCTTTTTGAGATAATGCACACCCTTTTACCTTGTTTTATGGCTGATGCGCTGAAATTGAATGTTTTGCTTCTTTCTCGCTGCTGCCATGTCTTTCCTTATCTCTTCTTGTTGCTAAAATAAAAAGTTGACTAGAACCTATGTTCCACAACTCACATCGACCATCACTTCACACACCTCGAAATTAGGAGCTAGGCCTACCCTTAAAATAAAATGCTTAAATCATTAGTGCTCGCTTGGATTTGGTGTGCTGATTGTACAATTGCTTGTTTGCGTGCTTCGTGCGTGTTGTGGAACGCCTTGGCGATTTTTCCACATCCGCACCTAGTAGAGAGACGTAGATAAGTGCTAATGCATCTGACATCTCTATAGGGTTTTAATAGTAAAAAGAGAGTTTCTTAGTTTCATATACCTTGATGCGTATAGTTGGGGACGTTTTCTCTCAAATACTGAATTCTTCCATCGCATCCTCTTTTTCCACCCACAGATGCCGAGGGGAACCTGTAACCAAAGGAACGCTGACGGTGATGATGACAACATTGAGTGAATGTCAACCTTGGACCTGAGGCCAGCAATATGGAGCGCCTCACAACTATGCAAATTCAGCTCATGCAGACTATGATGCAAAGCTTGGGACAGCTACAAGCCAACAATAACAACCAAAACCATATGCTTGCGCCACCACCGCCACCGCCACCCCCGCCGCCCCACAACTGGCTGGGAGAATTTATGAGGACCAGGCCGCCTACTTTTGCTCAAGCCAATGATCCTATGGAAGCTGATGACTGTCTGAAATCTGTTGACGAGAAACTTGCTATCGTTCAATGCAGTGACCGGAGAAGGTTCTTTTTGCCTCACAATAACTAGTGGGAGCAACCGCTGATTGGTGGAAAGATCTTTGCAATGCCCATGCTTATCAAGAGAGAATCACTTGGGTGGAATTTAAGGAGAGTTTCTGTTTGCACTATGTACCTGAGGGAGTCATGATACTAAAAAGGCAAGAATTTGTAAGCCTCGGGCAAGGAAGGTTGAGTGTGAGTAAATATATTAATAAATTCACTCAACTATTAAGGCATGCTCCAGAGACTACAGACAGCAGGAAGCAATACATATTCATGAGGGGCTTTAATAATGAAATCCAAGTTCAACTGCTCAACAGTGACTATAAAAACTTCCAGAAGCTCATTGACAACGCTATTGTGGTTGAGAACAAGCTCCATGAGATGGAATAGGACGGGAAGAGGAAAATGCCATATCAAGGACAGGCACAAAGAAGTAGTGTCCTCTCTCGCTATGCACCGCCTACCGCACCATACTATAACCCATCCGCTCCTGCATACCGCGCTGCTTATCCACCACGCCCAAATCAGCCATCGCAGCAAAGCCCTCGCCTGCAAGCACCTCGCTTAGCCATGTTGTCTGCACCTCGTCCTAATGCAGGTGTCTATACTCAGATTCAGCCTCGCCCTAACTTCTATGGTGCCACTGGTAACAAGACATGCTACACTTGTGGTCAGGTGGGACACTTTGCTAATCAATGCCCAAAGTCAGGTCAAGGACAGATGAACAATGCTCGGAGGCAGAATCCTAGGACGAATGGAGGAGTAGCTCAAGGTAATTGTGTACCACAGGATTTCGCTCGTGGCATGGTGAACCATGTATCTGCTGAAGAAGCTTAACAAGCCGATGATGTTGTGATTAGTATGTTCCATGCAAACTCCAACCCCGCTACTATATCATTTGTTTTTGGAGCATCTCATTCATTCATATCATCGAAGTATGTCGCAAAGCATAGTATGCCTATATCATACATGAAGTATACCATGTTGCTTAATTTTCCTGGAGGGGAGATGAGGACAAATATAATATGTTCAAAAGTTAGTATTAAAATAAGGGGGTAGATTTCCTCGCCAACCTTATAGTTATGAATTCACAAAGATTGGACATAATACTTGGAATGGATTGGCTACGGAAGCATAAGGGAGTGATCCAATGTGCCACCCGGATAGTGCAGTTAATAAATGACAAAGGGGTCAGTATAGAGTTCAATGTAGTTCCACCCACAACTGGAAAAGCAATGCTAAATCATGTAGAAGATGTCACACCGGAGGAAATACCAATTGTTCGTAAGTACCCAGAGGTTTTTCCAAAAGAATTGTCAGGTATGACACCTGATCGTGACATCTAGTTTGTCATTGATTTAATACCTGGAACTGCACCTATAGCTAAAAGGCCATATAGAATGCCTGCTAATGAATTAGTGGAGTTCAAGATGCAGGATATTAACACTGTTTCATCAAGGACTTCTTCAAGATAGCGAAGCATATGACTGAACTACTAATGAAGGAGAAACCATTCAGATGGACTTAGGTTTGTCAGGACAGTTTTGAGGAGTTAAAGAAGAGGTTGACCACCACGCCAGTGTTGACATTGCCGGATGTGAGCAAGAGCTTCGATATTTATTTTGATGCATCGACACAAGGGCTTAGTTGTGTATTGATGCAAGAAGGCCGAGTAGTAGCTTATGCATCTAGGCAACTGAAGAAACATGAGCTGAATTATCCAACTCATGATCTCGAACTTGCAGTCGTGTTACATTCCTTGAAGATATGGAGGCACTACATTCTTGGTCATAGGTGCGAGATTTACACAAATCACAAGAGTCTCAAGTACATATTCAAGCAAACGGATCTGAATTTGAGGCAACGGCGATGGTTTGACATGGGAATTAACTATCACCCAGGGAAGGCCAATGTAGTGGCAGATGCCTCCAGTCGAAAAGGAGCAAGCCACCAACTCGCTGTTCGGGAGTTGCCATCTGAGCTATGCAAGGAGTTTGAATGGTTATGTCTTGGATTTGTGAATGAAGTAGGAGCAATGGAAGTAAGACCAACCTTGGAACAAGAAATACGAGAAGGTCAGGCAACAGATGAGGAAATCCAAGAGATTAAGGAAAAGATCCAAGAGGGGAGAGAATGGAGGTTCGATGAAGATGACAATGGCACACTATGGCTTGGAAAATGAATCGCCGTGCCTAATGTGAAGTATATCTGTGACACAATACTGAAGGAGGTACATGACTCACTCTATTCCATTCATCCCGGTTGTACGAAGATGTACAAATACTTGAAAACTTGCTATTGGTGGGATGGCATGAAAATGACATAGTCGAATACGTTGCCTTATGTGATATATGCTACCGAGTGAAGGCTGAGCATCAGCGACCAGCTGGACTATTGCAACCACTAAAGGTACCCGGGTGGAAGTGGGAAAAAATCGGCATGGACTTCATAGTTGGACTGCCACGTACTCAGTCTGGTTACGACTCTATATGGGTCATTGTGGATCGCCTAACTAAGTCAGCTCACTTCATTCCTGTCAGAACCACATATACCACATTGAAGCTTGCAGAGCTGTATATGGAGCATATATAGGGTTACATATATAGAGGTAAGAGCTAGGGTTAGAGAACCCTCCTAGGTAATGACCAAACTACCCTTGACACACACATAGAGACTCTAAAGACTGCAACATCTTTTCAAAGTAGTGTCCATAATTTATATTAAAAATGATATATTGAATATGTATGAGGTGCAAAGGCTTTCTTTGGTAAGTTCTTTTCAATAATGTCAGTCTTGTATTGCTGTGACTGCGAATATGTTGATAGCAAATCATCAAAAAATATATTTTTTTTTTCAAAATTGGTGCAGATTTAAACTCATATATTTCCAAAAACAGGGGGCTCTGTTTTCTGCGAGCTGATGACCTGACTTTGAAAATCCATAGCTCCTGGTAGAAAAAATCCAATGGAGGTGTATCTTACATGAATGGAAATATTAGAAAGTCTTCTAAATATATTCTGTTGAACTCCGGAGCATAATCCCATTCTAACCAATTCAAAAGTTCAAATTTCCAAACTCTACCAAATCTGGGTAGAGACTGGGACAGTTTCTGGACTGTTTAATATTTCTGTCATATCTCTTAGTAGATTCATCGTATGATTTCATGTAATACATTTCTAGAGTCCTTCTTATGTGTATTACAATGTTGTAATTTAAAGATTTGGAAAATTTGAAATTATCTGTTTGTAAAACTGTGGCCAAATCCACAAGATGTAAAGGAGGTGCTGTCAAAATTTTTCTAAATGTCTGGGAACTTTGTCAAACTTTGAAAATACATATCTCCTCCACTAGAAGTGTTATGAAGGCACATAAATACTTTTTGAAATCTATGGAAGTCAACTACAATCTTTATATTCACTCCAAGACCAGAAGCCCACTCTAAATTGGTTAATGCTCAAAATGATCAGAAACTATCTAGAAGTACCAAACCTGGACATAGTTTCTGTATGATTCTGTAAAACGCATATAACTTTAAAAATAAAAAACACTAAGGATCATATGTTACATTTATAAGAATCTTAGAAGTTATGCTACCACTTTGCAGTTTCGAGTTTTGATGAGTATGGATCAGAAATGCATGAAACAAATGGATCAAAATGGGTGCCTCCAAATGTGATGCTACTGCAAGTCTCTAGAAAACTGTCAACTTTGCAAATTCATATCTCTGCAACCACAACGGATATGGTGGCACACTAATACTTTTTAGAAAGGTCCTGAAGTTTAAGTGAACAATGTAATGCATCTCAAGATCTGATTCAGCCATTTACAAGATCAAAATCGTTTTTGGGTGCAGACTGGTCAGGTTTCAACAGAAACTTAATCGGTTTGACATATTTTGATTCTGTTATACATTTAAGTGTCGATTTCAATTCGAAAAACTTCGTAACAGCCCAAATGTTGTGACTCAACCTTATACCAGTGGAATCAAGTGTTTGACCCAATCAAACCTTGTTTTTTGGTTGGACATGTTTGTGTCTTATTTATGTGACCTTGCCACATCACATCTTGTGGTGAATTTGAGCATTGCTTTCAATTCCTCGAGTTGCATCTCACCTTCCCATTAGGATTATTTGGAGTAAGTTTGTCAACATATTAGTTTGTAACTTAAGGAGGAAGGCGTTCGCTCGAGTAACTTTAGTGTTCAACCATCAACCTCTTTTACATTGTAACGTGTCAACAACAAGACGATCAAGTGAGACTACATCTTCAAGAAAGTCCGGCTCCAAGCACCAGGCTAACTCATTATAGAGAAGGTGTAACCTCAACTCCATTATCGCTGTCAAGGAAGATATCAATCCCCACTATAGCATCTTGTATAAGCATCATTGGGGATAGCTCTTGTAGTCTCGACTCGATGCCTAGGGATACTAGGTTATCAAGGTAACCTACGTAGTGAATTCTCATGTAGGACTGATTTCATAATTTAGCAAGTGCAGCAAGGACTTCGGTGAAGAAATAGCTAAGTAGAATAAGTAGACTTTCTGCCAAGGTTAAGATAGTGTAGTGTGTTTCCCACATTTCCTTGTCGATATTCTTGATGAGTTCCTTGACCATGGTCGGGTCATGAAAAAAGCATTCCTTATTGAATGCCTTTCACGACCACGATATCCAAGCCTTGCATATCATGAGGTATTCTTTATCCTTGTATGAGTGGTTCTACTCATTCTCGCTCACAACCTAAAAAATGATGCACCATACATATTAAAAGACTTTGAGAATTGCACAACCCATCATATGCAACCACCTTGTATGCACCATTTGCACCATACCATGTGCATATGCATTGCACCATACAACATGTGATGCATCATGAAGCACCATTAATAATAAAATAAGAAAGATACGATGCATGATTAATACTAAAATCTGAGCAAGATTGTGTACCTTCATTCAAACTATTAAGTGGTGTCTACTGACCTTGAGCATTTCACCATTTTCATGTTATCTGCTAAATTATTGATTTCTTTCTCATTGAGTAATACCAGGGAAACCGACTACTCAACACTCCTTGCAGCTAAGCAAAAGCCTAAACCTTCATCCTTGACTTGTCTGGTTCGAGTACCTTGACTGTTGAAACTCCACCGTTCTCCATCGTGAGCTCTTCAATTAAATGATCAACCTCATGAAATCCTTGATTTTCTTTATTTGTAAGATAACTATTTGATTATCAATCTTGCAAAACTCCTCGAGTTCCATCTAAATTTTTGATTTGATATATGGTGACATTTATACATCAAAAACCTTGTGGTTACCATATATTGGAGTCTTTGCTGTTTGAAAAACGTATGAGGAACTGGATAGTTATCCCTGTACGCCACCACAAAGGGTATCAAATCCTTGACTCACGTGTTGAGATACCAATTCCTTAAGAGTTCAGTGATCCATTGACTATTCTCGTGAAATACTTTCATTTTTGTTGGGGAAATACTATTTTAAGGTCATAAGAACTTGTGCGAAACAAGGCAAGCAAACAAGAACCGTTGCAAGGTTAGTTTGAAGATATCAAGGTGATTAAACAAAGCAAAGAGCATGTGATGATTCTTCACGTCAAGATTAGGACAGTAAAGTACATCCTTTCAGTGTTAGGAAAAGCATTGCAAGACTCTAATAGATTCGAGCATCCCGTTATACTCAAGTAATGGCACCCTCGAAGACGCTACATAAAAACAAGAAGATTAGTGCTAATCCTATCAGTCAAGGTTGTTATCATATCCACTTATTGGACTCTCTTTTACCATCAATCCCTATTCCATTCCTTTTTCCTTCCTTCCCACATTTGAACAAAGCAAGTATTCAAAAATGTGAACCTGAAAATTTTTAAGTCGAAATGGAATTTCAACTCACATGAGCCATGTTTACTAATAAAAGAAGTTAATAGAACTTCTAAAAACTTCACACTTAAAAGAGAGGTTTTTAAGGGTATGTTGTGCATAAGCAAATAATTAGGGAAAGGGAGGAATGCCTTATACAAATGCAAGTTTCAAATTAAATTAAAAGCATATGTAAAATCCTTTAAAAACATTATGATCGGTGCAGTGCAGCTCAAGAATCAAATGGAGAAATAAAAATGGGAATAAAAACCTAGTGCTCACATAGGGTTTGTTATTGAACTCAAAAAGGGAGTTCAAATTCAAATCAAAATCTTCTATTCAAATTTGTCAAACTCAAGAATTGAATTCACTAACGTGATGCTCAGAATTCAAATGAACCACCTGCCAAGTTTGATAAATGTTGAGCTTCATTTGCCCTTTATTTGAACCAAGACACTTGTGAGCTTTTATTTTCATATTTGAATTCAAATTCTACTTTCAACTTGTCAAGCACCAGATTTGAGTTCAATTTTGAATTCCACACATGTCTTTTTTCCTAGCTGCCAATTCTCATAATCTTTAGAGCATGTTTGTGTACCAATTAAAATTAACAGAGAAGAGGGGGGAATGTGGACCCCATATGTCAGCAACTCAAACCCAACCGACTCTGTTCTGTTCTCTGGTGGCACCACGGCACAGCTCTGTATGCCACCGAGGAGCCTCTCTGCTCAACGTGAAAACAGCAAGGCACGGCCTAAACTCACCCTTATCACCATCCCAGTGGTATTTTCCCTCATACCAGCTGAGCTTCCTCTCTCTGTTCTTTCCCCATCGTGCCCCCCCCTGCTCAACGGCGACAACCTTCTGTTCAGCCGAAAGTCAACCCCAGAAAATGGATTTGGATCCTTGTTCTTTATGGTTTCTTGTTCCTTGTTATTTCCCACACCTCACTGGCTTATGTTTTTCCCAGCGTGAGCCTCCCTGACGAAGAACTTGATGATTTTTGGCTCATTGTTCTCTGTTCTGCAATGTCTGCCCTCTTCCTCGTCGTGGACCCGGCGCTACAAGCCTCGTCTCCCCCACATCTCTTAAGCAAAATGGTGCACCAGTAGCTCTATTAGGTGCTCGTAAAACCTCGCCTCACGCCATGCCTCCTAGCTCTGTTATTTCGAAGTTTCACGCCATGCCTCCTAGCTCTGTTATTTCGAAGTTTTCCGTCGAGCTTCACATAGGAACTATGCTAGATCTTACTTTAAATTCCATTTCTGCGCATGACAATTTTTTGGGCCAGTGAGAATTTATCTTCTATACATCCATGCACATCCATACCACAAAAAATCATGAAAATCCGTTGAGTAACCTAGCCGGAATAACCAAATTCCTAGCCGCCGGCCTAAGGACCACACTTCACCACTGAATTCATTTTTCCCAAGTTTCTCATCGCCTTTGTTATCCCCTTTAATGCTCCCTAGGTTCCTGAGAACATTTTGGAGAAATTCCCATTCAGAGTGGTGCAACAGAGGCGTGGGCCGACATGGTCAGAACCCTAGGTTGCGCCGCCGCTGTTGCGCGCTAACTTCCGGCCTCCGATGAGTTTCCCCGACCACCTAGTCGTATTTAGTGTCGTGAATTAGGCCCAGATGGCCATTTTTGGCCAGCAGGAGCACGCCGCCGCCAGGCGCTGCCCACCTCGCCTTGGGCGCGAGGTTAGGAATGAGGGCGCTGGCCCCACCCGTCAGTCAAACAGATGTATCCCCTCGGATCTTCTGAGGCCCCTAGATCTTTTGTGGCTACGGTGTAAAAAGGTGGGGCCTCGTGTGTGGCCTCATGCGGAGTGGCCTATTTAAATGAATGGGCCAAGCTGTCAACCAATAGGAAATTTCCAATTGGAAATAAAATTCAGAAAATGGTTCCACCTTTGAAAAATCATAGCTCACAGTAGAAATTTCCAAAAATGCCTAAATAAATTTTGTTAGAACACTTGTGACATATACACTCCAGTGGTGCATTGAAATCAGTAGGAAAGTCCCTAATTGTGCCTCAATAATTCCATGAAGCAAAAAGCCTTAGAAATTAATTCCTGAAGATCCCTTTATTGGAAAATTTTCAAATTTGGCCACAACCTTCCGTTTTATTCCTTTGCACTCCATTGAAAATTTCATATCCACTTGACATTTTTTGTGGAGTCAAATTATGTTCCAAATCAGTATGTCCATGAAAAATAGGGAAAGTTCCAGAAACCTTTTCAGAAAATTATACCAACTTCAAAATTCAATATCACCCTGTATAATGCTTAGAAATTATGAAACCAACTGTGTTGGAACTCTCTTGACCTCCTCTAATCAGAAAACCAACTTTGGACCATGTTAAATCTCAAGTTTGCAATGAAAATTCTAGGAAAGGTTTAGTTTCATTGAATTTTATAGAGCAGAGACTTCCTTGACCATAGCTCAATTTTGGCCAGAACCTCTCTCATGTTGCCTATAATCCAGTGTAAAAGTTTCAGCAGCAGTGAACCCAGTTTGCTATACTTAATTGTGTTTCATGTCCATATGTCCAAAACATTGGTTATTTCACTTCACATTCCAATCTTCTAAGTTCCACTTTGGATTTCTTCCCTGTTCCTGTACGCTACAGCAGGGATTTTCCTCTAATTCTTGTACAGAAGGTTGATGTCTTCTTGTCATACCTATAGTTTCCTCCTTGCTAAACTTATACTCTTATATGATACATACGCCCATTCATTCCATACTCCAACATTGTTTCACTTGGTTCCCCTCTATTTTCTCTGAAGAACAGAGACCAAGCTTTCCTTTCGATCTAGAACCTTTTCTTAGCTTATTAACATATTCACTTCTCATATGAAGTCACAATTTCTTTTATGCATATTCATGTCGATAGTGCACGCGATGGAGGCGATTGACGAGGAGTCCAACTTGCAGGCAAGGATTCCCACCCGGAGCTGCTATGGCAGATTCTCTGGAGGAAGATCAAGCCGCTGACTTATTGACATTTAACTAGTTGCAACCCAAGGCAAGCCCCGGTTTGCATTGAAGTCGTTTCTGAAGTTTTGCTTTATATCACTATGTTGACTAGTATATGAAATGTGCATTTGGGCTAAGGTGTTTGAATACCCGAAATGCATGACCCTCAATCCTCTAGAGTATATGGGTAGGTTTATAGCTCAACGTGTCGTATTTCCATGTTATGTTGTAGCGAGTCCGGTAGAAGTCGAGTAGTTGGAATCTACTCGCGAGGTAGCGATATTATCACTCGGGATTGGTTATTGTACATAATGGTTTATGAACTGAATATGAGACCGGGCAGCGGGATAGGATGCAGCGAGACGTGATCTCGTATGTGTAGCCCTACCTGTGTCGATTGAGGACCGCGCCATGTGCGGCCCTGTTGGGTAAGTTTGAACTGTACCGGAGGCATACTAGATATATAGGACCTAGGAAACCGATATAACTTGTCCACCTTAGCATCAAGGCATAATCCACTGCCTTATAGGTGTGGGTTCAGAGTAGAAAGCTATAAACCTGCCAGCGAGCACGTCATGCTCCGTGATGGGGCCTCCTGCTCGTAGCGGTGGGACCGGATCAGCGTGTAGGTGTTGCATGAAAGTTGGCTGCATACAACATGAGTGGAGTGTGTTTTTGCAACTCCGAGTATGGGTGTATGTATCGTGCTATCCATGTGTTTCTGATTCGAATCACAGTGGCTCGCGGTTATGGATTGAGCATACTTGTTCACTGAGTCGTGACGTAGTAAATAAGACTAGTTGCAGTCTTATGAATTATACTCTCATGAATAATATTATATTGCAACTTGTATGGATTAGAAGTAGCACAATTAAAATTACAATTTCTTAACCTTAACTTGTATGTAGCTTATGCAACTTTGAGCATGTAACATCATAAACGAAGCGTTTCTTGTTTAATTGTGGAGCTTGTGATGTACCATGCCCATGGAACGCCATTCGTTACTCTCAAACTGAAATAAGGATTTACTAATAGGCGAGTCCTTTATGCAAATTCAGCTTTCCTATATTACAAGTCTCAAGCACGTAGAGTTCCATGTTTAGTGGACACGATTAAGTCTTGCTGAGACTTCATGCTCACGGTTGCTATATATGTAGTTTTGTAGATTTAATTATATTGTTTGCTGTCATGGGTCGCCGTGAGACCTCGAGCTCTCGAGATGTATCTCTCACGTGACACCACGCCTATGCCTTATGACCTTCGTGTTCCTAGTGAGGAGCGTTTGTGGGCATGGACGGCTTCTCTCATGCATAGATAGTAGGTTGAGAGTGTGAGTATGTACTTTCCGCTACATGTGTACCGCTGTTGTACACTATGTTGTAAACAATATCTCATTATGAAATGGAAACCTTGTATCTTTACTATGTCTTTTCATGTGTGCTGTTGGGTGCCGCATCGCACGACACCACCCAATGTGATTCCTAGAATGTCGGGACCCTGGTCCTCACAGTCTAATATCATATCTGCATTGGGAATAGCACGCATGAAAACAACCTATTTTTGAAAACTTTGAAGTAGCTGAGTGAGGATTAGTGATTACGCCCATATAAGGTCTATAACAGCATAGTTATTAAGGTGCAATGGGAATAAAAACTTTGAAGTAGCTGAGCTCAAGAATCAAATGGAGAAATAAAAATGGGAATAAAAACCTAGTTCTCACATAGGGTTTGTTATTGAACTCAAAAAGGGAGTTCAAATTCAAAACAAAATCTCCTATTCAAATTTGTCAAACTCAAGAATTGAGTTCACTAACGTGATGCTCAGAATTCAAATGAACCACCTGCCAAGTTTGATAAATGCTAAGCTTCATTTGCCATTTATTTGAACCAAGACACATAGTGAGGTTTTATTTTCATATTTGAATTCAAATTCTACTTTCAACTTATCAAGCACCAGATTTGAGTTAAATTTTGAATTCCTCACATGTTTTTGTCCTAGCTGCTATTCTCATAATCTTTAGAGCATATTTGTGTACCAATTAAAATTAACAGAGAAGAGGGGGGAATGTGGACCCCATATGTCAGCAACTCAAACCCAACCGACTCTGTTCTATTTCTCTGGTGACGCCAATGCACAGCTCGGTATGCCACCGAGGAGCTTCTCTGCTCAACGTGAAAACAGCAAGGCAAGGCCCCTGTCAGTTGTTTTGATTTGGCAGATCTCCCGACACTACTAAAAGTGTTTGCGGAGTTTGAAGTTCGGTGTGGGCGCGCGGAGATTCAAGAAGGTGAAATGTAAAGTGACACAGGAGACACAAAGATTTACGTGGTTCGGGCCGCCTGAGCGTAATACCCTACTCCACGGGGTGGGTTGGTGTTGTATTGGATGTATGAACCCAACTCAGGTGACGTGAGTTGAGAGTGCGTGTGAGCCGATCAGACTAGATCAGATCAGATGTTCTCAGATCAGCACGTGTGAGCTGATCAGACTAGATCAGATCAGATGTTCTCAGATCAGCGCTCCCCCCTAATGTATCATCGGCCTGTCCTTTTATAGTACAAGGATAGGCCGTTACAAGTTGGCCTGGCCCGACATGTGGCCCCGGCGGCTACTAATATTAATACACATTTGATGCGCTTAATTACCCTTAATGACCGAGTTACGAGCTTTGACAGCGCTGTTACTGGTAATAAGGGTCGTTCGATCGTGTGTCATTAACATAGTATTAATGACACTTAATCGGGTCTTGAAGTCCTTGATTCCCCTTTGAAGATCCGGAGCCGTTGTGGATTCTACCGGAGGTTTGAGGCTGAAGATCCAACGGTTGGACACATGGCAGCTCCGGAGCATACTGTGGGGAACAGATAGGTCCGGTGCCACCAGACACGTGTCAGTTCTGGAGCTTCCCTCGGTCTGGGGTTAGGTCCGGGGGTGCTGTTATGGTACATAGCCCGGAGTTTCCCCCTTGTGGGCGGTAGCTCCAGCTCGATGGTACACGTGGCGACCCTGGGACTAACCATGTTGGGGAAGCGGGTCCAGTTATGTCTGACATGTGGGCCTCCGAAGGTCTTCAAATCAAGTAGATGACATTTCCTTGAGATCTTTGCAATCTCAAGGGGTATACGGTACCCAGGTTACCGACAGTGGCCCCCTGGGCCCACCTCTGGGGAAGACCCCTTGGGTGAAGTCATTCCGCCGGAGGTGGGTCCATCCTTCGACTTTCGGGCCAGTCTTCAAAGGTCTTCAGATGTGCTGTTGGCGGTAGTTTTGGAGTTAAATCCTCGCCGCGTGGCATATCCCGGGTGCGGAAAATGAGATCTTTGGCGTGCGGATCTCACGCAATTGAAGGTCGCCGATTCCCGATACGAAAATTGTATCGTTTCCGCGCGCCTTGTCAGGCCGCCACCTTCGGGCTTCCCGCCTTTCATGATGACAACCGTTCGCCTGGGTAAGAACCTCGACTTGATCGTCGGGGTGGTCCCGGGCCCTCTTGTCATCGGCAGGGTGAAATTTTTGAATAGTATCTTCGGCTTTCCTGCGGTTTCCATCCAAGCGTTGCGGGGGCTTACTTAAGAAGGAAAGCGCGCACCGTCTGGGGTTCTTTACGCCTCTCATCTGAACTTGCGCTCGAACTCCCAAACTTGTGCTTGCTTTTCCTCCCTTGCCTCGCTGTGCTGCGATGGAGTTGGGTCTCCGCGAGAGCCGCTTGAAGACCGAAAGTGACCTGAAGAAGGTCCGGGCCCTCATGGGGTGGTCCTCGTACTTCTTCAACCACCTGGTCCGTGCCGGGGGAAAGCTCCCATTCGAGAAGGAGCACGCCGGTGAGATGGTGTACTTTTCTACGTACGCCATGGTGGGGTTGATCCCACCTTTTTCCTCCTTTTTCTTGATGCTGCTAGACTTCTATGGTCTGCAGCTGTACCACCTTGGCCCCCACTCCATTCTTCTAGTGTCTGTCTTCGTCCACTTCTGTAAAATGTGGGTGGGCATCCCCCCTGCATTGAGCTTTTCCGGACCTTCTTCACTGTCCATACCACCGGAAGAAGTGATGAGTACCTTGGCTTCTACTACTTTGTGAAGCGCAAGAAGTGCCCATTCAAGTACCTCCGGTCGTTTCCCTCTGGAAAGTGGGACAATTGGAAGAAAGACTAGATAGTCATCCGGGTGGAGGAGCACGAGAAGCTGGAGCTGCCCGAAGGCCTACCCAACATCGACACTGCAGTCTGGAGTGAAGCTCCGGTGCTGTCGGATGCCTTCAACCCTGCTCTGACCAGGATCCGCCATTGTGTGGAGGGATGATTAACTCCTCAGGCGGTATTTTGCAATTTCCTGGTCAACAGGTGGGCACCGCTGAAGAGGAGAGAAAAACTCGCTTGGTCCCTCAACAATGTGATGGACGACGACCGGGTCGAGACCAGGATGAAGTCCAAAATGGAGGGGGCGACCTTGGAGTTTCATCTCAAGAAGTTTTAGCACGGCATCGACGTCGCGGGTGATGACTTGACCCCGCCACCAGCTTTCCTCCCTCTGAACGTGGAAGTACAGTTCAGCAGGGAGCTCTGGCGGACGATGCCGGTGCTTGATGCCCTCAGTGTTGTCGAGAGACGATCGACTTCCAGGGTGGTGATCCCTAGGGCTTCTGAAGGTGGCCCCGCCCCTGCCCTGAAGCCAAGGACCAAAGTTGTCGGCAAGGGCAAGGAGGCGGCAGCCGAACCCTCGAGCCTAAATAGGAAGCTAAAGCATGCCGACGGAAGGTCTGTCAGGCCTGCATCCTCTGCAGCAGCTCCTTCTCCCCGGAGGGGAAGGTCTTCTACAACTGCGGCGACTGTACCTGCAGCAGTGTCTTCCCGGGGTGCTAGCCCCGAGCATGTGACTCCAGTACCAGGGCCAGCTGAGGTCTCTGGGTCTGGAGGTCCTTCTCGGTTGAGGGGGGCCTCGACTAAGGACATGCCCGCGGCTGCAACAAGTTCCGGGGGGCCTTCCGGAGCTACCACGTTGGCGGCGGCCATGGTCAGTCCAGAACGCCCGGGAAAGAGATTCCGTGCAAGCTGGTGTGGAAGCCTTCTGAGGTAATTTTTAATCTTTACCTGAGACAGTTGTTTTGTTGTAGTAACTGTTTTTTAAGTTTCTTCATCCATCATCTGCAGCATCCCTAAGAAGAGGAGTGAGGCTCCGCCCTCAACCACAGCAGCTAAAGCTGTGAGGGCAGAGGCTTCTGCTCCTGTCTCGGTGCCGCCCCAAGCGGTGGATGAAGCTGCGGCAGCTCCAGCGCCAGCTGTCGTGGTCATGGACCTCGACTCATCCCCCGAGACTACCGTGGTAGCGCCGGACCACGGGAGAGAAGATGCGCCAGTGGTACCTGCCCCGGAGGTTGAAGCTTTGGGTCTTGATGCTTAGATGTTGGAAGCTTTGTCCGCTGAGCCGGAGGAAGCAGTGATTCCGGCCCTAGAGCTGGAAATTGTCGAAGCCCTGGCGGTTGAGCTGGAGGTTATTGAAGTCCCGTCGAGCGAGCCTGATGTTGAGGAAGTCCCAGTGGTTGGCCGGCTACCTCCGAAGCTCCGGCCTCAGAGCCAGTTGCCACTGAAGCTCCGGCTGTAGAGCCGGTTGCAGTTGAAGACCTTTCAGCACCTGAGCCGGTTGAGGTTGAAGCTCCGGCCTCAGGGCCGGATGTTGTTGACCTTTAAGCACCCGAGCCGGTCATTGCGAAGGCATCAGCACTCGACCCCATGATGGTCGAGGCGCCAACACCCGAGCCACCAGTGGAGGAGGATCCCAGGATGGAGCTGGAAGTAGCCCCTGCTCTGGAAGTGATGACGGCGGAGGTGCCTGCTGCTGAGCCAGGGTGCCCTGATGAAGTCGCTGGCCCCCTGCCTGAGAGGGCAAATGCAGACCTGGTGGCAGGGCCTTCGGAACCACTTCCGGAGGTCGGAACTTCTTCTACGGGACCCTCCTCGGTGGCGACTGAGGCTATCCCAGAGGATGTCCCTAGTGCCATGGAGGCTCAGGGGACCACTCTTGTGGAGTGGGACCCAATTTTTCTAAGCGAGAACCCGCTGGAACCAGCGGAGGAGACCCCAACAGGTTCGGACCCTATTCCCCTGTCGTTGTCCATTGACAACGCTTGCTCCAGTCTGCGTCAAGTCCAGCTGGCGTTCTACCACGACAGCAAGGCTCTTGAAGAGAAGCGCCAAACCCTTAGGCGGTGGCGTAGTCGGCTCTACTTCGAGAACAAGCTGGCGCAGTCGAGGCTGGCAGACGACAAGGAGTGGATCCAACAGGAGAAGGTCCGCCTAGAATACTGGGGAAAATTATTGGATCATAGGGAGAGCTTGACTCGTGCCCTCGACACTCAATCCTGGGCCATTTAGCAGGCCAAGGCAACTAATAGTGCGGCTGATGATCACCAAGAAAGGCTTGAAGCCATTAACACTAGCCTCATCAAGCGCCGGGAGGCACTTGAGGAGAGGGAGAAGAAGCTCGAAGACGAAGAGCAAAAACTCCTAGAGCTGCGGGATGATGTCTTGAAGAGGGAGGAGGAGCTCGCCGAAAAGGTGGCTCTGGCTGACAAGGGCCTTGAGGAACGCACCAAGAAATTGGAGGAGCATCGCGTTGAGGAGGAGGAGAAGGCCTGGGTGCGAGGGCAGGAACTCTACAAGCAAGAGTGTGCCATCGCTGCCAGGGAGAAGAAAGTTAAGGGCCAGGAGAAGGACCTGCTCGACCGCCAGAACAAGATCCACCTCCGAGAGGAGGAGCTTAGAAAACTCGAGAAGCGGGTTGCTGAAAAGATTCAGCAAAATGCCAAAGAGGCTGAGCGCCTGGCTCGTGAGAATTCTGAACTGGCGGCGGCCAAAAGATCCTTGGAAGAACTGAAGGGCTTGAGGACTGCGGACTCCCTACAGGTTTGGGAGTTCCTGAGCAAAGCCAACGACGCGCTGACACCAATGGGCTTCAGTCCCGTGCGTCCAGATGATCCGGAGCCAGAGCCGGACCTGGCGTTGCAAGCGTTGAGCTCGGCGGGTGACAAACTCTCCAAGGTGGGTGACGCCATCACGGACCAGTTGGAGGCTGAGGGGCAGTCCCTGGCGAAGAACATCGCAGAGTATGTGCTGACGTGCTACACTAGCCGGGATCCCTAATTTCCTCTAGACCCGGTGCTTGAAGGTCCCGTCGAAGGAGAAGGTGAAGCCACCCGAGCCAACGTGTCGGAGGTTGCTCAGATGGTCGCCCCGTTCTTCCATAGGGTCTAGGACCATCTCTGTAGCTCCCACTTGTATTCTCTCTTTTTCTTCCCCAATTTTGTAATCCCTTGTCTCCAGATGAATGAAATCCACAATTTGTTAATGAATTTTGTTTTTTGTCTTCAACACTTCTGTCTTCACTTGGCCCCCTGGTAGATGTACACAATTTGATTGTGAACATGTACCAAGAGGATATTGTATTTTTTTGAAGACTCGTTTTCTTCGAACTTGTAGAGTGTAGGTCCAAAGTCTTCGATAGTGAAGGCCCCCTGAGGTTGTCGGAGCTCAGAAGCTCCGGCATTGACTATCGTCAGAGCTTAGTAGTTCCGGCAATAGTCCCTATCCACGCGTAGAGCATTGATAGTTAGCCCTCCAGGGTGTTGGAGCTTAGTAGCTCCGGTAGTGACCTTTGCCAACGCGTAGCTTGTCGGCAGCAGACTCCGCTTGTGGGGTCTTCTCACCATATTTTATTCTGCGTCGACGGCTGGCCCCCATAGCTTTGCCGGAGCTTGGTTGCTCCGGTAATGCTCGTTTTCAATGTTTAACATCGATCACAAGCCACCTAGGGGGAGTCGAAGCTTTGTTAGCTTCGGCTTTTCTCCATCAACGTAGATTCTTTATTTTTCCTGCACACTGAAGCCAAGAAAAATAGTAAAATTCGCTCCTTGCCTATAACTTCGTCGCGGCTTACGATTCCCAAGAAAGTTTTAGGTCAAACACAATTCTGAATACAACCGAATGCGTTGCCTTCTTTCTTCTAGATCCAATTGTACTTGGACCCACCTCGGCCTGCCGGGGTGTAGGTAGAGTGGCGTACTTACGGTGCTTGACCAGGCTAAGTCGATAGCACACTCCATCCCTAGATTGGCTTGGCGGCATTTAGGCGAGTGGGCCATGAACAAAATTTGAATCCAAAAGAATTGACAATACAGCTCGAATTGCACATGAACTAATTGAACTAAAATTTCTTAAGAATTGCACAACTTTGTTATAGACAACAAAGAGAAAAATAAAAAATGTTGAGCCTGTACAAAATAAATGCATGTGGAGTCTATTTCACATGAAGATGTCTTTCATTATAGGTCCAGGGTACAGGGGAAACAAGTACACTCTTCGGGTACAGAATCAGGCTAAGCGTGTTTCATTTCTCGTTTGACCCAGGGTAGCTAGCCACACTTTTAGTTCTGAGACTGTGACAAGTGTTGCATGAACTTTGCGGACCTTCCGGGAAAGGTCCGGCTGTTCTCCCGGAGGAACTACCCGACTCTGTACAATGACTCTATAACATACACCTCAAGTTAGTACAGACTCACCTCCGTGATATTAAGTGTAGAACTTACGGAGGTGCTCAATATTCCAAGGATTTGGGAGAGGTGTCCCATCCTCGGTAGCCAAGCGAACGCTTCCGGGACGGGATACTTTAATCACTCGGAAGGGTCCCTCCCAACTGGGGGAGAGTTTGTTTAACCCTTCTCTGGATTGTATTCTCCGTAGCACCAGATCGCCTTCCTCGAGCTGTCGGTTGTGTGCATGCCGCTGATGATAGCGCCGAAGGGCTTGGCGGTATCGGGCATTCCGAACAGCTGCTTGGCACCTTCCCTCCTCAAGAAGGTCTAGGTCTTCACGCCGGAGCTGGTCCTGCGTGGTTTCGTCGAAGGTCCGGACCCGGAGTGACCCCAAGGTGATTCTCGGAGGAAGGATTGCTTCATCTCCGTACACCAGAAAGAAGGGTGTCTCTCTAGTTGACCGGTTTGGAGTTGTCCTGTTGGCCCATAGAGTGGGCAGAAGCTCTTCAATCCAGTTGGCTCCATGTTTTTTCAAGCGCTCATAAGTGCGCGTTTTGAGTCCTTTCAGGACTTCAGCATTTTCTCTCTCAGCCTGGCCATTGCTTGCCGGGTGAGCTACCGAGGCGTAGCAAACTTGAATGCCGAGATCTTCGCAATATCCTTGAAATGCAGAGCTTGTGAATTGGGTCCCGTTATCAGTAATGATTTTGTTCGGGACTCCAAATCTGCATACAATGGACTGCAAAAAGTTGATATCAGATTGCTTGTTTATTGTCACAACTGGAGTTGCTTCCGGCCACTTGGTGAACTTGTCAATGGCGACATACATGAACTTGTAAACTCCGACGGCTCTTGGGAAAGGTCCCAAGATGTCCATCCCCCACACAGCGAAGGGCCATGTAGGAGGTATCATTTGTAGAGGCTGAGCCGGCGTGTGAATTTGCTTTGCATGAAATTGACATGCTTCACATTTCTTCACCAGCTCAGTTGCATCCTGGAGTGCTGTAGGCCAGTAGAAACCATGCCGGAAGGCTTTACCGACCAGCGTGCGGGAAGACGCGTGGTTCCCACACTCGCCTCCATGGATTTCTGCGAGGAGCTCGCAGCCTTCTTCCCTTATGATGCACCACATTAGGACGCCGTTGGCACCGCGCCGGTAGAGATCCCCTTCTACCAACGTGTATCTTTTAGCCAATCTGACTATCCGGTCAGCGGATACATCATCGTTAGGAAGGATGTTGTCTTTCAAGTAGCTCCGGATCTCCGAGATCCATGCATCAGAGCTAACTTGAGCATTTGAGTCTTGCGTGCTGGGTTGCTCGGAGCTGCCGACAGCACCTACGACCCTTGATGGTTGCCATGGTAATAGGGCCATCGGGACCGTCAGCTTCGGGATGCTGATCTCGCCCCCCTTCGCTCAGTTCGGCAGGCTGAGCTGTGGGTTTTGACAACCTCCAGACAAAAGTTCTGTCAGGAGCTGGAGCTCCGGTTGACGCTTTCGTCGAGAGTTCGTCGGCTTCAGCGTTGTGGACATGCTAGACGTGGTGGAGGTCTAGGACTTCGAAGTCCTTCTGAAGCCTCTGGACGTCAAGGAGGTAAGCAGCTAGCTGGAGATTGTTGCAGGAGCATTCACCCTTCACTTGTTTAATGATGAGTTGTCAATCTCCCTTGACCAGCAGCTGCTTGACACCGTATGATAGTGCCACCTTTAGTCCGTAGATGAGTGCTTCGTACTACGCCATGTTGTTGTTCGCCTTGAAGTCAAGGTGTACCATGTATTTTACCTTCTCCCCGGTTGGTGCGAGGAGAAGGATTCCAGCTCCAGCCCCCTGCTTTTGCATGGAGCCGTCGAAGTAGAGGGTCCAATGAGGCTCGATGAAGACTGGAGCCTTGTGTTCCGGCTTCTGCTCACTAGGGCCCCCAGGGTTTGATGGAGAGGGAGTCCATTCCGCCACAAAATATGCCAATGCTTGACTCTTGATTGCTTGTTTTGGAATGAATTCGAGATCGAATTCGGCCAATTCCGCTGCCCACTTTGCAATATTCCCAGTTGAATTGGGATTATGCAAGATTGCTCGAAGTGGGTAAGAAGTCACCACTGAAATCTTGTGAGCTTGGAAGTAATGGCGAAGCTTCCTGGAGGCGATAAGAACTGCATAGAGCAGCTTATGCACCTCTAGGTATCGAATCTTGGCGTCATGAAGTACTTTACTGATGAAGTACATTGGGCGCTGGATGGTCCGAACCCTCCCGGAGGGCCCCGGAGCTTCCTCTTCATTGACCCGGATCCTCCCAGAGGGATCTGGACCTTCTTCGGGGACCTCCGGGTCCTTGCTGGAGGGACCCGGAGCTTCTTCAGAAGCGACCTGGACCCTCCCGGAGGGGTCTGGGTCTTCTGAAGTAACTTCTTGTGGACTCAAGTCTGGGAACTGGGACCCAGACTCGCTTTCAGGAACCTCCGGACCCTCCCGGAGGGGTCTGGATTCCTGAGCATGGGATGGTTTTGGTCTCTCCGCAACCAGGACCATACTGCCGACTTCGTTAGTTGCTGAAATGTAAAGTAGCAAAGGCTCACCAGGTTTCGGAGCTACCAGAGTTGGTAGGGTGGTGAGGAGCTGTTTTAGCTCCTAGAACGCCTTTTCTGCTTCTTCAGACCATTGGAATGGTACGGACTTCCTCAATAACTTGAAGAAGGGAAGTGCCTGTTCCGCCAGTCTTGAAATGAACCGGCTGAGGGCTGCTAGACATCCAGTCAGCTTTTGGACATCCTTGATGCGGGCTGGTGGCTGCATGTCTTCAATGGCTTTGATCTTCGTCGGATTAGCCTCTATGCCCCGGTGATTTACCAGGAAACCAAGAAGTTTTCTGGAGCTAACCCCGAAGACACACTTGTTTGGGTTAAGCTTCGTGCGGGTGACCCGCAGCTTGTCGAAGACAGCCTGTAAGGTGTCAAGGAGTGGCTCCTTGTTCTTGACCTTGACCATGATGTCATCGACGTACACTTCCACTATGTCTCTAATGAGTTCTTCAAAAGTTTTGTACATAGCTCGTACAAAGGTTGAAGCTGCATTCTTGAGACCAAATGGCATGGCTGTATAACAATACAATCCATCTACTGTGATGAAAGAGGTATGCTCTTCATTTTCCCTAGACATCCTGATTTGATGATACCCAGAATATGCGTCTAGGAAACACAGTAATTCACACTCGGAGGTGGAATCCACTATCTGATATATTCTAGGTAGTGGGAATGGATCTTTTGGACACGCCTTATTTAGTGTTGTGTAGTCAATACACATCTGAAGCTTCCCGCCGGCCTTGGGCACAACGACTGGGTTTGCCAGCCATTTTGGATGGAAGACTTCTCGGATGAATCCAGCTTCGAGCAACTTCTTCACTTTTTGTCGAATGAAGTTCTATCGCTCCATGGATTGCTTCCGAGGCTTCTGATGCACGGGCCGAGCGTCAGGGTAGATCTTCAGATTGTGCTCAATCACTTCCCTGGGGATCCCAGGCATTTGTGACGGTTGCCAGGCAAACACGTCGACATTAGCCCGGAGGAAAGCGATGAGCGCGAGTTCCTATTTGTCATTCAGTCCCCCCGATATACGGGTGGTCTGAGCGGCATCAGAACTGATTTGGACGACTTTGACGGGAATGTCGGTGTCACCGCTTGGCTGCACACGAGGTGCAGAAGTCGAGCCTCGTTGACGAATGCTCGAGGGTTTTGGAGCTTGCTCCTGCCTGGAGTCCTCCTCTTGTGCCGTAGTAAGCACATGAAGTTCTTCCAGAGCGGTTACTCCGGCAGTGCGATCTCCGCGGATCCGGAGAACGCCTACTGGTGTTGGCATCTTTAACACCAGGTAGCCATAATGAGCAGCTGCCATGAATTTGTACAAGGCAGGCCTACCCAAGATGGCGTTGAAAGGTAAGTTGATCTGAGCAACATCAAAGAACAACTTCACAGTGCGATATTTCTCCCGGGTCCCGAAGGTAACGGGGAGAGTAATAGCACCGAGTGGGGTAATGGCTCCCGGACCTACTCCGGAGAAAGGTCGGGAGGGGTGAAGGTCTGAAGGTCGGAGCTGAAGCTTGGTAAAAGCTTCGAAGCTTATGAGGTTCAGCCCCGAACCTCCGTCTACCATAACATGGTGGAGCTGAATGTTATTGATGGTAGGAGATACCATCAAAGGTAACTGGCCTGCTCCAACCATGCTTTGAGCGCAGTCCAAAGCATCCAAAGTGATGGCTGTGTCCATCCATTTCCGATGAGGCTCCGCCCTGGCTGTAGGAGCTACAACGGCCATGTCCCGACGCATTGTCTTGAGGACGCGGCGGGAGGTGATGTCCCATGATCCACCAAAAATGGTGTTCATGGTCTTCCGACGCTCGTTGTCAAAGACGTCAGAATCATCGTCGACGGAGGTGTAGACGACCTTTAGGACCTTTTTAGGATCCTGAAAACCTAACTCCTCTTCAGCCGAAGCTTCGTCAATTTTTTGTTTTCCTTCCCTCTGTCGGAAAGGAACTTCTTCCCGGCGCTTGTTGTAGCGCTCGGCAAGGTTTTGGACCTCCCGGCAGTCTTCCAAACTGTGGCTGTCCATCTTATGAATTGGACACCACACTTTGGGTTTGCCACCGTCTTCAGAAGACGGTCGAGGTCGCTTCTCAAGGTGTGGCCCCCGACCACCCAGAGCTGCAGCAGCTGCAACATTAGATGCGCCGGCCGATGGCTTCTTCTTGCCGTTGGTCTTTTTCTTCTTTTTGCCACTCCCGGAGGTAGTGTCTTTGCCTTTGGAGGATTTCTTGCGATCCTTCGGAGGTGGTTTGGAGTGCACTTCATGGCCCTCCGCAGCTCTGGCACATTTGTCAGCCAAGCTGAAGAGTTCCGTGACGCTGGTGATCTCCTTGATCGCCAGTTTCTCTAACATCTTCTTATCCTGTGCGCCCTCTCTAAATGCCACAATGACAGAAGCGCTAGAGATAGAAGGGATAGTGTTTCGTACCTGAGAGAATCTTTTGATGAATGATCACAGGGATTCTCCCCCTTTTTGCACGACTGCAAAAAGGTCCAGTTCGGTGCCTGGTCGGGTGTATGAACTCCCGAAGTTGGCGGTGAACTGTCGGCACAACTCCAACCAACTGTTGATGGAGTTGGGTGGAAGGCTCATAAACCAGGATCGGGCGGTCCCAGTTAAAGCCACTGGAAAATAGTTGGCCATTACGGCCTCATTTCCTCCAGCTGCGAGGATAGCAGTGGAATAAATCTGAAGAAATTCGACGGAATTAACAGTCCCATCAAACTTCTCCGGCAGGTGAGGCCGGAATTTCTGTGGCCACCTGACCATACGCAGATGCATGGCTAGGGCTGAACAGCCTCCTCTTACTCCTTCAGGAGCGGGAATGTCCTGAGCTTCTCGTCTTTCACGAGCACGCTCGATATGGACTCGGCCGTCTTGTTGACGGTATCGGCGATCAAGCTCCCAACGGAGGTCATGAGTTGAAAGCCTTGATACCGTGCGAGTGCATCGCGCCCCGGAGGGCAACGACTTCACTTGCTGTGACGCAGCACGTCTCCTGTTGTTGGAAACGTGCAGACCAAGTCTGCCAGACAAGGTCCGTCATTGCGACAGGGCCCGTCCTAAAGGAGGAGGACCTTTGTTACTAATGCGGTCGGCTGCTGCTGCAACCAAGTGTTCCACATCGGCCCTCCACTGCTCCATTGCATCCCGGGATGCATCCGGATGTGGTGGGCGCTGAAGGAGAGCACATGCTGCATGGAGCGCGTGTTCCGGGTTGTCATGATTCGCCGACGCATTGATTGACGCCGGTGCACCATCGCGCTGCCCAGCTTGATTTGCCGGTGGAGGCGGCGGTGGTGGAAGTGTGACTCCTGTTGGAACTAAGGTTCCTGCTGGTGGCTGCATATTGGAGGGATTGCACCCAGCAACTTGAACAGCGGGATGACCATTGGATGATTCAGCAGCTGAGTTCACCATTCTTGAAATCTCAGGCGCCCCCTTCCTGGCGCGCCAACTGTCGGTGGTTTTGATCCGGAAGATCTCCCGACACTACTAAAAGTGTTTGCGGAGTTTGAAGTTCAGTGTGGGCGCGCGGAGATTCAAGAAGGTGAAATGTAAAGTGACACAGGAGACACAAATATTTACGTGGTTCGGGCCGCCTGAGCATAATACCCTACTCCACGGGGTGGGTTGGTGTTGTATTGGATGTATGAACCAAACTCAGGTGACGTGAGTTGAGAGCGCGTGTGAGCCGATCAGACTAGATCAGATCAGATGTTCTCAGATCAGCGCGTGTGAGCTGATCAGACTAAATCAGATCAGATGTTCTCAGATCAGCGCTCCCCCCTAATGTATCATCGGCCTGTCCTTTTATAGTACAAGGACAGGCCGTTACAAGTTGGCCTGGCCTGACATGTGGCCCCGGCGGCTACTAATATTGATACACATTTGATGCGCTTAATTACCCTTAATGACCGAGTTACGGGCTTTGACAGCGCCATTACTAGTAATAAGGGTCGTTCGATCGTGTGTCATTAACATAGTATTAATAACACTTAATCGGGTCTTGAAGTCCTTGATTCCCCTTTGAAGATCCGGAGCCGTTGTGGATTCTACCGAAGGTTTGAGGCTGAAGATCCGACGGTTGGACACGTGGCAGCTCCGGAGCATACTGTGGGGAACAGATAGGTCCGGTGCCACCAGACACGTGTCAGTTCTGGAGCTTCCCTCGGTCTGGGGTTAGGTCCGGGGGTGCCGTTATGGTACATAGCCCGGAGCTTCCCCCTTGTGGGCGGTAGCTCCGGTTCGATGGTACACGTGGCGACCCTGGGACTAACCATGTTGGGGAAGAGGGTCCAGTTATGTCTGACATGTGGGCCTCCGAAGGTCTTCAAATCAAGTAGATGACATTTCCTTGAGATCTTTGCAATCTCAAGGGGTATACGGTACCCAAGGTACCAACAGCCTCAGCTCACCCTTATCACCATCCCAGTGGTATTTTCCCTCATACCAGCAAAGCTTCCTCTCTCTGTTCTTTGCCCATCGCGCCACACCTGCTCAACTGCGTCAACCTTCTATTTAGCCGAAAGTCAACCCCAGACGATGGATTTGGATCCTTGTTCTTTATGGTTTCTTGTTCCTTGTTATTTTCCAAACCTCACTGGATTATGTTTTTCCTTGTGTGAGCCTCCCTGACGAAGATATGGGGCGCCGCCGTTGCCACCGCCGGGCGTCGCGCATCTCGCCTTGGGCATTAGGTTAGGGATGAGGGCGCCAGCCCCACCCATCAGTCAAACAGATGTATCCCTTCAGATCTTCTGCTGCCCCTAGATCTTTTGTTGCTACGATGTAAAAAGGTGCAGCCTCGTGCGTGGCCTAATGCGGAGTGGCCCATTTAAATGGATGGGCCCAATTGTCAACTAATAGGAAATTTTCAATGTTCTAATGCTGATTTCGATGTTCTAATTGCCAAATTGTATGGATTTGAAGCAGCACAATTAAAGTTAAAATTTCTGAACACTTAACTTGGATGCAGCTTATGCAACTTTTAGCATGTAACATCATAAACGAAGTGTTTCTTGTTTTATTATAGAGTTCGTGATGTGCCATTTGCTACTCTCAAACTAAAATAAAGATTTACTAGTAGGTGGGTTAATTATGCAAATTCAACTTTCCTATATTACCAGTCTCAAGCATGTTGAGTTCCATGTTTAGTGTAGACTGTTAATGTGAGGACCAGGGTCCAGACAAACCAGAAATCATATTGAGCGGTGTCGTGCGATGCGACACCCAATAGCACAACATAGAAAAGACTAAAGAACTCATAAGATAAGTGAGCATCTTCTATTATTCTTGGAGTTTTATACAAAAGAGCTTACATCAGTGGAAGTTGTCGGTACCCTGTGTAACAGATACCCTACGATACAGCAAGACGTTAACGAGTTTCACCCGTCCGTGTTGAAGACCTCCGAAGGCGCATGTGTTACACAACACTGAACCCGCTTCCCTCGATTGGATAGCTTCGACATTGCCACGTGTAACACAAGGCCGGACCTAACTCCCATCATAGGGAAGCTCCAGTCTTGCCACGTGTCCAGTGACCCCGGACCTAAGCTCTAGTAGAGGGAAGCTCCAGTGCTGCCACGTGTATAGTGGCTCCGGACATGCCTCCCCACGTTGGGAAGCTCCAGAGCCGCCACATGTCGAGCCTCCGGACCTGGGACAGCGACGAGGAGACTGGCAGATCTCCAACGGTGCGAACATTTAGGGACAGTTAAAGCTACAGTTACAAGACCTGATTACGTGTCATTAATGTCACGTTAATGACACACGATCAGAGGACCCTTAACACCAGTAACTCCGCCATTAAGGCGTGTTATCACACTGCTAATTATGCTTAATATTCACAGATTGTGTATGAGGCAATTAACTACCGCAAGGGCCACATGTCGGGCCAGGCTGACAATGTAACGTCCAGTCCTTGGACTATAAAAGGGCTGTGTCGCGTGGTACAGGGACAACTAAGCTCATGTGCACACAAGCCACCACATACTCAAACATCAACACATACATCCTGTGGAGTAGGGTGTTACGCTCAGGTAGCCCAAACCACGTACAAATTCCCGTGTCAGTGTCTTGTTCGTAATCTCATGCGCGCCCCAACCAATCACGAACCTCCGCGGGCTACGATCTAGTAGTACCGGGGGAAGTGTCAATCACACACTTCGACAGAAGTTTTCATACAACTCTCTCGAACCAACACTACCGCAGTAGTGGTCGTATCCAGCCCGCAGATACTCCATCTAGGATCACAGCAGATAGCAGCAGCGTCCAAGGCTTCCATTGGCTATGTACCTCGAAGAGGGAAAATCCTAGAAACTCGTCATAGCTATTGTCGGTACCCTGTGTACCGGATACCCCTTGGAACTGCAAAGAGTGCAAAGGAACTCCACCTATCTGAATTGAAGACCTCCGAAGACCCCACGTGTTACTCGTAACCGGACCTGCCTCCCTCATATGGTTAGTCCCAATGCCGCCATGTGTATCATAAAACCGGAGCTACAATCCATACATGGGAATGCTTCGGAGTGGATACATGTGTGGCACCGCTGGACTTAACCCCTGATAGAGGGAAGCTTCGGTACCAACATGTGTACAATGGCACCTGATCTACTCGTCCAAGACGGTAAACTCAGAAGCTGCCACGCGTCCAACCGCCGGACCTTCAACCTCAACAGGCATATTGGAGGACCTCCAACAGCTCGGACCTTCAAGGGACATTTAAGGCTTCAAGACCTGATTATGTGTCATTAATGCTATCTTAATGCCACACGATCAGAAGACCCTTAATACTAGTAACGCCACCGTTAAGGCGTGTTACCATGCTATTAAGGGGAATTAAGTACATTAAACTGTGTATTAGGCATCAGTAACTGCCAGGGTCACATGTCGGGCCAGGCTAACGATGTAACAGCCAGTCCTTGTACTATAAAAGGATTGGCTAAGCGATACACGAGGGCTCTCTCTCTCGGACCCGCTCAGAGACTCGGCGTCTCTCTCGGACCCGCTCGGAGATTCGGCTCTCTCTCTCTCTCTCGGACTCGTTCGGAGACTCGGCCTCTCTCTCGCTCGTGCTCTCAGACTCTCTAGCTGATCCGATCTTTTAGGCACACACACGCTCGTACACTCAATACAACAACAACAACACACCCGTGCAGTAGGGTATTACGCTCAGGCGGCCCGAACCATGCAAATCCTTGTGTCAAGTCACTATCTTGTTCTGAATCTCCGTGCGTCCTAACCGAACTAAGAAACCCCACGGGCTACTAACAGTAGTACTGGGGGAATTGCCGGAACCAGCATCCAACAGCTATATACCTGCAAAACTCGTATAAATGCAAATGTGAGCACAAGGCTCAACAAGACTTAACCGTCTCACCTAAGAACATGAAACTCTACATGTTGGGACCGTAAGACTTGAATTTAAGCTGTAGTAAGTAAATGTTAACTATTAGTATATCCTTGCTTCAGTTTTATAATAACAGGTGAAGTTGTTTAGAATCATAACTTTAGTTGTCTGCTACAACTACTTCAACCAAGTTGTTTAACCGTCCAAAATGTTCCACCCTATTCCAGTTACTATGTCACAGCGCAGTAAAAAGTATGCTCCCTTCCACGAGCGATGGTGATTCAAATCAAGATACACCCGGCTTGCACGTCACATACACCCGTCCAGAGAAGGGTTACAGTCCCCTTCATAACGCCATAAGTGAAAACCTTTCAAGAGACACTTGAACATTGAGTTGGTCCTACCATTCTGGAAGCAAGTCCCACATACGGTCTATGCTGCAGTGGCCTCTACTCTCCTCATGATGTGCGTGGTGTCTAGGACAGTGGGGTATACCTCAAAATCCAAGTTAGCAAGTTACATCGGATTTTTGGGTCCCATAAGTCCAGTATGCATCCGGTACATATTCAAAATTGTCCAGCAGGGCCGCCAACGATACGGTCCTCAATCCACTCAGGCAGGAACTATGCCCATAGAACCATGTTCTTGAGCATACTAATCTTCCTGCTCGGTCTCAGATTAACTGTTCCATCTCATTCCTTTCCTCATCCTTCTTACATTCATTTCTTCAACTCAATTCCATCCATAAATCCCAACTTTAATATAGCAGTTGTAATCATGTAAAGTCCTATTCTAACTAGACTCTAGGAATTCAGGGGTCACACATGTGGAGTATCATACATTCCTAGACGTAATGCAATAGTCCATACTAACCATGCTATATATTATAAAAGCAAAACTTGTTAAACAACTTAAATGCAAACTGGTCTTGCCTTAGATGCGACTAAGTAATTTTCAATAGTCAGGATTGATCTTCTGACTGAAGCTTCTCCTCGTTCTTCTCCTTTCCTTGTCATTATTGTTGCTTGGGAAAATTTGGGCTTGGGTGCTGCTTGAGCAAATCTTGTTCTTGTGTGCTGTTTGGGTAGATCTTTTTCTTGCTGTGGGATCCACGCTAGTCCTTCTCCTCCAAGTGGTGCTCCTTATTGACAGATAGTATGTCACAGATAGAAATCCGAAAGTGTATGAATAAACCATTGTAGCACTTCCCTTCAAGAGTATTCCCAAGAGTATCAAATCCAAGGAATGTATGAGAGATCTTCTAGCTTGTTCTCCCAAGGACACACTGTTTGTTTGGTAGGTAAGGATTTGAGAAAAATTCAATGGGTTGAAATCTAAGCCACAGCAGCCTATGGCAAATACTTGCCTCGAACACAGGTTTACCCCCGGCAAAACCAGGACGATTCCCACTATGAGCCTATGGCGTAGCCGAACATGGAGGATTACTAAGGACTAATAGGCTGGCACCACCTAAAGCCTACCTCTTTAATCCGTGGTTCTACGAGATATCCACCGATGAATTATAACCTATGCACCATACTTAAGTTCTAATTCATAACTCTAATTGTTTGAATGCAAATCTACAACTAAAGACTCTAATGAATTAAAGCAGTGAACCTACAAGCAGCTACGAAGCAAACTACTATGGAATAGAAATTAAACTTGTATTGAATTCATGAAAGTTTCTTACTTGATTTCGGCAGAACTTCCATAGAGGTAGAAGTGTGGAAGAGGGACTTGACAATCCCAAGCCTCCTCCTCCTAGCTCCTCTTCACTCTCCTTCTACTTGGGTGGCCACTTGGGCAGCTCTAAACCTTATGAGTGGAGTATTATTCTCAAACTTGTGGTGTATGGAGAAGTGAAGCCTCTCCCCCCTATTATACACGGAGTAGAGACGGTTCCCACCATATTTTGCGCGCGGATTAGTATCCACCGGCTTCAGGGAACCATATGGAGTCAACACGTGGGGGTTGACCGAGTTTGGTGCCAGGAAGGAGTCGGCCGAACCACTGGTTTAGCCTACCTGGTTCTGGCGCCCCTCTGGGTGTGCTTCCTCCATATCAATGGTAGGTGGGTCCATGGTCCTTTCCCACTTGAATTGATGTTGGATTCCCTCGAATACTTCTGGGAAAGGGTCCATGGATCCATGTGATGTCACGTGTCATTACCAGATTGGTCGAGAGGTAACTTTGTGGATTGCTCTCTACATTCTTGGGTATTTTGGGGCTTAATTCACCAGCATGCAAATAGATACTAACACTTCTGGAATTGGTTTGTATTAACCCTTACCACTATGTTCTGTTCTCAATTTTATAATCTTTATGCGGTGAATTGACGTTCAAATTTGGCACTTAAGAACCATCAACCAACTCCCCCACACTTAGTCCCTTGCTCGTCCACAAGTGATGGCAAGAAGAACTAAGTGCTAAGATAAAAAATTTCTTTGAATATGAAAAAAGTATACGAAGTATTTCAATTTCATACCTTTGTTTATGAACCCTTTTTGTGGCATGGCTACCACATCATCTTGGGTGTTTGAAAGGTGGAACGGTTGAGTGTATCTCACACGGATTACCTCCTGCTAAAATAACTTCAAAAATCTATATCTCGAATGTCAAAAGAACATTGACTTCTTCCTCTCAAATGGATTCTCTCAGTTCACTCAAAGTGTTTGAATCCTCACCTTGGCATAGTTTTGCCACTTTTGTCCCTACAACTAAATATGGCTTATTGTGGAGCTTGGTAGGGATAAGGAGTGGCACACTTGCAATTCATATATTACTAAGTCAAAAATGAGATCCATATGAGAAGATCATGCAATAAAAATAATGACTAAGGAACTTCTTGTGCACTTATTATGGATGGTAGACGATGGATGATGAGTGGTGGTGATAACTCTCCTTTTCTGCAAGGATGAAGCATGGCTATTTATTGGCTCTTTCTCGCTTTTTTTCTCTTTTTTTGAATTCTTTTTTCGAGCTCTTTATAGCCATGCCTTCTACTCCTTTTATGCACCTTTTCAATAAGAGAGGATTTTGAAAAATCTCATGGAGCATCTTATGATGGTGGATGGATGATAATCATGAAATATGGTGGAGTGCACAAGAAATTCCTAATCAAAGATTTCATGCAAGTCACTCAGTAGGCTCAAGAGTTTGAAAAAGTTCAATGAAAATGCAAAGTGGCATATGCATGTAGTTTTCAATATTTGTATCATATGGACTTGGTGGGTATTTAAATTCCAATGAGAGAGGAAGGCAAAACCTTAAGACTTCAAAATTGTGCAAAATTCAAAATCAATTTTAAGCAAGGATGGTTTTATCCATGGGTTTATTTTTACTCACCATATCACACACATCAAAAACTTAGATGACATGTTTTACTAATTTATCATGTGAGTCCAGATACATGGTAGTGAAATCAAAATACAAGGTATACTAATATACCATCTTTTAAGCAAATTGCATTGCTCATTTTAAGTCAAGTTGATTTTAGAGAGGTTTCACGTAAATGCATCAAAAGTTCAACTCAATTTGCAGTGAATCATAGAAGGTAGGGGATAGGACATCCAAACCGATGTTGTGGAGCGAGACAGGGTTGAGAGGGTCCAACCACTAGGTCGGCCGAACCAGGGGTTCGCCTGAATCCTGATTGGCTCCTCTTGTGTCCTGCTTCGTCGTGCCATCTCGCGTGTTTTTTTTTGCGATGTTTTCTTGGGTTAAACACGTAATCTATACGTCGCAAAATAGCGCTAGGATTCCTCCCCCACACTTGTTCCTGGAAACTTTATTGGACACAAAATAAACTAAAGATGGGAACTTTACCGATGTTAGATTAACTGGTAAGTTCACTTTATTGAATAAAAATATGGGGGTGCTTATATTATTGAATTACAAAGATTGGAATGAAAATGGAATAAAGAAAACTAAGGGCTAAGCATCCGAGGCCTAATGGGACATCTACTCATGGTGCCTTGTAGATATCGGACATCCCAACGGCCTCACATAAGCGCTTATCTTTAGCACGTACGCCATGGCAGACACCATCAATCTCCTCGTTAAGGGCATCAATATCATATTTAAGTCCTGCCCTCTCGATGCGTTCTTTAGCCACCGTGTGCACTACCTTTTTGTTCTCCAAATGGAGATTTATTATCTCCTTAGCTAGCTGCGCTACATCAGCACAGGGAGATTTATCATCACTACTTTGATATTGGCCTGGAGGCCTTTTTATAGCAGGTGGTGAGAGGTGATACCTCACCCTGGAGGCAGACGAACCCATCGATTCCTCCATGGCTATGTTGTCCACACGCATGTATAGACCTTCTCCATAACCTTTTGGCGCTCTTACGCTTTGGATTATGAAATGGTCATTCGTCGGCTCCGGCGAGGTGTGAGTTGGCGACTCGTAGTGGTGGCTCACTATGTTGCCTTTCTTCATCTTGAGCGTGCTGGTGTACTTCTCACCAGGCTGAAGTGTGGGACGGACTTCGGCTTTTCCAAGGAAAAGACGAGTCGCAATGGGCTTTAGAGCCGCCGTTGTTGGACGTTGTGTCAGAGTTTGGGACTTCATGGGCGCTCTACGAGGAGAGAGCGAGCGCACCACGTTGCGATGAGCAGGGCTACATCCACGGGGCGTCCCAAGTGGTGGGATCATGGAGAGTGGTGCCATGTCCAATGCCATGACAAATTCAATGGCCAAAGTTGATCCATTGTTGGCCGACGTAGGTTCCCCACTAAGATTGAATGTGGAGCTGGAGGATGCATGGGGACAATGTCCTTGCCAGCCATGGTATATGGGACTTGGTGGAACATGGGAGAGGGTGTTTCTTTTTTGGAATGATGCAAGTCTCCTCTCTCTTCATGGCTTTTTAATATCGCTGAGGCGGAGATTCAACCTATCGCACTGAGGGTTCTATTGGGATAACACGGGGGAGATAACCCATGAAAGCTGAACCCAGGCGGCCAACCAGCGGGTGGTCGAACCTAGGGTTTGGCCGAACTGGGTTGGGCTCCGGTTGGGCTGCTATTTTATGGGATGTCTCCGTGGTCCATATGGATCATCTTTATAAGGGTCCCACTTATTGTACTTCGAGGATTTAAGTGGAATTTTGAATAATGGCGAAAATTGACCAAATTTACAACATCATCTTCCTTTTCCAAATCCTCATGGGAATTTAAGAAGATTTTGAGATGATGCTCATTTACTTTAAATAGATGGCCTTCATTATCTTGGAGTGTGATGGCTCCATGAGATGAATTTTCTATTATGGTAAATGGTCCTTGCCATTTACTTTGTAATTTCCCATGTCCAAAGAGTTTTACCCTAGAGTTAAAGAGAAGGACATTATCTCCAGGCTTAAACTCTTTCGGTGTAATCCATTTGTCGTACCATTCTTAGTTCTTTCCTTATAGATTTTGGCACTATGATATGCCTTATCCCTCCATTCCTCAGGTTTGGAGATTAGCCTCAAGAAATGCTTCTCAGCCTCGATAAGATCTGTGTTCCACCGTTTTATGACCCAATGAGCTCTATGTTCCAACTCTGGAAGATGGTGAGTCTTCCCAGACAGGTTGGAAACGATACATGCTAATAGGTGTCTTGTAGGATGTTCGGTATGCCCACAATGCATCGGTAGTTTATACTTCCAACCCGTATTCCCATTTCCAAGACGGCCTTTCGCAGAATGTTCTTGATTTGCTTATTGGATGTTTCTGCCTGACTGCTCGTTTATGAGTGGTATGGAGTAGCAATGTTATGTTGGACTCCAAGCTCCCTTAGAAAGCTTTGGATGGTCTAATCAATGAAATGAGACACGCCATCACTTATGACCATTCGAGGAGTGCCAAAGTGAGGGAAAATGATCTCATGGAACATTTTCCTAGTTTGCCTGGAGTCGGCATTTTTGCAAGGTAAAGCCTCTACCTGTTTCGACACGTAATCGATGGCCACCAGAATATACTCTGTCGGAGTTTGGTTCCGACAATTCTCCCGGTACTACCGTTGGCAGCCCGCGGAGTCTATAGTTCGGTTGTGGGCGCAGAGATTCAGAACACGATGGCAAGTTTACACGAGGATTTACGTGGTTCGGGCCACCTAAGCGTCCTACTCCACGAGGTGTGTAGTTGTTGTATTGAGCGCCTAAGCACTTGTGAGCATGTGTCAGAGCCGAGTCTGGAAGTCTAGGAGTCTGGAAGAAGTCCCTGTGTATCGCTCGACCAGTCCTTTTATAGTACAAGGACTGGTCGTTACATCGTTAGCCCAGCCCGACATGTGGCCCTGGCAGTTACTGATGCTTAATACACAATTAATGAGCTTAATTACCCTTAACAGTGTGGTAACGCGCCTTGACAGTGTCGTTACTGGTATTAAGGGCCCTCCAATCGTGTGTCATTAAGATGATATTAATGACACTTAATCAGGTCTTGAAGTCTTTAATTGCCCCCTTGACGGTCCGAGCCGTTGGGGGTCCACCAGCCTGCTTGTTGAAGTTGAAGGTCCGGCGGTTAGACGTGTGGAAGCTCCGGAGCTTACCGTCTGGGACGGGTAGGTCCGGTGCTGTTGTACACGTGTTGGTATCGGAGCTTCCCTCGGTCGGGGGTTAGGTCTGGGGGTGCCGCGCAGGTATTTATCCTGGAGCTTTCCCATGTGTGGGACGTAGCTCCGGTTGCAGCATACACGTGGTAGCACCGGGACTAACCATAGAAGGGAGGCAGGTCTGGTCCCGTATAACACGTGGGGCCTTCGACGGTCTTCAACTCATACAGGTGAAGTTCCTTTGGTCTTTTTGCAGTCCCAAGGGGTATTCGGTACGCAGGGTACCGACAGTGGCCCCCTGGACCCACCTCTGGGAGAGACCTTTTGGATGAAGTCGTTCTGCCGGAGGTGGGTCCATCCTTTGGTTTTTGAGCCGTGTCTTCAAGGGTCTTTGCCGTTGGCGACAGTTCGCAGTTAAACCATCGCCGCGTGGCATACCCAGGATGCGGCAGGTGAGATCTGAGCGTGCGGATCTCACGCAATTGAAGGTCGCCGGTTCCCGATACGAAAATCGTATCGGTTCTGTGTCCCCTGTCAAGCCGCCGCCCTCGGGCTTCCCGCCTCTCATGATGACAACTGTTCGCCCAGGGTAAGGACCTCGACTTGATCATCGGGGTGACCCCGGGCCCCCTTGTCATGGCAGGGTGAAGTTTTGAACTGTATCGTCGGCTCCTCTATGGTTTCCATCCAAGCGTTGCGGGGGCTTACTTAAGAAGGAAAGCGCACACCGTTTGGGGATTCTTTACGCATTCATTTGAACTTGCGGTCGAATCCTCCAAACTTTAGCCTTCTTTTCATCTCTCGCCCCGCCGTGCTGCGATGGAGTTGGGTCTCCGCAAGAGCTGTCTTAAGACCGATGGTAATTTGAAGAAGGTCTGGGCCCTCATTGGGTGGTCCAGTGACTCCTTCAACCACCTGGTCCGCGCCGGCAAACTTCCATTCAAGAAGGAGCGCACCGACGACATGGTGTACTTCTCCACGTACGCCATGGTGTGACTGATCCCACCCTTCTCCACTTTTCTCTTGATGCTGCTAGACTTCTATGGTCTGCAGCTGTATTATCTTGGCCCCCACTCCATTCTTCTGGTGTCGACCTTTGTCCACTTCTGCGAGATGTGGGTGGGTGTTCCCCTCTGCGTTGAGCTCTTCCACACCTTCTTCACCATCCACACCACCGACAAGAGTGACGAGTACATTGACTTTTATTATTTTGTAAAGCGCAAGAAGTGCCCGTACAAGTACCTGAGGTCGTTCCCTTCTGGTAAGTGGGACAACTGGAAGAAGGATTGGATTGTCATCACGGCAGAGGAGCACGAGAAGCTGGAGCTGCCCGAAGGCCTCCCCAACGTCGACACTGAAGCTTGGAGCAAAGTTCTAGTGCTATCGGACGCCTTCAACCCTGCCCTGACCAGGATCCACCAATGTGTGGAAGGAGGGGTGACATCCCAGGCGATATTCTGCAACTTCCTGGTCAACATGTGGGCTCCGCTGAAGAAGAGGGAGAAGCTCGCCTGGGCCCTCAACAGCGTGATGGACGACGACCGGATCGAGACCGGTTTGAAGTCCAACCTGGAAGGCGCAACTCTGGAGCTTCACCTCAAGAAGTTCCAGCACAGTATCGACATCGAGGGTGATGACTTGACCCCACCGGCGGCTTTCCTCCCTCTTAACATGGAGGCAGAGTTCAGCAGGGAGCTCCGGCGGAAGATGTCGGTGCTTGACGACCACGGTGAAGTTGAGAGGCATTCGACCACCGTGTTGGCGATCCCCGGAGCTTCTGAGGGTGGTGCCCCTTCCGCCCCGAGACGAGAGTTGAAGTCGTGGGCAAGGGCAAAGAATTGGCCGAGCCCTTGAGCCGTAAAAGGAAGTTGAAGCACTCTGACGGGAGGTTCGTCAGACCTGCTCCTTCCGTAGCAGCTCCTTCTCCCCGGAGGGGGAGGTCTTCAACGGCGGCAACCACTCCAGCATTGGCATCTCCTCGGGACGCTAGCTCTGGCCATGTGGCTCCAGTACCAGGGCCAGCTAAGGGCTCTAGGTCCGAAGGTCCTTCTCTGTCGAGGGGGGCCTCAACAAAGACGACGCCGACGGCAGGAGCAAGCTCTGGGGAGCCTTCCGGAGCTACTACACCAGTGGCGACAGGGTCCGGTCCTGAGCGTCCGGTGAAGAGGTTCCGCGCTAGCTGGAGCGGAAGCCTTCTGAGGTAAATTTGATTTTTTAACTTAGTTGATTGTTTTTTGTTGTAATCATATTTTGAATTTCTTCATCCTTCATCCACAAGGTACCCAAGAAAGGGGTTGAAGCTCCAGTTCCTGCAGCAGCAACTGATGTTGCGTAGATGGAGGCTCCGGCTCCAGTTCCAATGCCGCCCCAAGAGGTGGCTGAGGCCGTGGGAGCTCCGGCGCCAGTTGTCGTGGTCCTTGACCTCGAGTCATCCCCTGAAGCTCCCGTGGTAGCGCCGGACCATGGGAATGAAGATGTACTAGCGCCACCAGCCCTGGAGGTTGAAGCTCTGGGTTTGGATGCTGAGATGATGGACGCTCCAGCCTCAGAGCCGGAGGTAGCTGCAGTCCTGGCCCTAGAGCTGGATGTTGTTGAAGCCCCGGCGGTAGAGCCGGTGGTTGATGAATCCCCGGCGGTAGAGTAGGTGGTTGATGAAGTTTTGGCACCTGAGTCGATTGTCGTAGAAGTGCCGGCGTCCGAGCCAATGGCGGCCGAAGCACCAGCGCCTGAACCGGTGGTGGAGGAGGCGCTAGCATCGGAGCCGGAAGTGGCTTCAGCTCCAGTCGAACCTTCAACGCCTGCCCTGGAGGTAGTGGTTCTGGAAGTGCGCGCGCCTGAGCCAGGGTGCCAAGATGAAGCTGTCGGTCCCCCGCGTGAGGGACCAGTTGCTGATGACCAGGCGGTAGGACCTTCAGAGCCGACTCCGGAGGTAGAAACTTCTACTGCAGGACCTTCCTCAGTGATGGTCGAGGCTATCCCGTAGGGCAGCCCTAGTGCCGTGGAAGCTCAGGGGACCTCTCTTGTAGAGTGGGACCCAGTTTTTGTTATGGAGAACCCGCTGGAGCCAGCGGAGAGGACCCCAGTAGGTCCGGAGCCAATCCCTTTGTTGTTGTCCATCGACAATGCCTGCTCCAGCCTTCGTCAAGTTCAACTGGCCTTTTACCACGACAGCAAGTCCCTCGAGGAGGAGCGCCAAACCCTTAGGAGGTGGCGCAACCAGCTCCAATTCGAGACCAAGCTAGCGCAGACGAGGCTGGCTGACGACAACGAGTGGGTGAAAAGGGAGAAGATCTGGTTGGAGTACTGGGGTCAGCTGCTGGACGAGAGGGAAAGCATGACACGATCCCTTGACGACCAGTCACGGCCATCCACAAACGGGATGTGGCTGCTAATGAAGCAGCAAATGAACGCCAAGAGAAGCTCAGCGCCATCCACGACAGCCTCGTCAAGCGCCAGGAGGCTCTTGAGGAGGAGGAGAAAAAGCTCGAAGATGAAGAGCAAAAACTCCTAGAGATGCGGGATGACCTCGTGAACAGGGAGCAGGAGCTTACTCAGAGGCTGACTTTGGGTGACAAGAGTCTCGAGGAGCGCACCAAGAAGCTGGAGGAGCGCTGCGAGAAGAAGGAGAAGAAGGCCTGGCAGCGAGGACAGGACCTCACCACGAGGGAGAATGAAATTGCTGCCAGGGAGAAGAAAGTGTGGGGCCGGGAGAAGGACCTGGTCGACCGCCGGAACAAGATCCACCTCTGGGAGGAGGAGCTCGGTAAACTCGAAAGGCAGGGTGCTGAAAGTATTCAGCAGAACGACAAAGAGGTCGAGCGCCTTGCCCGGGAGAATTCGGAGCTTGCAGCGACCAAGAGATCTTTGGAAGAGATGCGAGGCTCAAGGGCTGCAGAGTCTCAACAAGTTTGGGACTTCTTGGGCAAAGCCAATGACGCGCTAATGCCGATGGGTTTTAGTCCCGTGCGTCTGGATGATCCGGAGCCGGAGCTGGACCAGGCGTTGCAGGCGTTGAGCTCGGCGGGCAACAAGCTCACCAAGATGGGCGATGTCATTGCGGACAAACAGGAAACCGAAGGACAATCCCTAGCGAAGAACGTCGTAGAGTACATGCCGACGTGCTACACAAGCCTGAACCCTCACTTCCCACTTGACCCGGTGCTTGAAGGTCCCATCAACGGAGAGGGACAAGCCTCCAAAGCCAGCGTGTCGAAGGTTGCCCAGAAGGTCGCCTCGTTCTTCTATAGGGTCTAGGACTTTCTCTTTGTAGCTCCCGCTTGTATCTTCTATTCTTTTTCTCCAATTTTGTAATCTCTTGTCTCCAGATTAATGAAATCCAAGAATTTTATGAATTTCATTTTTTGTCTTCAACACCTTTGTCCCACTTGGCCCCCTGGTAGATGTACACAATTTGATTGTGAACATGTACCAAGAGGATGTAGCATTTTGTTGAAGACTTTCGTGCTTCAAACTTGTAGTTTGTAGGTCCGAAGTCGACGATAGTAGGGGTCCCCAGAGGTTGTCAGATCTTAGTAGCTCTGGCAATGGCCCTTGTCAACACGTAGAGCATCGACATTTAGTCCTCTGGGGTTGTCAGAGCTTGGTAGCTCCGGCAGCGACCATTGTCAACACGCGGTGCGTCGACAGCAGACCCCACTGGGTGTCTTCCCACCATCTTCTCTTCACGTTGACGGCTGGCCCCCAGATTTGCCAGAACTTTGTAGCTCTGGTGATGTCTACTATCAATGTTTGAAACATCGACAGTGGACCACCTTAGGGGTGTCGGAGCTTTGATAGCTCCGGCTTCATCCACCATCATCATGAGATCTTTATTTTTCCTGCACACTGAAGTCAAGAAAAACAGTAAAATCCATTTCTTATGTATAACTCGTTTGCGGCTTACTATTCTCAAAATAAATTTTTAGGTCGAACGCAATTCTACATACAATCAAGTGCACTGGCTTGTTTTCTCCAGGTCCGATCGTTTTTGGACTCACCTTACTTCGGCCTGCCGGGGTGTAGGTAGAGTGGCGTACTTAGGGTGCAGGACCAGACTAAGTCGATAGCACACTCCGGACCTAGATTGGCTTGACGGCATTCAAAAAAGTAGACCATTAACAATTTTTAGACCCGAAAGAATTGACAATGCAACTTGAATTATATATGAATTGGTTGAGCTAAAGTTTCTTAAGAATTGCACAACTTTGTTATAGACAAGAAAGAGAAAAATAAAAAATATAGAGCCTGTACAAAATAAATGCACGTGGAGTCTGTTTTCACATAATGATGTCTTTCATTATAGGTCCGGGGTACAGGTGAAACAAGTACACTCTTAGGGTACAGAACCAGACTAAGTGTGTTGCATTTCTCGTTTGACCCAAGGTAGCTAGCTACACTTTAGTATAGAACTGTGACAAGTGTTGCCTAAACTTTGCGGACCTTCCGAGGAAGGTCCGACTGATCTCCCGGAGGAGCTACCCGACTATGTACAATGACTCTATAACATACACCACATGTAACTACAGACTCACCTCTGTGATATTAAGCGTAGAACTTACGGAGGTGCTCAATGTTCCAAGGATTAGGGAGAGGTGTCCCATCCTCGGCTGCCAAGCGAACGCATCCGGGATGGGATACTTTGATCACTCGGAAGGGTCCTTCCCAACTGGGGGAGAGTTTGTTTAACCCTTCTCGAGTTTGTATTCTCCATAGCACCAGATCGCCTTCCTCGAGCTGTCGGCTATGAACATGCCTTTGGTGATAACGCCGAAGAGCTTGGCGGTATCAGGCATTCTGAACAGCTGCTCGGCACCTTCCCTCTTCAAGGAGGTCAAGGTCTTCACGTCGGAGCTGGTCCTGCATGGCATCGTCGAAGGTCCAGACCCGGAGTTACCCCAAGGTGATTTCCAGAGGAAGGACTGCTTCAGCTCCGTACAACAGGAAGAAGGGTGTCTCTCCAGTTGACCGGTTTGGAGTTGTCCTGTTGGCCCATAGTGTGGGCGGAAGCTCTTCAATCCAGTTGGCTTCATGTTTTTTCTGGCGCTCATATGTGCGCGTCTAGAGTCCTTTTAGGATTTCTGCATTTGCTCTCTCAGCTTGGCCATTGCTTGACGGGTGAGCTACAGAAGCGTAGCTGACTTGAATGCTGAGGTCTTCGCAATATACTTGGAATGCTGAGCTTGTGAATTGGGTCCCATTATCAGTTATGATCTTATTTGGGACTCCAAATCTGCATACAATGGACTGCAAGAAATTGATAGCTGATTGCTTTTTTATTGTCACAACAGGGGTTGCTTCCGGCCATTTGGTGAACTTGTCGATGGCAACATACAGGAACTTGTAACCTCCGACGACTCTTGGGAAAGGTCCCAAGATATCCATCCCCCACACAGCGAATGGCCATGTAGGAGGTATCATTTGTAGAGGTTGAGCTGGTGTGTGAATTTGCTTTGCATGGAACTGGCATGCTTCACATTTCTTCACTAGCTCAGTTGCATCCTGGAGTGCTGTAGGCCAGTAAAATCCATGCCGGAAGGCTTTACTGACTAGCGTGCGGGAAGATGCGTGGTTCCCACACTCGCCTCCATGGATTTCTGCGAGGAGCTCGCAACCTTCTTCCCTTGTAATGCACCGCATTAGGACGCTGTTGGCACCACGCTGGTAGAGATCCCCATCTACCAGTGTGTATCTTTTATCCAATCTGACTATCCGGTCAGCAAATACATTATCTTCAGGAAGGAAATTGTCTTTCAAGTAGCTCTGGATCTCCGAGATCCATGCATTGGAGCTGACTTGAGTATTTGAGTCTTGCGTGTTGGGTTGCTCGAAGCTTCCTGCAGCACCTACGACCCGTGATGGACGCCATGGTAACAGGGCCATCGGAACCACCAGCTTCGAGGTGCTGGTCTCGCCCTCTTCACTCAGTTCGGCAGGCTGAGCTGTTGGTCTTGACAATCTCTGGATGAAGGTTCCGTCGGGAGCCGGAGCTCCGGTTGAAGCTTTCGTCGAGAGTTCGTCGACTTCAGCGTTGTTGAGATGCTGGACATGGCAAAGATCCAGGACGTCGAAGTCCTTTTGAAGCTTCTGGACTTCAAGTAGGTATGCAGCTAGTTGAGGGTTGTTGCAGCAGCATTCACCTTTGACTTATTTTATGACGAGCTGCAAATCACCCTTTACCAAAAGCTGCTTGACACCATACGATAGTGCCACCTTGAGCCCATAGATTAGTGCTTCATACTCCGCCATGTTGTTGGTCGCCTTGAAGTCAAGGTGAACCATGTATTTGACCTTCTCCCCGGTCGGAGCGAGGAGAAGGACTCCAGCTCTAGCCCCCTGCTTCTGCACAGAGCCGTCGAAGTAAAGAGTCCAGTGAAGCTCAGTGAAGACCGGAACCTTGGGTTCCAGCTTCTGCTCACTGGGGCCCCCAGGATTTGATGGAGAGGGGGTCCATTCCGCCACAAAGTCCGCCAATGCTTGACTCTTGATCGCTTGTCTTGGGACGAATTCAAGGTCGAACTCGGCCAATTCAGCTGCCCACTTTGCAATGTTCCTAGTAGAGTTAGGGTTATGCAAGATTGCACGCAGTGGATAAGAAGTTACCACTGAAATCTTGTGAGCTTGGAAGTAGTGTCGGAGCTTCCTAGAAGTAATAAGAATTGCGTAGAGCAGCTTATGCACCTCCAGGTACCGAGTCTTGGCGTCATGGAGTACTTTGCTGATGAAGTACACTGGGCGTTGGACTGTCCGTACCCTCCCGAAGGGGCCCGCAGCTTTCTCCTCATCAACCCAGACCCTCCCGGAGCGGTCTAGACCTTGTTCGGGGACCTCTAGGTTCTTGCTTGAAGAACCCAGAGCTTCTTCTGCAGTGAGCTGGACCTTCTCGGAGGGGTTTGGATCTTGTTGCTCAGTAACAGTAACTTTTTCATTTGAAAGAGGTTGATCCTCTGGCATCTCGCTTTGAGGATCAGGGCCTGGAAGTTGGGACTCTGACTCATCTTCAGGTAGCTCTGGACCCTCCCGGAGGGGTTTGAACTCCTGAACTGGAGATGGTTCTGGTCTTTCCGCAACCAGGACCATGCTGACAACTTCGTCAGTTGCCGAAATGTAAAGCAGAAGTGGCTCACTAGGATTTGGAGCTACCAAAGATGGTAGAGTGGTGAGGAGTTGCTTTAGCTCTTGGAAAGCCTTTTCTGCTTCTTCAGACCATTGAAATGGTCTAGACTTTCTAAATAACTTGAAGAAGGGTAGTGCCCGTTCCGCCAGTCTTGAGATGAACCGGCTGAGGGCAGCTAGACATCCAGTCAGCTTTTGGACGTCCTTGATACGAGCTTGTGGTATCATGTCTTCAATAGCTTTAGTCTTTGCCGTATTTGCTTCTATTCCTCGGTGGTTCACCAAGAATCCAAGAAGCTTTCCGGAGCTAACCCCGAAGACACACTTGTCCGGATTCAGCTTCGTGCGTGTGACTCGCAACTTGTCAAAGACAGCTTGCAAGGTGTCAAGGAATGATTCCTTGTTCATGATCTTGACGACGATGTCATCGATGTACACTTCCACTACATCTCTGATAAGCTCTCCAAAAGTTCTGTACATAGCTCGTACAAACGTTGAAGCAGCATTTTTGAGACCGACTGGCATGGCAGTGTAACAGTATAATCCATCTACTGTGATAAAGGAAGTATGCTCTTCATCTTCCCTAGACATTCTGATTTGATGGTACCCAGAATATGCGTCTAGGAAACACTGTAATTCACACACGGAGGTGGAATCCACTATCTAATCTATTCTATGTAGTGGGAATGGATCTTTTGGACATGCCTTATTCAGTGTAGTGTAGTCAATATACATCTGAAGCTTCCCGCCGGCCTTAGGTACAACGACTGAGTTTGCCAGCCATTTTGAGTGGAAGACTTCTCGGATGAATCCAGCTTCAAGCAACTTCTTCACTTCTTGACGTATGAAGTTATTTTTCTCTACTGATTGCTTCTGAGGCTTCTGATGTACAGGCCGAGCGTTGGGATAAATCTTCAGATTATGCTCGATCACTTCCCTAGGGATCCCAGGCATTTGTGACGGTTCCCAGGCAAACACGTCGACATTAGCCTGGAGGAAAGTGACGAGCGCGAGTTCCTATTTGTCATTCAGACCTCCCGATATACGGGTGGTTTGAGCAGTGTAGGAACCAATTTGGACGACTTTGATGGGAATGTCGGTGTCGCTGCTTGGTTGCACGCGAGGTGCGGAGGTTGAGCCTCGATGATGAATGCTCGGGGGTTTCGGAGCTTGCTCCTTTCCGGATTCTTCCTCCTACGCTGTAGCAAGCGCATGGAGTTCTTCCAGAGCTGTCACTCCGGCGGTGCGATCCCCGCGGATCCGGAGAACAACTGTTGGTGTTGGCATCTTCAACACCAAGTAGCCATAATGAGCAGCAGCCATGAACTTGTACAAGGCTGGCCTGCCCAAGATGGCGTTGAATGGTAAGTTGATCTGTGCCACGTCGAAGACCAAATTCTTGGTGCGGTAATTCTCCCGATTCCCGAAGGTCGCCGGGAGAGTAATGGCACCGAGTGGAGTTATGGCCCCCGGACCTACTCCGGAGAAAGGTCGGGAGGGGCGAAGATCTGAAGGTCGGAGCTGAAGCTTGACGAAAGCTTTGAAGCTTATGAGGTTCAACCCCGAACCTCCATCCACCATCACATGGTGGAGCTGGATGTTGTTGATGGTTGGAGATACCATCAATGGGAGTTGGCCAGCTCCGATCATGTTCCGAGGGCAGTCTGAAGCATCAAAAGTGATGGCAGTGTCCATCCACTTCTGGTGTGGCTCCGCCCTGGCAGTGGGAGCTACTGAGGCCATGTCCCGCCGCATTGTATTGGGGACACAAGGGGAGGTGATGTCCCACGAACCACCAAAGATGGTGTTCATGGTCTTCCGACGCTTGCTGTCGGAGACGTCAGAGTCGTTGTCAACAGAGGTGTAAACAGCCTTCAAGACCTTTTTAGGGTCCTGAAATCCTAACTCCTCTTCAGCCGGAGCTTCTTCGACTTTTTGTCTTCCTTCCCTTTGACGGAAAGGAACTTCTTCCCGGCGCTTGTTGTAGCGCTCGACAAGGTTTTGGACCTCTCGGCAACCTTCCAGGTTGTGGCTATTCGTCTTGTGTATAGGACACCACATCTTGGAGCTGCCTCCGTCTTCAGATGATGGCCGAGGTCGTTTCTTGGGGCGTGGCCCACGGCCACCCGGAGCTGCAGTAGTTGTAGCAGTAGGTGTGTCGGCCGACTGCTTTTTCTTGTCGTTGGACTTTTTCTTCTTCTTGCCACTCCCGGAGGTAGTGGCATCTCCCTTGGAGGACTTTTTATTGTCCTCTGGAGGTTGTTGGGAGTGCATTTCACAGCCCTCCGCAGCTTTGGCGCACTTGTCTGCCAAGCTGAAGAGTTCCGTGACGCTAGTGACCTCCTTGGTCGCCAGCTTCTCCAGCATCTTCCTGTCTCGTACGCCCTGTCTAAATGCCACAATAACAGAAGCGCTTGAGATAGAAGGTATGGTGATTCGTACCTGGGAGAACCTCTGGATGAAGGATTGCAGGGACTCTCCCCCCTTCTGTTTGATAGCAAAAAGGTCCAGTTCGATGCCTGGTCGGGTGTATGAACTCCCGAAATTGGCGGTGAACTGTTGCCACAGTTTCGCCCAACTGTTGATAGAGTCGGGCGGAAGGCTCATGAACCAGGACCTGGCGGTCCCAGTCAAAGCCACGGGGAAATAATTGGCCATTACGGCATCATTGCCTCTAGCCGCAAGGATAGCGGTGGAGTAGATTTGGAGAAATTCGGCGGGATTGACAGTCCCGTCAAATTTCTCCGGCAGGTGAGGCCGGAACTTCTGCGGCCATCTGACTGTGCGTAGGTGCATGGCCAAGGTAGAACAACCTCCTCCTACTCCCTCAGGAGCAGGATTGTCCCGAGCCTCTCGCCTCTCGCAAGCACGCTCGATATGGACAAGGTCGTCCTGTTGACGATAACGGCGATCAAGCTCTGCCCGGAGATCGTGAGTTGAAATCCTTGTTATCGTGTGAGTACGTCGCGCCCCGGAAGGCAGCGACGTCGCCTGCTGAGACGCAACACACCTCCTGTGCTGTGAAGCATGCGGACCAAGTCTACCCGACATGGTCCGATGCTGCGATGGAGCCCACCCCGAGGGGGGAGGACCTTGGTTGGTGATGCGATCGGCCGCTGCTGCAACCAATGTTCCACATCAGCCCTTTACTGCTCCATTGCACCTTGGGATGCTCCTGGAGGCGGTGGACGTTGGAGAAGAGCATGCGCGGCATGGAGCGTGTGTTCAGGGTTGTTGTTCGCCGATGCTGTGACCGACGCAGACGCCCCATCTCGCTGTCCAGCTTGATTCGCTGGTGCGGACGGTGGCGGCGGTGGCATGACTCCTGTTGGAGCCACAACACCTGCTGGCTGCTACATGTTAGAGGGGTTGCCTCCAGTAGGTTGCGCAACAGGGTTACCGTCCTTGAATCTAGGGCGCCCCCTACCTGGTGCGCCAACTGTCGGAGTTTGGTTCCGGCAATTCTCCCGGTACTACCGTTGGCATCCCACGGAGTTTATAGTTCAGTTTTGGGCACGCAGAGATTCAAAACACGATGGCAAGTTGACACGATGATTTACGTGGTTCGGTCCGCCTAAGCGTAATACCCTACTCCACGGGGTATGTAGTTGTTGTATTGAGCGTCTGAGCACTTCTGAGCGTGTGTCAGAGCCGAGTCTGGAAGTTCGGGAGTCTAGAAGAAGTCCCTGTGTATCGCTCGACCAGTCCTTTTATAGTACAAGGATTGGTCGTTACATCGTTAGCCTGGCCTGACATGTGGCCTTGGCAGTTACTGATGCTTAATACACAATTAATAAGCTTAATTACCCTTAATAGTGTGGTAACACGCCTTGATAGTGCTGTTAATGGTATTAAGGGCCCTTTGATCGTGTGTCATTAAGATGGTATTAATGACACTTAATCGGGTCTTGAAGTCTTTAATTGCCCCTTGATGGTCCGAGTCGTTGGGGGTCCACTAGCCTGCTTGTTGAAGTTGAAGGTCCGGCGGTTGGACGCATGGAAGCTCCGGAGCTTACCGTCTCGGACGGGTAGGTCCAGTGCCATTGTACATGTGTCAATACCGGAGATTCTCTCTATCGGGGGTTAGTCCGGGGGTGTCGCGCAGGTATTTAGCCTGGAGCTTTCCCATGTGTGGGACGTAGCTCTGGTTGCAGTATACACGTGGCAGCACCGGGACTAACCATAGAAGGGAGGCAGGTCTGGTCCTGTATGACACGTAGGCCCTTTGAAGGTCTTCAACTCAGACAGATGAAGTTCCTTTGGTCTTTTGCAGTCCCAAGGGGTATTCGGTACGGAGGCTACCGACATACTCACAATCATGGGACTTTGGAAAAGGTCACATGAAGTCAATACCCCGCACATTGAATAATTCGACTTGGAGATTATATGTGAGGGGCATGGCATTTTGAGCAGTGATTCCTCCATGCTTCTGGCATTTCCAATATCGATGAATGAATTCCTTGGTATATTCATACATAGAAGGCCAATAGAATCTACTTTGTCAGATCTTTACCTGAGTATGGTAAACACATAATGGCCTCCATAAGGGCCAGCATGGCATTTCTCAATGATTTTGATGCCTTTGAGTGTTAGGACATACCTTCTAAGAAGGCCATCAGCACATACTTGATAGAGATATGGGTCGTCCCATAGGTGTATATGACTCTCATAAATAAGTTTCTCTTTGTTCTCCCATGGCGGTACGTATCTCGTGACTATAAAGTTCATGATATTCGCGTACCAGGGGTGAGAGTCGATCACCTTGAGCAACATGTCATCACGTAGGAAGTCATTAATGGGTACATCCATGTGTTGTGTGACCTCCATACGTGAGAGATGATCTGCAATATAATTCTACAATCCCTTCTTATCCTTAATCTCCAAATCAAATTCCTGGAGTAGGAGAATCCATCGAATGAGCTTTTGTTTAGCGTCCTTTTTGGTGAGCAAAAATTTCAAGGCTGCATGGTCTATGTAGACTATGACCTTGGCCTCCAACCAAATAGGACCTAAACTTATCAATACCGAAGACTACTTCTAAGAGCTCTTTTTCTGTAGTGGCATAATTGAGTTGTGCTCCAGTTAGAGTCTTGCAAGTGTAGGCTATGGTGTGATGCTTTTTGTCTTTGGTTTGGCCTAAGACCGCACCAATAGCAAAATCGCTGTCATCACACATGATTTCGAATGGAAGTGTCCAATCAGGGGATTGGATGATTGGAGCCCAGACAAGTGCCTTTTTGAGTGTATTAAAGGATTTAAGGCACTCCTCATCGAAATCAAAGGGAGCATCCTTAGCTAATAAGTTTGTGAGGGGTCTAGCAATTTTGAACAAATCCTTTATAAATCGTCGATAGAACCCCGCATGATCTAAAAAGGTGTGGATTCTGCTTATGTTGACAGGAGGTGAAAGTTGTTCAATAACTTTAGTTTTTTCTTTTCCACCTCTATCTCCCTCTCGGACACTAAGTGTCCAAGAATGATGCCTTCACAAACCATAAAGTGGCATTTTTCCCAATTAAGCACCAGATCCTTCTCTTGGCATCTTTGTAAAACCTTTTCTAAATTTTCAAGACAATGATCGAAAGTTTTTCCATAGACGGAAAAATCGTCCATGAAAACTTCCATGATTTCCTCATCATGTCGGAAAAGAGGTGGGTGCATTACACAGCCCAAAAGACATTCCCCGGTAGGCGTATGTTCCATATAGACATGTGAATTTGGTCTTACTTTGATCGTCGGGATGGATGGGAATGTGAAGATAGCCCGAATATCCATCAAGGAAACAAAAAAAGGAATGTTTTGCCAACCGTTGCAACATCTCATCGATGAAGGGCGGTGGAAAATGGTCATTCCTTGTCGATTTTTCGGTAATCTATGCACATCCTCCATCCCGTGATGGTTCGTTGAGAAATTAATTCATTCTTCTCAATTTATACGACCGTCATTCCTCTCTTCTTTGACACTACTTGGACTGGACTGACCCACTCACTATGAGGTATGGAATAAGTAATCCTAGCATGAAGAAGTTTCAAGACCTCCTTCTTGACAACCACACACATCGCATTATTTAACCGCCATTGAGGCTCCCGTGAGGGAGTACTCTCAGGGTCAATGGAGATGTGATGGGTGCAAAGAGAAGGATTGATGCCCTTGAGGTCTTGGAGTGAGTAGCCAAAGACAATCCTATGCATCTCTAACATGGCTGAGTTTGAATGTTTCCTCAATTGAAAGCTTGTCACTTATAATGATAGGGGCTTCTAAATCTCCATTTAGAAATGTAAAAGCGCTAAAAAGTTATTATGTTTACTTCAACTAAAAGAAATTAATTAGGAAGGAAACAAATAGAAAATGCTACAACAATGAGAATGATGAAAATCAAACCTAAAAATGAGGTTCAAAATTTCTAATTCAAAAGTCATTGTAGGGAATGTAAATTTAAATAGTTTCAAATAAATGAAGCTCAAAATTCAAATTTATTTAAACTCTAAGTTTGATTTAGCAAAAGATCAACTTTGGAAACCAACAATTAATTAGAATAAATGATTAAGTGGTACTGCTGGTTTTTTAAAAAGATAGAGAAAAGTATAGAGCAAAAACCTAAAGATGAATTCAAATTTAAATTTGAATTCAAAACTCAATTTGGTGATTGTCGAAATTTGATTTCAAAATGGATTCAACAGATTTCAATTGGCCACCCTGCCAAAATTTAGTAATTTTACAGATCCTTTGCCAGCTGAAATTGAAATTTAAAGATTTAAAGCAGAGAAGGAAAAGGGTGGACCCATCTGGCAGTCACACAACCAGCAATACTGACTCTGTTCTTTCACGCTTATCCTCTGTTGCTCACCGGTTGCCACCGCAGCGCATGCATATGCCAGAGCTTGCTTGCTTGCTTACACTGATATTTGCTTAACCCTAGCATCGCACAACAGCGGTTCGTTCTCTCTCTCAGCTGCGGCCTGCGGGTCAAAGCAAACTGGTGCTCTGTTTTGTGCGTCCGCTCTGCTCAGCGCTTGCGCTTCTTTGACGCCGTCGACTCCCGTGGCCAACACGCTCTGCCGATCTTACAGCAGGGCTCGCGCCAGTGCCCTCTTCCTTTCTGTGCTGCAACGACGTTGCTGCCCTTGCCGAGCTGCTGTGTCGGGCGACTTCTACATCCTCCTCGACAATTCCGTGCCGCCTCTGTTCCAGCATTGCCGAGCTCGTATGCTGCGCTCCAGCCTCTGCAGAGTCCACTGAGCAAGTCTCCAGCGTGCGCTCGACCTCCTTGAGCCGCTGCCCCGATGTCTTCTTCGTCTACGGCCGTGCACGGCGGAAGTTCTTCCTCTCTGCTTTAAACCGCCACGGCGCCTCATCAACGTCCTGCGTCTACAATGGCTTGGCCACCCCACGGAGCCACCAACAAGGTTGGCACAACCCCTATATTAGTTTCCTCTGTGTTTATCCCTTCCCCGTGGCTTACCTATGCCGTATTTTCTGCTCTTTCGCCGGCAGCTTCATAAGAGCCAGACCAACTTTTCCTTGCAATTCGTCCTCAAAACCGAACCTCGCTTCATTCCATTTAAAATATAGCTTCTAGAACTAACTTCGAACCCACTCCAATAAACCACTTAGAAAAAGAATGAGCTATAGTGCCGGAATCTTGCATCTCGTCGCCGCCGACTTGACAGCGCCGCCATTCCACACTGCACCCCTATTGCCGGCCGACACCACTTCGATTGAGCTCCACGAAGACGTTGTAAATCTTTTAGCAAATCCCTAAGAACAAACCACATACCCCTTAGGCTTTCCAATTGAGCGCGCACCATCGCCGGAACCCTAGTTCCGCCGTCGCTCTTCACGGACTCACTTACAGTAGTTTTCCACCGTCGCCTACCTCACCAGTGTGTTCAGCACGTCACCTTAGTGAGGTTCCCTTATTGACTTGCCGGAATAAGTCTGTGTTGCCCGCCTCCGGCGAACCGCCAACTGCCGCGCCTACCATGGGCGCCGCCCTCTCGGCCCCTGGCCTAGGAAGAAGAAGGCCAGGCCGGCCCCACTTGCCAGCCTCTATTTCATTCCCCGGATCAGCTTGTGGCCAAGATTTTGTGTGGCTGCAGGTAAATGCTGTGACCCTCTGTGGTGCTTCATTCCGATTGGCCCAATTCAAATGGAGGCCCACTGGTCAATAGCTAGATGCATTTCCAATACAAAAATAATTCCAAAAAGGACTCAAACTTAGGAAAATAACCACTACCTGTAGGAATGGCCAACAATTCTCAAATAATTTTTTTTGGACTACCCATTTCAAGTACTTTGCACTGGAGCAATTCAATCTTTATGAAACTCCTTCTATTGTTCTGAATAATTCTTTTTCTCTAAACCACTTGGGGATTTGTTCCAAAAGCAAATGTCGTTTAAAAATTTCCAAACTTTACCAGAATAGTTTTCATAGTATCCTTGAATCATATTAAAAGTTTCGGCCTATTTAACCTTGATTAAGGGTGTTAATTGCGGAGATTAATCTAAGATTATTGAAAAATCAAGAAAAGTCCATAAACAATTTCAGAAAAATGTTGGAACTTGTAAAATTCATATCCCACTCTATAATTATTAAAAAAAATGTAAAACCAATTTTGTTGGACTCCATAGGAACACAACCATCCGTAAAACATACTTTCACTCATGACAAAGCTACAGGTTTTCCATTAAAATTTAGAGAAGCTTAATTCTTGTGGGATTTTTGTAGAGCACAACCTTTCCTTGTTTGAGCTGAAACTTTTCTGATTAGTCCTCCATGGGCACATGATTTCTCAGAAAATTTTCCAATACCATTTGAACTGTTTAACCTATTTTTTCGAATGATGAGTTCACTAAGTCTAAAACATTGGCCATTTTATTCATATCCCAATTTTCCTATGTTCATTTGGATTCTCCACGGTTCTGTGCACCACAACAGAAGACTTCTCATTTCTTACTAAGTCCACTCCTTCTCTAGTCATCACTATCTTCATTAAGCCTTTTTCTAGTTGCATTGTATTTTACATTTCACCTTTCATTTCATACTTTGATCCTACTATGTCCACCTTGATTTTTCCTCTATTTCTACGCACAACAGAAGCATATCTGTCCATCTTAGTTAGCCTTCCTCGTTCTTAAATTTGTACAACTACACTTAATATTTGCAAGTTACAATCTTGACATATGCATTTTCATATCGATAGTGATCACGAAGTAGGCATTCGACGATTGGAGATGGACGAGGAGCACCGCTTGGAGAAGGATGCATGAGAAGGATGCTTCTGCAAGCAAAAGTTACCCAAGCAGCAATAAATACAAGGAGAGGAGAAAAGTGATGAAAAGTTTCATCCGGATGATCAAGCGCTGACTATATTGACATATACATAGTCGCAACCTAAGGCAAGCCCCGATTTGCATTTAAGTGCTTTCTAAGAATATGCTTTATACACTTTGTTGATTTGACTTGATATGTGCATTAGGTCTATGTTTATTGAATACTCCACATGCATGACCAAATATTCCTTGCAGTGGATGGGTAGTATAATACTTCCTCGGATTATAACGCTAAGCTTAATGTTTAGTTAGCAGATCGGTAGAAGTCGAGTATGTTGGACAATACTCGCAAGATTGGTCATATTTTATCGACCACAAGTCAAGTAGTTGAATTCTACTTGCAAGAGAAGTCGAGTGAGAGAAACCTACTAGCGAGGTGTTACCATGACGTTAACTCTTTACTATGAGATATGGACGGGGATTTGTGTAGGTTGGTTTGCCCACATCGTGCCTAGGTCGGTAATGGTGAGGCAGGTGTTGGAAGGTAGATTGGTAGCTCTGTCTGTGTCGGTTAAGGCCCATCTCGTGCTTGGAACTGCTGAACAAGTTTGAATTGTACTGGAAGGCATACTGGCTATATGGGACCCATGAAACTAATGTACCTTGAGGATCCTATGTTGGAACCTTTTCAATCAGCTTTAGCTATCAGCTGTTAGAACAGTGGGAGTCAACTCACTCATGAATATCTCACAGCGGAGATGCACCTTGAGGAGAGCTCACTGTTCGGGTTGATCGAACTGTTTCGATGTGGTTGAATATGGGAAGAGGTAGCTATGTGCGACATCAGTGGAGTGTGCCAACGCAACTCGAGTATGGGCATATGTGTCGTGCAGTCCGGGTGTTTTTTATTCGAATCACCATTGCTCCCAGTTATGGATTGATCATACTTGGTCACTGAGTCTTGACATAGTAATAAAGAGTAGTGGGAAGATTATGAATATGCTGCTATGAATAATATCTTGTATTGCAACCTTGGCAGAATTAGAATTTGCACAATTAAAGTTATCATTTCCAAACCTTTAGATTGAATGAAGCTTATGCAACTTTGGGCAAGTATCATCGTGATGAAGTGTTTCTTTTTTGATTGTGGAATTCACAATGATGCTATGCCATGGATCGTGTATGCTACTTTAAAACTGACCACTAAGGATTTACTTTCGGTGAGTTCATTTATGCAAATTCAGCTTTCTTGTCTTTAAAGTTTCCAGATTGTAGAGTTTCATGCTTAAGGTGAGACGGTTAAGTCTTTCTGAGCTTCGAGCTCACGATTGCTTTATTGTGGTTTTTGCAGGTATTAATAGCTTATGCTTATGTTGTGGTTATCCGTGAGACCTCAAGCTTGACGAGATGTATCACTCACGGAAACCTTGTCGCTGCTTCTTTGTTTTGTGTTGCTAGTTGGAAGCGTTCGCGAGTATGGACGACTTCTCTTGTGCATAGCCAGGTTGAGAGTGTGAGTATGTATAATTCCACTGTGTTGTATATTATGTTATAAAAGAGAACTATCTTGTGAAATAAAGATTTGTGTTGGTTATTTTTTGTTGCTTTTCATGTGTGATGTTGGGTGACGCATCGCACGGCACCACCCAATGTGACTCCTAGAATGGCGGGACCCCGGTCCTCAGAAGAATAACCATAACATATACCTAGGGGCAAGATTTTTAACTCATAGGAGGTTTGGTGTGGGATCTTCCTTTGGCAATTCAATTGTTTCCTGAAGTTTATTATATTCTCGGATGAAATCTTCTTCTCCTTCAACTTCAGGAGGCTCCAAGTATTTAAGAGTCCTAACCTCCTTGATTAGCCCATTTTGGAGGGATGGTTCCGCAAATGTGTTCTTAGAACGCAGAATGGGAAAATAAATCTCCTTCCCTCCAAGATTTATGTTGAGATTTCCTTCAGAGGGGATTTTCATGAGAAATTTCTCAATGGGTATCCCAATCATAATTTTGAAGTATTGGAGTTTGAAGACATAGATATCAGGGAAAACCTAAACATTTTTTTTGTCTCACCAACATATTTTGCAAAATCCATATCCTTCAAGAATATTTTCAAATGTATCTCAGAAGGTTTTTGTGTTGGTGCCACTGGCACATCGCCCAAAATGGCGAGAGAACAAGTATCGAAAATGATATTAGTTCCAACATAGGGATTATATAGGACTTGCATTGTTGCTCCTTTTAATGTGACATAGAATGGTAGCCAAGGGTGAGGTCATCCAAAGAATTTCGAGCGGGCTTTCAACCTCTGCTGTCCATTCCGAGCTCAAAATAGAGGTGAACTCCTTGACCGTCTCTTGGAGGAATACTCCATCACGCGGGTTAGGTGGAGTTGAAGGCAATGATGGCTTCCTATGGTAACAGTACTTTGAGGTCTTTCCATAATATTCAAAAATCTCTTCCTCGAAGTAGAATGGAATTCTGAAGGTTGAATTTCTTCATCATTCAATGGTTTAGGTTCGAGAGAGATTCTACAGGCAAGGCTGGTGAAGGGCATGCTACAGGCTCTTCCTTGGCTATAGAAGTGTCCTCGATGCTCGACGTGGCTTCCTCTGGGGGAGGTTCATTAAGACCCATAATGAAGGAGGCATTTTCCAAAATTTGATCTAGAAGTTCCTTCCCTTCTTCAGGTCTCTTATGGAGGAACAACCCTCCAGCCATAATGTTGGGGTATAGGGGAGACTCTTTGTTAAGTCCCATGAAGAAATGTTGCAATAACAACTGTAAAATATTAACAATTTTGGACCGGAATTTCGCAACGCGAAAATCTATCCCAAACTGCACCCATCGATTCCTTATCCATTTGTTGGAAGCCTAGTACATCCATTCATAAGGAAACAATTCGGGATATTGGAAAGAAAGCAAGACAAAATTTGTCTCGTAATTCTTTTCAATCATCGTTTGTTTTCCCAACATTATAGGTGTATTGTTGCTTCGCTTTTTCCTCGAGGGGAAAAGAAAATAACTTCCATTTAAGAGTTTCTTGTGTCATGCCTTTAATTAAAAGATAAGGACACAATTGTTCAAACTCTCGCAGATGGTGGTAAGGGTTTTCACAATTTGTTCCTGAGAAGGATTGTTCCTGAACCATGGCTATAAAACCAGGGCAAAGTTCATAATTGTTGAGCAAATTGGTTCCGCCGACGATGATGGCTTGCAGGACTCACCCTTTGGGGAATAATAAGAAAGAATGGTGGACTGCTCCATACTGGTGGTTAAAAGGTAAGAAGTAAAGAAAATAAAATAGATACGACGGTGAACAAGTTTCGTAGATCAACATAAACCTTTCCCCGACAACGGTGCCAGAAATGCTTTTGTTGACAGCTGGTAAGTCATCGATAGAAACACGAAAGCGTACGAATAAACCGTTGTAGCACTTCCCCTTAAAGAGTATTCCCAAGGGTATCGAATCTGAGGAACCTGTGTAAGATCTTCTAGCTTTTTCTCCTATGGACACACAATTTATTTGGTAGGTAAGGATTTGAGAGGAATTCAATTGTTTGAAATCTAAGCCAAAGCAGTCTACGACAGATACTTGCTTCTGGCACGAGTTTACCCCTGGCAAAACCAAGACGTTTCCAACTACAATCCTATGTCGTAGCCGAACTTGGGTGATTAGTAAGGATAAATAGGGCTGTCATGCCAACCTCTTCAATCTATGGGTCTACGAGATATCCACTGATGAATTCTAACCTAAGCATCACGCTTAAGTTCCAATTCACAATCTAATCGTTTCAAATGCAAAGGTACGACTAGCGCATCTAATGAATTAAAGCAGTGAACCTACAAGCAGCTACGAAGCAAACTACTATGGAATTGAAATCAAACTCTTATTAAATTCACAAAAGCTTCTTACTCGATTCTGATAGAACTTTTGTATAGGTACAAGTGTAGAAGAGGGACTTGACAAGCCCAAGCCTCCTCCTCGCTCTCCTTCTACTCGGCTGGCCACTCGGGCATCTCACAACCTTATGAGTGGAGTACTATTCTTGAACTTGTGGTGTGTGGAGAAGTGAAGCCTCTCCCCACTATTTATACACGGAGTAGAGGCGGTTCCCGCTATCTTTTGTCTGTGAATAATTCCCCACCGGCTCAGGGCACCACAAAGAGTCGACACATGGCGGTTGACTGAGTTTGGTGCCAGGAAGGAGTTGGTCGAACCCCTGGTTCGGTCGACCTAGTACTAGCGCCCCTCAGGGTGTGCTTCCTCCAGGTCACTGGTAGGTGGGCCCATGGTCCTTCCCCGCATGAATTGCTATTGGATTCCCTCGGATACGCCTGGGAAAGGGTCTATAGATCCATATGATGCCATGTGTCATCGCCTGATTGGTCGAGAGGTAACTTTTTGGATTGTTCCCTGCATTATTGGGTATTTCGGGGCTTAATTCACCTGCATGCAAATAGACACTAACACTTGTGAAGTTAGTTAGTATTAACGCCTCCCACTATGTTGTTTTCTCAATTTATAATCTTTATGTGGTGAATTGACGGTCAAATTTGGTATTTAAGGACCGTCAACACTCCTAGTTGATCTTCATCACGTCAGCTAGCGATACGGTTATGCACATATACAGAACATTATATTTAATACATCATTTTTCTATAATTCTAATATACTACAGGACTGGATACTCTCATAAGTGGCGGTTAAGAGATGTCATAACAGATTTAACTCTATAGCAATACAGGGTCTATTGGACTTGGGATGTTTACAGTAGAGTTCATAGATGCTCATGTCTTGGAGCAGCTGCAGTATCTTGGATATGACACCTGAACGATTGACCTCTACTAAGCAAGTCCAATCATTTTTCATCTGTAGGAATGGAAGATCCATCTTTGGACATATACTTGAATCAAGGCACATGTCCGTTCCCACAGTAAATAAAATGTCAATATCAAGTGCACAGCGAAACCACTAAGTTGCAACATTGTTCACTCAATCCCTTATTGCTGTTTGAAATCTGCTCCAGCCTGACCATGTTGCACTCAAAGTCAAATTTGACTATGAAAATGACATTTTCATGACATGAGACAATCATAAAAGTTGTATCTTACTCTCATACCTTTCCAACAGTTACTCATATGCCTCCGTCACATCGGGGTTTGAGAGTTATAGTTGTTTAAAGTTGACAGTTTTCTGGGGCCATTAGGACAGAACCTCCCCTAAAAGTGGAGGTTTAGGTCACAGTTTAAACAGTCAATAATATTCAACATATGCACAAACTTCCAATTACAACATTATAGTATAACACAATAGCTTCCCTGAAATGTATACATCCACGGCTTACATCATCCATACATGTGCATGATTGACAAAGTTCCAAACTAGGTACATAAGGTTCAGAATTTGGACAGCCAGGACACATTCAACGATAATCTGAATTTGATCCAGTTACTATCAGATTCAGCTTTAGAGTTGAATACAAAGTTTGTAGAGGACTCATTAAGATTTCCATAAATGTATATGTATGCCTATGTCACATTTGTAGAGTAAGAAATATGGCTGTTCAAATTTTATTAATTTCTGGCAGAGTTTGGCTACAAGTATACATATGTGCCATTTTCAACTCAAATATCCAAATCTTTATGGGACGAATTTTGGAAAACCTTGAATTACAAAGTTGTTGCACATCTTCTCTTATATCCATAAATGTATGACAATAGTATAGAGTATGTTTCTACGAAGAGATATGGCAAAATTAAAGAGACTGGTCCATTAAGCTTCAGAATGGTAGCAGTTTTAGTTATGGTGCATTTTCATCTTCCTATAGTGGTTTTCTGGTACGAAGGTGAATAGAACATTTGTAGAGGACAGCTTCCTCTTCCAATCCATGTATACTACAACTAAAGTGGCCAAACCTACTAAGAGATATGAACTTCCAAAATTTATCTAAATTTCTACCAGAACAATACAGGAGTATCTGCATATGACCGTAAGGCTTTATTGAACTTTTCACCATTTTAAATGTGAGAATATGTCATTGAGTGCAATATAAAAGTTTTAGAGGACTTTTCAAGTTTTCCAAAACTATATCACACACCTTTGGTGGTGGAAAACTCACGGAGTTATGCCCAGAGAAAGTTTCAGCAGCGCAGTTCCCAAAAACAGGGCAGTCCATTTTTCCTAACTCAAGTTGATTTGAATTCAAATTTGGTGGAATCAATTTAAACACCTGATTTGTATACCCATTTTGTTGCATTTGTAACCCTTGTGATTACTCCAACTGATGTCAAGGTTGATGTAGCATATAATTCATGACGGTACTACATTCCTCACAAAATAGAAATCCTAACCGGATTACCTACGGCATATACCTCTTATAGGTGGCACTAAAATCGAGCACTCGCAAAATTTTCTACTCGCAATACATTTACATAGTTAGTGTATCTGCATAACACACACACAATTTACAGAACACTCATTATGGTGACGTACGGCACTGCCCGCACGGGCGAACAGTCACAATATTATATTAGTTCCACTCTAAGGCCCTGTGTCATTCCATACAGGTCGTCCTCAAGGAGAACACGTCTCGAGAAACCAGGGTGCAGACAAACCAGAAATCATATTGGATGGTATCATGCGATGCGACACCCAATAGCACAACACGGAAAAGAACAAAGAATCATAACATAAGTGAGCATCTTCTATTATTTTCAGAGTTTTATACAAAAGATCTTACATCAGCGGAAGTCTTCATACAACTCTTTTGAAATTACACTACAGCAGTAGCGGTCGTATCTAGCCTGCGGATACTCCACTCTAGCATCACATAACACTACAAGGATTCCGCCCTGTTGCAACGATTGTACTGCAACGAATACTAAATCGTTGCAGTAAGATTGGTCTTTTTCCACGATTCACTAGTTCATGGCATTAGCATCTATCGCCACGGAATACGATCGTTACATTAGGATCTGTTGCCACGATTCACTAGTTTGTGGCATTAGTATCTATCGCCACGAATCTGTTGCCACGATTCACTAGTTCGTGGCATTAGCATCTATCGCCACGGAACACAATCGTTGCATTAGGATCTGTTGCCACGATTCACTAGTCCATGACATTAGGATCTATCGCCACGAATCTATTGTCACGATTCACTAGTTCGTGGTATTAGCATCTATCGCCATGGAACACAATCGTTGCATTAGGATCTGTTGCCACGATTCACTAGTTCATGGCGTTAGCATCTATCGTCATGGAACACGATCGTTGCATTACGATATGTTGCCACGATTCACTAGTTCATGGCATTAGGATCTATCGCCATGGCACACAATCGTTGTATTAGGATCTGTTGCCACGAATTACTGGTTCATGGCATTAGGATTTGTCGCCACGGAACAGAATCGTTGCATTAGGAACTTTTGTCATGAATTACCAGTTCGTGGCATTAGGATCTATCGCCATGGAACATAATTGTTGCATTAAACTTTTGCCACGATTCACCAGTTCGTGGCAATAGGATCTATCGCCACAAAACACAATCATTGCATTAGTATCTGGTACCACGATTCATCGGTTCGCGGCGTTAGGATCTATCGCCACAGAACAGAACTGTTGCATTAGGAACTTTCGCCGTGAATTACCGGTTCGTGGCGTTAGGTTCTATCGCCATGGAACACAATCATTGCATTAGAAACTTTTGCCACAATTCACCAGTTCATGGCGATAGGATCTTTCGCCATGAAATACAATCGTTGCATTAGGATCTATTGCCATGAATTATCGGCTCATGGCGTTAGGATCTATCGCCATGGAACAGAATCGTTGCATTAGGAACTTTTGCCACAAATTACCAGTTCGTGGTGTTAGGATCTATTGCCATGGAACACAACCGTTGCATTAGGAAGTTTTGCCACGATTCACCAGTTCGTGGAGTTAGGATGTATCGCCATGAAACACAATCGTTGCATTAGGAAATTTTGTCACGATTCACCAGTTTGTGGCGTTAGGATCTATCGCCACGGAACAGAATCATTGCATTAGGATCTGTTGCCACGATTCACCAGTTCTTGGCGTTAGGATTTATCATCACGGAATACAATAGTTGCATTAGGAACTTTTGCCGCGATTCACCAGTTCGTGTTGTTAGGATCTATCGCCATGGAACACAATCGTTGCGTTAGGATCCGTTGCCACGATTCACCAGTTGGTGGCATTAGGATCTATCGCCACGGAACACAATTGTTGCATTAGGATTTGTTGCCTCGATTCACTAGTTCGTGGCGTTAGGATCTATTGTCACGGAACATAGACATTGGCCTCACGATATATAACAAAACGTTGGCCATTATGTGAACGAATGAATGTGTGGTGTGCTCATCGTGTTCCTCAGGAATTATAAGGATGGATTTGTTTATTTTCTAGACAAGTGAATGATTCAGTTATCAAGTGAATATGCTCTAAGTTCAGTGATGTGTGATATCAACAGTGAACCGAAGTAAAATGTAGAAAATCACGAAGCTAAAAGGAGATGCCGTGGGGAGGATGCACTTTTCATATAGGAAACGCACTTTGCTGCTAATGAAGCGCATCTCCATTTTGCTTGTACAATCGTTGCATTAGAATCTGTTGCCACGATTGTACTAGGTCGTGGCCTTAGGATCTATCGCCACGGAACACACTCGTTGCATTAGATATGTTGCCAGGAATCACTAGTTCGTTGCATTAGGAATTTCTGCAGTCATTTCAAATTTTGGGTATCTTCTAAAGAGGTGGGATCATTCAATATCGGTTTGCTTCTAAGCTTGCTGCTAAATAGAATAGCAGCTTCTATCTTTTCAAAAAAAAATCAAATAGTTCATGTACAGAGCTACCTCACACAGTACTTATATAAAAAAATTATCATCTTCGCTATCCCCCCACCAAATATTGGAGGTACAATACCATCATTGATATATGTATCATCGTCGTCATCGTCTTCATTTTCTGATGGAACTCTAGGTGCCTCAAACTGATCACATGTTCTCATTTGAAGAGCGGAAGCATCACCGGTTGCTCCCTCAATGTCATTCCTAGCCCATGCGGTCCTATCCTCATTTATGTGTGGCATATTGATATCAGTAAGTCGTCGATCATCAAATGTCTCAGCCTCCATCGTCTCAGTGACATTATTTTCACTGTCTCCAGGGGGCATGGCAAAAAGGTTTCGTGGCTTCATTTTAACAATTGTAGCCCATTTAGGTTGCTTCACACTTTGAACGTAAAAAACTTGTTCTGCTTGGGTGGTTAGAATGTAAGGCTCATACTTAAATTGAGAAAGAGTAGTGTTAATAGCTATCATTCTGTATCGATCCATTTTGTAGCCTCTGCTTTGGCTCTGACTGGAACGAGGCCGATCAAACCAGTCACATTCAAATAACAGAACCTCTTGAGTTTTTTTTTCAAAATCAACAAAAATCATTTTCTTGATTATTCCAAACCACTCATGATCACCATCTCGAACAACAACACCACTGTTTTGCATCCGTAAATCTTTTTCCACCTCTGCAGTTCGAAAGAAAAAGCCATTTATGAATGATCGACTAAAAAACATGTCCGACGATCAGGTCCTCTAGATAATGCATACAAATAATCGGTTACTTTGCCTTCTTTGTGTAATGTCGTAATTTGTACACATTAGTATAAAGGGGGTCATTGATAAACCAACTTCATAACACATATTTGTTCAATATTTCATCAAATTAAAAACTTGCATGTACTTGCTCGTTTCTGAAACCAATAAACAAACTCATCTCTATGGCATTTTTCAACATCACGAGAACGGATCTTTTTCAGCTCTGCAAAATGCTCACTAAAAAGGGTACAAAATTAAATTAGCCATCTACAATAAGCATGATCCAATATAGTATAGAACATCTGAGTTATACGTACTTGATCCATGGAGCGGCCTCTTCAACATTAAGAAATAATATAACGCCTGATGTTATATAGTTCCACCATAGTAAGTTGGCCCCATTTAAACCCTTTTTTAGAATTATCAACTTATGTAAATATATTAGACTCGAGAGAAGGTTCATTCCTAGTTGCATCTTCATGACGTTCTGGCCTATTAAGCTTGGTGCTGATGTTATAAAAAAACTGACTACAAAAAGTCATACACTCTTCCATAATATATCCCTCAGCTATAGAACCATTCGGGTAAGCTCTGTTACGTACATACCTCTTCAATGTACCAAGGTACCCCTCAATTGGATACACCCATCTGTAAGAAATAATTCCACCCAAGTGAGCTTCTTCGTCAAGATTGATTGGAATATGTACCATGAAATCAAAGAAAGCGGGAGGAAGCAGCATCTCAAGATTACAAATTGTTTCAGGAAACTGTTTGATCATCTTATCCAAATCTAGTTCCGCCAATTCTTTAGAACAAGTTCCAGAAAAGAATCTGCTAAACTCAATTAAAGGTGCAACAACCTTTTCAGGCAATATGTCACGTATTGTAATAGGAAGGAGCTTCTGAAATATAATATGGAAGTCATGAGTTTTTAGACCTAATACCTTACATGCTTTTATGTCCACACATCTCTTGATGTTTGAGGCATAACCATCGAGCATCTTCACATCCCCCAAAAACTTGCACAAGGTGGTCTTCTCATCGTTATGCAAAGTATATGATGCTGATGGACAATCATACTTTCCATTCATATCCATCGGATGTTGCTTTGGCCGTATACCCATATCCTTCATATCAAGACGAGCTTGTAGACTATCTTTTGTTTTACCATTCGTATTAAGCAATGTCTCCAATATGCTATCACAAATGTTTTTCTCAATGTGCATGACATCCAAGTTATGCCTTATTAGCAATGTCTTCCAATACGAGAGTTGAAAAAATATACTTTTCTTCTTCCAACTATGCCACCTATCTTCCTCAATGCGCTTTCTCTTATTATTCATCTGTCCAAAACTCACTTGATAAAAAGTCTCGTATTGTTGGAGTACTTCATGACCAGAGAGTGATGCAACTTATCTATTCTCTATCTTGTTGTTGAAAGAAGCTTTGTCTCGACGCCACCTGTGATTCTGAGGTAGGAAACGATGATGACCCATGTAGCAATACTTTTGTCCATGTTTCAACCACAAGGCGTCGGTGTTTACATGGCAGTATGGATATGCTAGCTTACCTTTTGTGATCCATCCACATAGCATTGCACATGCTGGAAAACCACTTATTGTCCATAATAAAGAAGCTCGCATGAGAAATGTCTCCTTCTTTGAACTGTCATATGTTTCAACACCATCAGACCATAATTTCAGTAGCTCATTAATCAAAGGCTGCAGATACACATCAATGTTGTTTCCAGGTGACTTTGGCCCAAGAATTATCATTGACATCAACCAATAAGGCTACTTCATACACAACCAAGGTGGTAGATTATAAGATATTAGAATCACATGCCATGTACTGTAAGAAACATTCATTATTCCAAAAGGATTGAAACCATCAGATGCTAGCCCAAGTCATATGTTGCGAGGATCAGATGAGAAATTTGGGTGAATGCTATAAAATGCTTCCATGCTTTTGAGTCTACAGGATGGCGTAATATTCCATCATCAATACGTTCTTCTTTCTGCCAGCGCATGTTTGATGTCATTGATTCTGCCATATAAAACCTTTGAAGACAGGAAATAAGAGGGAAGTACCATAGAAGCTTGCGTGCTACAAGCTTCTTGGCTTTTCCACAAGGTAAAGCCTCTCTTGCATCCCCACCAGTACTATTTTTCCATCTTAATTCACCACATTTTGGGCATCGATCCAGCAGAGAATAGTCCTTTCGGAGTAACACACAATCATTGACACATGCATCGATCTTTTTGTAGCCCAGCCCGAGGTCACGAACAACCTTCTGAACTTTATCAAGTGTATTAGGAATGCAGTGGCCCTCTGGAAGCACATATGAGAATAGTTCAAGGATCAACTCACACATTTTTTTGCTCAAACTAGTTAAACACTTTATCTGGTACAACCTGACAATGAAGGATAATTGGGTCACCTTCTCACAACCTAGATACAACTCCTTTTTGGCATCATTTAATAAGTCATAGAATGCCTTTGCACACCCAGTTGGCTCCTCCTGGTTTATAGCATTTTCTGTATCATCAAAATCTGCTGAAGTACCACCATGATTAGTGCCTCTAAGTAGCCTGGACAACATATTTTCCATAGTAGCATCATCAGAAATTATCTCCTCATTATTTGCTGATTGCTCAACAATATTTTTATCAACTCGTTTTTCTCCATGGTGTACCCAACAAGTATAATCAAATGACATCCCATTACGAAGCAAGTGAAGATGAATTTCCTTGCATGTATCGTGGCAAATATTATGACATTTCGTGCAAGGACAAGGCTTAGTTTCTTCTTCATGAGTGCCCTGGAATGCTAAATTTAAAAATGAGTTCATTCCATCCCGCCACACCTTTGTACACCTGTCTTTTGCCATCCATGTCTTATCTTCTGACATCGCTTCCTACAATTCAATCAGCGTATCCGTAAGAGGATAGAACTACAATAACATTATGTGAGCAATTGTACCTAGTGTTGTTGCTCCTCCACGTGCGGCAGTCGGCGGATGCTCCTCCACGTTGGTGGCCGGCGGATGCTCTTCCAAGAGCGTGGCGGCCGACAGATGCTCCTCCAAGAGCGTGGAGGCTGGCGGATGCTCCTCCATGAGCGTGGTGGCCAGCGGTTGGCGGATGCTCCTCCAAGCACGTTTCGAACAATCGGAAGAGGGGCCGTTGTGGATCGAAGGGTCCCGTGGGCAGGCAACCAGGACAAAGCGTACGTGAAGCTATCAGAGTAGGCCCAACACTGCGTTAGGCCGCTTGTTATTCTTGGGCTGAAACTGCACTGAGTCACTTTGTATTCGTGGACAAAAACTGCATTGGGACGCTTGGTGTTTGTCCCTATGACACGTGTGCCCATCCGCGGGCGCGCGTCTGGCTCTGGCAATTTGTTATCAAAATAAGTTAATGTAGCAATGGGAGTGGTATTTCGATCAAAAAATGGGAGTGGTATTCCGATCAAAATAAAGCATACCCATAAAATCTCTTGAACCGCAGCAACACAGTGATATAAACAAGAAATAAATACTACAGTAGATATAAACATTGACGGAACCAAACAATAGTGTTCAACGCATTCGACACAACTAGCTGTTACATAATCCCCAATAAACACAAAATAAACTAATCAGCACATCTAGTCCGCAACACTTCCCTTCAAGCAGTAATAATAATTTCTGGCCTCGTATAGAAGTAGTGGTAATGATGACACCGCGTATAGGGGCATTGGGCCAGTTGTACGTTGGAGTTCTACCTATCTTTTTCTAACATTTTTCTCGTCCTTTCTTTTCTTTTCTCTCTATTCATTGTCTCCACTTTTCTTTCCAGTTGTCGCTACCTGTTGCGTTTTCCTGTTACTGCGTACTAGTATTGTATACTACTTTACAGAGCACTTTGCAGGCCCCACTACGGGCGATCTCCAGTAGCTAAAGTACCGTACCGGCGACTTTAGAGGCTACCGGCGGTGTGGAGGGTCGTTTATTAACAGAGAATACAGATAGAGCAGATAGTTCGCTAAACAAACAAATAGAAAACAAAATAACAGTTGGAACAGACGAACAACATTGAGTTCATCAATATAAAACAAGAAAAACAACATCATGAAACAAGAAAAACAACATCACAACCTTATAAGTATATAGCCCATACCAGATAACACCTCATGGTAGAATGCTAAATGCTCGTGTCTAATCCTACAATCTTCACTACAGAAGACCCTGCAGCCGCTTTACCCTTGCGTCCTATAGTCGACAGCCTTACGCGGGTCAACCTCCTTGTTGGGCAGCGACACCATCAGCGGTCTCAGGGGCGGGCTCGAATGCACCCACGTCAGATTACAGATTTCATCCAGGGATTGAATCTGACACCGTCTACACTCATTGTTGGTCCTCATGATGGCAACGGACCCGACCGCTTTCTCATCGATGTTGACCTCGCCTTCGACCTGTCGGATATACCCAACAGCGTCGCGGGCCCTGTGGCCGACATCATAACGGATGAGGCCAAGGACATAGGCTGCCTCCATGTGGCTGACCCTGGCCGCCTGCGCGAGAAACTGGGCGCCCTGCTGCGCGCGATAGACCACGAAGACGAGCTTGAGCCCAGTGACGTAGCACGCGTGAGAGTGGCCGACGATGGCCAGGTTCTCCACGAGGGATTTGTACCGCCCCGGGTCGCGCCACATCCTCCGGGTCAACCACTCCAGCGCCTGCCCACAACGCCATCCCGGCACGCCGCATGCATGGCCTTGCAGGTGGCACAAAGACTGGAGATGTCTTCCAAGGGTCGTAGTAAGCTTTTGGCGACGCGGCCCACGATCTCTACCGCAATATCGTGTATGAAGAGCAACTCCATAGACTTCGGCGTCACCGTGCTGCGAAGGGAACCAATGAGGGCGCGTGCGGCGAAGACAAAGAGGAAGCTAGAGTACGTGCGGAGAAGACGGTGGTGTGTCTATAGAGTACGCACAGAGAAGACGATGGAGACATTATATAAAGACACACGCCATCGTCTTCTCCGAGCGTACTGATGGGGGTCGCGCGCAGTGATGGTTCGGCTTTCGGCGGTGGCAGATTCCACATCCTCTGCATTACTGCGGGTGCATTAAGGGTGGCTGACATGTGAACAACAAAACCTATGGGACCCACGCCTCTCGCATGCACTGATGGGATGCACGAAGTAATGGAACCGCTCTGTTTTCAACATCAGCACAAGAATAATATGTTGTCATCAACAGAGATAACAGTAGTGGTAATGATTACACCGCGTATAGGGGCATAGGGCCAGTGGTACGTTGGAGTTCTACCTATATTTTTCTAACATTTTTCTCATCCTTTCTTTTCTTTTCTCTCTATTTATTGTCTCCACTTTTATTTCTAGTCGTCGCTACCGGTTGCGTTTTCCTGTTAGTACTGTATACTACTTTACAGACCGCTTTGCAGGCTCTGCTGCGGGCGATCTCCTAGCACCTCCAGGGGCTAAAGTATCGTACAAACCACTTTAGAGGCCACCGGCGGTGTGGAGGGTTGTTCATTAACATAGAATACAAAAAGAACAAATAGTTCACTAAACGACAGATAAAAAACAAAATAACAGATGGAACAGACGAACAACATTGAATTCATTATCATAAAACATTACTCCCTCCTTCCTATATTACTTGTCGTTAGAATAAGTTTTTTAGTTTATATTTGAACTAGAAAACTTGTCCTAATTATTAACGACAAGTAATATGAGAAGGAGGAAGTACAAGACATGAAAAACAACATCACGAAACAAGAAAAAATAGAACATCAAAAGAAAAACATCACGACTAGATTAATCCGTGTCAAAAGATTTCCTGTTTTAAAGTTGGGTTCAACTAGAATGTAATCTAATATTTGGTGCAATCGTGCAATCAACTATCTTCAACCGTTAGATCGATCTACATTACGCTCATTGAATCTTTTTATTTAACCCCCTCCACCAGGTGGAGGGGTGGTGGTGGTGGTGGTGGAAGGGGTTAAATGAAAAGATGTAATAACCGTAAGATGTAGATCCAACGGAGGATGAAAATCTTTGATTACACGATTGCACCAAAACTTTAATTGTATATAGGGTTGTCAATGAGTCGAACTCGAGTGAGCTTGTCTTTCTAAGCTTGAGTTTGATAAAACACCGAGTCGACCTCGAGTCGAGCCAAGAATTCATTTATATACAATAGAATATACTAAATAATTTAGGTTCACAACTAATTAATGGAGTAGGAAGGTGGAAGACGTTGCACATAATTTGTTTCTATCATATATAAAAATTGTGTCTCATAAAGCATTTTTAATAGAATTATATAGTTTAGTTAATCATACGTATATATCATAGATGACAACAATAAATGAGCTTACTCGAACTTTTCGAGCTTGAGCTCATCAAGCTGGCAAGCTCAAGCTTGGCTCATTTAGAATTGGCACAATACTCAACTTCATGCTCAAACTTTCAATCAAAACTCAGTTTGGTCCTTGAACTTTCAAATGGGTCAATTATTTAGTCCTTCAACTTCAAACAACCGTTTCACTTTCATCCTTAGTCTGAGTTGGACATCCACATTAGCATGCCACATAAGTGCTATTATGCCATGTACATCATCTATCCCGACCACCTCACTTAGGAAAAGATAATAATTTTTTATCAAATTAAAAAATAACTAGCTAATTAATTGGGGTGGATTTACATAGTTGCATGGGATATACATATTTCTCCTCCATATTTTTTTTTGCAAAACCATCAAGTGATATATCCTATGTCATATTACATATGTAAAAATATTGTACAATATAAAACTTTTAAGCCTAGGAAGAGCAAACTTTTAAGCTTAGGGAATAAAATATAAAATGAAGCTATGCGGCTGGCCGGGTACACGTACGGTCCGAGCCGGTGTGCCGCTACGCCTTAACCCCTGTCATGCGTCCCCGGTGATTGTTGGGAAGACCCGTGCAGGCAGACCAGGATCACCTGACGTAGTGAATTTTACAGCATCCTATTTTTAGGAGTCTTTTTAAATATGTTATTTTCTCATTAATTACTGCGGTCCATCTATACGACACTTCATGCTCCAGGCAAAAAATAAAAAAGATTGTACTACATGCTGATGCAAACAAGAGGAAATTAAAATAAAAACTCTTGAGTGCTTGTCAAGTTTACAAAATGAAAGCATCGGAACCCTCCCTAATGTCCTCGATAGTTAATGTGTTTTTAATCCTGTTAATTTGTTATAGAAGTTTGTTTTATTTAGATGTTTGAAGTATGCATCATTATATGCATGTAAACTCTTTCCCATGTTGAAGCAAGCAGGCAAGAGTTTAAGAAACGATTTGAATGGACCCCTTAGTTGGATAGCTGGGAAGTACAGCTGTCGGATCAAAACAAACGGTAGATACAATCTTTACTACACGCATGCAGTGAAATGTCGCTACGTCAGGCGATCCTAGTCCGGACAGGTATGCTCTGATTCCTGTCCTCCAACTCCATCTAGGCTTCCGATGACGCATGCGGTTCACCACCAGACTGTAGAAAGGATAAGCACACACACATGTAACAATCATTGTTGACTGCGTTGATCTAACATCATTGTTTGACTGCGTTGGCCTACGTTTAGTCATTAACGCTAGCCTTTGAATTTGTGTAGTGTTAAAGAGTTTAGTTTTGGTTTCATACTACACTAGCTATCCTATATAAAGTGTATTTGTGTTTTCTGATGAATACACAACAAACATTCTCCATACAGAATAGTCTTGTAAGCATTCTCTAATGGTATCACGAGACCAGTAATCTTTCCCTGCATGCTTCCGCTTTCTTCTGCCATGATGTCGAGGCCAAAACCAGCAAGCCTTGGTGATGAGCAGCATGCAAGTTTCTTGAGGTTTTTTAATAGAAATCCAGAAAAACAGCAAAGATTTTGCATAAGAGAGAAGTTGCACTGTGCCATGATCACCACCACCGTGACGTCCTCCGGCGAGGCTGTGGAGGATTGGCTCAACGAGGTCCTCACCGTCCACCGTCGAACAAATAATGTGTTGCACATTATTTGTTACTATCATATATAAAAATTGTGTCTCATAAAACATTTTTAATAGAGTTATATTTTTTAGTTAATCATACGTATGTACATATCATAGATGAGGTATGCATGTTAGTTTTGTCAAATATGACCGAGGGCTTTTCTATGTCTAACATGCATGCACCCCTAACATGATCAACCAATACATACGTGTTTTGCCTTTTTGATGATGGATATCATCAGAGTTTGAGGCCTTGTCCATGCATGCTACGCCCCAACGATGCATGATCAACGAGCCCACAACTCTAGGCGATATCCAACATCAAAAATAGAAATTACATGTAGTATATAATTCACATCGACATGGAACATACATGATCGAGGTCTTTCATACTCTGCTAGTTGTCCATGCACGTGCTATACGCCCCAAACATGATCATCGAGACTCAAACAATAATATATAAGAGAAAATTAAGACGTGTACGACACACATCCGAGCATAATTGCATTATTTGTTATGATGATCATGTAGGCTTTGTTTGGGTAACTTTAATCCACTTGTATTAGAGTGGATTGAAGTGGAAAATAAACTAATTTTTATCTCAATACTCTCCAATCCACTTAGATTGAAGTGGATCCACTCCTATCCAAACGAGGTCGTATGATGGCCGGACATGACTGGGATAACGCCAGGATTAATTTCAGAAATTGTATCCTCGTCACTTGCAATCTATGCTGGTACCTGGGCCCAGGTTGTACACTGGTCACCTAGCATACTCCCTACGTCTCCTCCTATGCGCGGTGTCCGTAACGAATTCATGCGAGCGATTTTGACAAGGTGTGAATGATTTGTCCCACCTCAGAAAGTTGAGCTCGTTGCAACGAGAATATAAGGCAACGTGCGCTATTGTAGTTACACATCCGATTGAAAAAAGATGTCATATAATACTTGGCCCCGCTCCATTCGACAGCGTCCGCTCGCCCGGTTGCTGTCGAACAGAATGTGGACAAAGCGTGTATGGGGCGGATATTTTTTATATAAGCACTGGGCCCTTTCCTTGTCAAATAAAAAAACTGCCAGTGAAGCCGATGGGACACGTCGAGCCGTTGCGATAACCGAGAGGGATGCAAACCGCAATTTTTTATAAGCATAAATTGTTTTTCTAGGACCTTTGCATGTCAAAATAAAAATTTCTCCTTTTATTGAAAAACATCTCCTTTAATGATGCCAAAATTTCCCCTTTAACCCACTTTGTGCGTGAATCGAATTGTGTGACCCTCCACACCGGGGGCCTCTAGTGTGGAGACAATGAACTCCAGAAAAGAAAAGAAAAGTGGAGACAATGAACTCCAGAAAAGAAGAGAGAAATGTTAGAAAAAATAGGTACTACATACGAGATTTAAGGTGAAAGAGCCTGGAGAACGAAACTGTAAAATAGGAAATCGAATGACACAGATTAATCCAGTCATGATGTTGTGTTTTTGTTCTTGTTTTTTGATGTTTTTTCTTTTCACATTTTGTGATGTTGTTTTCCTGCCAAAATCTAAACAGTCGCGATGTTATTATTGCAAGGACTGGAACAGGCTGAAAGTTTTACCACTGGCCTTATGCCCCTATACGTGGTGTCATCATTACCACTACTCCTATACATGGCGGTTCCATACGGTGTCACCTCTAGCTACCACTACTCATGTTGTGGGAGAAAAATTTTCTGGATACGGTATGCACCGGAGAGCAAGTGCATACCATTCTCAGATGGTGCCACGTACTTCCTTCGTCTTCAATTGTCGTTCCCTGATCGTGGTAGTTAAGATATTTTTAGCTTCTGATTGAGCTCAGAAGCGCGCTATTGAGGATCATGGACAGTAGATCGAACTGCCAGAAATAGGTGGCACCATCTGAGAACGGTATGCACTTGCCCCAAGGTGCATCCTGTATCCATGTTGTTTCGCTTTATAATATGATACTCCAGAGACTCCCAAGAAACTGCAACCTCCAAGTACTAACAGTACACCATTTGTTCCACTCAGGCAGATTTGTTTCTTCGTGGCTTATTGCTCATTAATGGCAAACTTATCCGTCGACCGCCATCAGTTTTTTTCGCAGCTGATGATCTCAGAAGATGGTGGTCCGCTGAGAAGGACCAGAAGTGTGTGCCACATATCTGGCAAAATCGCGAAGAAAAATGAGGAATATGCGATTGCGGTCACAAATGAGGTACTAACTCTTGCCCAGCGTAATGAATTTATGGACCAGATAGCAGTGTACATCCAAGATCAGACAAGAATGCACGTAGTTACTTACGGTGCACATCCCCATGGGATTGTCATGTAGTACAAGTTAACAAATAAACTGGAGAAAGATGCTTTGGTCCGAGCAAATCCCCACGTGTGAATGTATTTCCTCCAGAAGGGAACACTGATTTCCTTTGTTCCAAACTATGATTGAATGTATTTCACTTTCAGAGGAATCCATTTCTTTGAAATGTTTCGTGAGTTTCTTTTGATGCAAATGGGACTAAACAAAAGATGAGCGCGCATAGGGGAAACACAACAAGTGCAACATTCAACAGATACAAGCGCGCATAGGGGAAACACATCAACATGCCTTGTACAAGTCTATTTTATATACTCCCTTTGTTCTATTTTAATTGACATTGGGAGAACTAGGGGTGCATCATATCCAAAAGGGAATGGAGGGAATATAACCCATAGAGTACAATGCCTCATGGCAGAACCGGTCATGCTTGTATTTAATCCTACAATTCTCAGTACCGAAGACGCTGCACTCCTTCCACCCTTGCCTGCCGCAGCGGGCAGTCCCCTGGTTCCCTCCTGTTGGGCAGTGCCAAGTGTCATCATCAATGTTGGGCATCGCCACCGGCGGCGGTCCTGGAGGAGGCTTGCACAGGAACGTCATGGTGACACCATAGACACCCTCCATGGCTTCATGCTGACATCGGCAGCACTCCGTGTTGGTCCACTTCATCGCAACGGACCCAGCCGCATTGTCACCGACGTGGGCCTCACCTTCGACCTGCCAGATATACTCGAGGGCATCGGGGGCCCCGCGGTCGGTGTCGTAGCGGAGCATGGCGAGGACGTAGGCCGCCACCATGTGGTCGTTCACGGCCGCCCGGGCAAGGAACTGGGCCCCGGCTGCGCGCGACCGTCCTTGAAGACGAGGTCGAACCCGGTGACATAGTGATGAGTAGTTTAGTCCTGATCTTCCGAAAGGTAATGGATAAGTTGATTGATGTGGAGATCTCGACGTTGATGATCCGAGGCTCTCGAGTAGAACACGAACAGCCCCTGCAATCACTACACCACCGCTCCGTTGGTTATCAACCATGCTTCACATGATTGACCTCGCCAAGAAGGTTAATCCCTGCAAGTGCAACCAAGAACACAAGCAAGCACGTAGAAGACATGATCTGAAATCGCAAAGTTGGGATTTCACAAACCATAGAATGGTGATATTATTGATCTAAGCAAAAACCCAATTGTTCATGGTGTCTACTATGGAGTATATATAGGTGGAAGACGTCCAAGGGGTGTTGGAGTTGTGACCTAACCCTAAAACATGAAAATAAGAGATGTAGACTTGATACAAGGCCCAATGGCCCAACACGGTGGCGCAGCACCCTGACAGATTTTAAACTCGATTTTATTTTGAATATCCCCGTTGACTTCGCAAGAATTTTGACATGGGACTAGAGGCATTGGAAAGGTTATCCTCTCCCCTTTCCTTGCATATGTAGAATTTCCAAAATGGAGATCGTATGCGTCCTCGATATCCATTTTAGTGCGAACTGCTCCTGGACTCCGAGTTGGACACGATTTTGAGTTGGGCTCAGTTTCCATCTTCTTTGAACATAATATCTGGTCCTCCACGCTCCTAAATATTCCTCCAATTACTCCTTTAACTTCTCCATGGATCCTAATCACAATTAAATCATTAGGTAGCAATCTATTCTCAAAAATATATAAGGAAACATATAATAACGAGCTCACCTCAGAAATTAATTGGTGTGTGTGAATTCTATTGATTGCATCTTGTATGTTGAGTGGAGTGTTGTGTATATTCATAGGAGTGATGTCCTCATCATTCTCCCCTTCTTGAATTGGAGTCGTCCTCGACTCAAGTTCATCTTCTCTCATGTGTGGGTCCATATGTGCAACGCATTAAATCCTCTTGTGTGCATCAAAGGAGGAGACCAAGGTGGTGGACGATATAGTGCACCATCTCCATGTTCTCCATCAAATAAGCATGACCATTCACTTGAGCCATAATCCCAAACAAATAAACATTGTGCCATGTTTATTTGTGCAATGATAATGTGCATGATCTCATCATTCTCCCCTTCTTTATGACAAGCCGTCCTCGGCTTGCTCGTATGTCTAGCAAAGAGGCTTGCTTTGGGGGTAGAATGAGTGTTGTCCATATTGCACAACCGCAGCAAACAATGTTCCACTTTTATATATTGTCCCTGCTGCAAGAAAAAAAATGCTAGAAAAACTTGACAATACATTATTAGTGTCAGTGCATCCATTCATTTCACCATGTTGTTGCAGCACTAAATGGGATTCCTCATTTGAGCATATGTAAACTTTATGCACCATAAATTCACCACTATCTTCATAGTTGCCTATAGCATAAAAAATATTTCTACTTATCAAAGGCAATTCAGATTGGAAAAATATTCTCCTCTCTACAATATTTAGATCACAAAGAGTGTCAAATTCAATATAATCCAAAGTATTCAGAGAAGAAAAAAATTCAGCTCATCATTTTCAGCAGTAGCGGTGATCAAATTATGAATTTCAGCACAAGTAGGTGAATCCAAAACACAATCATCTAGTACATTAACTTTTTTTCGCATAGGTATAATAGAGTTCTCAGCACACAACTCTTTCTTAGTGCAACGATCAGCAGGAAAATTAACATGTGACAATGGTGTATAAATAAACGATTCTAGTAGTTGCTTCTCGAAAATAGCATGATTGGTGAAAAAATTCAGAACATCCAAAAACTTCTCACCTTCTGTATTTGTAGAATGTTTTGCCTTACCATTTTTAGCAGTGATTTCAAGTGCATTATGAGTTGATCCATCTAAAATTTCACAAGTGTTGTCGAAAGCCTCGTTCTCTTTTGCATCATCTATATTATTTTCAATATTGTCCTGCAAAACATTAGACACAAAAGGAGGTACAACAAGAAATTTCTCCTCAAATTGATGCACTTCATCTTTGCAATTAGATACATTCATAAAAGTTTCTCGCATACAAATTTTCATATCCTTCCATGTTCAAGGTTTTTCTAAATCATTTAAATTGTTCCAACAAGTTAATGCACAACCTACTAATGCACTTGCAACATTTCTAATCTTTGTGCTCTCACCTCTGCAATCACTACACCACCACTCCGTTGGTTATCAACTGTGCTTCACATGATTGACCTTGCCAAGAAGGCTAATCCCTGCAAGTGCAACCGAGAATACAAGCAAGAACGTAGAAGACACGATCTGAAATCGCGAAGTTGGGGTTTCACAAACTGTAGAACGGCAATATTATTGATCTAAGCAAAAATCCATATGTTCATGGTGTCTACTATGGAGTATATATAGGTGGGAAGACGTCCAAGGAGGTGTTGGAGTCGTGACCTAACCCTAAGACATGAAAATAAGAGATGTAGACCTGATACAAGGCCCAATGGCCCAATACGGTGGCGCAGGACCCTGACAATTCTGAACTCGATTTTCTTTCAAAGATTCCTGTCGACTCCGCAAGAATTGTGACATGGGACTAGAGGCGTTGGAAAGGTTATCCTCTCCCCTTTCCGTGCATATGTAGAACGTCCTAAACGGAAATTGTATGCGTCCTGGACGTTTGTTTTAGTACGAACTGCTCCTGGACTCTGAGTTGGACACAATTTTGAGTTGGGCTCGGTTTCCATCTTCTTTGAACATAATATCTGGTCCTCCACACCCCTAAATCTTCCTCCAATTACTCCTTTAACTTCTCCATGGATCCTAATCACAATTGAGTCATTAGGTTGCAATCTATTCTCAAAAATATATAAGAAAACATATAAGAACGAGCTCACCTTAGAAATTAATTGGTGTGTGTGAATTCTATTGATTGTATCTTGTATGTTGAATGGAGTGTTGTGTATATCCATAGGAGTGATGTCCTCATCACGTAGCACACATGAGGGTTGCCGATGATTGCCAGGCGCTCCATGAGGGCGTCCTAGCTCCCCTTGCAGATGCTCTCCTGCTCCAGCGCCACGCGCCTGCCCACGTCGTGATCCCGGCTCGTCGCGTGCATGGCCTCGCAGGTGGTGCGCAGACTGGAGAGGTCGTCCATGGGCCGCGGGGAGGTTGTGGCGACCCACCCCGCGATCAGGACCGCAATATCGTGTGGCAAGGGGAACTCTATGGGCTTTGAAGGGAACCAATGAGGACGCGCTCAACGGAGACGAAGAGGAAGAGTACGCGGGGAGAAGAGGATGTCCGGTTTGTGTGGCGGAGAAGAGGATGGTGTGTCTTTAGTACGCGTGGAGAAGACGATGAGATGCGCGCAGATTCGTAGTGATGGTTATGGCTTCTAAAGTGCACCGTTTGGAATGCTACTTACGAAACTACGTATGAATGCCTTTCCCTTCCAGAGGATTTCATTCCTTTAAACTGTCCCGTGAGTTTCCTTTGATGCAAACTGGGCTAAACAAAAGATGAGCGCTAGAGTTATGGCTTCTAAAGTGCAGCTGTACGCTACTTTAGCCGCTAGAGTTGCTAGGAGGCAGGAGATCGCGCACAGCGGGGCCTGCAAAGCGGTCTGTAAAGTAGTACTCTGTCCCATGTCAACTCTATTTTTGGGTTTGGTCAAATCTACCTTTGACCAATGATTTATGTAATTTTGATTAAATTTTAACAATTTAAGAATTGTACTTTTAGATTCATCATGAAAAATATTTCCATAATATACAATTTATACATTGTCGAAATTATAAGAATCTATAGAAATAATTTGTCAAAAATAAGTTTGACTAAAGCTAGAAATAGAGTTGAGTTGGGACGAAGAGAGTACTACTAGAAAACACAACAGGCCGGTAGCGACGACTGGAAAGAAAAGTGGAGACAATGAACTCCAGAAAATAAAAGAAAGGACGAGAAAAATGTTAGAAAAAGATAGGCAGTACGTAGTAAGATTTAAGGTGTAACATTGTGGAGACCCAAAATGTTAAACAGGAAATCTTTTCATGGAAATTAATCCAGTCGTAATCTTGTCAAATATACTAGTAATATGTTATCTCTATTGTTGAAACAGAGGAAACCGATGCGGCTGGGTGCACCGAGCGGTCGTGTGCGCCGATAATCGGGGCGACTTACATGCACAGCGCATGCGTGTCTGTTGGTGGTTTTGATCCGGCAGATCTCCCGACACTACTAAAAGTGTTTGCGGAGTTTGAAGTTTGGTGTGGGCGCGCGGAGATTCAAGAAGGTGAAATGTAAAGTGACACAGGAGCCACAAAGATTTACGTGGTTTGGGCTGCCTGAGCGTAATACCCTACTCCATGGGGTGTGTTGGTCTTGTATTAGATGTATGAACTCAACTTAGGTGACGTGAGTTGAGAGCGCGTGTGAGCCGATCAGACTAGATCAAATCAGATGTTCTCTGATCAGAGACCCTCTAGTTATCGTCGGCCTGTCCTTTTATAGTACAAGGACAGGTCGTTACAAGTTGGCCTGGCCCGACATGTGGCCCCGGCGTCTACTAATATTGATACATATTTGATGCGCTTAATTACCCTTAATGACCGAGTTACGGGCTTTGACAGCGCCGTTACTAGTAATAAGGGTCGTCCGATCGTGTGTCATTAACATAATATTAATGACACTTAATCGGGTCTTGAAGTCCTTGATTCCCCTTTGAAGATCTGTAGCCGTTGTGGATTCTACTGCAGGTTTGAGGCTGAAGATCCGACGGTTGGACACATGGCAGCTCTGGAGCATACTGTGGGGAACAGATAGATCCGGTGCCACCAGACACGAGCCAGTTCCGGAGCTTCCCTCGGTCTGGGGTTAGGTCCGGGGGTGCCGTTACGGTACATAGCCCGGAGCTTCCCCCTTGTGGGCGGTAGCTCCGGTTTGATGGTACATGTGGCGACCCTGGGACTAACCATGTTGGGGAAGCGGGTCTGGTTATGTCTGACATGTGGGCCTCCGAAGGTCTTCAAATCAAGTAGATGACATTTCCTTGAGATCTTTGCTATCTCAAGGGGTATACGATACTCAGGGTACCGACAGTGGCCCCCTGGGCCCACCTCTGGGGAAGACCCCTTGGGTGAAGTCATTCCACTGGAGGTGGGTCCATCCTTCGACTTTTGAGCCGAGTCTTCAAAGGTCTTCAGATGTGTCATTGGCGATAGTTTTGGAGTTAAATCCTCACCGCGTGGCATATCCCGGGTGCGGCAAATGAGATCTTTGGCATGCGGATCTCACGCAATTGAAGGTCACCGGTTCCCGATACAAAAATCGTATCGGTTCCGCGCGCCTTGTCAGGCCGCCGCCTTCGGGCTTCCCGCCTTTCATGATGACAACCGTTCGCCTGGGTAAGAACCTCGACTTGATCGTCGGGGTGGTCCCGGGCCCTCTTGTTATCGGCAGGGTGAAATTTTGTATAGTATCTTCGGCTTCCCTGCGGTTTCCATCCAAGCGTTGTGGGGGCTTACTTAAGAAGGAAAGTGTGCACCGTATAGGGTTCTTTACGCCTCTCATCTGAACTTGCACTCGAACTCCCAAAATTGTGCTTTCTTTTCCTCCCTTGCCTCGCTGTGCTGCGATGGAGTTGGGTCTCTGCGAGAGCCGCTTGAAGACCGAAAGTGACCTGAAGAAGGTTCGGGCCCTCATGGGGTGGTCCTCGGACTTCTTCAACCACCTGGTATGCACCGGGGGAAAGCTCCCATTCGAGAAGGAGCACGCCGGTGAGATGGTGTACTTTTCTGCGTAGGCCATGGTGGGGTTGATCCCACCTTTTTCCTCCTTTTTCTTGATGCTGCTAGACTTCTATGGTCTGCAGCTGTACCACCTTGGCCCCCACTCCATTCTTCTAGTGTCTGTCTTCGTCCACTTATGTGAAATGTGGGTGGGCATCCCCCCTGCATTGAGCTTTTCCGGACCTTCTTCACCGTCCATACCACCGGAAGGAGTGATGAGTACCTTGGCTTCTACTACTTTGTGAAGCGAAAGAAGTGCCCATTCAAGTACCTCTGGTCGTTTCCCTCTAGAAAGTGGGATGATTGGAAGAAAGACTGGATAGTCATCCGGGTGGAGGAGCACGAGAAGCTGGAGCTGCCCGAAGGCCTACCCAACATCGACACTGCAGTCTGGAGTGAAGCTCCAGTGCTGTCGGATGCCTTCAACCCTGCTCTGACCAGGATCCGCCATTGTGTGGAGGGAGGATTAACTCCTCAGGTGGTATTTTGCAATTTCCTGGTCAACAGGTGGGCACCGCTGAAGAGGAGAGAAAAACTCGCTTGGTCCCTCAATAGTGTGATGGACGACGACCGGGTCGAGACCGGGCTGAAGTCCAACATGGAGGGGGCGACCTTGGAGTTTCATCTCAAGAAGTTTCAGCACAGCATCGACGTCACGGGTGATGACTTGACCCTGCCACCAGCTTTCCTCCGTCTGAACGTGGAAGTACAGTTCAGCAGGGAGCTCTGGCGGACGATGTCGGTGCTTGACAACCTCGGTGTCGTCAAGAGATGATCGACTTCCAGGGTGGTGACCCCTGGGGCTTCTGAAGGTGGCTCCGCCCGTGCCCGGAAGCCAAGGACCGAAGTCGTCGGCAAGGGCAAGGAGCCAGCAGCCGAACCCTCGAGCCGGAAGAGGAAGCTAAAGCATGCCGACGAAAGGTCCGTCAGGCCTGCATCCTCTGCAGCAGCTCCTTCTCCCCGGAGGGGGAGGTCTTCTACAACTACGACGACTGTATCTGCTGCAGTGTCTTCCCGGAGTGCTAGCCCCAGGCATGTGACTCCAGAACTAGGGCCAGCTGAGGTCTCCTGGTCCGGAGGTCCTTCCTGGTCGAGGGGGGCCTCGACTAAGGACATGCCCGCGGCTGCAACAAGTTCCGGGGGGCTTTCCGGAGCTACCACGTTGGCGGCGGCCATGGTCAGTCCAGAACGCCCGGGAAAGAGATTCCATGCAAGCTGGTGCGGAAGCCTTCCGAGGTAATTTTTAATCTTTACCTGAGACAGTTGTTTTGTTGTAGTAACTATTTTTTAAGTTTCTTCATCCATCATCTGCAGCGTCCCTAAGAAGAGGAGTGAGGATCCGCCCTCAGCCACAGCAGCTGAAGCTGTGAGGGCGGAGGCTTCTGCTCCTGTCCTGGTGTCGCCCCAAGTGGTGGCTGAAGCTGCGGCAGCTCCAGCGCCAGCTGTCGTGGTCATGGACCTCGACTCATCCCCCGAGACTCCCGTGGTAGCGCCGGACCACGGGAGAGAAGATGCGCCAGTGGTACCTGCCCCAGAGGTTGAAGCTCCGGGTCTTGATGCTGAGATGTTGGAAGCTTCGGCCACTGAGCCGGAGGAGGCAGTGATTCCGGCCCCAGAGTTGGAAATTGTCAAAGCCCCGCCGGTTGAGCCGGAGGTTATTGAAGTCCCGGCGAGCGAGCCGGAAGTTGAGGAAGTCCCGGCGGTTGAGCCGGCTACCTCTGAAGCTCCAGCCTCAGAGCCGGTTGCCACTGAAGCTCCGACTGCAGAGCCGGTTGCAGTTGAAGACCTTCCGGCGCCTGAGCCGGTTGAGGTTGAAGCTCCGGCCTCAGGGCCGATTGTTGTTGACCTTTCGGCGCCCGAGCCGATCGTTGCGGAGGCATCAGCACTCGAACCCATGATGGTCGAGGCGCCAACACCTGAGCCACCAGTGGAGGAGGATCCCAGGCCCGAGCCAGAAGTAGCCCCTGCTCCGAAAGTGATGACGGCGGAGGTGCCTGCTGCTGAGCCAGGGTGCCCTGATGAAGTCGCTGGGCCCCTGCCTGAGGGGGCAAATGAAGACCTGGCGGCAGGGTCTTCGGAACCACTTCCGGAGGTCGGAACTTCTTCTGCGGGACCCTCCTCGGTGGCGGCTGAGGCTATCCCAGAGGACGGCCCTAGTGCTGTGGAGGCTCAGGGGACCACTCTTGTGGAGTGGGACCCAATTTTTGTAAGCGAGAACCCGCTGGAACCAGCAGAGGAGACCCCAGCAGGTTCGGACCCTATTCCCCTGTCGTTGTCAATTGACAACGCTTTCTCTAGTCTGCGTCAAGTCCAGCTAGCGTTCTACCACGACAGCAAGGCTCTTGAAGAGGAGCGCCAAACCCTTAGGCGGTGGCGTAATCGGCTCTACTTCGAGACCAAGCTGGCGCAGTCGAGGCTGGCGGACAACAAGGAGTGGATCAAACAGGAGAAGGTCCGCCTGAAATACTGGGGCAAATTATTGGATGATAGGGAGAGCTTGACTCGTGCCCTCGACACTCAATCCCGGGCCATTTATGAGCAGGCCAAGGCAACTAATAGTGCGGCTGATGATCGCCAAGAAAGGCTTGAAGCCATTAACACTAGCCTCATCAAGCGCCGGGAGGCACTTGAGGAGAGGGAGAAGAAGCTCGAAGATGAAGAGCAAAAACTCCTAGAGTTGCGGAATGATGTCTTGAAGAGGGAGGAGGAGCTCGCCGAAAACATGGCTCTGGCTTACAAGGGCCTCGAGGAACGCACCAAGAAATTGGAGGAGGGTCGCTTTGAGGAGGAGGAGAAGGACTGGGTGCAAGGGCAGGAACTCTACAAGCAAGAGTGTGCCATCGCTACCAGGGAGAAGAATGTTAAGGTCCAGGAGAAGGACCTGGTCAACCGCCGGAACAAGATCCACCTCCGAGAGGAGGAGCTCAGAAAACTCAGAAGCAGGTTGCTGAAAAGATTCAGCAAAATGCCAAAGAGGTTGAGCGCCTTGCTCGTGAGAATTCTGAACTGGCGGCAGCCAAAAGATCCTTGGAAGAACTGAAGGGCTTGAGGACTGCAGACTCCCTACAGGTTTGGGAGTTCCTGAGCAAAGCCAACGACGCGCTGACATCAATGGGCTTCAGTCCCGTGCGTCCGGATGATCCGGAGCCGGAGCCGGACCTGGCGTTGCAAGCTTTGAGCTCGGCGGGTGACAAACTCTCCAAGGTGGGTGACGCCATCGCGGACCAGTTGGAGGCTGAGGGGCAGTCCCTGGCAAAGAACGTCGCAGAGTATGTGCTGACGTGCTACACTAGCCGGGATCCCCAATTTCCTCTGGACCCGGTGCTTGAAGGTCCCGTCGAAGAAGAAGGTGAAGCCACCCGAGCCAACATGTCGGAGGTTGCTCAGAAGGTCGCCCAGCTCTTCTATAGGGTCTAGGACCATCTCTGTAGCTCCCAATTGTATTCTCTCTTCTTCCCCAATTTTTAATCCCTTGTCTCCAGATGAATGAAATCCACAATTTGTTAATGAATTTCATTTTTTGTCTTCAACACTTCTGTCTTCACTTGGCCCCCTGGTAGATGTACACAATTTAATTGTGAACATGTACCAAGAGGATATTGTATTTTGTTGAAGACTCGTTTGCTTCGAACTTGTAGAGTGTAGGTCTAAAGTCTTCGATAGTGAAGGCCCCCTGAGGTTGTCAGAGCTCAGAAGCTCCGGCATTGACTACCGTCGGAGCTTAGTAGTTCTGGCAATAGTCCCTATCCACGCGTAGAGCATCGATAGTTAGCCCTCCGGGGTGTCGGAGCTTAGTAGCTCCGGCAGTGACCTTTGCCAACGCGTAGCTTGTCGGCAGCAGACTCCGCTTGTGGGGTCTTCTCGCCATCTTTTATTCTGCATCGACGGCTGGCCCCCATAGCTTTGCCGGAGCTTGGTTGCTCCGGTAATGCTCGTTTTCAATGTTTAACATCGATCACAAGCCACCTAGGGGGAGTTGAAGCTTTATTAGCTCCGGCTTTTCTCCATCAACGTGGATTCTTTATTTTTCCTGCACACTGAAGCCAAGAAAAATAGTAAAATTCGCTCATTGCCTATAACTTCGTCGCGGCTTACGATTCCCAAGAAAGTTTTAGGTCAAACACAATTCTGAATACAACCGAATGTGTTGCCTTCTTTCTTCCAGATCCAATTGTACTTGGACCCACCTTACTTCGGCCTGTCGGGGTGTAGGTAGAGTGGCGTACTTAGGGTGCTTGACCAGGCTAAGTCGATAGCACACTCCGGCCCTAGATTGGCTTGGCGGCATTCAGACGAGTGGGCCATGAACAAAATTTGAATCCAAAAGAATTGACAATACAGCTCGAATTGCACATGAACTGGTTGAACTAAAATTTCTTAAGAATTGCACAACTTTGTTATAGACAAGAAAGAGAAAAATAGAAAATGTTGAGCCTGTAAAAAATAAATGCACGTGGAGTCTGTTTCACATGAAGATGTCTTTCATTATAGGTCTGGGGTACAGGGGAAACAAGTACACTCTTAGGGTACAGAACCAGGCTAAGCGTGTTTCATTTCTCGTTTGACCCAGGGTAGCTAGCCACACTTTTAGTTCTGAGACTGTGACAAGTGTTGCATGAACTTTGCGGACCTTCCGGGAAAGGTCCGACTGTTCTCCCGGAGGAACTACCTGACTCTGTACAATGACTCTATAACATACACCTCAAGTTAGTATAGACTCACCTCCGTGATATTAAGTGTAGAACTTACGGAGGTGCTCAATATTCCAAGGATTTGGGAGAGGTGTCCCATCCTCGGTAGCAAAGCGAACACTTCCGGGACGGGATACTTTAATCACTAGGAAGGGTCCCTCCCAACTGGGGGAGAGTTTGTTTAACCCTTCTCTGGATTGTATTCTCCGTAGCACCAGATCACCTTCCTTGAGCTGTCGGTTGTGTACATGCAGCTGATGATAGCGCCGAAGGGCTTGGCGGTATCGGGCATTCCGAACAGCTGCTTGGCACCTTCCCTCCTCAAGAAGGTCTAGGTCTTCACGCCGGAGCTGGTCCTGCGTGGCTTCGTCGAAGGTCCGGACCCGGAGTGACCCCAAGGTGATTTCCGGAGGAATGATTGCTTCAGCTCCGTACACCAGGAAGAAGGGTGTCTCTCCAGTTGACCGGTTTGGAGTTGTCCTGTTGGCCCGTAGAGTGGGCGGAAGCTCTTCAATCCAGTTGGCTACATGTTTTTTCAAGCGCTCATAGGTGCGCGTTTTGAGTCCTTTCAGGACTTCAGCATTTGCTCTCTCAGCCTGTCCATTGCTTGCCGGGTGAGCTATGGAGGCGTAGTAAACTTGAATGCCGAGGTCTTCGCAATATCCTTGAAATGCAGAGCTTGTGAATTGGGTCCCGTTATCAGTAATGATTTTGTTTGGGACTCCAAGTCTGCATACAATGGACTGCAGAAAGTTGATAGCAGATTGCTTGTTTATTGTCACAACTGGAGTTGCTTCCGGCCACTTGGTGAACTTGTCAATGGCGACATACAGGAACTTGTAACCTCCGACAGCTTTTGGGAAAGGTCCCAAGATGTCCATCACCCACACAGCGAAGGGCCATGTAGGAGGTATCATTTGTAGAGGTTGAGCTGGTGTGTGAATTTGCTTTGCATGAAATTGGCATGCTTCGCATTTCTTCACCAGCTCAGTTGCATCCTGGAGTGCTGTAGGCCAGTAGAAACCATGCCGGAAGGCTTTACCGACCAACGTGCAGGAAGACGCGTGGTTCCCACACTCGCCTCCATGGATTTCTGCGAGGAGCTCGCAGCCTTCTTCCCTTGTGATGCACCGCATTAGGACGCCGTTGGCACCGCGCCGATAGAGATCCCCTTCTACCAACGTGTATCTTTTAGCCAATCTGACTATCCGGTCAGCGGATACATCATCGTCAAGAATGATGTTGTCTTTCAAGTAGCTCCAGATCTCCGAGATCCATGCATCGGAGCTAACTTGAGCATTTGAGTCTTGCGTGCTGGGTTGCTCGGAGCTTCCGGCAGCACCTACGACCCTTGATGGTTGCCATGGTAACAGGGCCATCGGGACCGTCAGCTTCGGGATGCTGATCTCGCCCCCTTCGCTCAGTTCGGCAGGCTGAGCTGTGGGTTTTGACAACCTCCGAACAAAAGTTCCGTCAGGAGCTGGAGCTCCAGTTGACGCTTTTGTCGAGAGTTCGTCGGCTTCAGCGTTGTGGACACGCTGGACGTGGTGGAGGTCTAGGACTTCGAAGTCCTTCTGAAGCCTCTGGACTTCAAGGAGGTAAGCAGCTAGCTGGAGATTGTTGCAGGAGCATTCACCCTTCACTTGTTTAATGATGAGTTGTGAATCTCCCTTGACCAGCTGCTGCTTGACACCGTATGACAGTGCCACCTTTAGTCCGTAGATGAGTGCCTCGTACTCCGCCATGTTGTTGGTCGCCTTGAAGTCAAGGTGTACCATGTATTTTACCTTCTCCCTGGTTGGTGCGAGGAGAAGGATTCCAGCTCCGGCCCCCTGCTTTTGCATGGAGCCGTCGAAGTAGAGGGTCCAGTGAGACTCGGTGAAGACTGGAGCCTTGTGTTCTGGCTTCTGCTCACTGGGGCCCCCAGAGTTTGATGGAGAGGGAGTCCATTCCGCCACAAAATCTGCCAATGCTTGACTTTTGATTGCTTGCCTTGGAATGAATTCGAGATTGAATTCGGCCAATTCCGCTGCCCATTTTGCAATATTCCCAGTTGAATTGGGATTATGCAAGATTGCTCGAAGTGGCTAAGAAGTCACCACTGAAATCTTGTGAGCTTGGAAGTAATGGCAAAGCTTCCTAGAGGCGATAAGAATTGCATAGAGCAGCTTATGCACCTCTAGGTATCGAGTCTTGGTGTCATGAAGTACTTCACTGATGAAGTACACTGGGCGCTGGATGGTCCGGACCCTCCTGGAGGGGCCCAGAGCTTCCTCTTCATTGACCCGGATCCTCACGGAGGGATCTGGACCTTCTTCGGATTTGATGCCCTCAGATCAGATCAGACTAAATCAGATCAGATGTTCTCAGATCAGCGCTCCCCCCTAATGTATCATCGGCCTGTCCTTTTATAGTACAAGGACAGGCCGTTACAAGTTGGCCTGGCCTGACATGTGGCCCCGGCGGCTACTAATATTGATACACATTTGATGCGCTTAATTACCCTTAATGACCGAGTTACGGGCTTTGACAGCGCCATTACTAGTAATAAGGGTCGTTCGATCGTGTGTCATTAACATAGTATTAATGACACTTAATTGGGTCTTGAAGTCCTTGATCCCCCTTTGAAGATCCGGAGCCGTTGTGGATTCTACCGGAGGTTTGAGGCTGAAGATCCGACGGTTGGACACGTGGCAGCTCTAGAGCATACTGTGGGGAACCGATAGATCCGGTGCCACCAGACACATGTCAGTTCCGGAGCTTCCCTCGGTCTGGGGTTAGGTCCGAGGGTGCCGTTATGGTACATAGCCCGGAGCTTCCCCCTTGTGGGTGGTAGCTCCGGTTTGATGGTACACGTGGCGACCCTGGGACTAACCATGTTGGGAAAGTGGGTCCGGTTATGTCTGACATGTGGGCCTCCGAAGGTCTTCAAATCAAATAGATGACATTTCTTTGAGATCTTTGCTATCTCAAGGGGTATATGGTACTCAGGGTACCTACAGTGTCCTTTGAAATAAATTAGACGCGTCCCCTGACCACTGCTACAATGCTTTACCGATTTTGACCGCGCCATCATATTTTCCGCACAACCTTCCAAGATCCTCTCTTCTCTCTCTCTCCGCGAAACCGCGCCGCGGCTACTCTTCGAGTATGCAGCAAATGCCTTCGAGCTCGAGCAACCCGCCGCCATCGAGCGCGCCGAGAGAGCCAGTCGACGGTAAGCCGCCGCGGCTGGACCCCGCCCTCGCCGCCGCGCACAAAGGATACCCTCCTCTCAACATGACCCGAGATGTATTAAATGGTACATCTCACTCCATGGAACGCCTTGGGCTTGGTACCCTTCCACAAAGTACTGGAATGGACAGCACGGGCCACTACGTCTTTGGCCTCTCGCACGTGATCTCTCGTCTAGACTCCCTCTAGGATACGTTGGTGGCCGAGCTCGGCGTCGCGGGTCATCGCAACCTCATCGTGGCGGCGGCTGCGAGACTTGGTCACCTTCCGCCGCCGGATTCCGAAGCGCCAGAGGAGGGTCAGGAGCCTGAGGACCCACCCGAGGACTTCCATCTTCATTGGCGAGTTCCTAATTCTGCTGATCTCTCCAGCATGCATTCACACTAGATACTCTCTGGTGGCTAGATCAAGGGTATCTCGTGGCCCACCCGACATACCCAGTGGGTGCGCCCCTGAGAAATGTTGTTGTTGTTGTTGTACGTGGTGTTTGGTTGAGACAATGCAACTTGTGTTCATAACGATAACAATTAGATAATTAGAATTCAAAAATCGTCATTACTTTCTTTACTCGGGGCTCGGGCCCGTCAAATTCAGAAACTCCTCCGCTCATATCGTAACTGCATTAGTTATATATCCATGCCCGTTTCCAATTAAAATCCAAACTAAAAGTGTAGACAAAGGTTTGCACAAGAGAGAAGTTGCGCTGCGCCGCGCCGCAGCAGACGACAACCGTAGGGAAGACAAGGAGAGAGGACCCAATGGCTGGGACTTAGGTGTACAACGTGACGTTCAAGGAAGACGTGATCACCACCATCATGACGTACTCCAGCGAGGCCATGGAGGACTAGCTCGACGAGGTCCTCTCTGTCCATCATCGGCGCCTTGACAAGCTAATCGTCGGGCTCGACGTCGAGTGGCGCCCCAGCTACTCCGCCGACTAGAACCCCATAGCCGTCTGCAGCTCTGCGTCGGCCGCCACTGCCTCATCTTCCAGGTCATCCACGATGACTACTTCCCCGACGAGCTACAAGATTTCCTCGGTGATTCCGACTACCGCTTCGTTGGCGTGGGCGTGGAGGGTGACGCCAATAGACTTTGGAAGGACTGGCAGCTGAAGGTGTCCAAAACGGTGGACCTGGCCGAGCTCTCGGCGTAGGAGATGGATCGCCTGAGCCTCCGCCGTGCGGGGCTGAAGGACATCGCGAGCACCGTGATGGGCGCCGACACGGAGAAGCCTTACCGGGTGAGGACGAGCAACTGGTATGCGTACAATCTCTCCGGCGAGCAGATCAACTATGCATGCATCGATGCCTTTGTCTCCTTTGAGGTCGACCACAAGCTGCTCTGTGGCGACTACTGATCTAAACACCGGGTTTGCGGATCGGCTGTCGTCGATCATCCGAGCATGAAATTTGCAGGTGCAGCGCTCAAGTTCTAGCTTTTCTGCTTGTGCGCCCAATCTCTCATAAAATTATTTTTTCTTGAGGAAACACTATATCTTGGATTCATATCAGATGTGTGCCCCACCATTGTCGGGTCCACATGTCAGCTGCAATAATAACTGCAGGACAGAGGATTTCATCGCCACTGTCTTGGCATTCAAGTTAATGTTTTAGTAGTTTCTGTGATGATTGTTCAAAAAAAGAATAGATTTTTGTGATGGAAGAATTAGCTGGAGTCTATTTGTCATGTTTCTGAAATTTGAGAAAATTTTAGGCAACAAATCATTAGATGGTAATAATTAATGTCATTAGTCACTTATTTCGCAATTAATCATTAACCATTAATTTTATAGGTTAAATAATTCCTAATTAATATAGTCCTTACAATTACGTAATTACAACTACTAGCTCCCTCCATCCCAAATTACTTGTCACTCTTTTTAGTTCAAAAATGAACTAATTAATTAAAGATAGGCAAGTAATTTGGGAGATGGAGGGAGTACATATTAATAATTTCGAATAGTAAGAAACTTACTTCACCCTTCTTACGGCCGGTCGGCTAGCGGCGGTGTCGCCTCTGCGAGCTTCTAGCGTTGCCGCCCCGAGCTCCACGCCACCGCACGTCGTGCCCTGCCCGCGTCCGCCTCACTGTCGCCTCGGCGTGCCACCGTCTCGGCGCACTGCCTTCGGCCTTCGTGCTGCCACCATTGGTTAGATCAGCAGTGCGGGCCGAGGCAAGGGCTTTTAAAAACTTGCATGTTATTTCACATGCATGTTAGTTGTCCATGCATGCTACACTCCAAACATGATCAATGAGCCTCAAACATTATGATCTATCAACAAAAAGAGAAAATACGTAACGTCATCAAACATGATCGAGGTCTTTCACATGGATGTTAGACGTCATATGCATGCTACGCCCCAAACATGTATTCTAAGAATGGAAACCATGTATATATATTTCTATATTTATCATATTCTCTACCATGCATGTGTATGCTCTCAACCTATATGGCAGTTTATCTACCATACTAATGAAGAATATTATCCTGTCGTCAATATAGATAACAAATTTGACACAAGGATGTTCCCTCGATGGTACGAGGATAGAATGTGGACTACCATCGTCTAATAAGCACACAGCTCTCACTACGTACGTGGTTTATCAAATTAATCGATTGCATGCTGCCATTATGTATCGTTGTACTCGTCTTTTGAAGAAATGACATGCGTAGGCGCTAACCGCTACGTGTTCTGATTTTAGGAATAAATGAACACACTTGTGAAAACACGTACGCCACATCCGATCCTCAACGTCATAAAATTAACGAGTTCCTCAACAAGGGGGCACAAAAATCCTCAACACATGATCAAACATGCTTGATCGTGAGTCTCTTTCACATGCATTATATTCATGTCCACCATCATATATGATCACGACACTTATCGTCGGTTCAATATGGACTCTCGGTCGGCAACAGTCGGATCCTTCAAAAAAAAGATATGGACTCTCAGTCGATTGCCACGCGCGTTCACACGTCAATCTTCTGCACCTCATTGAAACATTCGCACAAAATGTTATGAACTCCGCGGGACGGACGTACAAAGAATGTCAGGTGGGCCATTGCATACAGTGGGCCCTTTGTGTGTCAAATTAAAAAACGGCCGATGGGATGTGTCGAGTCGTTTCAACAAGAGGCAAACCACAGTTTGGAGTAACTCCGTCGATTCAAAATAACAGTTCTCGAGGCGTCCGATCATCTCCACTCGCGCGCTTAACGACGACCCGCTATAAAGGCAAACCTTCCTCTTCTTCTCCACTGCACCTCTCAATCGATTTTAGCCTCCAAACTTCTCTTGCTTCTCCGTCGCACCACTATTGTCCACCTCTCTCTCTTTGTTCGCACCTCCGTCGCCGCACAAATGGATAGCCCCGCACCGAAGTACTCCAGGTCATCGACGTCCTCCAGACCTCCTTCTCTGTTTTCGTCGCCGCCAATGCCGGTGGAACTGGAAGCGGTGCCCACACCTCCTCCACCCTCGTCTCCGCCCACGGTGCCTGCACCTCTTCCATCTAACTATGATGATACTGTCCGCCTCATTGAGAAACGCAGCGACAAACTCGACAACAAGCTTAAGGAGGTCACTGACAACCTGTTCGCCGTCGACGTGCAAGCAAAAGCGCTCAACAAAATGGTGCAGGATGTATTTGACAATAGATCTCACTCTTGTCACCGTCTGGGACATGGGATCCTTCCCCACCACACCAGCATGTACTCCGCCAGCTACTACATCTTTGGGTTAGCCTTTGTGGCCGCTCGTCTCGACTGCCTCTACGAGACGATCAGTGAGGAGGCTGGGTGGAGTTTTGTGAGCAACTGATGAACGACGTCGGTCAGAAGTTCGATCTGGTGTTGGAGGATGCGTCGCCGGTGGTTGCAGCGGAGGCGGAGGCGCCGCCGGCGGATGCAGAGGCGGCGGCGGCGGAGGTGGACAAGTCCTCCGAGTAGAGTAGGATTAGTACTAGCTTTTTATTTTATTTTCTATGTGTTTTTTTCTTATTTGTAATATATGTGTTGTTTCTATGTTAATGACAAATGTCTTTTATGTTCATGAACAGTGTGTCCTACAGTACATGCATTAACGAAAAACTCCTCCTTCTATCGAAAAACATCGCATATGTCAAATTAACACATTAGTAATATTATATCCAATAAATACTAAACACATTAGGATTTACGTAGTAGTATTATATTTCAAAAGATTATGGAAATAAAAAGCTAGACCGTGTAACTGTACATCGCACACGGATGATGCAAATACTAATTAATTTTTTTCTGTTCTCTTTACTAGCTGTATCGTGCCCCCCCCCCCACCGACCTCGCCCTAGGCGGTAGCCCCTCCCGCCTAGGCCCAGAGCCGGGCCTGCCATTAAGACCATCCGCAGTGGTTCTCGGTAAAGCTTACTGGACTGTAAATATAGAGTAGAGTACTGGAAGTATAGAGGTGTCCGAGTGAAATGTTGGATGTGTAGAGGATATACTGGAAGTATAGAGGGACAGAGACATAGATTAAGTTTTAGAGGAAACTGCTGGGGCCTGCAGATCATATGGTCTTATCTCTTAACCCTTTGGTGCGGGAATCGAATTCTCTGCGGCAGGGCCGCACAGCCGTCTCTGTGCGACTCTGCCCAGATGGTTGCCATGTACGTTCACGCTCCAAATCTTACAGCCATACAACCAAGGGCGCACTGCACGGTTCTCGCGACTGTGCCACCCTGCCCTGATGATTGCCACGTACGCCAACGCACCAAATCTTGCAGCGCGCACGGGCACACGAACTCCATGTACAAAATTTGCTCAGCGATCGCTCGGCATGCACGATCCAACATCATGCGCACGAGCACGACACGGCCAAAAAGATTTGTGTTTGGTTGCTTGTCTTGGATTGAATTGACTTGGATTAATTGGATGGTCCAGTCATGTGTTTTTTTTTTTTTGCGGTCAGACGGACAGGGTCATCCAGGTTCGAGGAATATAAAATATTCCTCGCAGATGCTGGATGAGATGGTCCAGGATATTTGGTTGGATGTGAGTCCATCCACCTTATCTAATTATGCTTCTCAGTAATGTAATTAGTGATAATTAACTTGTTTATTGTTGATTAATAATTACAATAATGATATTAACATTAATATTTGCTAGTAATATGATAATTAGTATATAAATAATTAATATTATGAAATTATCAACTTAGATGGTTGAATAATCGACCCAAGTTTCATCCAACCTACCTAACAAAAAATTGGATCGTCCGGTCCATCCAACCAAACGTTAATTTGGATGATCCAGTACATAAAGAAATGGATGATCATATATCTCCAATCCAACTTTGACGTCAAATCAAACGCAATTGATGACTGAGAACTTTGTCACATGTCACTAGAGTGTACGCACATACACGGCCTCAACACTGGGTTTAGGGTGCATCGTGGACTAACCACATGACCCGGCTAAACACTCACATAATTAGCATACACCTGCAAGAGCAACTACCTGGTCGCATCCTTTGCATACGAATGGCAACGCCGACCAACTTATACTTTCAACTATGTACAAAGAATTTTCCTTGTCCATGAGCCAAACAAGCTCTTCTGATGCGGCAACTAATAATCAGCATGTGATCAACAAGCCTCAAACTATATATATATATATATATATATATATATATATATATATATATATATATATATATATATATATATATATATATATATATATATATATATGACGATCTTTTAGCAAAAAGAGAAAACACGTAATGTTGTCATCAAACATGATCGCGAGGTTTTCAAGTGCAAGCTGTTCCATGCTTGCTACGCCCCAAACATGATCAACGAGCCTCAAACATGACGATATTTCAACAAAAGGGAGAAAACACGCGTAATGTCATATCTTACATGATCATCGACGTCTCTCTCACATGCATGTTATAGTTGATATATATATATATATATATATATATATATATATATATATATATATATATATATATATATATATATATATATATATATATATATATATATATATATATATATATATATATATGCTACGCCCCGAACAAATGTTATAGTTGTCCATGCATGTTATAGAACGGAGCATGTGAAGCTACCAATTCAGTTCTTCACTAGGTTTGGTGCTGCGGTTGGTATTAATCAGCGGCACTTTGTCGATGATGTGGTTATGTTTACAAAAAAACATGCATCCCTCAACGGTGCAAGGAAGTGGGCAGAGGTTGGCCATAGTAACAAGAGAGATATAGTATGAGACATTCTGGTTAGTGTTGTCTCACCCCCACACAAGTATTTTTTCTTGCAATATCCATCTTGTACATTTATAGCAACTTGTTATACAATGTACAGGATTCCTGGGACATAGAGGACACACCTGAGAGCGCAAGAAAAATTTTGAAAATTGCCGGTGGGCGCTACAAGGGGTGGCGATCAAATTTGCATGCCACCTATAAAAGTTATTCTACCGATGAAGAACGTATATGAAACAAGTCTTTTGACGTAATGGCGCCCGAGTGGTTGCACCTAATAAAATATTTTGGGTCTGAGCGATTCAAGGTCAGCTAACTTTTTAATAGCTTCGCATCATACAAAAACTATTTGATTTACATTCATTCATGGAATTAATTCTTAAAATTATTGCAGTCAATAAGCTGGACCAATTCTCAAAATTGAAGAAGACAAAAGGTGAGTCACTTGCTTGGCTCCAAATCCTATGCCCAACTTAGATATGAGAAGGTATGAAAAATAAATCACGCTTTTACTTTGCGCTGCAATCAATATGTATACCTATATGTTGAATTTTACTTGTATTTTATGTAGCGAGACCCAGAGACCAGAGAAGAACCCGATGACATACAAGTGTGGGAGGCAAGCCATTTGAAGAACGGTGACTGGGCTAAACAAGCAGGCAGAAGTTGTACATGTGAGTATCACTTTAAACAATCCCCAATTAAATAAATATTTTTAATGTACCTGTGACTTTTCTTTTCTTTTCATATATAGAGCTAGACACGTGCCCAAGTGGATGACATGGAAGCTGAGCAGGGAGGCCCAATTCCAAATGAGGAGAGAAACCACATCTTCCAGTGTTGTTATAGATCCTCAATCGGTTGTGCGGGATCACAAGTTCGGGGGCGTGGTTATATGGCTAACCCCACTGGTCCTGAACGTGAGCGTATGCGTATCCAGATAGCTGAACACCTCAACGACCAAGTTCGAAACTTAGAAGATAGAAATGTAGGCCTCAATCAACAAGTGCAGGAGTTGGAAGGAAGAAACGATAGGTTAACCACCCAGATGGACTGCATACACCAGAAGAATGAAGAGTTAAACGTTCAAGTCCAGAACTTACAAGGTCAGATAGCAGCTAATTGTGAATAGAGAGATAAGAAAATGGAGGACATGCGCATCTCAATGGCTAAAATGCGCAAAAGGATGGAGACCACTACTCCACAAAAGGTCCACCAAAGGAACCGCATAAAGCCACCTGCTCCAACAATTAGCCCGGTCAGCTTAGGCAAAATTTTAACATCCAAACATGTCGCGACCGTAATACTTGAGTGTTGTTATGTGTGTTGCAATATCAATTGATGGATGTTTAAATAAACTCGTGATTCTGTTGCCACTAATTTTCAAACCTGGAGCATTAGGATTCTACTGCCGCTAATTATAAACATGGCATTACGAATTTCTTGTCACGAATGATAAATTGTTGCAATAGGAAGCTATTGCCACGAATTACAAAATGTTGCAGTATAAACATTTGGCCACGACTCAAAAAACGTTGCACTAGACTGCTATTGTCACCACATAGAAAACGTTGCATTACAACACTAATGCCACAGATGAGAAAATGTTGCATTACACCTCTATCACCACAAATCTTTAAATGTTGCATTACAACTGTACTGCCACAGATCAGGAAACGTTGCATTAGAAACCTTTTGTGACAGATTAGGAAACGTTGCATTATGAACCTATTGCCACTATCGGTGGTTTTGATCCGGCAAATCTCCCGACACTACTAAAGTGTTAGAGGAGTTTGAGGTTCGATGTGGGCGCGCGGAGATTCAAGAAGGTGAACTGTAAGTGACACAGTAGACACGGAGATTTACGTGGTTCGGGCCGCCTGAGCGTAATACCCTACTCCACGGGATGTGTTGGTGTTGTATTGGTTGTCTGAGCTCAAAGTGAGTTCAGGGTGTCGAGTGAGCATGTCAAGCGTGTATATCTTGTCTATGTAACGTCGGCCTGTCCTTTTATAGTACAAGGGCAGGCCGTTACAAGTTAGCCTGGCCCGACATGTGGCCCAGGCGGTTACTGATATTGTACACATTCAACATGTTTAATTGCCCTTAATGACCGAGTTATGGGCTTTGATAGCACCATTACTGGTAATTAAGATCGTCCGATCGTGTGTCATTAATATGGTATTAATGACACTTAATCGGGTCTTGAAGTCCTTGATTCCCCTTCGAAGATCCGGAGCCGTTGTGGAGTCTTCCGGAGGTTAGAGGCTGGAGATCCGATGGTTGGACACGTGGCAGCTCTGGAGCATACTGTGAGAAACAGATAGCTCCGGAGCTACCTGACACGTGTCAGTTCCGGAGCTTCCCTCGGTCCGGGGTTAGGTTCGGGGGTGCCATTTCGGTACATAGCCCGGAGCTTCCCCCTTGTGGGCGGTAGCTCCGGCTTGATAGTACACGTGGTGACCCTGGGATTAACCATGTTGGAGAAGCGGGTCCAGTTATGTCTGACATGTGGGCCTCCGAAGGTCTTCGAATCAAGTAGATGACTTTCCCTAGAGATCTTTGTAATCTCAAGGGGTGTACGGTTCCCAGGGTACCGACAGTGGCCCCCTGGGCCCACCTCTGGGGAAGACCCCTTGGGTGAAGTCATTCCGCCGGAGGTGGGTCCATCCTCGTGACTTTTGAACTGAGTCTTCAAAGGTCTTCGGATGTGCCGTTGGCGATGGTTTGGAGTTAAATCTTCGCCGTGTGGCGTATCTCGTGTGCGGCAGATGAGATCTTTGGCGTGCAGATCTCACGCAATTGAAGGTCGCCGGTTCCCGATACGAAAATCGTATCGGTTCCGCGTGCCTTGTCAGGCTGCCGCCTTCGGGTTTCTCGCCTAATGATGACAACCGTTCGCCTGGGTAAGAACCTCAACTTGATCATCGGAGTGGTCCCGGGCCCTCTTGTCATCGGCAGGGTAGGATTTTTGAGTAGTGTTTTCGACTTCCTTGCGGTTTCCATCCAAGCGTTGCGAGGGCTTACATAAGAAGTAAGGTGCGCACCGTCTGGAGTTCTTTACGCCTCTCATCTGATCTTGCGCTCAAACTCCCAACTTGTGCTCGCTTTTCCTCTCTTGCCTTGCTGTGCTGCGATGGAGTTGGGTCTCCGCGAGAGCCGTTTGAAGACCGACGGTGACCTGAAGAAGGTCCGGACTCTCATGGGATGGTCCTCGGACTTCTTCAACCGCCTGGTCTGCGCCGGAGGAGAGCTCCCGTTCGAGAAGGAGCACGCCGGAGAAATGGTGTAATTCTCTTTGTACGCCATGGTGGGGTTGATCCCACCTTTTTCCTCCTTTTTCTTGATGCTGCTAGACTTTTATGGTCTGCAGCTATACCACCTTGGCCCCCACTCCATTCTTCTTGTGTCTATCTTCGTCCACTTCTGTGAGATGTGGGTGGGCATCCCCCCTGCATTGAACTCTTCCGGACCTTCTTCACCGTCCACACCACCGGTAGGAGTAATAAGTACCTTGGCTTCTACTACTTCGTGAAGCACAAGAAGTGCCCATTCAAGTACCTCCGGTCGTTTCCCTAAGGGAAGTGGGATGATTGGAAGAAGGACTGGACAGTCATCCAGGTGGAGGAGGACGAGAGGCTGGAGCTGCCCGAAGGCCTCCCCAACATTGACACAACAGTCTGGAGTGAAGCTCCGGTGCTGGCGGACGCCTTCAACCCTTCTCTGACCAGGATCCGCCAGTGCGTGGAGGGAGGATTAATACCTCAGGCGGTGTTTTGTAACTTCCTGGTCAACAGGTGGGCACCGCTGAAGAGGAGAGAAAAACTTGCTTGGGCCCTCAACAGCGTGATGGACGACAACCGGGTCGAGACCGGGCTGAAGTCCAACATGGTGGGGACAACCTTGGAGTTTCATCTCAAGAAGTTACAGCACGGCATCGACGTCGCGGGTGACGACTTGACTCCGCCATCAGCTTTTCTCCCTCTGAACGTGGAAGTAGAGTTCAGCAGGGAGCTCCGGTGGAAGATGCCTGTGCTTGACGACCTTGGTGTCGTCGAGAGAAGATCGATCTCCAGGGTGGCGATCCCTGGGGTTTCCGAAGGTGGCTCCGACCCTGCCCCGAAGCCAAGGGTCGAGGTAGTCGGTAAGGGCAAGGAGCTGGCGGATGAACCATTGAGCCAGAAGAGGAAGCTGCAGCATGCCGACGGAAGGTCCGTCAGGCCTGCCACCTCTGTATCAGCTTCTTCTCCCTGGAGGGGGAGGTCTTCTACAACGGCGGCGGCTGTACCCGCATCGACGTCCTCCCGAGGTGCTAGCTCCGGGCATGCGAATCCAGCACCAGGGCCGGTTGAGGCCTATAGGTCCGGAGGTTCTTCCCGATCGAGGGGGGCCTCGAGTAGGGAGACGCCCGTGGCTGCAACGAGTTCCGGGGGGCCTTCCGGAGCTTCCACGCCGGTGGCGGATATGGTCAGCCCAGAACGCCCGGGAAAGAGGTTCCGTGCGAGCTGGTGCGGATGCCTCCCAAGGTAATTTTTAATCTTTACCTAGGACAGTTGTTTTGTTGTAGTAATTGTTTTTTAAGTTTCTTCGTCCATCATCTGCAGTGTTCCCAAGAAGAGGAGTGAGGCTCCACCCTCAGCCACAGCAGCTGAAGCTGTGAGGGCGGAAGCTTCTGCTCCTGTTCCGGTGCCGCCCCAAGTGGTGGCTGAAGCTGCGATAGCTCCGGCGCCAGCTGTCGTGGTCATGGACCTCGACTCATCCCCAGAGACTCCCGTGGTAGCACCGGACCACGGGAGAGAAGATGCGCCAGCGGCACCTGCCCCGGAGGTTGAAGCTCCGGGTCCTTGTGCAGAGATGATGGAAGCTTCGGCCGTTGAGCCGGAGGAAGTAGTAATTCTGGCCCCAGAGCCGGAAATTGTCGAAGCTCCGGCGGTTGAGCCGGAGCTCATTGAAGTCCCGGCGTGCGCGCCGAATGTCGAGGAAGTCCTGACGATTGGGCCGGCTACCTCAGAAGCACCGGCCGCAGAGCCGGTCGTTGTTGGAGCTCCGGCCGCAGGGCCAGTTGATGATGAAGATCTTCCGGCTCCCGAGCCAGTTGTTGCAGAGGCGTCAGCGCTCGAGTCCCCAGTTGAGGAGGTGCTCAGGCCGGAGCCAGAAGCAGCTCCTGCTCTGGGAGTGACGACACCGGAGGCACCCGCGGCTGAGCCGGAGTGCTCAGAAGAGGTTGTTGGCCCCCTGCCTGAGGTGGCAAATGAAGACCTGGCGGCGGGGCCTCCGGGACCACTTCTGGAGGTCGGAACTTCATCAGCGGGACCCTCCTCGATGGCGACTGAGGCCATCCCGGAGGACGGCCCTAGTTCCATGGAGACCCAGGGGACCACTCTTGTGGAGTGGGACCCAATTTTTGTATCTGAAAACCCGCTGGAACCAGCGGAGGAGATCCTAGCAGGTCCAGAACCTATCCCGTTGTCATTGTCTATTGACAACGCCTGTTCCAGTCTGCATCAAGTTCAACTGGCCTTCTTCCACGACAGCAAGGCTCTTGAAGAGGAGCGCCAAACCCTTAGGCGGTGGCGTAATCGGCTCTACTTCGAGACCAAGCTGGCGCAGTCGAGGCTAGAAGATGACAAAGAGTGGATCAAGCGGGAGAAGGTCCACCTGGAATACTGGGGCAAACTATTGGATGATAGGGAGAGTATGACTCGCGCCCTCGACACTCAATCCCGGGCCATTTACGAGCAGACCAAAGCAGCTAACAGTGCGGCTGATGAACGCCAAGAGAGTCTTGAGGCCATTAACACTACACTCATTAAGCAGCGGGAGGCACTTGAAGAGATGGAGAAAAGGCTCGAAGATGAAGAGCAGAAACTCCTTGAGCTGCGGGACGACGTCTTGAGGAGGGAGGAGGAACTCACCGAAAAGGTGGCTCTGGCTGACAAGGGCCTCGAAGAGCGCGCCAAGAAATTGGAAGAGCGCTGCACTGAGGAGGAGGAGAAGGCCTGGGTGCGAGGGCAGGAACTCTACGAGCAAGAGTGTGCCCTCGCTGCCAGGGAGAAGAAAGTAAGGGGCAAAGAGAAGGACCTAGTTGACCGCCGGAACAAGATCCACCTCCAGGAGGAGGAGCTCGAAAAACTCGAGAAGCGAGTTGCTGAGAAGATTCAGCAAAACGCCAAAGAAGTTGAGCGCCTTGCCCGTGAAAATTCTAAACTGGTGGCGGCCAGAAGATCTTTGGAAGAATTGAAGGGCTTGAGGACTGCGGACTCCCTACAGATTTGGGAGTTTATGGGCAAGGCCAACGACGCCCTGACACCGATGGGCTTCAGTCCCGTGCGTCCGGATGATCCGGAGCCAGAACCGGACCTGGCGTTGCAGGCGTTGAGCTCGGCAGGTAGCAAACTTTCCAAAGTGGGCGACGTCATCGCGGACCAATTGGAGGTTGAGGGGCAATCCCTGGCGAAGAACGTCGCAGAGTATGTGCTGACGTGCTACACCAGCCGGAATCCCCAATTCCCTCTGGACCCGGTGCTTGAAGGTCCCGTTGAAGGAGAAGGTGAAGCTGCCCGAGCCAACGTGTCGGAGGTTGCCCAGAAGGTCGCCCAGTTCTTCCATAGGGTCTAGGACCATCTCCGTAACTGCCACTTGTATTCTCTCTTTTTCTTCCTCAATTTTGTAATCCCTTGTCTCCAGATGAATGAAATCCCCAAATTTTTGTGAATTTCACTTTTTGTTCCTCAATACTTTTGTCTTCACTTGGCCCCCTGGTAGATGTACACAATTTGATTGTGAACATGTACCAAGAGGATATTGTGTTTTGTTGAAGACTCATTTGCTTCGAACTTGTAGAGTGTAGGTCTGAAGTCTTCGATAGTGAAGGCCCCCTGAGGTTGTCGAAGCTTAGAAGCTCCGGCATTGTCTATTGTCAGAGCTTAGTAGCTCCAACAATAGTCCCTATCAACGCGTAGAGCATCGACAGTTAGTCCTCCGGGGTGTCGGAGCTAGTAGCTCCAGCAGTGACCTTTGCCAACACGTAGTTTGTCAGCAGCAGACTCCGTTTGTGGGGTCTTCTCACCATCTTTTATTTAGCGTCGACGGCTGACCCCCCTAGCTCTACCGGAGCTTGGTTGCTCCGGTGATGCTCGTTTTCAATGCTTAACATCGATTACAAGCTACCTAGGGGAGTCAGAGCTTTGTTAGCTCCGGCTTTTCTCCATCAACATAGATTTTTTATTTTTCCTGCACACTGAAGCCAAGAAAAATAGTAAAATTCGTTTCTTGCCTATAACTTCATCGCGGCTTACGATTCTCAAGAAAATTTTAGGTCAAACGTGATTCTAAATACAACCGAATGCGTTGTCTTTTCTTCCGGATCCAATTGTACTTGGACCCGCCTTACTTCGGCCTGCCGGGGTGTAGGTAGAGTGGCGTACTTAGGGTGCTTGACCAGGCTAAGTCGATAGCACATTCCGGCCCTAGGTTGGGTTGGCGGCATTCAGGCGAGTGGGCCATGAACAATATTTGAATTCAAAAGAATCGACAATACAACTCGAATCGTATATGAACCGGTCAAACTAAAATTTCTAAAGAATTGCACGTCTTTGTTATAGTCAAGAAAGAGAAAAATGAAAAATGTTGAGCCTGTACAAAATAAATGCACGTGGAGTCTGTTTCTCATGAAGATGACTTTTATTATAGGTCCGGGGTACAGGGGAAACAAGTACACTCTTAGGGTACGGAACCAGGCTAAGCGTGTTTCATTTCTCGTTTGACCCAGGGTAGCTAGCCACACTTTTAGTCCTGAGACTGTGACAAGTGTTGCATGAACTTTGCGGACCTTCCGGGAAAGGTCCGACTGTTCTCCCGGAGGAACTACCCGACTCTGTACAATGACTCTATAACATACACCTCAAGTTACTACAGACTTACCTCTGTGATATTAAGTATAGAACTTACGGAGGTGCTCAATGTTCCAAGGATTTGGGAGAGGTGTCCCGTCCTCGGTAGCCAAGCGAACGCTTCCGGGACAGGATACTTTAATCACTCGGAAGGGTCCCTCCCAACTGGGGGAGAGTTTGTTTAACCCTTCTCTGGATTGTATTCTCCGTAGCACCAGATCACCTTCCTCGAGCTGTCGGTTGTGTACATGCCGCTGATGATAGCGCCGAAGGGCTTGGCGGTATCAGGCATTCCGAACAGCTGCTTGGCACCTTCCCTCCTCAAGGAGGTCTAGGTCTTCACGCCGGAGTTGTTCCTGCGTGGCTTCGTTGAAGGTCCGGACCCGGAGTGACTCCAAGGTGTTTTCCGGAGGAAGGATTGCTTCAGCTCCATACACCAGGAAGAAGGGTGTCTCTCCAGTTGACCGGTTTGGAGTTGTCCTGTTGGCCCATAAAGTGGGCGGAAGCTCTTCAATCCAGTTGGCTCCATGTTTTTTCAAGCACTCATAGGTGCACGTTTTGAGTTGGCTCAACGTTTTCTCTCACGGCTTGGCCATTGCTTGCTGGGTGAGCTACAGAGGCGTAGCAAACTTGAATGCCGAGGTCTTCACAATATCCTTGAAATGCAGAGCTTGTGAATTGGGTCCCATTATCAGTGATGATTTTGTTTGGGACTCCAAATCTGCATACAATGGACTGCAAAAAGTTGATAGCGGATTGCTTGTTGATTGTCACAACTGGAGTTGCTTCCGGCCACTTGGTGAACTTGTCAATGGCAACGTACAGGAACTTGTAACTTCCGACGGCCCTTGGGAAAGGTCCCAAGATGTCCATCCCCCACACAGCGAAGGGCCATGTAGGAGGTATCATTTGTAGGGGCTGAGCCGGTGTGTGAATTTGCTTTTGCATGAAATTGACATGCTTCGCATTTCTTCACCAGCTCAGTTGCATCCTGGAGTGCTGTAGGCCAGTAGAAGCCATGCCGAAAGGCTTTACCAACCAGCGTGCGGGAAGACGTGTGGTTCCCACACTCGCCTCCATGAATTTTCGCGAGGAGCTCGCAGTCTTCTTCCCTTGTGATGCACCGCATTAGGATGCCGTTGGCACCACGCCGGTAAAGATCCTCTTCTACCAACGTGTATCTTTTAGCCAATCTGACTACCCGGTCAGCGGATACATCATCGTCAGGAAGGATGTTGTCTTTCAAGTAGTTTCGGATCTCCGAGATCCATGCATCAGAACTAACTTGAGCATTTGAGTCTTGCGTGCTGGATTGCTCGGAGCTTCCGGCAGCACCTACGACCCTTGATGGCTGCCATGGTAACAGGGCCATCGGGACCGTCAGCTTCGGGATGCTGATCTTGCCCCCTTTGCTCAGTTCGGCAGGCTGAGCTGTGGGTTTTGACAACCTCCGGACAAAAGCTCCGTCAGGAGCCGGAGCTCCGGTTGACGTTTTCGTCGAGAGTTCGTCGGCTTCAGCGTTGTGGGCACGCTAGACATGGTGGAGATCTAGGACTTCGAAGTCCTTCTGAAGCCTCTGGACTTCAAGGAGGTTGAATTTGGCCAATTCCGCTGCCAACTTCGCAATATTTCCAGTTGAGTTGGGATTATGCAAGATTGCTCGAAGTGGGTAAGAGGTCACCACTGAAATTTTGTGAGCTTGGAAGTAATGGCGAAGCTTCCTGGAGGCAATAAGAACTGCATAGAGCAGTTTATGCACCTTTAGGTATCGAGTTTTGGCATCATGTAGTACTTCGCTGATGAAGTACACTGGGCGCTGAATGGTCCGGACCCTCCCGGAGGGGCCCGGAGCTTCCTCTTCACTGACCCGGATCCTCCCGGGGGGATCCGGATTTTCTTCGGGGACATCCGGGTCCTGGCTGGAGGATCTCAGAGCTTCTTCAGAAGCGACCTGGACCCTCCCGGAGGGGTCTGGGTCTTCCAAAGTGACTTCTTTTGGATTCAAGTCTGGGAGCTGGGACCCAGACTCGCTTTCAGGATCCTCCGGACCCTCCCGAAGGAGTCTGGATTCCTGAGTATGGGGTAGTTATGGTCTCTCCACGACCAGGACCATACTGACGACTTCGTCAGTGGCTGAAATGTAAAGCAGCAAAGGCTCACCAGGGTTCAGAGCTACCAGAGTTGGTAGGGTGGTGAGGAAATGTTTTAGTTCCTGGAATGCCTTTTCTGCTTCTTCAGACCATTAGAATGGTCCGGACTTCCACAATATCTTGAAGAAGGGGAGTGCCTGTTCCGCCAGTCTTGAAATGAACCGGCTGAGGGCTGCTAGACATCCAGTTAGCTTTTGGACATCTTTGATGCGGGCTGGTGGCCGCATGTCTTCAATGGCCTTGATCTTCGCCGGATTAGCTTCTACCTCCCGGTGACTTACCAGGAAACCAAGAAGTTTTCCAGAGCTAACCCCAAAGACACACTTATATGGGTTTAACTTTGTGCGGGTGGCCCGCAGCTTATTGAAGACAGCCTGCAAGGTGTCAAGGAGTGACTCCTTGTTCTTGACCTTGACTACGATGTCATCGACGTACACTTCCACTATGTATCTAATGAGTTCTTCAAAGGTTTTGTACATAGCTCGTACAAAGGTTGAAGCTGCATTCTTGAGACCAAATAACAGTACAATCCATCTACTGTGATGAAAGAGGTATGCTCTTCATCTTCCCTAGACATTCTGATTTGATGATACCCAGAATATGCGTCTAGGAAACACAGTAATTCACACCAGGAGGTGGAATCCACTATCTAATCTATTCTAGGTAGTGGGAATGGATCTTTTGGACATGCCTTATTTAGTGTTGTGTAGTCGATACACATCCGAAGCTTCCCGCCGGCCTTGGGCACAACGACTGGGTTTGCCAGCCATATTGGATGGTAGACTTCTCGGATGAATCCAGCTTCAAGCAACTTTTTCACTTCTTGTCGAATGAAGTTCTGTCGCTCTACGGATTGTTTCCGAGGCTTCTGATGCACAGGCCGGGCGTCGGGGTAGATCTTCAGATTGTGCTCAATCACTTCCCTGGGGATCCCAGACATTTGTGACGGTTGCCAAGCAAACACGTCGACATTAGCCCGGAGGAAAGAGATGAGCGCGAGTTCCTATTTGTCATTCAATCCCCCCGATATACGGGTGGTCTGAGCGGCATCGGAACCGATTTGGATGACTTTGACGGGAATGTCGGTGTTGCCGCTTGGCTGCACACGAGGTGCAGAAGTCGAGCCTCGCTGACGAATGCTCGGGGGTTTTGGAGCTTGCTCCTGTCTGGAGTCCTCCTCTTGCGCCGTAGTAAGCGCATGGAGTTCTTCCAGAGCAGTTACTCTGGCAGTACGATCTCCGCGAAGCCGGAGAACACCTAGTGGTGTTGGCATCTTTAACACCAGGTAGCCATAATGAGCAGCTGCCATGAATTTATACAAGGCAGGCCTACCCAAGATGGCATTGAAAGGTAAGTTGATCTGAGCAACGTCAAAGACCAACTTATCGGTGCGATACTTCTTCCGTTTCCCAAAGGTAACAGGGAGGGTAATAGCTCCGAGTGGGGTAATGGCTCCTGGACCTACTCCGGAGAAAGGTCGGGAGGGGTGGAGATCCGAAGGTCGGAGCTGAAGCTTGGTAAAAGCTTCGAAGCTTATGAGGTTCCGAACCTCCATCTACCATGACATGGTGGAGCTGGATGTTATTGATGGTAGGAGATACAATCAAAGGTAGCTGACCTGCTCCAACCATGCTTCGAGGGCAGTCCGAAGCATCAAAAGTGATGGCTGTGTCCATCCACTTCCGATGAGGCTCCGCCCTGGCTGTAGGAGCTACAGCAGCCATATCCCGATGCATAGTCTTGATGACGCGACGGGAGGTGATGTCCCATGATCCACCAAAAATGGTGTTCATGGTCTTCCGACGCTCGTTGTCAGAGATGTCGGAATCGTCGTCGACGGAGGTGTATACGGCCTTCAGGACCTTTTTGGGATCCTGAAAACCTAACTCCTCTTCAGCCGGAGCTTCGTCGACTTTTTGTTTTCATTCCCTCTGTCGGAAAGGAGCTTCTTCCCGGCGCTTGTTGTAGCGCTCGGCACGGTTTTGGACCTCCCAGCAGTCTTCCAAACTGTGGCTGCCCGTTTTGTGAATTGGACACCACACCTTGGGTTTGCCACCGTCTTCAGAAGACGGTCGAGGTCGCTTCTCGGGGCGTGGCCCCCGGCCACCCGGAGCTGCAGCAGCTGCAACATTGGATGCACCGGCCGACGGCTTCTTCTTGCCGTTGGTCTTCTTCTTCTTCTTGCCACTCCCGGAGGTAGCGGCTTCTTCTTTGGAGGATTTCTTGTGATCCTCTGGAGTTGGTTTGGAGTGCATTTCACGGCCCTCCGCAGCTCTGGCACACTTGTCGGCCAAACTGAAGAGTTTCGTGACACTGGTGATCTCCTTGATCGCCAGTTTCTCCAGCATCTTCTTATCCCATACATCCTGTCTGAATGCCACAATGACAGAGACGCTAGAGATAGAAGGGATAGTGTTTCGTACATGAGAGAACCTCTGGATGAATGATCGCAGGGATTCTCCGCCTATTTGCACAACTGCAAAAAGGTCCAGTTCAGTGCCTGGTCGGGTGTATGAACTCCCGAAATTGGCGGTGAACTGCCGGCACAGCTCCTCCCAACTGTTGATGGAGTTGGGTGGAAGGCTCATAAACCAGGACCTGGCGGTCCCAGTTAAAGCCACTGGGATTGGCCATTACGGCCTCATTTCCTCCAGCTGTCAAGATAGCAGTGGAGTAAATCTGAAGAAATTCGACAGGATTAACGGTCCCATCGAACTTCTCCGGCAGGTGAGGCCGGAACTTCTGTGGCCACCTGACCATACGTAGATGCATGGCCAAGGCTGAACAGCCTCCTCCTACTCCTTCAGGAGCAGGAACGTCTTGAGCTTCTCGTCTTTCACGAGCACACTCAATATGGACCCGGCCGTCTTGTTGGCGATATCAGCGATCAAGCTCCGCCCGGAGGTCATGAGTTGAAAGTCTTGATACCGTGTGAGTGCGTCGTGCCCCGGAGGGCAATGACGTCACCTGCTGTGATGCAGCACGTCCTGTTGTTGGAAACGTGTGGACCAAGTCTACCAGACAAGGTCCGTCGCTGCGATGGGGCCCGTCCTGAAGGAGGAGGACCCTGGTTGCTGATGCGGTCGGCTGCTGCTGCAACCAAATGTTCCACATCAGCCCTCCACTGCTCCAGTGCATCCCGGGATGCATCCGGAGGTGGTGGGCATTGGAGAAGAGCACGTGCTGCATGGAGCGCGTGTTCCGGGTTGTCATGATATGCCGACGCAGTGATGGACGCCGGTGCACCATCACGTTGTCCAGCTTGATTAGCTGGTGGAGGCGGCGGTGGTGGTAGTGTGACTCCTGCTGGCGCTGAGGCTCCTGCTGGTGGCTGCATATTGGAGGGATTGCCCCCAACAGCTTGAACAGCAGGATGACCGTTGGATGATCTAGCAGCTGAGTTCACCATTCTTGAAATCTCAGGCGCCCCTACCTGGCGCGCCAACTGTCGGTGGTTTTGATCCGGCAGATCTCCCGACACTACTAAAGTGTTAGAGGAGTTTGAGGTTCGGTGTGGGCGAGCGGAGATTCAAGAAGGTGAATTGTAAGTGACACAGTAGACACGGAGATTTATGTGGTTCGGGCCGCCTGAGCGTAATACCCTACTCCACGGGATGTGTTGGTGTTGTATTGGTTGTCTGAGCTCAAAGTGAGTTCAGGGTGTCGAGTGAGCATGTCAAGCGTGTATATCTCGTCTATGTAACGTCGGCCTGTCCTTTTATAGTACAAGGGCAGGCCGTTACAAGTTAGCCTGGCCCGACATGTGGCCCCGGCAGTTACTGATATTGATACACATTCAACATGTTTAATTGCCCTTAATGACCGAGTTATGGGCTTTGACAGCACCGTTACTGGTAATTAAGGTCGTCCGATCGTGTGTCATTAATATGGTATTAATGACACTTAATCGGGTCTTGAAGTCCTTGATTCCCCTTCGAAGATCCGGAGCCGTTGTGGAGTCTTCCGGAGGTTAGAGGCTGAAGATCCGACGGTTGGACACGTGGCAGCTCCGGAGCATACTGTGAGAAACAGATAGCTCCGGAGCTACCTGACACGTGTCAATTCCGGAGCTTCCCTCGGTCTGGGGTTAGGTCTGGGGGTGCCGTTTCGGTACATAGCCCGGAGCTTCCCCCTTGTGGGCGGTAGCTCCGGTTTGATAGTACACGTGGCGACCCTGGGATTAACCATGTTGGAGAAGCGGGTCCGGTTATGTCTGACATGTGGGCCTCCGAAGGTCTTCAAATCAAGTATATGACTTTCCCTTGAGATCTTTGTAATCTCATGGGGTGTACGATTCCTAGGGTACCGACAGCCACAGATAAGAAGTCGTCGCAATACCAAACTATTCGCCACGGATGTGAAATCGTTGTAGTACCATACTATTTCCCACGGATCTGAAATCATTGCAATACAGTAGTATTCGCCATGTTTGTGAAGTCATTGCAATAACATACTATTTGCCTCAGACGTTTGTAGGATCGAAAAGCACGCGAAAAGCTACCAGAGGGGGGTGAATGGTCGATTAAAACTTTTTCAGCGGAAGCAATGAAAACCCCTCAGCAGAAAAATGGTGTGTTAAAGAAATTGTGTGTGATACTGATCTAAACGTGTTTCACCATGACAAAAATGATAGATATTATGATAATCAAGTCACGAAGACAACACAATAAGAATCACTCAAATCCGTTGAGAGAAACTCAAGTTACAATTGAAAGATCGAACAAATGTCAATCTATTCTACCGAGTAAAAAAAACAGATCTCTAATACTGCAAAGGAACTGGTGTAGATCAAAAACCACAAATCCAATGACCGTGAAATTTTGATAGATGATAGATAATCAAGTTGTGAAGAGAACCCAAAAAGAATCACGTCAATTGGATCTGTAAAACTCGAGTTATGATAAAACCACCAAAGAAAGGTAGTGCTGTGCAGAAAACTTGACGAGAAAAACTTGTCTGGAACAAGTTGGACGAACAAGGCACAAAAGTTCCTTTAAACTACGATATTTATTCAATATAACACAAAAGGAACAGCCCCAAAGTCGTGCACCACGAGCTCTTGTGCCCCAAAGTCGTGCACCACGAGCTCTTGCCTCCCTTGCTTATATAATCAGCCCTTAGGCCAACCCAAACCTAACTAGGACTCTAATCCTACTCAATTCACGAATCAAAACTTTTCATAACTGCTCAAGACTCTTCTATATGAAGATAGAAGCAATTTTAAAACTTCCAAACACCTTAGGAACGTATCCCACATTCTTAAAACTACTCAAATTCGTGACCCACATGAAATCCTATCATGACCAACTCAATACTTTCCATATCCGAGCCAAAACCCGACTCTGCCGCAACCAGAGTCATAATCCGGCACGATTGGATCCTTCCAACCAAAACTTCACATACAAATCCTGTGTCGAAACCATGTTGCACCGTCCATGCACTCCATGTATATGTGCAAACACCTTCTTTCGACATCCAGCTTCCTTCATATGCACTGCCCTTGATTCAATCACCCTGCGTGACCTCCTGATCAGCTCAACCACAGTTCCTCCCGAACTTGGTTGTTGGAACCTCATCTCCTCCCTGAGACTAATCCAATGGATCCCATCACCAGCCATGTCTTGAACTCAAGCAACACCTGCACATGAATAAGCAACCAATACTTCCGAGCACAAGTCCACGACTTGACTCGTGTTAGTTCCGATAACCAAAATAGCTTACGTGAGAACCTCGCATAAGTATGTTGCAAACCTTATCAAAAAGATATCAACCATAACCACCAAAACACACCAAAAACTTAGTAAAACAATACTAAGAAAACTTTTCATAATCCAAAAAGCAAGTTCGAAACATTGCAAATTAAAAGTAGAATCACTGCGATCAAGCTCCGAACCATGTCAAAGCTAACCGGACCTTGAACCGGAGCTTACCAAAACTAACAGTATCTAGCACTAGAACTTACCAAAGCTAGCGGGACCTACCGCCGGAGCTAACTAAAGCTAGTAGGACCTAGCACCAGAGCTTACCAAAGCTAGTCGGACCTAGAGCCGAAGCTAACCAAAGCTAGTCAGACCTAGACAAAGAAGTCGGACCTAGCCAAAGCAAGTCAGGCCTTACATCGGACCTTGACGGAGCTACCCAAAACAAGCTGAACCTATAGTCAGACCTTGTTGAAGCTCGTACCTTGATGATAAAGATGTTTTGGTAGTATTCAAAACTTTATTGCCATAGCCAATGTATTCAGCACACATAGGTCTTACAATCTCCCCCTTGATGAATGCATTGGCAACACCACTTAAAATCCGAACATTGGCTTATTCACATGAAAAGTTTTGAAAAAAATTTCTCACCTTTATACATATTTCTCCCCCTTGCATAGTTCTCCCCCTGAGAAGAATCGTGCCAAAAACACTTGTGAATATGTGCAAGGTGTGATCAATTTCTCCCCCTTTGGCAATGTATTCAGCAAGATACAAAAGAGAAATTTTATTTGTTATGAGCATATTATAACATATTTATATAAAAAAAAGCTCATCCAAGTCATACTATCAAGTAACTTACACTATCACATCAATGAAATACATAAAGTAGTGTGAGCCATGCTAGAGATCAAATGTAATTTTCAATTTTAGCAAGTCTTGAGCTCACAAACTTAACTATTTCAAAACTTGAAAGCATGACACTTGTTGCTGCATTTTTTAAAGCACAAATTTTTAACATATGACATTTGCAAGAGATTATATGCCGAATCTGCCTTATTCTAACCAACCAAGCCAAGCCTATGTCATTTGACAATCAGAAGCTTAAGGACGTGATTTTAGTCATACACAACTTCTTCCAAGTTTATATCTAAGTGCAATGATAAGCCATCTCAAAAGAAGAAGTACGATGCATGCATATTCTCTTGATCTTTTCTCAATTTATATTTGTTCATAAAAACTCAACATGTGAGTTGATTACTTGATTAATTCTTTACGATTAAAAGCACTTGTGAGCATGCAACAAGTTCAAAACAGCAAGAAAATTCGACCATGACCAGATTTAGCGTAAGTAATTATTCCAATTACTAGACATGGCAAAAACTACAAAATGTATAACATGAGTAATGTAGTAAGAACTTTCAGCATGTAAAAGGAATCACAAAGTCATATATAAATGAAATAATATGCTCATATTATTTTTTAGATTCACACATAGACTTCTCAAGTTTCAAAACTCCACCTCATTGTAAGCCATGAGGATGCATAACCCCTATTTCACTATGAATGAAACAAAAACGAGTTAAATCCAAAGGTTTTGTAAAAATGTCAGCCAATTGTTGTTCGGTGTCTACATGGTGAAGCACAATGTTTCCTTTTTCAACATTATCACGGAGAAAGTGATACCTAATGTCAATGTGCTTAGTTCTAGAATGTTGCACGGGGTTTTTAGCAATGCAAATGGCACTAGTATTATCACAAAACAGTGGAACACTATCTAGATCAAATCCATAGTCCTTAAGTGTTTGAACAATCCAAAGAATTTGTGAGCAAGCACTAGCAGCAGCTACATATTCAAATTCAGCTTTGGATCGTGCAACTGGGTTTTGTTTTCTAGAGGACAAAGCAACAAGTGAATTACCAAGAAAATGACAAGAACCGGAAGTACTTTCCTATCAATCCTACAACCCCCAAAATCAGCATCCGAAAAAGCTTTAAAATAACGGTTGAGGAAGAAGGAAGAAAAATGCCAAATTCTCGAGTTTCAGATATATACCTGAGAATCCTTTTGAAGTCTTGATGATGTGAAGCACGTGGGGAGGCTTGAAACCGTGCACAAAGACATAAGCTGAATTGTATGTCCGGTCTTGATACCGTAAGGTACAAAAGTGATCCGATCATGCTTCTATATTCTTTTTGATCCATGGGTTCACCATCTTCATCAAGTTCAAGTATTGTTGCTGTTCCCACTGGTGTCTGAAGAGGCTTGCTTTTGTCCGTGTTGAAGTGTCTTAGGAGGTCTTTTGTATAATTCATTTGATGCACATAGGTACCCTCCTTGGTTTGCTTGATTTGCAGCCCCAAAAAGTACGTGAGTTGTCCCATCATACTCATTTCAAATTATGAACTCATCATAGCTGAAACCTTGGACACAAGATCATGAGAAGCACAACCAAAGATAATATCATCCACATACACTTGAACGAATAATGAGTCATTGCCATGCTTAAGCACAAAAAGAGTTTTATCAACCTTGCCCATGGTAAACCCCTTTTCGAGTAAGAATGTTTTTAACCTATCATACCATGCTCTAGGGACTTGTTTGAGACCGTACAAGGTTTTGTACAGTTTGTAAACATGATTAGGAAAATCTGGATTTTCAAAACCCGGTGGTTGTTTGACATAAACCTCCTCATCTATGTAGCCATTAAGAAAAGCACTTTTAACATCCATTTGATATAGCTTAAAACCTTTAGATGCAGCAAAACCTAACAAAATTCTTCTGGCTTCTAATCTAGCAACAGGAGCAAAAGTTTCAACAAAATCTAGACCTTCAACTTGAGTGAAACCTTGAGCAACCAACCTAGCCTTATTCCTAACCACAATCCCATCCTCACTTTGTTTATTTTTAAACACCCATTTAGTTCCAATTAAAGCGTGACCTTGAGGTGGAGGTACAAATTTCCAAACATTATTTCTTTCAAATCTCTAACTCTTCTTGCATGGCAATAATCCAAGATTCATTAGTGAGTGCGTGTGATATATCTTTGGGTTCAAAAGAAGCAACAAAAGCAGAATGAGTGTGAGAGTTTGGATCGCAAAACCTGGACTGTGTGACGCATTCGTGCAAGCTTCCAATAATTTGTTGTGGAAGATGACTTTTGAGAATCTGGACACACCACAAGCTTCTTCTTCTTCATCTTCATCACAAATCGGTGAGCTTGTGACTTGAGGAGGATCTGGACCAGCAATGGTGGTCGTCGGTGCTAGCTGTGAATCAAAATCAGGAGCTAGAACAATGTCATTAGCTGCTGAATTTTCAGGCAGTAGCACCACTTCTTCCTCATCTTCAACGAAAATGCTTTCCCCCTGCGGATATGGATCGGGACCTGCAATGTTTAAGCTAGTACCTGTGCTAGCTTCATCAAAAGACACCTCACAAGTCTCCACAATTTTGTTAGTGTCAAGTAAAAGCACACGATAGCCTCTAGTATGAGATGGATAACCAAGAAACATGCCATCAATGGATTTAGGTTCAAATTTATCAAGATTACCATGTTTCTTAACAAAGCATTTGAAAACAAAGACCCGAAAGTGTGTAACACTAGGCCTATGTCCAAATCGGAGCTCATATAGGTTTTACCTAGCTTAGCGCGTAAGAAAACACGATTTCAGACATAACAAGCAGTTGCAATCGCATTAGCCCAAAAATTCCTAGGAGTTTGATATTCATCAAGCATAGTACTAGCCATTTCAACTAAGGTTCTGTTCTTTCTTTCTAAACCATCGTTTTGTTGAGGTACATATGGTGAAGAAAATTGATGATCTATTCCATTTTCAGCACAAAAGTGATCAAAAGATTGATTCTTAATTCCGGTTCCATTATCACTTCTAACTGCTTTTAAAGATCCTGGGTGATCAATTGATAATCTAAGAAATAAAGTTCTAAAGTGACTAAAAGCTTCATTCTTAGATGTCATAAAGTAAACCCAAGAGTATCTAGAATAATCATCAACAATCACAAGAACATACCATTTACCTCCGAAGGATTGAACACGTGAAGGTCCTACGGTGTCAAGGTGCAAAAGTTGACCCAGTTCAATTGTTATGATCATTGTGAGAAGAGTATGTGAACCTGCAACCATCTTAGCATGTCTACAAGAAGAGCACACAATTTCTTTGTCCCCTTTAAGCTTAGGCAGCCCATGTATGCGATCAAGAGCACTAACACGCATTAGATGATCAAAGCCTACGTGACCAAGTCTACGATGCCAAAAATATAAGTCCTTTGAATCATTAGAAACTGGACACCTATGCTTAGAGGAAGACATATCAAAATCTGCTTTAAAAACTCTTCCAAACTGTGACATGTTAAAAATAAGCTCACTATTTGAATTTACAACTTTGCGGCAATTTTTAGTGAAAATAATTTCTAGATTTTCATCTAGCAGTTGTGAAACTGAAAGCAAGTTGTATTTCAAATGTTTAACAAGTGCCACATCCTTCAAAGTGTAGTGATCATTTACTCTAACCGAAACCTTAGCAATTATAGGAGTTGAAGAATTATCGGCAAAAGTAACATTCTCTACACGTGACACAAAAGAGAGGGAGGAGAACCATTCTTTGTTACTGGTCATGTGGCGTGAGCAACCAGAATCCACAATCCAAATGTTCTCCTTTCTCAAGTGTGTAACCTACATAGAAGCATAATACGTCAATGACTCAATACGTGAGTTAGTCAAAAGACATTTAGGAATCCAGTACTGAGTCACACGACGTCCAGCGGGAATAACACGCAAAAGCTGAGATAAAACAATAGGTTTATGAGCCAAAGATTGGGGATTTTTGTACCCAACTACTGTCCTATAAATATTACATGTGTAGCACGAAAAACAGTAGGTTTGGAAGCAAACTTTGCATGTTTTCGACTCATTAAAGCAGATTGCATGTTCCTATCATTCGGTTTAGCAAGTGCAGCAGATTTTGCATGAAAGTTATGAGATCTAGCAATCATTATTTCCTTTTTCTGTTGTTTAGCTAGTCTATAACAAAAATCTATGAAATGACCATCTCTACCACAGTAGGTACAATGAAATTTAACTTTGTGTTCATGTCTAGATGAGCAAGCAACATTTTTATTTGAAACCAAATGAGACGACACTCCTGCAGATTTGAAAACCACTTCTTTTTTTTAGGAACTGTTTGAATCAAACCACTTCCTAATGATTTTAGGTGGATGAGCCTTAGCATGAGTATGAGAATCAAAACCTAAACCAGTTTTATCATTGCAAGATTTGGAAGAATTCAGCAGCAAGTTTAGGTTCTTATTCCCATTACAAAGCCGATGTAATGTCCTATGCATGTCATCAAGTTTATTGGACAGATTAAGACAATTTTCACATGAAGTTTTTCCTTTTAATTTGCAATTGGAACAATATTTAACTTCATGAGAACGTAAAGCACTGTTCAGTATAGAAATTTCATTCATAGCATCTTGTAGTTTCTTATCAAGATCATCACAAGTAGAACAATGCAAATCAATTGTAGAACAGCTAGCATCTTTCAAGTTTTTATCATTAAGTGCAGCAAGCTCTCTGTTCTTTTCAATTTCTAACTCAAGTTTATCAAGTGTGGAGGTGTGCTCACTTCTTAATGAGGACAATTGTTCATATATTATATCATATGAGGAACAAGAATCATCACTAGGAATCAAGGATTTCAAACGATTAATTTCAGATTCTAGTGACTCAATTTTAACAGCATTGTCCCTAAGTTTTTTGTCCTTTTTCTTAACTATAACAGTGGCACGAGAAATAGCATCACACATTTCTTCGCAAGTAGGACATACCTCTCAGCCTCCTCCATACTTGATCTTGACTTGCCCGCCATGAAGCACAAGTTTGCCAAACCATCTTCATCTTCGTCACTTCCAATGTCCACCTCGCTTGAGCCAAGTTCTTGAAGTGCAGAGCTAAAACTACTCACCAATTGATGTTCTGTAAAATCCTTATTTTTCTTTGTATCTTTTGCAGAGGAGTGATTCGTCCTTGTTTGCTTTTCATCTCGGGAAGTAGGACCTGAAAGGTTAGGGCAATCTGAACGAAAATGTCCTGTCTTACCACATTCCAAACATCGTTGAGGTCCGGAGCTTCCTCTCCTTCTAGTTCTCACATTTTGCAATGCTTTCGAGAACCTAGTAGAGAGAAGTACTGGCTCCTCCTCTGGAAACTCCTCAATTTTTCAAGGGTTAGAGAGGACAACAAAGCAAGTGTACCACAAGATGAAGATTGGTTGGAGCTAGGCATATCACGTTGAAAAACAAATGCAAGAGACTTGTTGGGGTTCTTACGTGAAATTATGTCCATTCCATGAGTTTTCAATTTAGAATAAAGGACATCTAATGTAAGTGTACTCATGATAGTAGATTCACGAATGGATGTGACTTTCATCTCCCAAATTGACATGTCTAATGCACTTAGTAATTGTCTAGCATTTTCAACATCTGAAATATTAACATTGATGCTACGCAAGTTGCTGAGAATTTTATTAAAGCGAGCAAAGAGGTCATCAATGGACTCACCGGGTTGCATCTCAAAATGCATGTATTCCTTTTTGAACATATCTTGTTTTACCTCCTTGATCATGTTATATCCTTCGTGGTAGTCTCAAAGTGCTTTCCACACATCGTATGTAGATCGTAGGTGTGCAACACGGTCGAAGTCGCTTTGAGTTAATCCTTGTATGGTCAAGTTTCGAGCCTTGTTGTTGTTGTCGACATCTCTCAGATTTGTAGCTGTAACTTGATCGTTTGACGGCACTTCGTAAGACTTGTACACCTTCTCCCATATTGCGAAACCTTGAGCCTGGATGAAGGCTTCCATACGTGCCTTCCAAACCTGAAAATCAATACCACTAAAGACACAAGGTTTTGCGGAGTATTTCTCCATGATGATTAGTCAAAACACGTGCAAATCACAAAGATTAGAGCACTGTGGCTCTGATACCAATTGTAGGATCGAAAAGCACATGAACAGCTACTAGAGGAGGGTGAATGGTAGCTTAAAACTTTTTCAACAGAAGCAATGAAAACCCCTCGACAGAAAAATGATCCGTTAAAGAAATCGTGTGTGAGACTAATCTAAACGTGTTTCACCGTGACAAAAGTGATAGATATCAGATAGAATCAAGTTACGAAGACAACACAACAAGAATCACTCAAATGCGTTGAGAGAAACTCAAGTTACGATCGAAAGATCGAACAAAGGTCAATTTGTTCTATCAAGTAAAAAACAGATCTCTAACACTACAAAGAAACTCGTGTAGATCAAAAACCACAAATCTAATGACCGTGAAATTTTGACATATGATAGATATTAAAGTTTTGATGACAATCCAAAAAGAATCACGTCAATTGGATCTATAAAACTCGAGGTATGATAAAACCACCGAAGAAAGGTAGTGCTGTGCAAAAAACTCGACGAGAAAAACTTATCTGGAACAAGTTGGATGAACAAAGCACAAAAGTTCCTTTAAAATACGTTCTTTACTCAATAGAACACAACAGGAACAGATCCAAAGTCGTGCACCACGAGCTCTGGCCTCCCTTGCTTATATAACCATCCCTTAGGCCAACCCAAACCTAACTAGGACTCTAATCCTACTCAATTCACGAATCGAAACTTTCCATAACTGCTCAAGACTCTTCTATACATAGATAGAAGCAATCTTAAGACTTCCAAACACCTTAGGAATATATCCCACATTCCTAAAACAACTCAAATTCGTGACCCACACGAAATCCTATCATAACCAACTCGATACTTTCCATATCCGAGCCAAAACCCGACTCTGCTGCAACCAGAGTCATAATCCGATACGATTGGATCCTTCCAACCAAAACTTCACGTCCAAATCCCGTGTCGGAACCATGTTTCCCCGTCCATGCACTCCATGCATATGCACGAACACCTTATTTCGACATCCAGCTTCCTTCATATGCATTGCCCTTGATTCAATCACACTACGTGACCTCCTGATCAGCTCAACCACAGTTTCTCCCGAACTTGGTTGTTGGAACCTCATCTCCTCCCTGAGACTAATCCAATATATCCCATCACTAGCCATGTCTTGAACTCAAGCAACACCTGCACATGAATAAGCAACCAATACTTCCGAGCACAAGTCCACGACTTGACTCTTGTTAGTTCCTATAACCACAACACATTACGTGAGAACCTCACATAAGTATGTTGCAAACCTTAGCAAAAAGATATCAACCATAACCAGCAAAACACACCAAAAACTTAGTAAAAGAATACTAAAAAAACTTTCCATAATCCAAAAGGCAAGTTGGAAACATTGCAAATTAAAAGCAGAATCATTGCGATCAAGCTTCGAACCTTGTCAAAGCTAACCGGACCTTGAACTGGAGCTTACTAAAACCAATAGGATCTAGCACTGGAACTTACCAAAGCTAGCAGGACCTAGCGCCGGAACTAACCAAAGCTAGTTGGACCTAGCGTCGGAGCTTACCAAAGCTAGTCGGACCTAGAGCCGGAGCTAACCAAAGCTAGTCGGACCTAGACAAAGAAGTTGGACCTAGCCAAAGCAAGTCGGGCCTTACATCGAACCTTGCGGGAGCTACCCAAAACAAACCGAACCTATCATCGGACCTTGCTGGAGCTCGGACCTAGAGTCAGACCTTGATGATAAAGGTGTTTTGGTAGTATTCAAAACTTTTATCGTCATAGCCAATGTATTTAGCACACATAGGTCTCACAACATTAAACCGTCGCAGTACCATACTATTTGCCACAGCTGTGACATTATTGCAGCACTATACTATTTGCCACGAATGTGAAATCGTTGCAATACCGTGGTATTCGTTGCAATACGTTAAATTGTCGTAATACCATAAATCGTTTCAATACCGTACTATTTGCCACGGCTGTGAAATCGTTGCAATACTGTAGTATTTGCCACAAATGAGAAATCGTTGCAATCACATACTATTACCACAAATGTGAAATCGTTGCAATACCATGCTATTCATTGCAATATGTTAAATCGTCGCAATACGCTAAACCGTTGCAATAACATACTATTTGCCACGAATGTGAAATCGTTGCAATACCATACTATTTGCCACAGTTGTGAAATCGTTGCAATCACATACAATTACCATGAATGTAAAATCATTGCAATACCATTCTATTCGTTGCAATACGTTAAATCGTCACAATACGCTAAATCGTTGCAATAACATACTATTTTCCACGAATATGAAATCGTTACAATACCGTACTATTTGTCACAATCGTGAAATTGTTACAATATCATACTATTCATTACAATACGTTAAATCATTGCAATACATGAAATCATTGCAATAGCGTACTATTTGCCACTGATGTGATATCGTTGCAATACTATATATTTGCCACGGATGTCAAGGCATCGCAATAACCTATCGCCACGGGAATTATTACGACGATTCATAAAAACTATCGCCACACTCTTTTCCGTTGCAACAGTGACCTATTGTGACGGAAAACGACCTATTGCGACGAATTTTTTTTCTTTGCAATAAATCGGAATCCTTGCAGTGGAAGATGGTAGCAGCGTATAGTGCTTCCATTGACTATATATCCTGAAGAGGGCAAAGCCTAGAAACCCGTCATAACTATATACCTGCAAAAATCATATAAATGCAATCGTGAGCACAAAGCTCAGCAAGACTTAACCGTCTCACCTAAGAACATGAAACTCGATGTGAACGTAAGTCTTGAATTTAAACTGTAGTAAGTAAATGTTCACTATTAGACTATTAAATTGTAGTAAGTAAATTGTAGTGATGCTACGATTGATGGGAGTTTTGCTTGATCGTGCTTTCAGTTTACAGTTTGTTGTCGGATGAAAACAATAGACATTCGAAGCTTATTTTGAGTTGTTAACGTACTTTGTGTTGTATGACTATTGAGCCCCAATGGGGGAAGTGGTATGCAGTTATCCATTACTCCGTCGTTCAAGTAGAAGGTTAAAGCTAGAAGTGATGGATAACTGAAAAAATCTGTATTTCTGATCTCTGTTTCTCATGAAATGGAAGTGGTTTATCTGAGTTAAAAAATGTTCACTATTAGTAGATCCTTGGTTCAGTTTTATAATAGCATGTGAAGTTGTTTAGAATCATAACTTTAGTTTTCTTCTACAACTACTTCAACCAAGTTGCTTAACCGTCCAATAGGTTCCACCCAGTTCTAGTTGTTACTACGTCACAGCGCAGAGAACAAGTATGTTCCCTTCTGCAAGCGACTGTGATTCGAATCAAGATACACTCGACTTGCATGTCACATAAACTCGTCCAGAGAAGGCTTACAATCCCCCTTCATAACGCCATAAGCAATAACCTTTCATGAGACACTCGAACATTGATTCGGTCCTACCATCACGGAAGCAAGTCACACATACGGTCTACGCCGTAGTGACCTCTATACTCCTCATGATGTGCGTTGTGTCTAGAACGGTGGGCTATGCCTCAACATCCAAGTTAGCAAATTACATCAGCTTGTTGGGTCACATAAGTCCAGTATGCATCCAGTACATATTCAAACTTGTCCAACAGGACTGCACACGATACGGTCCTCAATCGACTCAAGCACGAACTGTGCCCACAGAACCATGTTACGCGGTTCTTGAGCGTACTAATCTTTCTGTCCAGTCTCAAATTAACCATTCCATCTCATTTCTTTCCTCATCCTTCTTCCACCCATTTCCTAACTCAATTCCATCCATGATGCTCAACTTTAATATAACAGTTGTAATCATGTAAAGTCCTATTCTAACCAGACTCCAGAGATTTAAGGGTCATACATGTGGAGTATCATGCATTCGTAGACGTAATGCAACAGTCCACACTAACCATGTTATACATTATAAAAGTAAAACTTGTTAAACAATTTAAATGCAAACCGAGACTTGTCTTAGGTTGCGACTAAGTAAATGTCAATAGTCAGGCTTGATCTTCTAACTTAAGATTCACGTTGTTCTTCTCTTTTCTTTGTATTTATTGTTCCTTGGGCAAATCTTGTGCTTAAGTGCTGCTTGAGCAAATCTTGTTCTTGTGTGCTCCTTAGGTAAATCTTGTTCTTGCTGCGGAGTCCATGCTAGTCGTTCTCCACCAAGTGGTGATCCTTGTTGACCTTCATCACGTTATCTAGTGATATGATTATGCACATATACAGAACATTATATTTAATACGTCATATTCTAGAATTATAATATACTACAGGATTGGATACTCTCAAAAGTGGCGGTTAAGAGAGGTCATATCAGATTTAACTATATAGCAATACATAGTCTATTAGACTTGGAATGTTTATTGGACTTGGAATGTTTACAGTGAAGTTCATAGATGCTCATAGATGCTAGCACACAAATCATCTCATGTGGTCTAAATTGTGCCTACCTGCTTCCTAGCAAACTCAGGTTATTGTTGCATTCGCATCCTTTTCAACTATCTATCTTCTCAGGTGCTCTGCATCATCTCTATGGTCTTTCTTGCACACTTCCACATCCTTTGTGATCTTCTTCTTCTCATCTCTGCCACAATCTCACTGGTCCACTCCATATCGCCTGTGTACAGTGGCTGTTAGTCAGAGCATGTACATGACAACATCAAGTCAGAGGTCCTTCCTCATAACCTGGTAAAACAGCCCAACAGTTTCCTAAACAAGTCTATTCCTGAACAAGGCATATATCAATAATGTGTAAGTCATCGCGGTTGCACACATACCTTTCTCAACCATCTTTGCATAAGCGTCCAATGTGTGTATCCTCTTGCCTCTTTGCAATCTCTATTGATCAAAATACTATAAGTGACACCGCATGAGAAATCCACTTTCCTTGCATTTCTCCTCCATTGCATATGATAGCTAGTCTAATTCATGAAGAATGCAAGCACAAGAGTGCTAAAATGCGACTAACATGGTACAACTCCAGTCCACCGTTTCAATCCGGTACCACGGTGCCAAATCTGGTATCCCTTGATCACAGCAGCGAGCAAAGCATTGCACAACCACTCCATCGGATTGAATGACCTTGGCAAGCATTTCAGCGAGCGCCTTGTGTGCGTTCTCAACCCGGTCAATGTTACACCACTCGAAGATCACCTTGGCAACAGTCCTTGTTGGTTGCGATACCACAACATCCCTGCATCACATACCAGCACTAAACATCAACACAGTTGGTTCTTTCCTTGTAAACATTTTATCGAAAACCTTGGCTTCAGCATTGTCCCGACCAATTTTTCACAAATCAGAACTAACCTGGGCCTAATTATCATTGTCATTGCGTCATCGACGTGTTCCAGCATCTTGTGCATCACATAAAGAATCTCCCGCGCTGGCTGGATGTGGCCACGGTGCGGAACACCGCGATGACGTACCGAAGGCGACGAAGTTGATGTGGTACATGAAGAAGCGTTTCGAGCGCGTGCAGGCTTGCCTGCAGTGCAGAGGCGGTGGAAGCCAGACTGTGGGCGTGCTGCAGCAGGGACAGTGAGTTGGAGACGTGTAGCGACGGCGCACCAGCGCAGTGGAAAGAGGCGGGCTTGGACGGCGTGCTGCCGCGGTACAGGAGGAGCAGCGGCGAGGGGCACTGCAGCGCTACCAGGAGTCGGCGACTGGCCGAGTCTTGGGCAGCGGCGAGGCTGCAGCACGACGAGTGGACAGAGGTTGCCGGCGGACGGCGAGGAATGGCTGGCGCGGTGAGCAGCAGGGATTACGGCGGTCGGCCGGACAAGGCGCGCACGGCGCTGTTGGCGCGACGAGGCGCGTGCAGCGGCGACCATGGCGCGCGGGCGGAGCAGAGGCGGCCATCGGCGGTGGGTGGCAAGGAGCAGCATAACTGTGGTGCGAGCAGGGCGGCGAGCAGTGGAACCAGGGCGCGCCGTGGGCATGCTCGAAGCGGTGGGCGGAGGCCAGGCGCGGGCGCAAGCTGCGGCTGTGAGCGAGAACGGCCGAAGGACAGCGAGCAGCAGCGGGCAGGACGCGGTGCTCGGCCGTGGGCGCGCAGGAGCGGGAACGGTGCGCGAGCAGGGACCGGCGACGAGCTCGGAGGTGCTGGCGTTGGAGCTGGGGAAGGGAGGAGCAGGGTGGCGGCTTTGCTTTTCTTGGGAGGGGAGCGGCCAAGGTGCGGCATGGGTGCGGGCGACGCACAACCGAGGCGCGCGCGGCCGGCGTAGGGCGGCACTGTAGCGTTCAGGGCGCGTGGCTGTGGTGCGTGGCCATGGCGTGCGGGCGGCAAGGGGTCAGGCGGCGTGCTGCGCGCGGACACCGAGGCGCCCGGAGCTGGAGAAAGGGAGGAGCAGGGTGACCGTCGTTGCCGCTGGCTTGGGCGCGTGCGGAAGCTGACGAGGCCGACGGTGCTGCACGGGAGCGAGGAGGAAGAAACAGGCTGCTGCGTTTGCTCACGATAGGGACCGAACAGAAGAGGAAGGGATAGGAACGAGCGGCTTTGAGCGGTGGCTCGAGCGGCTTTGAGCGGTGGCTTGCGTGGAAAAAAATTCTATGTATATGGTATGCATATCCGTGGGTGTGCATACCTGTTTGGATGCATGCAACGTGTGTCATCTCGGCCGATGGATGGGTGCGCGGCACCTCGCCCCCGTCTGATCCGCGTGCGGTTCTGGACTTCGGCTCTGATTGGTTTCTATCGCGGCTGCGCTTGCTTGTCCGATTGCCCTCGGCTCGGTGATTTTGGGGTTGTAGCTCGGTGATCGATAAAAAATATTGACAGGGGCAAGACTCGAAGCTCAGGAATAGTATTATATTAAAGTATCACTGGAATAGTATTATATTATCCTGGTATCGTGCTTACCAACACGCTTAAAACACATGCTTGCCTTTTCTTTGTGATTAATCTGAATCCTTCATTTTTAGATGATGATCTGAATCATTCATAAGTACGGTCTCATTTGTTTTCCACCAAGTCGTAAGAGAGATACAAACGTTTTGTCCATTCCCTTGTTTCTTTGCCGTTGGAGAGTACTCATAGATGAACATGCTCCTTAATCTTGCAGATGTAAGAAACAACTTGCAAGTAAAAAAGTAAAAGCACGCCTTATATCTATCGTGGCCGGCACTTCCGAACCTACACGTAACGAAGCGGAAATCCACCGTAACTTGCCTCAGCCGGACACAAAACGACGCCGGAATCGATCGAAACGAAGTCGCGGGCGGTTGGTGAACCGAGCCGAGAGCAATCGGGTGGAGCAAGCACAACCGAGATGAAAACCAAGCGAAGCCGAGGGCCAGAGCCGTGCGCGCCGCGGACCAGATGAGGTCTCGGTGCCGTGTGTCTGTCCATAGGCTGAGATCGCACACGTGGCATGCATTCAAGCAGGTATGCACGCCCACACATATGCATACCGTATGCATAAAAAAAATTTCCTGCATGGGAGGGCGCCTTGCCGCAGAAATAGGGGCCCATGACTAGGTTCCGATAGCGTTGACACCGAGCCCCACCCGCCATATAAATCTTCACAGCTGCCTTCCAATTGATTTAAAATAGTAAATAAAGTGCAAACTTCACCAAATTTTGCAAAGAGACTATTTTTGACATCGAGAAACAATGGTGCTTTCAGATTTGATTTTAGCTTAATTAAATTTGAATTTAAAACTCAATAGCAATTCCTTCTCTTTTTGTTGCCATAATTAAATTTGAAATTATTTATTTCATTCTGAAAATGATTTAAGGTACTAAAATGATTTACTACCAAGATAGAATTTGAAAGCCCATCTCGATGGGAAGACTTGAACAAAATCCAATTGATGTTTATTGTTGATTTCACGTTGATGATTAGATGTGGACAGCTATGATGGAGTTTGGATCTAAGTTCTTGTTTTGATTTCAGCATTGTACATTTGCTCTGTTTTGTAATCTAAAGTTGCAACATTTTTACATGGGCAATTAATTTCATATTGAGTCTTGATAGCATTTTATGGCTTCAAACTAAATGTTTGACCTAATCTATATTGTAACTAAGTTTGGATTTGAAATCAAGTTCTAGGTGTCGGTTCACACTCTAGTTAAAAAAAAAAGAATTTTTTCTGAATTCCAAATTTTTGCTCTTGATTGAATACCTTGGAGTAGGATTTTAAGTTAAGTCTTGTTGAGCCTTCATGCTCACAGTTGTTATATATGTGGTTTTATATGTTTACTTATATTGTTGTTGTAATGATCATCGTGAGATCTCGAGCTGTCGAGATGTATTCCTCACATGACACCACGTTGTTGCCTTATGACCTTTGTGTTGCTAGTGAGGAGCGTCCGCAGGCATGGACGGCTTCTCTCTTACATAGATAGGTTGAGAGTGTGAGTATGTACTTTCCGCTATGTGTGTACCGCTGTTGTACACTCTGTTGTAAATAATATATTATTATGAAATGAAAACTTTGTATCATTGCTATGTCTTTTCGTGTGTGTTGTTCGGTATCGCATCGCACGACACCACCCAATGTGATTCCTGAAATGTCGAGACCCTGATCCTCACACCACGTTACATTACATTGATGATGATTGGAAGCTGAAAAGCTTTCTTTAAGGTAATAATATATTAATGTTGTAATGTGTTACATAACTGTTGTAATTTATTATATATCTGTGACTTGCTATTAACTTGTTGTTACTTTACTGTGTATTATATTACCTGTATGTATAATACATTATCTTGTTGTATACATTACCTTATTGTATAATACATTACCTTGTTGTATAATGCATTAACTTGTTGTATAATATTGTTACCTTGCTCTTCACTACCTTATTGTATATTACCTTTCTGCAGGTTCATATATGTGCCAGGCCCACACACAGGTGAAGTTATAAGTGATGCCTTTTTATGAAGTGCTACAAGACTGGCACATTGAGAAGGTGTCTACAGTGAATCTTAATAACTGCAACACCAATAATAATCTAATGAAAGATAAAATGCCTCTTTCCTTTCTTATGCTATATGGTGTTAGATCAACTGGACTTGTTTGGATATTAAGACCGGACTAGTCCGGTGCAGTCCAGTAACACTAATCGGACTAGTCCGAATCGTGACCGGACTAGTCCGATCAGTTCAGTAACTATCAGTTTGAACTCGATTGATATGTGTTCTAATTGAAAGGACACGACCCATTGAATGTTTTGTCTCTAATCGGGGGACACAACTATTCCTAAGGGGTGGGAGGCCCTCTCTTGTGTCTCTTGGTCAAATATAAGAAGAGGGTCAAGTGTAAGATCAAGTAATGCTTATGCATACACATACACACACTTGAACACTCTTAATTCACTCAAAACCCGATCAACACACCAAGAGAAGAACAAGGGGAAATACCTCCCGTCTCGTTCTTCTTGCGGCCTCGCCTTGTTGGCTCGATGGCCGCATCATCAAGTCACAACAAAGACGGAGGAGAAGGTATTAGTAGTGTCTTATACTATTTGAGAGATAACACTTGATGTTGATCTTGTATTTATTTTCTCCTACATAATTCGAAATGATTTAGTGGTTATTTGATCTTTGGGCTCCCTTATGATTCTAACAATGATGTCAGAGCCGCTTGGACCACTAATCATTTCAGATTGAGTTTTGATCAAAGTTTTTTGTTGCAAGTTTTTAAGGTCCGGACTTGTCCGGTTTATGGACCGGACTAGTCCAATATACCACAATGAAGTGGTTAGGTTTTTTAGATCATGGCGTTTTGACGCGTTCATCTGATTGAAAACCAATTAAGCACTTTGGATTGAAATCCATTGTGAAAATTAAGCCGATTTTTTAATATGGTAAGATTAAGATTCCCTTTTGGGTATTTCAGTATTTTCCGATTTTTATATGAAACTTTTCTGGGGTTGGCCGGACTAGTCCGGAATAGTCTGGACCAAACTCGAAAAGTTCAATAAATAACAGATCAAATGTTTCGGGAACAATACTGGACTTGTCCGCCCTATGGACTGGATTTGTCCGCTCATGGTTCTGTTTGAGTTCGAACATGTCCGTCTTATGAACTGGACTAGTTCAAAAACTGTACTGTAAGAGTTTGGACTAGTCCGGCCCTGTGCGGACTAGCCCGAGCTATACAATTAAGTTTGCTTATTTAATTAAGCTTCCGCTGCAAGTTAAGTTTATATTGTCATAGCAATTTGATCGAGTAACCAAACTGAAAGATAAATTGCTATGTCATTTTAAGTTGCATGGAATATTGAGTAATCAAAGCAAAAAATAGAATTGTCATATTTTTAAGCTATATTAATGTCGTTATTGGCCGAGTAACCAAAGCAAAATGCATTAATTACATTTTACTTCTAAGTATATAGTAATTTGGTCGAGTAACCAAAGCGAAAAATGAATTCCTATGTTTTTTAGTGGTTCTCTAATGTTGAGTTTTAATGTCATTATTGGTTGAGTAACCAAAGCAAAAGGCATTAATGACATTGTTTTTCTAAGTACATAGTAATTTGGTAGAGTAACCAAAACGAAAGATAAATTACTATATTATTTTTCATTATTCTCAAATGTTGAGTTTTCGTCAAATAACCAAAGTGAAAGATATAACTCAACATTTTCTTATGATTATCATCTATAAATTCACTCATGATTTTGTCTTTTGATTATGAAGGTTCCTCCAATGCGAATTCAGTACTGAGTTTTATTGCTTACATTGATCCACTCAATGGAAGCAATTATGAGAGGTGGTGAGAGAAGTTGGAGATTGCTTTGACAGTCTTTGAGATAGACTTGGCTCTCACTACTCCATATCCGGTTGCACCGGTAGAACTAGTAAGAAATATGATGAAACTCAGGAAGACTTTGCTGTAAGGACAAAGGAATATACTAATGAGTTATTGACTTATGATATTGATTATTATAAGTGGAAGAAATCAAACAGGAAATGTTTGATGGTGAGTAAGGGCACTATAACTGAGGCTATTGAGGAGCAATCCTTGAATGTGACACTGCTGTTGAATACCTCCAAAGGATAGAGAATCAATTCACTGGTTCTTCTAAGATCACAACAAGCACTCTTATCAAGAGGCTTATTACTGAAAAGTATTATGGAGGTGGTGTGCGTGAGCACATTTTAGGGATGGCAAATATGACTACAAAGCTTAAGCCTATTTGGGGATTAATGATGAGTTCATTGTGCATCTCATCATTGCCTAACTTCCTAAGGAATTTGAGGCTTTTGTCATCAACTACAACTCTCAACCTGAACTATGGAACATAGAAAAACTCATGGCTATGTGTGTCCAGGAGGAAGAGATGATTAAGTCCCTTCATGGTAATGATCCTATTAATTACATGAAGGGAAAAGGTAAGCTAAGAAGAATTATTCTTCTAAGCAATATTTTAAGAATCATGGTTCTTTTCACCATGATAAAGATAAAGGTAAGGCTTCACAAAGCCAACCTTACCATAACGATGTGAAAGTGGAGAAATATCAGTGCCGCTTTTGTTTAGACAAAGGTCACCATCAGAAAGATTGCATAGGCTTCCTTAAATGGTGTTGCAAAAATGATAATGCTTTTGTGACCTTTGTTGATGAATCCCTAGATTATATACCATCTACTTGGTGGATTGACTCAAGTGCCATTGTGCACGTTTGCAATCCGTTGCAGGGGTTAAATATGAGGAGGACCCTAAAAAGAGGGGAAAGGGTCATTAAAGTTGTTGATGGCCATGAAGCTGAAGTGAAAGCCATTGTAAATTATTCATTAGTATTAAGAAATGACTTTGTACTTACACTTCAGGATGTATTATATGTACCCTCTTTAAGTAGAAACTTAATCTCAGTATCATGCTTAGATGATAATGGTTATGTTTGCCGTTTTGGGAAAGATAGATGTGTAATTAGTTTCATAATAAGATTGTTAGTGTTACCATAAGACAAGGCATATTATACTTATTATCTATGCATGATGATATTAATGTTGTAAGCGACAATCAGTTTTCTCACATCAGAGTAAGCGTAAGAAAATCGATTCTAAAATGTCTTCGAAATTATGGCATTGTCGCTGATGCCATATTTCGAGGGGGGAATTGAACAATTGATTTCACAATCAATTCTTCCTCATTTGGATTTTTCGGATTCAGAAGAATGCATAGACTACATTAAGGGAAAATTTGTTAAGAAAATTAAGAAAGGTGCCATACGCAGTGCAGGAACTTTGGAATTAATCCATACGTACATTTGTGGTCCATTTTCCGTAGTATCTGTTGATGGTTTTGATTCGTTCATAACCTTCACGGATGACTATTATGGCTATGGCTATATTTATCCAACTAAAGAACGCTCCGAAGCATTGGATAAATTTAAGATATTTAAGGTTGGAGTTGAAAATCAGCACAATACTAAGATAAAAGTGGTAAGATCCAATCATGGTAGTAAGTACTACGGTCGTCATAGCCCGTATGGCCAAGTTCCTAGACAATTTGATTGGTTCCTACAGGAAAATGACATAGTCGCCCAGTATTCAACACCAGGCAAGCCACAGCAAAATGGAGTAGCGGAACGACACAACCGTACGCTAATGGATATGGTAAGATGCATGTTAAGTCAATCAGATTTTCCGGTTAGCTGATGGATGGAGGCATTAAAAACCGCCATTCATGTGCTAAATCGGGTTTCTACTAAGTGAGTTCCTAAAACATCGTATGAGTTGTGAACAGAACGTAGGCCCTCAAATAGACTTATTCGAATATTAAGACCGGACTAGTCTGGTGCAATTTTGTAACACTAACAGGACTAGTCTGGATCCTGACCGGGCTAGTCCGGTCAGTTTAGTAACTGTCAGTTTGAACTCGAAATTGACAAATGTTCTAATTGAAAACACAGGAACCACCAAATGTTTTGTCCCTGATCGGGGGATACAACTATTCCTAAGGTGTGGAAGGCCCCCTCTTGTGTCTCTTGGTCAAATATAAGAAGAGTGTCAAGTGTATGATCAAGTAATGCTTATGCATACACATACACGCACTTGAACACTCTTAATTCACTCAGAATCCGATCAACACACCAAGAGAAGAACAAGGGGAAATGTCTCCCTTTGTCATTCTTCTTACGGCCTCGCCTTGTTGGCTCGATGGCTGCATCATCAAGTAACAATAAAGACGGAGGAGAAGGTATTAGTAGTGTTCTTGTGCTATTTGAGTGATAGCACTTGATGTTGATCTTGTATTCAGTTTTCTCCTATGTAATTCGAAATGATTTAGTGGCTATTTGATCTTTGGGCTTCCTTATGATTCTAACATATGGTACATTGTTACATATGCTTGTGCTGCACATATCATAAATTTGATTGTGAAAGATAGAATGTGTGTTATGGAAAATGGTATTGAAAGGGTACGTGAAAGTGTTATGAATGTTTTGAACGCATGGCCTCATAGATGAATATTAAATATGGTAAAAGGATAGCTCTAGATTGTAACACTGGATGAAATTCAACTTATCTCATGCTTAGCATTGTCATAGAGTATTAAATAGTTTTTGAATGCCTTTCAAATAAAAAAAACTTGGTGATGCACCATTTATGCCAACCAAAGATGATTGGTAATTTTCTAGAGAGCTTTGTGGTAGGTTGAAGATACTTTATGATGCAACCGAGCTATTTTTAGGAAGTAATTATGTCACAATAAATTTGTTTTCCCCCCAAAATCTGTGGCATTTATTTTGTTATTAATAAATGGTGAAGTGATATCCCTAAGGTCGAAGAGATGCCTACATTGGAACAAAAATTTTGTAAGTATTAGACAGATGTGCCTAGCTTATTGGAAGTAGCTACCGTTCTAGATCCCAGTTATAAAAATAAATTCATGAAAGCTTTCTATAGCACCATTCATGGTGAAGACAGTCCAACTACAAATAATGAAGTTTCTAGAGCTAAAAGTTTATTGTATGATCTAGTATACCAAGACTCTATGGAGGGCATGATAACAACTGATGGTGTATGTGTAGCTAGAAATGTCATGCAAAATGAAGGAGATGATCTTGTCTTTGGCTTATTTGATAAGTTCTTGTCTGAAAAGTAGAAGAGTGTTCAAGCTATGCTCAAATTGAGTTATATTTAAATTTGTAGGAGCCAACACTGCCAAGAACTCAAGATCTGAATATCATTAACACTGCCAAGAACTCAAGATCTGAATGTCATTCAATGGTGGCACTATGCAGGAGTTAAGTACCCAACTTTAAGAAAAAATGCTCCAGATGTTATGGAAATTCCTGTCACAATAGTGACATATGAGTGCGTTTTTTAGTAAGGAGGGTAGGAGAATTAGTCCATATTGGAGTAGACTTGCTCAAAAAACAGTTGAAGGTCTGATGTGTATGCAAGTTTGGTCATGTGCTGACAAGTTTGCCTATGAGTCCTGTTTTAATAATGCTCTAATGGCTTATATGGAGGGTAAAAAGAAGAAATGGTAACATACTCTTTAGTAGTTATGTAATTTTGTTTGTGTACCTGTTGTAAGGATCGAATGCCCAAGAGGGGGTGAATTGGGCTTCTTTTCAAAAATTAAAGCAATAAAAACTTGAAAACTAAAAGCCCAATTCCCTATGCAAACAATCTATGCATTTAAGTGAATAGTAAGATTGCGGTATATGAAATGCATAAGTGTAACGGGAGAGGAAGAAAGCGCAAACTCCCGAGGAGACAAGAAGACACGGAGATTTATCCCGTGGTTCGACAAGATTGTCAAGACCTTCCTACATCCACGTTGTGGAACCCACCAAAGGGTATAGCCACTCCTAAGTCACCGAGACCAGGGATCTTCACTAAAGGTCTCTGTTCGCCAACTGCGGCAAGGTGGAGCTCAAGCCTTGTACAAGTTTGATCCTCCGGGCTTCCACAACCAACTTGGCAAGCTTCGGAAGGCTCTCTCCAATCACCGACTGTTGCACGGTGAATACAATCACCAAGAGACACTCCCTTACAGCTCTAACTACACTAGAGACTCCAATCACCAAGAATGGAAGCACACAAGCATCATCTCTAACAAGTTCTAGCCTATCTCTTGGTGTACAAGTGATGTAAATGATGTAGAAGTGGTATCTCAATGTCTTGAATGCTTGGTAATGTGTAGAGTAGCTCTGGGTATCAAGACTTATCGAAATGACTGGTTGAAGGGGTATAAATAGCTAGCCTCCACGAAATAGCCGTTGTAAAAGTAGGCTGACATCACTGTTCTGCAAACATCGGATGATCCGATGTTCTCCCTTCAGTTGTCATCGGTCGAATCCAAATTAGCTGATGTCACTATGTTAGGTATGACCGTTGATTGACCGATGTAACACTTGCCTCATCATCGGATGATCCGATGAAACTTCATCCAGAATGGTCCAGAAATAATGCTTACTGGAGTGATTGACCGATGTGTTATAGTTGTACATCGGATGGTCTGGTGTTACACTTGGTCCAAGGTAATTTCTTACTGGAATGATCGACCGACGTAACACTTGCTTCATCGTCGGATGATCCAGTGTGTACTTAAGATTGAGGTCTTCTTCTGATCAGAGCCAACTCGATCGATGTATTGTTTTCTGGAAACATCGGTTGATCCGGTGAGTTAATTTTGTCTGCTTCGAGTTGTTCTAAGTTATTCTTTTGGAATTTGTTCGAGTGACCTCTTAGACATTGGTTTGAAATGTTCTTCTAATGATGACCAAGTCTTGAGTGTTTTCAATTTCGATGGAATAAATTTGACATATGAGCTTTTTCTCTTAGTCTTCATAAAAATTGATTGACTTTGTAAAGTAAGTTGTTTAGGGGTCTCCAATTGTATACAATGAGCAGTAAATGATATACATATGGAGTCCATTAAGTGTGATGAAATATACGAGAGAGCTTGCATCCACAAACTCATTAGTAATATCCAATAGTTGTCATTAATCACCGAAACCATACCTCATGGGGGCCTAGATGCTTTCAATCTCCCCCTTTTTGGTGATTGATGACAACACAACGAGTAAAGCATAATAGTAATGAAATTAATAATACGATACTCAAAAAGATATGCAACAAGTACAAGATTTTGCACAAAAAAAACTTGAAGGCTCAAAAACGATCAATAATTCACAAGAGAATTAAGGGACACACGGATAACTCAAGAATAGCAAATGAGTAGCAAATCTCCCAAATTACAAAAAGCTCCCAAAAAGATATACTCCCCCTACAACTAGGACTCCCCCTAGGACAAAGCTATCCCTCCCCCTGACTCTTTTCCCCCTTTGGCATCAAGACACCAAAAAGGAAGCCGAGCGCCTAAGGACCCTAAGTGCTCGGGGCGATGACGAACTGGTCACCGTCTGGGGTGCTGTCGTCGGAGCTGCTGCCTGCTGCTGCTGAGGCTGGAGTGGAGGAGACCGGTGCTGTGGGAGCTGCTGTCGGTGCCTGCTAAGTCTGGACTGCTGGCAGCGGGGCACTGACAACGGACGCCGGAGTCTGCTGGAAGAGCATCGTAGCCAGCAGGGGAGAGTGGATAGGTGCGCCTGGAGAAAGCAGTGGGGACATGCTGATCGTCGGAATCGGCGTGGTCGACACTGATGCTGAGATTGGAGCCAGGACAGGCGGACCTGGAGCTAGACCCGGAATCTAAGAAGGCAGGGCAATCCCGGTGTGAGTATAGAGGTTGGTGATCAACCCCAAGATGCCCATCATAGCCTGTTGCGTCTGCTGCTGCTGGTCAAGAGAACGCTGGTGCATCTGATCTATCAGTCCAGTGAGCCTGTCAGTGTCCTCTCACCTCTCGCGGGCTATCTGACGCTGCATCTCCTGCTGCTGCTGCTACTGGAGCTCCAAAAGATGCGCAACCTGCTTAGCTCTGGCCTGCTCAGCTGCAAGCCAATCTAGTCGCTGCTGCTCAACCATCTGCAGAATAAGAGAGGTAAGCTCGGACGGTTGAGAGACCTATGCCTCGTACACCAGAGGTGGAGTAGGATGTGGCACAGTCGAGCCTCCAGCCTCCGCGTCGTACTGCCTGGGTGAGGGAGGAGGTGGAAAGTACTCCTCGACACTGTCACTAGTGTCACTTTCCGACTAGATGTGCTGTAGATCCCCACCCAGAGCCTCAGCCTGTGCTAGGATCTCATCTTCCTTCTCCAGATCTGACCAATCTTCTTCAGAAAGTCGAGCTCGGACCTGACGCTCAACTGGACGGCCAAGGCGGCGGTCTCCAAGAGCTGGAGCATGGTAGTGCCCGAACCGTGTGACGCTCTCGTCTGTGAGACTGTCACGCACGGCGGACCCCTCTGGAGCTATCAGGTAGAGTAAGTGACTGATCCAGTGGCTGAACACAAGCTTCCTCATCATCCCAACTCTATCGGTGATAACATCCTCCATCTCACAGATGAGAATGTCCACAATGTCGAACTCCATCCCGTTCATGACATAGAATAGGAGGGTCTGCTGCAAGCTGGTGAACCCCTCAAGGTATCCGGACCTTGGTAGAAGTGTGCGGTGCAAGGCAAGGTGCACAGTGCGCGCAGCTGGAGTGAGTAGAGCCGGTACCCTCGGCTGGTCAGGAGAGAAGGGCTGAGCAAATAGTGATCGAATCTCCTCAAAGGGTGGTGCCACACCTCCAGTGAGCGGCCTCCTCAGTGTGTTAGCCTGTCCATATACTCCCTCGTGCAGGTAGGTGTCATGGAGATCCACTCCTAGCAGTTGTCCCAAGGTCTGTCTGGTCAGGTGGTGATGCTGGCCCATGAACATGAAGTCAATGGATTTGCGGCCCTCAGAAACGTAGAGTGTGGCATAGAATACTCGGACCCAGTCCTCCACGAAGGCACCCTGCTGGTAAGACATCAGCTCCACTAGCCCTCTGTACCTCTCAAAGTAAGGGCGAATCTCCGTCCCGGCTGCAAGTGCGAGCTGATCCCAGTCAAGAAAATTATGCTGGAAGAGCTTATGGCCCCGATGTCTATAAGTCTCATACAGCGACGCCTGTGTCAGGGTCCAGAAGCGACTATCCACAAGTGACTCTCTGGGCTGCGGGAACCACTCCTCAAGTAGAATGCTCCATCTGAGCTTCCTGAGCTGCTTAGCCTTCAACTTCTTGTAATTGGTCAGGCGGACACCCTCACCAACTCGGACATTGGTGTCCATCTCATAGACGGCTCTCTGGGCCGCTCTATCCTCCCGAAGCTCAGCTGCAGAGGGTCTCGGTCTCGGGGCTGCAGCTGGATGACCCCCGCGGGTCCTGACTGAGCGCCAGCGAACAAGCGGCACCTCAGGCTCCTCAGTCTCCTCTGGCTCCTCAGGCACCGGAGGCTGCCTCTGTCGGGCCTCCCGGATCCTCAACGATCCTCCTCGGCCACGCTCTCGCTCCTCAGCGGCGCGAGCGGCCATCAAAGCTTTCTTCTCCTCCTTCGACAGCTTCTGCTTCTTAGCTGCCGGCTCCTCAATGGCCTTGCCTTTTCCTTTCTTGTCACGTCCTATGATGACGACTAAGATGAGGTCGCGGGAAACAAAGCCAATCGCACGAGACGACGATGCAAGGAACAATGCGGCCGGCGAACCCTAGCGGCGAAGAGGATGCGGCGGTGCGACGGAGAGCACGACGACTGGAGGGCGGCAACACGGCGACGCAGAGGGTGGCGGTGCGGCGCCTAGGACGGTGGCGCATGGCGGTGGTGGCGCTGCATGGGGAGGTGGTGGCGGTGCTGCATGGGGCGGCGGCGGCGGCGCTACATGGGGCGGTGGCGGCGGCGCTGCGAGGTCGGGCTGAGGGTAGTGACGGTCGGAGGGCAGCGGCGGCTGGAGGGCGGCAATGACCAGAGGGCGCGGAGCGGCGGCAGCGGAGGTGAGGGCGCGGAGCGTCGGTGGCAGAGAGCAAAGTCGGGGAGAGAGAAAAAAGAGACGAAGAGGTGCTAAATAGGTGGGGCCCGAACCCTAGCTCAAATTTTAACATCGGATGAACTGACATTAGTTGAGAGGAGCATCGGTCGAATGGTACAGTAAGGGTGTTCCAGAGGCACCTTCGACATTGGATGATCCGACGTGGAAAAGATAGGCATCGGTTGATTTTGGCACAACTCCAAAAATGTGAACATCGGATGCTCCGATGTTTCTCAGAATGAACTCATCGGTTGATTTGACTTTCTGACTGAGCTGGCCCTTGCATTTAAGCACAAACTAATCCGATGAAGCTTCTGGCCTAAGCATCGGATAATCCGATGACTACAAAACAACAACATCTCATATATGTCCTTTGACTCAAACACACAAACAAGGAGAAACACTTGTCTTAGGACTTTTTGGGCAACCCCTAACCCCTCAAAAAGACCAATTGCCAATAACTTGGCTAAGCCCTAAATCAAATAGAACATCGAAAAATCAAGGAAGAAAACATCCAAATAAAATGTAAGGCCCATGCTTTGTGAGCTAGAGGATGAAGACTTCTATCTCTTTAAAGCATGTTCCTTTAGGCATTAACGCACCTAACACTTTGTTCTTTCCACATCATATGAGTTGAGATATTGCATTTCAAACAAGTCTCTTTCTCATGAGGTGGGTTCCCCTTTGTGACAATCTACCGTATGCAATGTCAAACAATTTAATATAGGAAATTAAACATGAGTGCAAGTCTATATGGAAGGCATCATGTAATACATAAATTAAATCTATCTTGCCAAATTTGAACCTTTCAAAGTCTTATTCAGGGAGAGCCACTCTCCAAGTCTTGGGGAAACCCAAAAGAACCTCCATCCCAAGCTAACCCTTGCTCACCCCTATCCTTTGAAAGTTAGACAAGACCTATATGTGATGCATTCTTACATGACCATGGCAACTTACATGACGTTCGATGCATGTAGCACATTTAATTCACTTCTTAGTCTAGAAAAAGTTTTCTCATCAAGTGGTTTAGTGAAGATATTCGTCAATTGTTCTTCGAACCTAACACCTCGAGCTTCATGGTCCCGCAAGAAATGATGGCGAATATCAATGTGCTTAGTGCGGGAGTGTTGAATGGGGTTTTTAGCAATCTTAACCGCACTTTCATTGTCACAAAGGAGAGACACACAACCAAGTTTAATACCAAAGTTCAAAAGGGTTTGCTTCATATAAAGAATTTGGGAACAACATGCACCGGCCGCTATATATTCCGTTTCCGCAGTGGACAAAGCAACGGAATTTTGCTTCTTGCTAGACCAAGATACTAGAGAACGCCAAGCAAGTGGCACCCACCGGAGGTACTCTTGCGATCCACACGGCATCTGGCAAAGTCCAAATCCGAGTAACCCAAGAGATGGAATTTTGCACCTTTGGGATACCACATGCCTACACTTGGGGTATGCTTGAGATACCGAAGTATCCTAAAGACCGCCTTCCGATGCGATTCTTTAGGTGCCGCTTGAAAGCGAGCACACAAGCATACACTAAACATGATATCAGGCCTAGATGCGATAAGATAAAGCAATGAACCAATCATAGAACGGTAATTAGATTGATCAACAGGTTTGCCGTCCTTATCCGCGTCGAGATGACAATTTGTTGCCATTGGAGTGCTTCTTGAGATACAATCTCCCATCTCAAATTTCTTCAAGAGGTCCTTGGTATACTTTGCTTGATAGATGAAGGTCCCCTCTCGAATTTGATTGATTTGAAATCCAAGGAAGAAGTTGATGATGTTTAGGTTTAGGCCTGATCTTCCGAAAGGTATGTCGATTGGGGTGGAGAACTCGACGTTGATGATCCGCGGCACTCGAGCGGTTCGAGTACCCCTGCAATCACTACACCACGGCTTCGTTAGTTATCAACCATGCTGCACACGCTTGACCTCGCCAAGAAGGCTAATCCCTGCAAGTGCAATCGAGAACACGAGCAAGAACGTAGAAGACACAATCGGAAATCGCGAAATTGGGGTCTCACAAACCGTAGAACGGCGATATTATTGATCTAAGCAAAACCCAATTGTCTATGGAATCTACCATGGAGTATATATAGGTGGGAGGACGTCCAAGGGGTGTTAGGGTCGTGACCTAACCCTAAGACACGAAAATAATGGACTTAGACTTGATACAAGGCCCAATGGCCCAATACGGTGGCGCAGCACCCTGACAGATTCTGTACTTGATTTTATTTCGACGATTCCCGTCGACTCCGGACGTATTTTGACATGGGACCGGATCCATTTGAAAGGTTATCCTCTCCCCTTTCCGTGCATATGTAGAACGTCCAAAACGGAGTTCGTATGCATCCTGGGCGTCCGTTTTAGGGCGTACTGCTCCTGGACTCCGAGTTGGTTACGATTTGGAGTTTGGTTCGGTTTCCATCTTCTTTGAACGAATTCTCTGGTCTTCCACGTCCCTAATACTCACTCCAAGTACTCCTTGAACCTCTACATGGATCATAATCACAAATAAATCACTAAGTAGCAATCTATGCTCAAAAACATATAAGGAAATATATAAGAACGAGTTCACCTCTGAAATTAATTGTTGTGTATGAACCCTATTGATTGCATCTTGTATGTTCAATGGAGTGTTGTTTGTATCCATAGAAGTGATGTCCTCATCATCCTCCCCTTCTTGAATTGGAGTCGTCCTCGACTCAAGTTCATCTTCTCTTATGTGTTGGTCCAAATGTGCAACGCCATCAAATCATTTTGTATGCATGAATTGAGGAGGCCAAGGTGGTGGACGACATAGTGCGCCATCTTGATCTTGTCCATCAAATAAGAGTGCACATTCACTTGAGCCAGGATCCCAAACAAATAAACATTGTTTCATGTTTGTAGGTGCAATAATAATATGCATGATCTCATCATTCTCCCCGTCTTTATGACAAGCCGTCCTCGGCTTGCTCGTATGTCCAGGAAAAAAGATTGCTTTGGGGGTAGAATGAACATTGTCCATATTGCACAACCGCAGTGAACAATGCTTCTTTTTTATTTGTTGTCCTTGCTGCAATAAAAAAATGCTAGAAAAACTTGACAATACATCTTTAGTGTTAGTGCATCCATTCATTTCACCATATTGTTGCAGCACAAAAGGAGCTTGCACATTTGAATATATGTAAACTTTATGCACCATAAATTCACCACTATCTTCATAGTTGCCTATAGCATGAAAAATATTTCTACTTAATAAAGGCAATTCAGATTGAGAAAATATTATCTTCTCTACGATATTTAGATCACAAAGAGTGTCAAATTCAATATAGCCCAAAGTATTTAGAGAAGATAACAATTTCAGCTCATCACTTTCACATGTAGTTGGGATCAAATGCTTAATTTTAGCACAATTGAGTGATAAAGTATCAAATTTATTTGGTTGTTCTAGCATAGGTACAATATAATTATCAGCACACAACTCATTTTTGTTGTAAGAATCAGTAGGAAAATCAACTAGTGGTAAAGGTGTATTATGAAAAGGTTCATCTTGTTGCTGCTCATCGATAGCATGATTGGTAGCAAAATTCAGCACATCTGAAAATGGCATACCGTGGTTAACTGTAGAGCATTGTCCATTAACACTACTCTCATTTTCAGCAAGAAATTCAAATGCATTATGAGTTGATTCATCAAAAAATTCAGAAGAGTTGTTCAACACCTCACTCTCATTTGCATCTCCATTTATTTGTTCATGTTCCTGCAAAAGGTTAGGCAAAGGAGGAGGTACAACAAGAAAATTCTTCTCAAGTTCATGTATTTCATCTTTACAATTAGATACATTAGCAAAAGTTTCTCGCATAAGAATTTTCATATCTTTCCATGTTCGAGGTCTTTCTAAATCACTTAAGTTGTTCCACCAAGTCAATGCACAACCTACTAATGCACTTGCAACATTTCTAATCTTTATTTTCTCACACATATGACATTGTCCAAAAATTTTATCCAACTCTATTTCCCAAGCAATATATTCATCGTAACCAAAACCATCATAAGAAGGAAGAGATGGGAGAATGTAATTACTTCTTGTGGAAGGTGTTGTAAAGGTGGTCTGAATGTCATGTGAATCCTTGGTTGATGTTTGATTTTTAGTAAGCAACTCCATCGTCGTCTTCATCATGTCCATCATCTCAGCATATAATGTATGATTCTTGCTTTTACCTGACATTGTTAGTAGCAAACAGAAGACAACACAAAAAATATATTATCCCTATCAACTACAAAGGATAATGGCAAAGTGGAAGTGAAATCACACACTCTCAAGCGTCTTACCACATTCTTACAAGTGTTCTTATCGACACTGCAGGTGGCAAACGGTGGACAGTATGAAGAAACAATGAAGCGTGGGATGATTGCAAAGGTGTATCAATTCTGCTCAAGAGTAAGGTGTAACTTGGATGGCACTTTCTATGTAGCAAGGATTAGTAACAATGAAATCATATAGTAAAGTTGAATAAGTGTCCAAAGTATTTGTCAAAGTTGTTGGCCTAAATGTGTTCCTAGTAGTTCAAGATAGCAAGACATGAGACAAAACTAGATGACACAAAGAATGCAAGCACTTTTGTTTTTTTGTTGTTTTTTTCCTCTTTTTTGTGCGTCTTTTGTTTCTTATTTTGCACTTGCCTTTTTCTTTTTTATTCCTTTTTTTTTCAGAATGTGCTGCAAGGGAAGAACACAATGAAAATCAATCCAAGATATCTCGTGTGTCTGTCGTTGATTTTCTGCTCAATCTTCCAAGGAGGAATAGGCACACTTATAGGCTCTAAATTGGAAAACTTAGAACAGCAAGATTGTAGATATATCTCTCCTCTTTAATTTCAATATATGGAAGACCTATTTTGGAAAAGAACAATAGGAGATACTGCCCCCGAAATACAGACTGTTCAGAATTTTTAGATCAATAACAGATTCGGATCTAATGCAATTTCGACATCGATAACTATATTTTATGGGAAAATGATAAATAAGAAAGTTATAGAGAACTTTTTAAGCTTTCAAGAAAGTACAAGAACTCTAAAATCCGAGTTCGTATGAGTGAGATATGATGAAAATACCGAACTGGACAGAGGTGAATCTAATATGGACGTGATGACGTGATTCAAAAGGATGAATCACACAATGCAAAACTCAAACTAAGACCAAAAACACGTTATAAACCAGCAATATAACTCAACCACGGACACAAACGCAATAAAACCAAACTGAATAACAAAGTTGCAAAGGCTCAAACGTGGTTTGGACAAAGTAATGAATAGATCTACTAAACTGTAACCAATTGATGAGTAGGTTTAGGCCCGATCTTCCGAAAGGTATGTCGATTGGGGTGGAGAACTCGACGTTGATGATCCGCGGCACTCGAGCGGTTCGAGTACCCCTGCAATCACTACACCACGGCTCCGTTGGTTATCAACCGTGCTGCACACGCTTGACCTCGCCAAGAAGGCTAATCCCTGCAAGTGCAATCGAGAACACAAGCAAAAACGTAGAAGACACAATCGGAAATCGCGAAATTGGGGTCTCACAAACCGTAGAACGGCGATATTATTGATCTAAGCAAAACCCAATTGTCTATGGCATCTACCATGGAGTATATATAGGTGGGAGGACGTCCAAGGGGTGTTAGGGTCGTGACCTAACCCTAAGACACGAAAATAATGGACTTAGACTTGATACAAGGCCCAATGGCCCAATACGGTGGCGCAGCACCCTGACAGATTCTGTACTTGATTTTATTTCGACGATTCCTGTCGACTCCGGACGTATTTTGACATGGGACCGGATCCATTTGAAAGGTTATCCTCTCCCCTTTCCGTGCATATGTAGAACGTCCAAAACGGAGTTCGTATGCATCCTGGGCGTCCGTTTTAGTGCGTACTGCTCCTGGACTCTGAGTTGGTTACGATTTGGAGTTTGGTTCGGTTTCCATCTTCTTTGAACGAATTCTCTGGTCTTCCACGTCCCTAATACTCCCTCCAAGTACTCCTTGAACCTCTCCATGGATCCTAATCACAAATAAATCACTAAGTAGCAATCTATGCTCAAAAACATATAAGGAAATATATAAGAACGAGTTCACCTCTGAAATTAATTGTTGTGTATGAACCCTATTGATTGCATATTGTATGTTCAATGGAGTGTTGTTTGTATCCATAGAAGTGATGTCCTCATCAGTTGAGCTCTCCGATCATCGACATCTCGAATTCCCTAGACATCATTTTGCCAAACTCATGGCTAAGAGCTTCGTTAGTTGAACCAAAAATAATATCATCGACATAAATTTGACAAACAAATAGTTCTCCATCGATGTCTTTGGTGAAGAGTGTGGTGTCCACCCTCCCGATCTTGAATCCTTGCATGATCAAGAAATCTTGTAGTCGTTCATACCACGCCCTAGGTGCTTGCTTGAGCCCGTAGAGCGCCTTGTGCAACCTAGACACATGATTAGGATTCCTCGGATATTCAAACCCGGGAGGTTGTTCAACATAAACAAGCTCGTTAATATAACCATTAAGAAAGATAATTTTCACATCCGCTTTATGTTATGATGTGATGCAAAAGCAAGAAGTATACAAATAGCTTCTAGTCGAGCGATCGGAGCAAATGTCGCTCCAAATTCTAGTCCTTCAACTTGCGAGAAACCCTTGGCCACAAGTCTTGGCTTGTTGCGGATCACAACACCGTTCTCGTCTTGTTTGTTGCGGTACACCCACTTTGTCCCGATGACGTTCTTGTCCTTGGGTCGCTCCTCCAACACCCAAACTTCATTGAGGATGAAGTTGTTAAGTTCTTCTTGCATGGCCATCACCCAATTTGGATATTGGAGTGCTTCCTCAATGTGAGTGGGTTCTACACATGAAACAAATGAGTAGTGCTCACAAAACATAGCAAAATGGCGAGAACGTGTACTTACTCCCCTTGACAGACTTCCAATAATTTGGTCAATCGGATGCGCCTTGGAGATGCGTCCATGCCTCGTAAGTGGTTGTGAAGCACTTGGCGGTGGTGATGCGCGTTGCTCTTCTTGTGGCTGGACTTAATCATGGACTTGTTCTTCTTCTTGATGTTGTGTAGCTTGTGAATCTTGTGTTGGCAATGGATCATCTTTCTCTTCTTCATCAACTTGAGGTGCCATAGATGTGTTGATGTTGGAACTTGAAGCTCCCCCTTGATCATGGCTCTCCTCAACTTTAGGCTTGATGTCTCCAATGGTCATGTTCTTCATAGCTTCTTGTAGAGGCTCATCATCCATTTCATCATGACCAAAACTCTCCTCTTGGGAGCCATTAGTTTCATCAAACTCAACATCACAACTTTCCTCAACTAAACGGAGGTTTGGTTGAATACTCGATATGCTTTTGAGTTTGATGCATAACCAAGAAAGATACCAACATCACATCTTCTTTCAAACTTACCGAGCCTTTTCTTGCGGTAGATGTAGCACTTGCACCCGAAGACTCGGAAATAGGAGATGTTGCGCTTTCTCCCAATGAGGAGTTCATACGGGGTCTTTTGAAGTAGTCGGTGTAGATAGACCCGATTTGCGGCATGGCACGCCGTGTTGATTGCTTCGGCCCAAAACTTCTCGGACGTGCCATAGTTATCAAGCATTGCTCGTGCAAGAGTGATAAGAGTCTTGTTCTTCCTTTCAACGACACCATTTTGTTGAGGAGTGTATGTGGCTGAGAATTCATGCTTCACGCCTTCACGATCACACCACTCCCCAATGTTGTAGTTCTTGAATTTGGTGCTGTTGTCACTCCGAACCTTGATGATGGGAAGTTGAAATTCCCTTTGATCACGGTTAGCGAAGGTCTTGAACACTTCTGGAGTTTCACTCTTGTCACCTAGAAACAAAGTCCAAGCATAGCGAGAGTAATCATCAACTATAACAAGACAATAGAGATTACCACCAAGACTTTGATATGTGGACGGTCCGAAGAGATCTATGTGGAGCAACTCAAGTGGCTTGGAGGTTGACACCATTGTCTTCATCGGGTGGTGTGAAGCAACTTGTTTCCCGGCTTGACATGCGCTACAAAGCTTGTTCTTCTCAAATGTGACATCCTTCACGCTGGTCACCATCCCGAGCTTGAATGACTTCTTGAGCTTGCTCATTCCACTGTGAGCTATGCGTTGATGCCATAGCCAACCCAAACTCGTCTTGGTGAAAAGACAAGTGGTCAAGCTAGCATCCTTGTTGGAGAAGTCTACTAGGTAGAGATGTCCATGCCGAAACCTTTTGAAAATTAGTTCTTAGCTTGTTTCACTAGTCACTTAGTTTCAATTTGCTTTCTAGTGCACAATTATAGTCCAAGATCACATAATTGTGCAATAGAAAGCAAATTGAAACTAAGTGACTTAACATACAATACATTGGAAATAGATAAATCATTTGAAATTGCAATCTTACCCAACCCAATTACCTTCCCCTTAGAGTTATCACCAAAGGTGACTTGTTCATGATTGTCGGGGTTTTCTATGGAGGTGAACATACCATTGTTGCCGGTCATGTGTTGAGTGCACCCGCTATCGAGTACCCAATGCTTTTCCTCCGGTTTTTGTAGTTCACCTACACACATGAATTCAATTTTTGACTTTAGGCACCCAAGCCAACTTAGGTCCTTGTATGTGTGATACAAGTGTTTTTGGGACCCAAAGTTGCTTAGGGTGCTTCCCCTTTCATGCCATTCATGTCTTTGCCAATGAACCTTGTCTTCACCTTGCCATCTACTTTACTCAAGAGATAATAGTGATCATTAAAGGTAGACTTGTAGTAAGTAGGCAATTTTTGGAGAAGACCGGTTAGGAAGAGGACACTCCCTTGTATGGTGACCGGTGACCTCACAATGTTAGCAATAAGAACCAACTTCCTTGATGAAGCTCGTTTTAAGCTCTGGTGAGGGCACCTTTCCTTTGTTAGGCACCGGGAAGGATCCAAGTTCTCTCTTGTTGAAGGCCCTTGCTTGTTGGAAGAGAATTTCTTTGTGCTTGACTTCTCCCTAAGATAGTCTTGCCACACTAGTGCGGAGACTTTCGATTTCTTCCAACAAATCCTTCTCCCTAGCATTCTATTTCAAAGGCAAAGACTTATGCAATATATTAGTGGCATGAGAATTAATAGATACCTTATCATTAAGGGTTTCTTTCTTTATAGTTTTCAATTATTGGTCAAGAACTTCATAAGCAAGGTTAAGTACTTGATGCTCTTGGATTAACTCATTGTGCCTTCCCAAGAGTGTTTGGTGTGCTACGTCAAGCTCATGATGCTCTAGCTTGATTTGAGCCTTATCCTCTTCAACTTGCTTGACATGAGATTTGAGCGTGTCATGCTCCTTAAGTATGCTTTCATACTTGTCAAGCAAATTGAGGTTAGCACTCTCGAGTTTAGCACCAGCTTCTTCAAGAGCCTTGACCTTGCTCTTTTCCCTCTTAATGATAGTGTGGTATTCATTTATCAATGAAGCTAAGTCATCGGGGGAAAGCTCATCATCAGTAGAGTCATCACATACCTTGGTGTTACCTTTTGCCATGAGGCAAATGGGAGGGTGGACGAAGAGATGAATCATCATTGTCGGCAATGGCAAGGCCGGCCAAGCTTTCTTCTTCATCTTCACTCTCTTCATCACTAGATTCATCGTCGGTGATCCATTCATTTGCCTCACACATGAACACCTTTTGTGGACATTTTCTCTTCTTTGGAAAGAGTTTTCCCTTTTTGCCTTTTTCATGCTTCTTCTTCTCAAAGAATCTTTGTTTGGGCTTGTCCTCTTCATCATCCTCACTATCCTCAAGCTTGCGATGCTTGCCCCTTATGGTTCTCTCTTCTTTTGTCCAGTTTTGGACAATCATAGGAGATATGACATTGATCACCATAATTATAGCAAGTCTTGTTGTCATCTCTCCTTGGTAGAAATGCTTTCTTTTTGGGATCAAAAGTGTATCCCTTCCTGGCAATCTTGGAGTTCAAGCGAGAAATTTTCTGATCATCAAGGCAAGCTCATCATCGTCATCTTCACTTGATACTTGCTCTTCTTCACTTGAGCTAGGCTCAACCACTTTATTTTTTCTTGGGACTTGTTTTCTTGGTGGAAGCCTTTAGAGCAATTGTCTTTGAAGATGATTCATCCATCATCCCAAGTACACTCATCTCATGAGCGTGAATATCTCCAATAAGTTCCAAAACTTCAATGTGATCAAGAGATTCCTTTTGAAGCATGGAGTTGATGAAGTTGTACTTTGGCTTAGGAAGGAGCATAAGGATCTTGCGGTTGATGAGTCCCTTGCCAAGAGAAGCAATATCAAGAGCATTAATTTCCTCAATAAGCACATTTAAGCGAGAAAACATTTCATTGATATTTTCATGAGGTAGCATTTTGAACTCATCATATTTGGCCTTAAGCATATGATATTTTAGTTCTTTAACACGAGAAGAACCCTCATGAATTTCAATCAAGCAAGCACAAATTTCACAAGCTTTTTCTTTGCTAGCAATCCTAGCAAACACATCTTGACTAATGCATTCATAAATAGCATTTCTAGCTTTTGCATCCCACTTGACTTGATTACCTGTATAGTTTTGCTCACCAAATCCTGTATGGGTCGCTTCCCATACCTCGGGAGCAATAGCCTCTAGATAAGCACGCATGCGTGCTTTCCAATAGGCAAAGTTCTTGCCCTCGAAGATCGGAACCGAACCCCCAATCTTGGCCATTTTAGCTCTCTAGCGGTGAAACTAGAATGATCCAATGAGCAACCTTACTCTGATACCAATTGTAAGGATCGAGTGCCCAAGAGGGGGGTGAATTGGGCTTCTTTTCAAAAATTAAAGCAATACAAACTTGACAACTAAAAGCCCAATTCCCTATGCAAACAACCTATGCATTTAAGTGAATAGTAAGATTGCGGTATATGAAATGCATAAGTGTTGTAGGATTGAAGAGCACGTGAAAATCTATCAGAGGGGGGGTGAATGGTAGATTTAAAAAAGCTTACGCAGCGGAAACAATTAAACCCCAACCCCTTTGGCAGAAAAACGATATGTTAAAGAAATCATGTGTGAGACTAATCTAAACGTGTTTCACCGTGACAAAAGTGATAGATATCAGAGAGAATCAAGTCACGAAGACAACACAAAACGAATCTCTCAAATCCGTCGAGAGAAACTCAAGTTATGATCAAAAGATCTAACAAAGGTCAATCTGACCTACCCGAGAAAAACAGTTTCTAGAATGCTGCAAAGAAATTCGTGTAGGTCAAAAACCACAAATCCAATGACCGTGAAATTTTGACAGATGATAGACAATCAAGTTGTGAAGACAACCCAAAAAGAATCACGTCAATTGGATCTGTAAACCTCGAGTTATGATAAAACCACCGACGAAAGGTAGTGTTGTCCAGAAACTCGACGAATAAAACTTGTCTGGAACAAGTCGGACGAACAAGGTACAAAAGTTCCTTCAAACTACGAATTTTATTCAATAGAACACATGAGGGACAGCCCCAAAGTTGTGTCCTACGAGCTCTCGGCTCCCTTGCTTATATAACCAGCTCAAAAGCCAACTCAACTCAGATCAGGAACCTAATCCTACTCTGTTCACGAATCGTAACTTTCCCTAACTGCTTAAGATTCTTCTATACGCAGATAGAAGCAATCTTAAGACTTCCAAACACCTTAGGAATGTATCCTATATTCCTAAAACAACTCAAATTCATGACCCACACGAAATTCTATCATAACCAACTCAAATCTTTCCATATTTGAGTCAAACTCGACTCAGCCGTAGCCTAAGTCCATAACCTAGTCGGTTGGACCTTTCCGACCAACTCTTTACGTCCACATCTCTTCATCACGTCTCGGAACCATGTAGAAACGTCCATGCACTCTTTGCACACGTGCAAACATCTTCCAATGGCGTCCATGATACTTTCACATGCATTGTTCTTGATTCAATCATGCTGCGCAACCTCCTGATCAGCTCAACCACAATTCCTCCTGAATTTGGTTGTTGGAACCTCATCTCCTCCCTGAGACTAGTCCAATGGATCCCATCACCAGCCATGTCTTGAACTCAAGCAACACCTGACATGAATAAACAACCAATCCATACGAGCCCAAGTTCTCGACTTGACTCAAATTAGTTCTGAACACAACACCTTACGTGAGAACCTCACATAAGCATGTTGCAAAACCACAGTAACACGATATCATCCATATCAACTAAAACGTACCATAAACTTAGCAAATGAATACTAAGTAATCTTTTCAACAATGTAAAGCAAGTATGAAACATTGCAAATGAAAAGCAGAAGCATTGCGGTCAAGTTCCGGATCTTGCCAGAGCAACCCGGACCTTGAGCCGGAGCTAATAAAAGCTAGTAGAACCTAGCGTCGGAGCTTACCAAAACTAGTACAACCAAGCTCCCGCCGGAGATTACAAAACTAGCAGGACCTTAATAAAAAGGTGTTTTGGTGATATTCAAAACTTTTATCGTCAAAGCAACTGTATTCACTACAAGCCAATGTATTCAGCACGCATAGGTCTTACAAGTGTAACGGGAGAGGAAGAAAGCGCAAACTCCCGAAGAGACAAGAAGACACGGAGATTTATCCCGTGGTTCGGCAAGATCGTCGAGACCTTCCTACATCCACGTTGTGGCACCCACCAAAGGGTATAGCCACTCCCAAATCACCGAGACCAGGGATCTTCACTAAAGGTCTTCGTTCGTCAACCGCGGCAAGGTGGAGCTCAAGCCTTGTACAAGTTTGATCCTCCGGACTTCCACAACCGACTTGGCAAGCTCCAGAAAGCTCTCTCCAATCACTGACTGTTGCACGGTGAATACAATCACCAAGAGACACTCCCTTACAGCTCTCACTACACTAGATACTTCAATCACCAAGAATGGAAGCACACAAGCATCATCTCTAGCAAGTTCTAGCCTATCTCTTGTTGTACAAGTGATGTAAATCATGTAGAAGTGGTAGCTCAATGTCTTGAATGCTTGGTAATGTGTAGAGTAGCTCTGAGTATCAAGACTTATCGAAATGACTGGTTGAAGGGGTATAAATAGTCAACCTCTACGAAATAGCCGTTGGAAAAGTAGGTTGACATCACTGTTCTGCAAACATCAGATGATCCGATGTTCTCCCTTCAGTTGTCATCGGTCGAATCCAAATTAGCTGATGTCACTATGTCAGATATGACCGTTGATCGACCGATGTAACACTTGCCTCATCATCGGATGATCCGGTGACACTTCATCCAAAATGGTCCAGAAATAATGCTTACTGGAGTGATTGACCGATGTGTTATAGTTGTACATCGAATGGTCTGGTGTTACACTTGGTCCGGGGTAATTGCTTACTGGAATGATTGACCGACGTAACACTTGCTTCATCATCGGATGATCCGATGTGTACTTAAGACTGAGGTCTTCTTCTGATCAGAGCCAACTCGAACGATGTATTGTTTTCTGGAAACATCGGTTGATCTGGTGAGTTGATTTTGTCTGCTTCGAGTTGTTCTAAGTTATTCTTTTGGAATTTGTTCGAGTGACCTCTTAGACATTGATTTGAAATGTTCTTCTGATGATGACCAAGTCTTGAGTGTTGTCAATTTCAATGGAATAAATTTGACATATGAGCTTTTTCTCTTAGTCTTCATAAAAATTAATTGACCTTGTAAAGTAAGTTGTTTAGGGGTCTCCAATTGTATCCAATGAGCAGTAGATGGTATACATATGAAGTTCATTAAGTGTGATGAAATATACGAGAGACCTTGCATCCACAAACTCATTAGTAATATCCAACAGTTGTCATTAATCACCGAAACCATACCTCATGGGAGCCTAGATGCTTTCACCTGTGATAATTCTATCCTATTTTAGTTCCACATATCTGCTCTTTTGTAGGATGATCTTTCATCAACCATTATTGAATGGTGAATGCTGGAACTCTGGAAGGTGTAGATTTGAAGAAAACTGGTAACATTCTTTAGTATTTCTGTAAATTTGGTTCTATAATTCAATTCTAGACTCTTCTAATTATGTTCTGTTTTAGTACTTTTTTAATTTTGTTATGTTTTAGTATTTCTGTAATTTTTGTTGTATTCTGCTATAATGTTGTCAATATATTATGCTGAAGTGCTATTTTTTAGGATGATGCTTGAAGGAATGAAGTTCTGAATTTGGAGACTTCAAATTTTGAGATCACTGTTGAATGTTGAATCATATGTAATGCTATCAATGTTGAATCTGCTGTAACTGTTAATCTATTATGGAAAAAGTTCATTTTACTCCTCTATACTATTAGAGAAGTCCAAATTACACTCTAAATATTTATTTGGTTCAGTTGACACCCTTTGTTTGTTAATCTAGATCACTTTACACCCTTAATTGGTATTCTAATTCCGAGTTGCTGACATGGACAGGAAGTAACCTGGGATTAGTGCTGATGTGGATGAAAATAGGCAGGTAAGACCCATATCACCTTGGGTGCCTCTCCCCAGCTCGTGACTCGTCTTCCCAGTCCCCTCCCCAGCAGCGATCCTGCTCCCAGCGGTGGTGCTCGCCACCCCGGCCCCGCGGCGCCAGTGTGTCGACGGCCTTCACCACGGCTCCGGTGGCTCGGCGCCCGTCCCGCGTGCTGATCCGGTGGCTCGGCGTCCTTCCCGCGCGCTGCTCCGGCGGCTCGGCACCCGTCGCACACGCTGCTCCGGCGACTCGGAGCCTCTCCCGAGCGCTGCTCCGGCGGCTCGGCTTCCTGATGGTTGGAAGGGGCTAAGATTTTGGCCCCGACTCTATTGCTGCAGCCCTGGAAACAACACAGACAGTCATCTGGAGTAGCCGTCTGCATCTTTTTCAGTTCTGCAGAGAGCAAACTTGTGTAGATTTCACTATCGACTAGTTCCTCCCTGAACAGTTCCGCAGCAATTTTTGGAGGAAGAGAAGAGAATCCGTGCTGGAACTCTTCTGCCGGTAGAATCTCACAGCTTATGAAAGAACACAAGGTAGCAGTTATCCGCGTCGAGCAAGTCTCTTCTTGCCTCTCCTTTGTGTGCAACAGTTCCCTTTAGAAACAAATGCAAACAATCATAATTTAGAATTGCCGTGTGATGCAAATAACCCACCCCATGTGATGCAAATAACCCACCCCATGCCAAATACGCAATGCTTTTCAACAGAAGACACTGCATGAAGCGGCAAAACAAAATACTTGAGCTGTCGATATGGTGACTTACATGCCATCGGTGATAAATAAGAGGTAAACAACTTTTCCATCAGGAGTGGTGCACACTTTAACTTGTCTAATATGCTGATGCAGCTTACAGAACTGAGAAAATATTGCAATGAAGGAAACATAACTCTGAAATCTCTTTTATAGTCTGTCGCAAAGAAGTTGGCAGAGCTTAGTGGCAAGAGTGTTACAACTATCATTGGAGGTGGAGACTCTGTTGCAGCTGTCGAGAAGGTTGGAGTTGCAGATGTTATGAGCCACATTTCGACAGGAGGTGGTGCCAGCCTGGAGTAGCTGGAATGAGAAAAATAGGATTTTGCTATAGCAGTGATGATTTGTGCAGTGTTGAACCACTGAAATTGGTCATTGTAAAATTGATTTGTGCAGTGTTTAACCACTGGAATTGTTCATTGTAAAATGAATTTTTGCAATGTCGAACCACTGGAATTCTTCATTGTAAAAAGGATTTGTAACCTAATGTCTTGTATAATTCTTCATTGTAAAATCGATTTATAAAAGGAACAAAGTAACCTACTGTCTTGTATAATTCAATGTACAATGCAGTTACAGCTACAAGGCTCATGAGCATGATGGATTTCATCATCCAGTAATGAACAAGAATAACATGACCAAAAACATGAGCATGTTGGATTTCAGCAAACAGTAGTTACAGCATACAGTAATGAGCATTGTGTATGAATGTCAAGGATCAAAAACAGAACCAAAAACAAAAGGACTGAACCAGCATCACATATGTGCTGTATTTACATGACCAAGAACAACTATAGTTTGAACCAGCATGACATAGGTACCCTCTTTACATGACAAATACTAACTGCAGCATCACAAAAGGCATGGTAACTACTTAAATCTTGAATACTTCCACATACACTTCTGCAATTTCAGCATCAGGTACAGTGTCAACCATTCATAAACACTCCTTATCATCACCAAGCTTGCACAATCCACTGCTCAAAGCCTCACCAGGAAATAACAAATGAAAATCTACAACCTATTCTTCAGTCAGTGGGACATAATCACTGAAATGCCAAGGGAAGAATTGATCGAGAAATAAAAAGGCATTCGAACTTTGCATAGCAAACACAGCTCAGATCAGAAACAGGCATATGCAAGTAAATTGACTGGTTATACCATAATAGCAACCTAAAAATCAGAAGTAACCATCATCCAGGAGAGAATACAACTGCTAACAAATGCCATCGTAGCCGTGGCGGCTCTCGCCCTTAACAGAGGCCCAGCAAGCGGATGCGGGGGGGGGGGGGGGGGGGGGGGGGGGGGGGGTGCTCACCTCGTTGGGGATCGCGACTGCCGCCGGACGATCTCCAGACAGGCTGGGTGGCGGCCTCTGTTCACCGTCAATGGTACGCATTAGGTTTTTTTCATCGATAAAAGGCTGACGTGTCAAATCCCACGGTTAATTCCAATCGATGTCAGCAACTCGGGATCAGAATACCAATTAAGTTTGTAAAGTAACTGTTAAATAAAGGGTGTCAAATGAACCAAATGAATGTTTATGATGTAATTTGGACTTCTTTAATAGTACAGGGAGTAAAATAGGCTTTTTCCTATCTATTGTTAAAATTAGTGAGAGCCCAAAAGGATCAATTATCCACTAAATCGTTTTGAATTATATAGGAGAAAACTGAAACAACATCAACATCAAGTGCTATCTCTGGAATAGCACAAGAACATCTTTAATACCTTCTCCTCCATCTCTGTTGTTGCTTGATGGTGCAGTCATCGAGCCAACAAGGCGAGGCCGCAAGAAGAACGACGACGGGAGGCGTTTCCCCTTGTTCTCCTCTTGATGTGTTGATCAGATTCTGAGTGAACTAAGAGAGTTCAAGTGTGTGTATGTGTATGCATAAGCATTACTTGATCACACACATGACCCTCTTCTTATATTTGACCAAGATGCATAAGAGGGGTCTCCCATCCCTTAGGAATAGTTGTGTCCTCCGATGATGGACAATACATTCAGTGGGTTGGTTAGAACACATATCAATTTCGAGTTCAAACTGACAGTTACTGAACTGATCGGACTAGTTCGGTCCTTGAAACTGGACTACACCGGACTAGTCCGGTCTTATATCTGGACTTGTACGGTTATTCTAACATTCCCCCATTCAACATGAATCTAAAACTTACCAACTTGCTTAATACTTAACTTAGTGTCCATTTGCTCATGCTTGACATATAGGGCACAACGCATCACAACAACCATTTACGTATTATTGGACTCGAAGACCACAATACATCTCACACTTAAAAATGAACCTTACTCTTACTTGGCCCCTAAATATCAGGTTCTCAAACCCGTGTCGTCTACGTGTTCACTGAACATGTTGGGTCGAAGATCTTTTGTTAGCGGATCCGCAAGCATACGCTTGGTAGTTATATGGTCAAGACTTATAGTATGATCAAGAATTTGATCTTTCACAACATAAAACTTAATGTCAATATGTTTAGCAGCACCACTTGATCTGTTGTTGTGAGAGTAAAATACTGCTGCATTATAACTTAAGTGGTTCTTCAATACTGGCGACCACTCTCGGGTAAAAATTTCTTAAGCCAAAGTGTCTGACTGGTGGCCTCATAACGTGCAATAAACTCAGCATGCATTGTGGACAATGCAGTGATGGTTTGTTTGTAGCTTTTCTACAAAATGGCTCTATTCGCGAGGGTGAATATATAGTCTGACGTGGATTTCTTAGTATCCACACAACCCATGAAATCTGAATCGGTATATCCCTCTACATCAAGCGAGTCTGACTTACTATACGTCAACATGAGGCCTTTGTGCCTTGCACATATCTTAATGCTTTCTTAACTACCTTCCAGTTAGCAATCCCTAGTTTGGCCAATATCCTCTTATTTCTATCTCGACGAATTTCTGTGCCCAATATATAGGATGCTTCACACCAAGATCTTTTATATCAAAATTAGAGGGCAATAACTTCTTAGTTTCTGACAGTATATTGACATCACTACTTGCAAGTATTATATCATCTACATAAAGTATGAGGAAATTAAATTTCCTATTCTTAAACTTAGCATAAATGCAATTGTCCTCCTCATTTTCTTAAAACCCAAACTTTCTTATTGTCTCATCGAACTTGAGATACCACTGCATTGATGTTTGTTTAAGTCTATAAATAAACTTTCTTAAGGGGCATCCCATATGTTCCTTACCCTTAACAACAAAACTTATCGGTTGTGTCATATAGACATTCTCATATAGATTATCATTGAGGAACGCTGTTTTTACATCCATGTGATGTAATTCTAAATTGTAATGTGCAACTAATGTCATAATGAATCTGAACGAATCTTTACTTGAGATGGGTAAAAATATCTCGTTATGATCAATCTCTTCTCTTTGAGTGAAGCCTTTTGCAATAAGTCTAGCCTTAAACTTATCTATATTCCCTTTAGAGTCAAGTTTAATTTTTTAGACCCACTTCCACTAGGAATCTCAACTAAATTCTAGACTTTGTTTGCTTCCACATACCTCATTTCATCCTCCATGGCTTTATGCCATTCAGATGATTGAAGACTTCTCATAGCTTCTTCAAATATGGTGGGATCACCCTCCATTTGGCCTCACTCAAATATATCTCATAATCGTCTGGAATGGCCGATTTTCTTTCTCGTTGAGATCTTCTTAATTGCACATTATCCTCATTTTGACATTGTTGTTGCTTCTCATTATTAATGACAACAGCTGAAAATGCTCAACCTCTCTTAATAATTCTGTTGCCAATGGAGAACTAACAACAGATGTTGAATCTTCACTAATAGGCACTGATGATTCAATAGCAGTAGGTATTGAGAAATATGGTTCTTGAATCATAGGAGTGGGTACATAAACCCGCTTCTCTTCAAAGTTAATTTCTCGTCTTACCGTACTCCCCGGATCATGGCATCCTCTACAAGGCAGCATGCCTTGTTTCTACAAACTTAGTATATCGTTCTGGATAGTAGAAACGATATCCCTTACTCTTTCTGCATAGCCAATAAAATGTCAACATATTGTCTTAGCATCTAACTTACCAATGTTTGAGTTAAATATTATTGCCTCAGCTAGATAGCCCCATATATGCATTTAACTTAATGAGGGTTTACGTCCCGTCCACAACTCATACGGTGTTTTAAGCACTGACTTAGTAGGAACCCGATTTAGCACATGAATGATGGTTTTTAATAACTCCATCTATAAGATAACTGACAAATCTGATTGACTTATAATGGATCTTACCATATCCATTAGCTCACAGTTACACCGTTCTGCTACTCCATTTTGCTGAGGCTCGCCCTGTGTAGAATACTAGGCGACTATGCTATTTTCTTGTAGGAACCGATCAAATGGCCCAGGAGCTTGGCCATATGGGATATGACGACCGTAGTACTCACCACCACAATCAGATCTTACCACTTTTATCATAGTGTTGTGCTGATTTTCAACTTCAGTCTTAAATATCTTAAATTTATCTTACGCTTCAGAGCGTTGTTTAATTGGTTAAATATAGCCATAGCAAGAATAGTCATCCGTGAAGGTTATGAACAAATAAAAACTATCAACAAATACTATGGGAAATGGGTTACAAATGTCCGTTTGGATTAATTTCGAAATTCTCGCTCTGCGTATGACACATTTTTTAATTTTCTTAACAAATTTTCTCTTAATGCAATCTATGCATTCTACTAAATCCGAAAAATCCAAATGAGGAAGAATCGATTGTGAAATCAATTGTTCAATTCTCCACCTCGAAATATGGCCTAAGCGATAATGTCATAATTTCGAAGACATTTCGGAATCGATTCTCTTACGCTTACTATGATGTGAGGAAAACTGATTGTCACTTAAAACATTAATATCATCGTGCATCAATAATAAGTATAGCATGCCTTGTCTTATGGCAATATCAACAATCTTATTACCAAATTTAATTATACATCTGTCTTTGCTAAATTGGCATACATAACCATTATCATCTAAGCATGATACTGAAATCAAATTTCTACTTAAAGAGGGTACATATAATACATCCTGAAGTGTAAGTACAAAGTCATTTCTTAATACTAATGGATAATCCCTGAGTCTGATTCGCAGTGGGAGCGAATTTTAGTCTGAAATTCACAATACTAAATGCAGATACTCTACAGATGAATTCATGGGTACCGAACCTGGGGTACACCTACAAAAAATGTGAGAGGATGAACATGTGGTATGTTGGTCTATGAAGCGCAGTCCAGAGTCGTGTGCTTATCCATCCAATTATCATCACCTTATTCTAGACAATAGGTTACAAATGTTTGCATTCGTATTCACTTGTAATAAGATGGTCATAACCTCCTTGGAGCGGAAGGTTGAGACTTTACCCATCATCTAAAAAATAAACCAGAATCTATAATGCTATCAAAGTTTTAGAATCTGTGATGAACCAGAACATGTTAATCTGTTATAGACTTCTTTTGTGATGAACATTTGTGTCTATGTTGAATTCAGAACTGCCAACAATGCTTGTTTTGGAATTTCCATGGACATTTGTGATCATTCATGTCTTTTCAGATTTGATTTGTAACTATTTGTGTCTGTTTCAGTTTCTGATATGTCAATCTACAAACAGTTTATGATCTTTTAATTTGCAAACAGTTGCAATTCCAGTGTATTTCAAACCCGACGGGTACTCGAGACCCGCCAAACCCAATGAATGCATGTCCATGTGTCAATTTTCACTCGTGGGTGCAGGTTCAGGTCTAAAAATTTGCCTGTTGGCTTTTTCATTTTTGACGGGTTTTAGGTCCATCCAACCCGAAATCGACCCCTTTCCATCCCTAGAGAGCACCGTAGGGCAGAGGCGGGGAGCAGGGGAACAAAGAATGAAAGCAACGGAAGGTTCAACATGTGGATGTGCCTGAGGCGAAGGAAGGCAGTGCCATATAGCAGAAGTGAACTAAGGAGGTAGAAGGTAGGCGGTAGAATTGCTGAGATCTCTGTAGAAGAATAGAGGAATTGGATGGGACGTGACAAGGAGGACAGTGAAAATTAGGGATTTTACATAGAAAATACAGGGAACACCAAGATCTGTAATGAGTTTTGGGCTCACAAATGACACTGCCCCACCACTTCTTTGCACCCTAGTCTTCGCAACGAAATGGAGCTCTAGAATGGTGCAACTAGACTCGTGCTCTTCTCAAGTAGACGGGGTGCCTACGAGATTTTTGTGATAGGTAACTTCCACTTGTGTCTTTCTTCTCAATCGCTCGCCATAGACAAGTTTTGGCGTTGGCAAATTTGGTTCTGGGCTAGGTACATATGTAAGACGGTGGCGGACTTCCTCAAAACCTAGCCCTTGGCTAGGGCTATCAAAAAGCTCGAGTATCATGACTTGCTCATATTCAACTCATTCCAGATTTGATTCAACCCTTGTTTGAACTTTAAATGAACATAGTTAGTGCATGTGTAAGCTTGCAAGCCTGGTGAGTTCGAGCTCGTTTGGTGTTGTTAATCATGAGATGCATGTATCTGAACTTGTAAATATTATTTCCCAAGTTAAAGTGTCAAACTATTAGACCCAAGCAACAAGCCAAAGTTTTAAAATTCATCTACTCCACCACACAATCAGTTTGACAAGACAAAATAATCTATCAGTCCTCACCTTGACATCATCCCAATATTGTTGTTATTGCTAAGGGATCTGACACCATACAACAAGTTTGTCACCAAGCCGAGTTCTAGTCAAACTCGAGATTTGCAAGCTTTTCTCATAATTGATTGTTCAAACAGTCCCATCCGTGCCAAACTCAAGCTTCTACCAGCTTCAATTGAGACGAAAGCGCTTAGATGGATCCAACACTTGACTCAAGATGGACTCGAGTTTTTATTGAGCTTGACCTTTAAAAAAGACAATATCACTTGAGATCGACAGCACAACCCTCAGCTACGGTGAGATAGGGGAACATGCCACCCGTCATCACGTCCACTCAAGGTGAGCAATCGGTTTATCCAAAATCGATCGGTTCACTTTCTGTTTTCCCCCAAAATTCAGTTATCAGAAAATGGAAACCGGATTGGTGTACATAAAAGAGAAAAGTGGTCCATCAATTAACTAGATACTTTGGTTCGTTTTCTGTTTACTGAGAAAACCGGACTTCATAGAGCACATGTTTGTCGGGACATTGGCAACGCTCGAGACAGCGGGCAGCTCAGCTACAGGTGGAGCTCGACGAGGCCACGGCGGGGCGGATCCGTGGCAGGGCACAGGTGGAGCTCAATGGGGGCACTGTGGGGCACGACGCGGCATGGTCGGCATGGGAAGGTAAACAACAGGCACGTCTCGGCACGGGGAGACTAACAACGGGGTGTCTCAGGCTTTGGGCAGCGGTGGCGAAGAGCCTTGGGACACGAGGCGGCGGATAAAAGGGTGCCTCGGGCGTGGGGACGAGGGTGGCAAGGCACCTAGGGGCACAAGGCGGGGCTAGCTGTGGGCATCGGATGTAAGACATTGGCAGATGAGGGAGGCGGGCTGCAGTGGGGTGTGGGTATCACCATTGTGCTGATTGTTAGTTAGTTGGGATGGATTGATTGGATTTTTATGAAGTTCTGAGTCGAATCAGTTAACCAGGTTGATGGGGGTTTATTTTTTTGCATAACAATAATCAAAATTTATCCTGGTTTAGTCAGTTTCAGCTAGTACGGTTTCAGTTTTTGATTTCCGTTTTTTTGGCCCACCCTGAGTGCCCACATCGTCCATGCCACAAACAGCACCTTCGACAAAGCACGGTGACACCTTCAACAACTGTGAATTTTGTATTGTCATAGACGGTGACAGTGCTCCACAACCAGGTTGCCTGGTGCATGAGTTGCTAAGCTCCACCTGACTACCACTCGGGAGTAGAGTCTAGAGGTGGGCGAAGTTATGTAGGATCGAATAGCACGTGAAAAGCTACCAGAGGGGGGGAGTGAATGGTAGATTTAAAAATCTTACGCAGCGGAAACAATTAAACCCCAACCCCTTCGGCAGAAAAACGATCTCTTAAAAAAATCGTGTGTGAGACTAATCTAAATGTGTTTCACCGTGACAAAAGTGATGGATATCAAAGAGAATCAAGTCACGAAGACAACACAAAAGGAATCACTCAAATCCGTCGAGAAAAACTCAAGCTATGATCGAAAGATCAAACAAGGTCAATCTGCCCTACCTGAGAAAAAAACAGTTCTGGAATGCTGTAAAGAAACTCGTGTAGATCAGAAACCACAAATCCAATGACCGTAAAATTTTGAAATAAGATAGATAATCAAGTTGTGAAGACAACACAAAAAGAATCGCGTCAATTGGATCTGTAAAACTCGAGTTATGATAAAACCACCAACGAAAGGTAGTGCTGTCAAGAAACTCGACGAGTAACATTTGTCTGGAACAAGTCGGACGAACAAGGCACAAAAGTTCCTTCAAACTACAAATTTTATTCAATAGAACACAAGAGGAACAGCTCCAAAGTCGTGCACCACGAGCTCTGGGCTCCCTTGCTTATATAACCAGCTCGAAAGCCAACTCAACTCAAATCAGGAACCTAATCCTACTCTGTTCACGAATCGTAACTTTCCATAACTGCTTAGGATTCTTCTATACGCATATAGAAGCAATCTTAAGACTTCCAAACACCTTAGGAACGTATCCCACATTCCTAAACAACTCAAATTCGTGATCCACAAGAAATCCTATCCTAACCAACTCAAATCTTTCCATATTTGAGTCAAACCCGACTCAGCCGCAACCTGAGTCCATAACCTAGTCAGTTGGACCTTTCCGACCAATTCTTTACGTCCACATCTCTTCATCATGTCTCGGAACCATGTAGCCACGTATATGCACTCCTTGCACACGTGCAAACATCTTCCAATGACGTCCATGATACCTTCATATGCATTGTTCTTGATTCAATCACGCTGCGCAACCTCCTGATCAGCTCAACCACAATTCCTCCTGAATTTGGTTGTTGGAACCTCATCTCCTCCCTGAGACTAGTCCAATGGACCCCATCACCAGCCATGTCTTGAACTCAAGCAACACCTGCACATGAATAAACAACCAATCCATACGAGCCCAAGTCCTTGACTTGACTCAAGTTAGTTCCAAACACAACACCTTACGTGAGAACCTCACATAAGCATGTTGCAAAACCACAGTAACACGATATCATCCATATCAACCAAAACGCACCAAAAACTTAGCAAATGAATACTAAGCAATCTTTCCAACAATGTAAAGCAAGTACGAAACATTGCAAATGAAAAACAGAAGCACTACGGTCAAGTTCCGGACCTTGCCAGAGCAACCCGGACCTTGAGCCGGAGCTAACAAAAGCTAGTAGAACCTAGCGCCGGAGCTTACCAAAACTAGTACAACGAAGCTCCCGCTGGAGCTTACAAAACTAGCAGGACCTAGCGCCGGAGCTAACCAGAACTAGTCGGAACTAGTAAACCCAAAAGCCGGAGCTAGAAAAATCAACTTCGGAGCTTAGCAAAAACACGGCAGAGCTATCAAAAACATGTCGGAGCTATCAAAAACATGTCGGAGCTATCAAAGACATGCCGGAGCTAAAGACAAAACTTCACCGGAGCTGACCAAAGCTAGTCGGACCTTGTTGTAGCTCGGAGCTAGAGTCGGACCTTGATAAAAATGTGTTTTAGTGATATTCAAAACTTTTATCATCAAAGCCAAGTATATTCACTACAAGCCAATGTATTCAGCACACATAGGTCTTACAATCTCCCCCTTGATGAATGCATTGGCAACACCATTTAAAATCCGAATATTGGCTTATTCACATAAAAGTTTTGAAGGCAATTTCTCCCCCTTTGTAAATCGGAAATAAAATGAGAAGAAAAGCAAAAATTCAAAATTCAAAATTCACAAATTTCTCCCCCTTTATCATCTCTCCATATGCACATTATCTTTCCCTTTTTGAATGTGTGATTAATCTCTCCCCCTTTGACAATGTATTCAGCAAGGTAAAAGAGAAATTTTAATTGTTATGAGCATATTATAACAAATACATATAAAACAAAGCTCATCCAAGTCATACTATCAAGTAACTTACACTATCACATCAATGAGATACATAAAGTAGTGTAAGCCATACTAGAGATCATATGTAATTTTCAATTTAAGCAAGTCATGATCTCACAAATTTAACTATTTCATAACTTGAAAGCATGACACTAGTTTCTGCATTTTATTATTTTTCAAAACACAAATTTAGATCATATGATATTTGCAAGAGATTATATGCGCATCTGCCTTATTCTAACCAACCAAGCCAAACCTATGTCATTTGACAATCAAAAGCTTAAGGATATGGTTTTAGTCATACACAACTTCTTCCAAGTTCATATCTAAGTGCAATGATAAGCCATCTCAAAAGAAGAAGTGCGATGCATGCATATTCTCTTGATCTTTTCTCAATTTATATTTGTTCATAAAAACTCAACATGTGAGTTGATTACTTGATTAATTCTTTATGATTAAAAGCACTTGTGAACATGTAACAAGTTCAAAACAGCAAGAAAGTTCGACCATGACCAGTTTTAGTGTAAGTAATTATTCCAATTACTAGACATGGCAAAAACTACAAAATGTATAACACGAGTAATGTAGTAAGAACTTTCAGCATGTAAAAGGAATCACAAAGTCATATATGTATGAAATACTATGCTCATATTATTTTAATTTCAGATTCACACATAGACTTCCCAAGTTTCAAAAATCCCCCTCAATTTAAGCCATGAGGATGCATAACCCCTATTTCACTACGAATGTAACAAAAACGAGTGAAATCCAAAGGTTTTATAAAAATGTCAGCCAATTGTTGTTCGGTATCTACATGGTGAAGCACAATGTTTCCTTTTTCAACGTTATCTCGGAGAAAGTGATACCTAATGTTAATGTGCTTAGTTCTAGAATGTTGCACGGGGTTTTTAGCAATGCAAATGGCACTAGTGTTATCACAGAATAGTGGAACACTATCTAGATCAACCCCATAGTCCTTAAGTGTTTGAACAATCCAAAGAATTTATGAGCAAGCACTAGCAGCAGCTACATATTCAGATTCGGCTGTTGATTGTGCAACTGAATTTTGTTTTCTAGAGGACTGTCGGTACCCTGGGAACCGTACACCCCTTGAGATTACAAAGATCTCAAGGGAAAGTCATCTATTCGATTTGAAGACCTTCGGAGGCCCACATGTCAGACATAACTGGACCCGCTTCTCCAACATGGTTAGTCCCAGGGTTACCACGTGTACTGTCAAACCGGAGCTACCACCCACAAGGGGGAAGCTTCGGGCTGTGTACCGAAATGGCACCCCCGGACCTAACCCCAGACCGAGGGAAGCTCTGGAACTCACACGTGTCAGGTAGCTCAGGAGCTTTCTGTTTACCACAGTATGCTCCAGAGCTGCCACGTGTCCAACCGTCGGATCTTCAGCCTTTAACCTCCGGAAGACTCCACGACGGCTCCGGATCTTCAAAGGGGAATCAAGGGCTTCAAGACCCGATTAAGTGTCATTAATACTATATTAATGACACACGATTGGACAACCTTAATTACCAGTAACGGTGCTGTCAAAGCCCATTACCTAGTCATTAAGGGCAATTAAACGTGTTGAATGAGTATCAATATTAGTAACCGCCGGGGCCACATGTCGGGCCAGGCTAACTTGTAACGGCTTTCCCTTGTACTATAAAAGGACAGGCCAACGACAGACTCTACACGTTCCATAGACGCTCGACACAAGCTCATACAACTAATACAACACCAACACACCCGTGGAGTAGGGTATTACGCTCAGGCGGCCTGAACCACGTAAATCTTTGTGTCTCCTGTGTCATTCACAACTCACCTTCTTGAATCTCCGCGCGCCCACACCGAACTTCAAACTCTTCTAACACTTTAGTAGTGTCGGGAGATCTGCCGGATCCAAACCACCGACGGTTGGCGCGCCAGGTAGGGGGCGCCTGAGATTTCAAGAATGGTGAACTCAGCTGCTGGATCATCCAACGGTCATCCTGCTGTTCAAGCTGTTGGCGGCAATCCCTCCAATATGCAGCCATCAGCAGGGGCCTCAGCGCCAGCAGGAGTCACACTGCCACCACCGCCACCTCCACCAGCAAATCAAGTCACTGCATCGGGAAATCATGACAACCCAGAACACGCGCTCCATGCATCACGTGCTCTTCTCCAACACCCACCACCTCCGGATGCATCCCGGGATGCACCGGAGCAGTGGAGAGCTGATGTGGAACATTTGGTTGCAGCAGCAGCCGACCGCATCAGCAACCAGGGTCCTCCTCCTTCAGGACGGGCCCCATCGCAGCGACGGACCTTGTCTGGCAGACTTGGTCCGCACGTTTCCAACAATAGGAGACGTGCTGCATCACAACAGGTGACATCGTTGCCCTTCGGGGCACGACACACCCACACGATATCAAGGCTTTCAACTCATGACCTCTGGGCGGAACTTGATCGCCGATACCGCCAACAAGACGGCCGAGTCCATATTGAGCGTGCTCGTGAAAGATGAGAAGCTCAAGATGTTCCTGCTCCTGAAGGAGTAGGAGGAGGCTGTTCAGCCCTGGCCATGCATCTGTGTATGGTCAGGTGGCCACAGAAGTTCCGGCCTCACCTGCCAGAGAAGTTCAACGGGACCGTCAATCCTGTCGAATTTCTTTAGATTTACTCCACTGCTATCTTGGCAGCTGGAGGAAATGAGGCTGTAATGGCCAATTATTTCCCAGTGGCTTTAACTGGGACCGCCAGGTCCTGGTTTATGAGCCTTCCACCCAACTCCATCAACAGTTGGGAGGAGCTGTGCTGGCAGTTCACTGCCAACTTCGGGAGTTCATACACCCGACCAGGCACTGAACTGGACCTTTTTGCAGTCGTGCAAAAAGGGGGAGAATCCCTGCGATCATTCATCCAGAGGTTCTCTCAGGTACGAAACACTATCCCTTCTATCTCTAGTGCCTCTGTCATTGTGGCATTCAGACAGGGTGTACGGGACAAGAAGATGCTAGAGAAACTGGCGATCAAGGAAATCACCAGTGTCACGGAACTCTTCAATTTGGCTGACAAATGTGCCAGAGCTGCGGAGGGCCGTGAGATGCACTCCAAACCAACTCCGGAGGATCACAAGAAATCCTCCAAAGGAGAAGCCGCTACCTCCGGGAGTGGCAAAAAGAAGAAGAAGACCAATGGCAAGAAGAAGCCGTCGGCCGGTACATCCAATGTTGCAGCTGCTGCAGGTCCGGGTGGCCGGGGGCCACGCCCTGAGAAGCGACCTCGACCGTCTTCTGAAGACGGTGGCAAACCCAAGGTGTGGTGTCCAATTCACAAAACGGGAAGCCACAGTTTGGAAGACTGCCGGGAGGTCCAAAACCTTGCTGAGCGCTACAACAAGCGCCGGGAAGAAGCTCCTTTCCGACAGAGGGAAGGAAAACAAAAAGTCGATGAAGCTACGGTTGAAGAGGAGTTAGGTTTTCAGGATCCCAAAAAGGTCCTGAAGGCCGTCTACACCTCCGTCGACGACGATTCCGACGTCTCTAACAACGAGCATCGGAAGACCATGAACACCATCTTTGGTGGATCATGGGACATCACCTCCCGCCGCGTCATCAAGACTATGCGTCGGGACATGGCTGCTGTAGCTCCTACAGCCAGACTGGAGCCTCATCAGAAGTGGATGGACACAGCCATCACTTTTGATGCTTCGGACTGCCCTCGAAGCATGGTTGGAGCAGGTCAGCTACCTTTGATGGTATCTCCTACCATCAATAACATCCAGCTCCACCATGTCATGGTAGACGGAGGTTCAGGGCTTAACCTCATAAGCTTCGAAGCTTTTACCAAGCTTCAGCTCCGACCTTTGGATCTCCACCCCTCCCGACCTTTATCCGGAGTAGGTCTGGGAGCCATTACCCCACTCGGAGCTATTACTCTCCCCGTTACCTTCGGGACACGGGAGAAGTATCGCACCGAGAAGTTGGTCTTTAACGTTGCTCAGATCAACTTACCCTTCAATGCCATCTTGGGTAGGCCTGCCTTGTACAAATTCATGGCAGCTGCTCATTATGGCTACCTGGTGTTAAAGATGCCAACACCAGTAGGCGTTCTCCGGATCCGCGGAGATCGTACTGCCGGAGTAACTGCTTTGGAAGAACTCCATGCACTTACCAAAGCCCAAGAGGAGGACTCTAGGCAGGAGCAAGCTCCAAAACCCCCGAGCATTCATCAACGAGGCTCAACATTTGCACCTCATGTGCAGCCAAGCGGCGACACCGACATCCCCGTCAAAGTCGTCCAAATCGGTTTTGATGCCGCTCAGACCACCTGTATATCGGGAGGATTGAATGACAAATAGGAACTCGCGCTCATCGCTTTCCTCCGGGCTAATGTCGACGTGTTTTCCTGGCAACCGTCACAAATGCCTGGGATCCCCAGGGAAGTGATTGAGCACAATCTGAAGATCTACCCTGACGCCCGGCCTGTGCACTAGAAGCCTCGGAAGCAATCTGTAGAGCGACAGAACTTCATTCGACAAGAAGTGAAGAAGTTGCTCGAAGCTGGATTCATCTGAGAAGTCTTCCATCCAAAATAGCTGGCAAACCCAGTCGTTGTGCCCAAGGCCGGCGGGAAGCTTCGGATGTGTATTGACTACACAACACTAAATAAGGCATGTCCAAAAGATCCATTCCCACTACCTAGAATAGATCAGATAGTGGATTCCACCTCCGGATGTGAATTACTGTGTTTCCTAGACGCATATTCTGGGTATCATCAAATCAGAATGTCTAGGGAAGATGAAGAGCATACCTCTTTCATCACAGTAGATGGATTGTACTGTTATACAGCCATGCCGTTTGGTCTCAAGAATGCAGCTTCAACCTTTGTACGAGCTATGTACAAAAACTTTGAAGACCTCATTAGAGACATAGTGGAAGTGTATGTTGATGAAATCGTGGTCAAGGTCAAGAACAAGGAGTCACTTCTTGACACCTTACAGGCTGTCTTCGATAAGCTGCGGGTCACCCGCACAAAGCTAAACCCAGACAAGTGTGTCTTCAGGGTTAGCTCCGGAAAACTTCTTGGTTTCCTGGTAAGTCACCGAGGCATAGAAGCTAATCCGGCGAAGATCAAAGCCATTGAAGACATGCGGCCACCAGCCCGCATCAAAGATGTCCAAAAGCTAACTGGATGTCTAGCAGCCCTCAACCGGTTCATTTCAAGACTGGCGGAACGGGTACTCCCCTTCTTCAAGTTATTGAGGAAGTCCGGACCATTCCAATGGTGTGAAGAAGCAGAAAAGGCGTTACAGGAGATAAAACAGTTCCTCACCACTTTACCGACTCTGGTAGCTCCGAACCCTGGTGAGCCTTTGCTGCTTTACATTTCAGCTACTGACGAAGTCGTCAGTATGGTCCTGGTCGCGGAGAGACCAGAACTACCCCATACTCAGGGATCCAGACCCCTTCGGGAGGGTTCGGAGGTTCCTGAAAGCGAGTCTGGGTCCCAGCTCCCAGATTCAAATCCACAAGAAGCCACTTCAGAAGACCCAGACTCCTCGGGGAGGATCCAGGTCGCTTCTGAAGAAGCTCCGGGTCCCTCCAGTCAGGACCCGGAGGTCCTCGAAGAAAATCCGGATCCCTCCGGGAGGATCTGGGTCAGTGAAGAGGAAGCTCCGGGCCACTCCGGGAGGGTCTGAACCATTCAGCGCCCAGTATACTTCATCAGTGAAGTACTACATGATGCCAAGACTCGATACCTATAGGTGCATAAGCTGCTCTATGCAGTTCTTATCGCCTCCAGGAAGCTTCGCCATTATTTCCAAGCTCACAAGATCTCAGTGGTGACATCTTACCCACTTCGAGCAATCTTGCATAATCCCAATTCAAATGGGAATATTGCAAAGTGGGTAGCAGAATTGACTGAATTTGATCTCAAATTCATTTCAAGGCAAGCAGTCAAGAGTCAAGCATTGGCAGACTTCGTGGCGGAATGGACTCCTTCTCCATTAAACCCTGGGGGCCCTAGTGAGCAGAAGCCAGAACACGAAGCTCCGGTCTTCACCGAGCCTCATTGGACCCTCTACTTCGACGGCTCCATGCAAAAGTAGGGGGCCGGAGCTGGAATCCTTCTCCTTGCACCAACTGGGGAGAATGTGAAATACATGGTACACCTTGACTTCAAGGCGACCAACAACATGGTGGAGTACGAAGCACTCATCTACGGGCTAAAGGTGGCACTGTCATACGGTGTCAAACAACTGCTGGTCAAGGGAGATTCACAACTCATCATTAAGCAAGTGAAGGGTGAATGCTCCTGCAACAATCTCCAGCTAGCTGCTTACCTCCTTGAAGTCCAGAGGCTTCAGAAGGACTTCGAAGTCCTAGATCTCCACCATGTCCAGCGTGCCCACAACGCTGAAGCCGACGAACTCTCGACAAAAGCGTCAACCGGAGCTCTGGCTCCTGACGGAACTTTTGTCCGGAGGTTGTCAAAACCCACAGCTCAGCCCGCCGAACTGAGCGAAGGGGGCAAGATCAGCATCCCAAAGCTGACGGTCCCGATGGCCCTGTTACCATGGCAGCCATCAAGAGTCGTAGGTGCTGCCGGAAGCTCCGAGCAACCCAGCACGCAAGACTCAAATGCTCAAGTTAGTTCCGATGCATGGATCTCGGAGATCCGGAACTACTTGAAAGATAACATCCTTCCTGACGATGATGTATCTGCTGACCGGGTAGTCAGATTGGCTAAAAGATACACGTTGGTAGAAGGGGATCTCTACCGGCGCGGTGCCAACGGCATCCTAATGCGGTGCATCACAAGGGAAGAAGGTTGCGAGCTCCTCACAGAAATGCATGGAGGCGAGTGTGGGAACCACGCGTCTTCCCGCACGCTGGTTGGTAAAGCCTTTCGGCATGGCTTCTACTGGCCTACAGCGCTCCAGGATGCAACTGAGCTGGTGAAGAAATGCGAAGCATGTCAATTTCATGCAAAGCAAATTCACACACCGGCTCAACCCCTACAAATGATACTCCTACATGGCCTTTCGCTGTGTGGGGGATGGACATCTTGGGACCTTTCCCAAGAGCCGTCGGAGGCTTTAAGTTCCTGTACGTTGCCATTGACAAGTTCACCAAGTGGTCGGAAGCAACTCCAGTTGTGACAATCAACAAGCAATCTGCTATCAACTTTTTGCAGTCCATTTTATGCAGATTTGGAGTCCCAAACAAAATCATCACTGATAATGGGACCCAATTCACAAGCTCTGCATTTCAAGGATATTGCGAAGACCTCGACATTCAAGTTTGCTACGCCTCCGTAGCTCACCCAGCAAGCAATGGTCAACCCAAGATAGCAAATGCTGAAATCCTTAAAGGACTCAAAACGCGCACCTATGAGCGCTTGAAAAAACATGGAGCCAACTGGATTGAAGAGCTTCCGCCTACTTTATGGGCCAACAGGACATCTCCAAACCGGTCAACTGGAGAGACACCCTTCTTCCTGGTGTATGGAGCTGAAGCAATCCTTCCTCCAGAAATCACCTTGGGGTCACTCCGGGTCTGGACCTTCGACAAAGCCACGCAGGACCAGCTACGGCATGAAGACCTAGACCTCCTTGAGGAGGGAAGGTGCCAAACAGCTGTTCGGAATGCTCGATACCGCCAAGCCCTTCGGCGCTATCATCAGCGGCATGTACACAACCGACAGCTCGAGGAAGGCGACCTGGTGCTACGGAGAATACAATCCAGAGAAGGGTTAAACAAACTCTCCCCCAGTTGGGAGGGACCCTTCCGAGTGATTAAAGTATCCCGTCCCGGGAGCGTTCGCTTGGCTACCGAGGATGGGACACCTCTCCCAAATTCTTGGAACATTGAGCACCTCCGTAAGTTCTACACTTAATATCACGGAGGTGAGTCTGTAGTAACTTGGGGTGTATGTTATAGAGTCATTGTACAGAGTCGGGTAGTTCCTCCGGTAGAACAGCCGGACCTTTCCCGGAAGGTCCGTAAAGTTTATGCAACACTTGTCACAGTCTCAGGACTAAAAGTGTGGCTAGCTACCCTGGGTCAAACGAGAAATGAAACACGCTTAGCTTGGTTCCGTACCCTAAGAGTGTACTTGTTTCCCCTGTACCCCGGACCTATAATGAAAGACATCTTCATGTGAAACAGACTCCACGTGCATTTATTTTGTACATGCTCAACATTTTTTATTTTTCTCTCTCTTGTCTATAACAAAGACGTGCAATTCTTAAGAAATTTTAGTTCAACCGATTCATATACGATTCGAGTTGTATTGTCGATTCTTTTGGATTCAAATATTGTTCATGGCCAACTCGCCTGAATGCCGTCAAGCCAATATAGGGCCGGAGTGTGCTATCGACTTAGCCTGGTCAAGCACCCTAAGTATGCCACTCTAACTACACCCCGGCAGGCCGAAGTAAGGCGGGTCCAAGTACAATTGGATCTGGAAGAAAAGACAACACATTCAGTTGTATTTGGAATCGCGTTTGACCTAAAATCTTCTTAAGAATCGTAAGCCGCGACGAAGTTATAGGCAAGAAACGAATTTTACTATTTTTCTTGGCTTCAGTGTGCAGGAAAAATAAAATCTATGTTGATGGAGGAAAGCCGGAGCTAACGAAGCTCCGACTCCCCTAGGTGGCTTGAAATCAATGTTAAGCATTGAAAACAAGCATCACCGGTGCAACCAAGCTCCGGTAGAGCCAGGGGGGCCAGCCGTCGATGCTAAATAAAAGATGGTGAGAAGACCCCAAAAACGGAGTCTGCTGCCAACAATCTAAGTGTTGGCAAAGGTCACTGCGGGAGCTACTAAGCTCCGACACCCCGGAGGACTAACTATCGATGCTCTACGCGTTGATAGGGACTATTGCCGGAGCTACTAAGCTCCGATGATAGACAAAGCCAGAGCCTTTAAGCTCTGACAACCTCAGGGGGCTTTCACTATCGAAGACTTCGGACCTACAATCTACAAGTTCGGAGCAAATAAGTCTTCAACAAAAACAATATCCTCTTGTTACATGTTAACAATCAAATTGTGTACGTCTACAAGGGGGCCAAGTGAAGACAAAAGTGTTGAAGACAAAAAGTGAAATTCACAAAAATTTGGGGATTTCATTCATCTGGAGACAAGGGATTACAAAATTGAGGAAGAAGAAGAGAAAATACAAGTGAGAACTACAAAGACGGTCCTAGACCCTATGGAAGAATTGGGCGACCTTCTGGGCAACCTCCGACACGTTGGCTTGGGCAGCTTCGCCTTCTCCTTCAATAGGACCTTAAAGCACCGGGTCCAGAGGAAATTGGGAGTTCCGGCTGGTGTAGCACGTCAACACATATTCTGTGACATTCTTCGCCAGGGATTGCCCCTCAACCTCCAATTGGTTCGCGATGACATCGCCCACCTTGGAGAGTTTGTTGCCTGCCGAGCTCAACGCCTGCAACGCTAGGTCCGGCTCCGGCTCCGGATCATCCGGACGCACGGGACTGAAGCCCATCGGTGTCAGCGCGTTGTTGGCATTGCCCAGGAACTCCCAAATCTGTAGGGAGTCCGCAATCCTCAAGCCCTTTATTTCTTCCAAGGATCTCCTGGCCGCCATCAGTTCGGAATTCTCGCGAGCGAGGCGCTCAACTTCTTTGGCGTTTTGCTGAATCTTTTCAGCAACCCGCTTCTCGAGTTTTCCGAGCTCCTCCTCCCGGAGGTGGATCTTGTTCCGGCGGTCAACCAGGTCTTTCTCCCTGCCCCTCACTTTCTTATCCCTGGCAGCAAGGGCACACTCTTGCTCATAGAGTTCCAGCCCTCGCACCCAGGCTTTCTCCTCCTCCTCGGTGCAGCACTCTTCCAATTTCTTGGCGCACTCCTCGAGGCCCTTGTCATCCAGAGCCACCTTCTCGGTGAGCTCCTCCTCCCTCCTCAGGACGTTATCTCGCAACTCAAGGAGTTTCTGCTCTTCATCTTCGAGCCGTTTCTCCCTCTCCTCAAGTGCCTCCTGGCGCTTGATGAGTGTAGTGTTAATGGCCTCAAGCCTTTCTTGGTGTTCATCGGCCGCACTGTTAGCTGCTTTGGTCTGCTCATAAATCTCCCGGGATTGGGCGTCAAGGGCGCGAGTAATACTCTCCCTGTCATCCAATAATTTACCCCAGTATTCCATGCGGACCTTCTCCCGCTTGATCCACTCTTTGTCATCCGCTAGCCTCGACTGCGCCAGCTTGGTCTCGAAGTAGAGCCGGTTACGCCACCGCCTAAGGGTTTGGCGCTCCTCTTCAAGAGCCTTGCCATCGTGGAAGAAGGCCAGTTGAACTTGACGCAGACTGGAACATGCGTTGTCAATAGACAGTGACAACGGGATAGGTTCCGGACCTGCTGGGGTCTCTTCCGCTGGTTCCAACGGGTTTTCAGATACAAAAATTGGGTCCACTCCACAAGAGTGGTCCCCTGGGTCTCCATGGCACTAGGGCCGCCCTCCGGGATGGCCTCAGTCGCCATCGAGGAAGGCCCCGCCGCCAGGTCTTCATTCACTCCCTCAGGGAGGGGGCCAACAACTTCACCAGGGCACTCCGGCTCAGCCGCGAGTACCTCCGACGTCGTCACTTCTGGAGCAGGGGCCGCTTCTGGCTCCGGCCTGGGCACCTCCTCTATTGGGGGCTCGAGCTCCGATGCCTCTGCAACAACCGGCTCGGGAGCCGGAAAATCTTCATCATCAACCGGCCCTGCGACCGGAGCTCCAACAACGACCGACTCTGCGGCCGGTGCTTCTGAGGTAGCCGGCCCAACCGCCGGGACTTCCTCAACATCTGGCTCGCACGCCGGGACTTCAATCACCTCCGGCTCAACCGCTGGGGTTTCGACAATTTCCGGCTCTGGGGCCGGAATTACTACTTCCTCCAGCTCAACGGCCGGAGCTTCCATCATCTCAGCACCAGGACCCGGAGCTTCAACCTCCGGGACAGGTGCCGCTGGCGCATCTTCTCTCCCGCGGTCCGGCGCTACCACAGGAGTCTCTAGGGATGAGTCAAGGTCCATGACCACGACAGCTAGCGCCGGAGCTGTCACAGCTTCAGCCACCACTTGGGGCAGCACCGGTACAGGAGCAGAAGCTTCCGCCCTCACAGCTTCAGCTGCTGTGGCTGAGGGTGGAGCCTCACTCCTCTTCTTGGGAACGCTGCAAATGATGTACGAAGAAACTTAAAAAACAGTTACTACAACAAAACAACTGTCCAAAGTAAAGATTAAAAATTACCTTGGGAGACTTCCGCACCAGCTTGCGTGGAACCTCTTTCCCGGGCATTCTAGGCTGGTCATAGCCGCCGCCGGCATGGAAGCTCCTGAAGGCCCCCCGGAACTCGTTGCAGCCACGGGCGTTTCCCTGGTCGAGGCCCCCCTCGATTGGGAAGAACCTTCGGACCTAGAGGCCTCAACCGGCCCTGGTGCTGGGGTCGCATGCTCGGAGCTAGCACCCCGGGAGGACCACGCTGCGGGTACAGTCGCCACGGTTGTCGAAGACCTCCCCCTCCGGGGAGAAGGAGCCGATGCAGAGGTGGCAGGCCTAACGGACCTTCTGTCGGCATGCTGCAGCTTCCTCTTCCGGCTCAAGGGTTCTTCCGCCGGCTCCTTGCCCTTGCCGACGACCTCAACCCTCGGCTTCGGGGCAGGGTTGGAGCCACCTTCGGAAGCTCCGGGGACTGCCACCCTGGTGGTTGATCTTCTCTCGACGACACTGAGGTCGTCAAGCACGGGCATCTTCCGCTGGAGCTCCCTACTGAACTCTACTTCCACGTTCAGAGGAAGAAAAGCTGATGGCGGAGTCAAGTCATCACCCTCGACGTCGATGCCGTGCTGGAACTTCTTGAGGTGGAACTCCAAGGTTGTCCCCACCATGTTGTACTTCAGCCCGGTCTCGACCCAGTCGTCGTCCATCACACTGTTGAGGGCCCAAGCGAGTTTTTCTCTCCTCTTCAACGGTGCCCACATGTTGACCAGGAAGTAACAAAACACCGCCTGAGGAGTTAATCCTCCCTCCACGCACTGGCGGATCCTGGTCAGAACGGGGTTGAAGGCGTCCGCCAACACCGGAGCTTCACTCCAGATCGTCGTGTCAATGTTGGAGAGGCCCTCGGGCAGCTCCAGCCTCTCGTGCTCCACCACCCGGATGACTATCCAGTACTTCTTCCAGTCATCCCACTTCCCAGAGGGAAACGACCAGAGGTACTTGAATGGGCACTTCTTGCGCTTCATGAAGTAGTAGAAGCCAAGGTACTCATTGCTCCTACCGGTGGTATGGACGGTGAAGAAGGTCCGGAAGAGTTCAATGCAGGGGGGGATGTCCACCCACATCTCACAGACGTGGACGAAGATAGACACAAGGAGAATGGAGTGAGGGCCAAGGTGGTATAGCTGCAGACCATAATAATCTAGCAGCATCAAGAAAAAGGAGGAAAAAGGTGGGATCAACCCCACCATGGCATACGAGGAGAAGTACACCATTTCGCCGGCGTGCTCCTTCTCAAACGGGAGCTCTCCCCCAGCGCAGACCGAGCGGTTGAAGAAGTCCGAGGACCATCCCATGAGGGTCCGGACCTTCTTCAGATCGCCGTCGGTCTTCAAACGTCTCTCGCGGAGACCCAACTCCATCGCAGCACAACAAGGCAAGAAAGGGAAAGCAAAGCACAAGTTGGGAGTTTGAGCGCAAGATCAGATGAGAGGCGTAAAGAACTCCAGACGGTGCGCGCTTTCCTTCTTAAGTAAGACCTCACAACGCTTGGATGGAAACCGCAAGGAAGTCGAAGATACCACTCAAAAATTCCACCCGGCCGATGAAAAGAGGGCCCGGGACCACCCCGACGATCAAGTCGAGGTTCTTACCCAGGCGAATGGTTGTCATCATGAGGGGAAGCCCGAAGGCGGCGGCCTGACAAGGCGCGCGGAACCGATACGGTTTTCATATCGGGAACCGGCGACCTTCAATTGCGTGAGATCCGCACGCCAAAGATCTCATCTGCCGCGCACGGGATACGCCACATGGCGAAGATTTAACTCCAAACCATCGCCAACAGCACATCCGAAGACCTTTGAAGACTCGGTTCAAAAGTCACGAGGGTGGACCCACCTCCGACGGAATGACTTCACCCAAGGGGTCTTCCCCAGAGGTGGGCCCAGGGGGCCACTATCGGTACCCTGGGAACCGTACACCCCTTGAGATTACAAAGATCTCAAGGGAAAGTCATCTATTCGATTTGAAGACCTTCAGAGGCCCACATGTCAGACATAACCGGACCTGCTTCTGCAACATGGTTAGTCTCAGGGTTGCCACGTGTACTGTCAAACCGGAGCTACCACCCACAAGGGGGAAGCTTCGGGCTATGTACCGAAATGGCACCCCCGGACCTAACCCCAGACTGAGGGAAGCTCTGGAACTGACACGTGTCAGGTGGCTCCGGAGCTTTCTGTTTCCCACAGTATGCTCCGGAGCTGCCACGTGTCCAACCGTCGGATCTTCAGCCTTTAACCCCCGGAAGACTCCACAACGGCTCCGGATCTTCAAAGGGGAATCAAGGGCTTCAAGACCCGATTAAGTGTCATTAATACTATATTAATGACACACGATTGGACGACCTTAATTACCAGTAACGATGCTGTCAAAGCCCATTACCTAGTCATTAAGGGCAATTAAACGTGTTGAATGAGTATCAATATTAGTAACCGCCGGGGCCACATGTCGGGCCAGGCTAACTTGTAACGGCCTGCCCTTGTACTATAAAAGGACAGGCCGACGATAGACTCTACACGTTCCATAGATGCTCGACACAAGCTCATACAGCTAATACAACACCAACACACCCGTGGAGTAGGGTATTACGCTCAGGCGGCCCGAACCACGTAAATCTTTGTGTCTCCTTTGTCATTCACAATTCACCTTCTTGAATCTCCGCGCGCCCACACCGAACTTCAAACTCCTCTAACACTTTAGTAGTGTCGGGAGATCTGCCGGATCCAAACCACCGACAAGGACCAAGCAACAAGAGAATTACCAAGAAAATGACAAGCACCGGAAGTACTTTTCCTATCAATCCTACAACCCCCAAAATCAGCATCCAAAAAAGCTTTCAAAGTAACGGTTGAGGAAGAAGGAAGAAAAATGCCGAATTCTTGGGTTCCATGTAAGTACCTGAGAATCCTTTTGACGGCTTGACGATGTGAAACATGTGGGGAGGCTTGAAACCGTGCACAAAGACATACGCTGAATTGTATATCTGGTCTTGATGTCGTGAGGTACAAAAGTGATCCGATCATGCTTCTATATTCTTTTTGATTCACGGGTTCACCATCTTCATCAAGTTCAAGTGTTGTTGCTGTTCCCATTGGTGTCCGAAGAGGCTTGCTTTAGTCCATGTTGAAGCGCCTTAGGAGGTCTTTGGTATACTTCGTTTGATGCACAAAGGTACCCTCCTTGGTTTGCTTGATTTGCAGCCCCAAAAAGTAAGTGAGTTCACCCATCATACTCATTTCAAATTCGGAACTCATCATTGCTGAAAACTTGGACACAAGATCATGAGAAGCACAACCAAAGATAATATTATCCACATACACTTGAACGAATAATGAGTCATTGCCATGCTTAAGCACAAAAAGAGTTTTATCAACCTTTCCCATGGTAAACCCCTTTTCAAGTAAGAATGTTTTTAACCTATCATACCATGCTCTAGGGGCTTGTTTGAGACCGTATAAGGCTTTGGACAGTTTGTAAACATGATTAGGAAAATCTGGATTTTCAAAACCCGGTGATTGTTTGACATAAACCTCCTCATCTATGTAGCCATTAAGAAAAGCACTTTTAACATCCATTTGATATAGCTTAAAACCTTTAGATGTTGCAAAAGCTAACAAAATTCTTATAACTTCTAATCTAGCGACAGGAGCAAAAGTTTCATCAAAATCTAGACCTTCAACTTGAGTGAAACCTTGAGCAACCAACCTAGCCTTATTCCTAACCACAACCCCATCCTCACTTTGTTTATTTTTAAATACCCATTTAGTTCCAATTAAAGTGTGACCTTGAGGTGGAGGTACAAGTTTCCAAACATTATTTCTTTCAAAATTTTCTAACTCTTCTTGCATGGCAATAATCCAAGATTCATTAGTGAGTGCATGTGATATATCTTTGGGTTCAAAAGAAGCAACAAAAGAAGAATGAGCATGAGAGTTTGGATCGCAAAACCTGGACCGTGTGACTCGTTCGTGCAAGCTTCCAATCATCTGTTGTGGGGGATTATCTTTGTAAAAACTTCGGGGAACAGATGTCTCACAAGCTTCTTCTTCATTAGGTTCATCGTAGATTGATGAGCTTGTGACTTGTGGACGATCAAGACCAGCATAGGTGATAGCCGGAGCTTGTTCAATGTCCGGAGCTGGACACGTGTCAACTTCGGAACTACCAGGCAGTATCACCGGTTCTTCTTTATCTTCGAAAATACCCTCCCCCTGAGGATACGGATCTGGTCCTGCAACACCGGAGCTAGTACCTGGGCTAGCTTCATCAAAAGACACTTCACAAGTATCCACAATTTTGTTAGTGTCAAGTAAAAGCACACGGTATCCTCTAGTATTAGATGGATAACCAAGAAACATGCCATCAATGGATCTAGGTTCAAATTTATCAAGATTACCATGTTTCTTAACAAAACATTTGCAACCAAAGACCCGAAAGTGTGTAACACTAGGCCTATGTCCAAACCGGAGCTCATATGGTGTTTTACCTAGCTTAGCACGCAAGAAAACACGATTTGAGACATAACAAGCGGTTGCTAACGCATCAGTCCAAAATTTCCTAGGAGTTTGATATTCATCAAGCATAGTCCTAGCCATCTCAACTAAGGTTCTGTTCTTTCTTTCTACAACACCGTTTTGTTGAGGTACATATGGTGAAGAGAATTGATGATCTATTCTATTTTCAGCACAAAAGTGATCAAAAGATTGATTTTTAAATTCAGTTCCATTATCACTTCTAATTGCTTTTAATGATCCTGGGTGATCAATTGATAATCTAAGAAATAAGGTTCTAAAGTGACTAAAAACTTCATTCTTAGACGCCATAAAGTAAACCCAAGAGTATCTAGAATAATCATCAACGATAACAAGAACATACCATTTACCTCCGAAGGATTGAACACGTGAAGGTCCTACGGTGTCAAGATGCAAAAGTTGACATGGTTCAGTTGTCATGATCATTGTGAGAGGAGTATGTGAACCTGCAACCATCTTAGCATGTCTACAAGAAGAGCACACAATTTCTTTGTCCCCTTTAAGCTTAGGCAGCCCACGTATGCGATCAAGAGCACTAACACGCATTAGGTGATCAAAGCCTACGTGACCAAGTCTACGATGCCAAAAATATAAGTCCTTTGAATCATTAGCAACTAGACACCTATGCTTAGAGGAAGACATATCAAAATCAGCTTTAAAAACTCTTCCAAACCGAGACATGTTAAAAATAAGCTCACTATTTGAACCTACAACTTTGCAGCAGTTTTTATTGAAAATAATCTAGATTTTCATCTAGTAATTGTGCAACAGAAAGCAAATTGTATTTCAAATTTATGACAAGTTCCACATCCTTCAAAGTGTAGTGATCATTTACTCTAACCGTACCCTTAGCAATTATAGGAGTTGAAGAATTATCGGCAAAGGTAACATTCTCTACACGTGACACAAAAGAGAGGGAAGAGAACCAATATTTGTTACCGGTCATGTGGCGTGAGCAACCTGAATCCACAATCTAAATGTTCTCCTTCCTCAAACGTGTAACCTACATAGAAGCACAGTACGTCGATGACTCAATACTGGGGTTAGTCAAAAGGCATTTAAGAATCCAGTACTGAGTCACGCGACGTGCAGCAGGAAAAACACGCGAAAGCTGAGACAAAACAGCAGGTTTAAGAGTCAAAGTTTGAGATTTTTTATTCTTGACTACTGACCTATAAGGTGTTACTTGTGTAGCACAAAAATCAGTAGCTCCGGAGGCAAAAACAGAAGGTCCGGAGGTAAACTTTGAATGTTTTTGACTCAAACAGCAGGTTGCACATTCGGTTCAATGTGTGCAGCAAATTTTGCATGAAAGTTATGAGATCTAGCAACCATTCTTTCCCTTTTCCGTTGTTTAGCTAGTCTATAACAAAAATCTATGACATGACCATCTCTACCACATAAGGTACAATGAAATTTAACTTTGTGTTCATGTATAGATGAGCAAGCAATATTTTTATTTGAAACCGAATGAGACAACACTTCTGTAGATTTGAAAACCACTCCTTTTTATTTAGGAACTGTTTGAATCAAACCACTTCCTAATGACTTTACACTTTTAGGTGGATGTGCCTTAGCATGAGCATGAGAATCAAAACCTAAACCAGTTTTATCATTGCATGACTTGGAAGAATTCAGCAGCAAGTTTAGGTTCTTATTCCCATTACAAAATCGATCTAATGTCCTATGCATGTCATCAAGTTTATTGGACGGATCAAGGCAATTTTCACATGAAGTTTTTCATTTTAGTTTGCAATTGGAACAAAATTTAACTTCATGAGAACGTAAAGCATTGTTCAATATAGAAATTCATTCATAGCATCCTGTAGTTTCTTATCAAGATCATCACAAGTAGAACAATGCAAATCAATTGTAGAACAACTAGCATCTTTCAAGTTTTTATCATTAAGTGCAGCAAGCTCTTTGTTCCTTTCAATTTCTAACTCAAGTTTATCAAGTGTGGAGGTGTGCGCACTTCTTAATGAGGACAATTGTTCATATATTAAATCACATGAGGAACATGCATCATCACTAGGAATCAAAGTTTTTAAACGGTTGCTTTCAGATTGTAGTGATTCAATTTTAGCAGCACTATCCCTAAGCTTTTTGTCCTTTTTCTTAACAATAATAGTGGCATGAGAAATGACATCACACATTTCTTTGCAAGTAGGACATACCTCTTCATTGTTACTGTTGTGTTCTGCCTCCTCCATACTTGATCTTGACTTGCCCGCCATAAAGCACAAGTTTGCCAAATCATCTTCATCTTCATCACTTCCAATGTCCACGTCGCTTGAACTGAACTCTTGAAGCGCGGTGATGAAACTGTTGATCATCTTGCATCCTATGGTACCTTTCTTCTTCTTGTTGGAATTTCCAGAGGAGGTCCGAACCTTGCTTTATTTTTCTTCCCGGGTGGTCGGACCTGAAAGGTTAGGGCATTCTGTACGAAAGTGTCCTATTTTACCACATTCAAAACAGCGTTGAGGTCCAGAGCTTCCTCTCCTTCTAGTTCTCACATTTTGCGATGCTTTTGAGAATCTAGTAGAGATGAGTGCCAACTCCTCTTCTGGAAATTCTTCGATCTGCTCCAGGGTTAGTGAGGACAACAAAGCAAGAGTATTGCAGGATGATGATTGGCCGGAGCTAGACATATCACGTTGTGAAACAAATGCAATAGACTTATTGGGGTTCTTACGTGAGATTATGTCAATTTCATGAGTTTTTAACTTGGAATATAGCACATCTAAAGTAAGTGAACTCATGACAGTAGATTCACGAATAGATGTGACTTTCGTCTCCCAAATTGACATATCTAATGCACTTAGCAATTGCCTAGCATTTTCAGCATCTGAAAAATTAACATTGACACTACGCAAGTTGCTGAGAATCTTATTAAAGCGAGCAAAAAGGTCATCAATAGACTCACCAGGTTGCATCTCGAAGCGCATGTATTCTTTCTTGAACATGTCTTGCCTTACCTCTTTGATCGTGTTGGATCCTTCTTGGTAGTCACAAAGTGCTTTCCACACATCGTATGCAGATCGGAGGTGTGCAACACGGTCAAAGTCGCTTTGTGTTAATCCTTGTATGATCAAGTTTCGAGCCTTGTTGTTGTTGTCGACATCTCTCAGATTTGTAGCTGTAACTTGATCGTTTGATGGCACTTCGTAAGGCTTGTATACCTTCTCCCATATTGCAAAGCCTTGTGCCTGGATGAAAGCCTCCATGCGTGCCTTCCAAACCTGGAAATCAATACCAGCAAACACACAAGGTTTGGCGGAGTACTTATCCATGATGATTAGTCAAAAACACGTGCAAATCTCAAAGATTAGAGCACCGTGGCTCTAATACCAATTGTAGGATCGAAGAGCAAGTGAAAAGCTACCATAGGGGGGTGAATGGTAGATTTAAAAATCTTACGCAGCGGAAACAATTAAACCCCAACCCCTTCGGCAGAAAAACAATCTCTTAAAAAAATCATGTGTGAGACTAATCTAAATGTGTTTCACCGTGACAAAAGTGATGGATATCAGAGAGAATCAAGTCACGAAGACAACACAAAAGGAATCACTCAAATCTGTCGAGAAAAACTCAAGCTATGATCGAATGATCAAACAAGGTCAATCTGCCCTACCCGAGAAAAAACAGTTGTGGAATGCTGCAAAGAAACTGGTGTAGATCAGAAACCACAAATCCAATGACCGTGAAATTTTGACATATGATAGATAATCAAGTTTTGAAGACAACCCAAAAAGAATAACATCAATTGGATCTGTAAAACTCGAGTTATGATAAAACCACCGACGAAAGGTAGTGCTGTCCAGAAACTCGACAAGTAAAACTTGTCTGGAACAAGTCGGACGAACAAGGCACAAAAGTTCCTTCAAACTACGAATTTTATTCAATATAACACAAGAGGAACAGCCCCAAAGTCGTGCACCACGAGCTCTGGGCTCCCTTGCTTATATAACCAGCTCGAAAGCCAACTCAACTCAAATCATGAACCTAATCCTACCCTGTTCACGAATCGTAACTTTCCATAACTGCTTAGGATTCTTCTATACGCAGATAGAAGCAATCTTAAGACTTCCAAACACCTTAGGAACGTATCCCACATTCCTAAACAACTCAAATTCGTGATCCACAAGAAATCCTATCCTAACCAACTCAAATCTTTCCATATTTGAGTCAAACCCGACTCAGCCGCAACCTGAGTCCATAACCTAGTTAGTTGGACCTTTCCGACCAATTCTTTACGTCCACATATCTTCATCATGTCTCGAAACCATATAGCCACGTCTATGCACTCCTTGCACACGTGCAAACATTTTCCAATGACGTCCACGATATCTTCATATGCATTGTTCTTAATTCAATCACGCTGCGCAACCTCCTGATCAGCTCAACCACAATTCCTCCTGAATTTGGTTTTTGGAACCTCATCTCCTCCCTGAGACTAGTCCAATGGATCCCATCACCAGCCATGTCTTGAACTCAAGCAACACCTGCACATGAATAAACAACCAATCCATACGAGCCCAAGTCCTCGACTTGACTCAAGTTAGTTCCGAACACAACACCTTACGTGAGAACCTCACATAAGCATGTTGCAAAACCACAGTAACACGATATCATCCATATCAACCAAAATGCACCAAAAACTTAGCAAATGAATACTAAGCAATCTTTCCAACAATGTAAAGCAAGTACGAAACATTGCAAATGAAAAACAGAAGCACTACGGTCAAGTTCCGGACCTTGCCAGAGCAACCCGGACCTTGAGCCGGAGCTAACGAAAGCTAGTAGAACCTAGCGCCGGAGCTTACCAAAACTAGTACAACCAAACTCCCGCCGGAGCTTACAAAACTAGCAGGACCTAGCGCCGGAGCTAACCAGAACTAGTCGGAACTAGTAAACCCAAAAGCCGGAGCTAGAAAAATCAACTTCGGAGCTTAGCAAAAACACGGCGGAGCTATCAAAAACATGTCGGAGCTATCAAAGACATGCTGGAGCTAAAGACAAAACTTCACCGGAGCTGACCAAAGCTAGTCGGACCTTGCTGTAGCTCGGAGCTAGAGTCGGACCTTGATAAAAAGGTGTTTTGGTGATATTCAAAACTTTTATCATCAAAGCCAAGTATATTCACTACAGGCCAATGTATTCAGCACACATAGGTCTTACAAGTTAACCATTAACCGTAAGACTGAACCAAACCAAATTGAGGCTAATGAATCAAAATATGTGGTCAATCAAAATTTTTGGTTAAATATGGTTGTCATTTTTGTGTATTTTGGTTAACCGATTTTTTACGGTTATCATGTGGTATTAACCGAATAATCATTTAATTGAAATTTTAACTCACACTACCACATAACCTATAAAAACAAAGCTTAGTATTATTGATCTTCACCCTCATAGAAATATTTCTTTTAGCCCAACCCAATCTTTGTAATCTTAATCCACTACCGGCCATACATGTATTATTATTATTATTATTATTATTATTATTATTATTATTATTATTATTATTATTATTATTATCTTTGTTGTTGCTGCTGCTGTTGTTGTTGTGTGTGTGTTTATTACCATTTTCCAAATAATTTAAGTTATATACTAAAGTGCGGTTAACCACATAGCCGAACCGAGTTAGTCCAACCGAATTGTACAGTTATCATTTTTTTCTGGATAAAATTCGATTATCAATTATCGATAACTGATTTTTTAAATCTAACCTTTTTTGAAACACCGGGTGACCGGCACTTGTACTATAGATAGATAGAATGAATCACAGTTCCAGTCACATTTACAATTATATGGTCCTGGAACTACTATGGTAGTAGCATAGGTCCTTAAGATGCAAACATCGAGGGTTGGAGGGAACCATCCCCTGTCAAGTAGCACTAGTGTTAGTGGTGAGTGTTTCATCTGGCAGGTGGGCGCATCCCACTTGACACCACCAACGAGCCATCTCTTCAATTGAGTTGAAGAGTTGCTGTTGAGAAATTTCCTTTCCTTCGAATACCCAACGGTTCCTTGCTAGCCAAATGGCCCAGCAGATTAGTATTACCATTGTTTGCGCTTGTTTCTGCTGTAGTTGTGAGCCATTCCCCATCATTCCCCACACCTCAAACTGACCAGTTCAGGCGATAGCTCCCAATGTTGCGGATGCAGAGACTGAATACCTGACCAAGTTGCAACAGCAATCCAAACTGCCTTGGCCACCGGACACTCAACAAATAGGTGAGTGGTGGACTCTAATGATCGAAAGCATAGGCCACAGAAGTAGTTGTTCGGCCATACCCTCCTCAGCAAACGATCTGCCATCCAGATTTTTGTCTGGACCGTCAACCAGGAGAAAATTCTACATTTTTTTGAAGCCCATGCCTTCCAAATATTATTAGGGAACCATGAAGATGTAGACCTTTGGAGATGAACTCTATAAGCAGACCTGGATGTGTAGACTCCGGATGCGGTGTGCTACAAACATATCGTGTCAGAATTTGACAGATTAAGGATCGGGTTACAGTCACCGATGAGCTCCCACAGTGCAACCAGCTCTAATAACAACGCAGCCGAAATGTTATGCGCCACATTGCGGATCCAAGCGTTGTTGTGTAGCGCTTGGGCCATCATGATCTGCTTGTTTCGGCTGTGCATGAAGAGTGCTGGAAAACGGTGCCGAGGTGCTGCTCCCGTCAAGCAACTTTAAGACCAGAACTTCGGCGAGTGACCGTTGCCAATGGTGACTACCGTAGATTCCAAGAAAAGATCCCTGTCAACTTGATCTGTTGGTATTTCAGTTCCGACCCAGGCTTGCGGGGAACTTGCCATTCCTGATATAATAGTAGAATGTGCAGCGCTCTTCCCCATATTTCAAAATCCGGAATGCCGAGCCCCCTCTGTCGATCAGCCGGCAGCATTTATCCCAACTCACCTTGCCAATGCCTCCTTGCACATCAGTGCATCCTGACCAAAAAAATCTGCGTCTTGCCTTGTCTAGTTCCTTCGTGAATTTCTTGGGCAGCTTGAGGACAGACATGGTTTACATTTGCAAGGTGTTCAATACACTTTTGACGAGCTCCCGACTCCCTGCTAGAGACAGTAGCTTGCCCAAGTGGCTAGCCTGGCATGAACTCGATCCTTGACATGTTGTAAATGAGACATTCGCAGCCTGCCCAACACCACCGGTATGCCTAAGTATTGTTGCAGGGGTTCCACTTGTTGACCTTGAAAGCCTTGGAGCACATCCTGCAGGTGGATATGAGCCGTCTGAATTGGCATAGCCGTGCTTTTCGAAGGGTTCACCCGCAGTCCTGTGGCTTCCCCGAAGGCTTCCAGTAATTGGAGCGTTGCACTGACTTCACTTTGCAGAGGGTTAACAAAGTTGTCGATGTCATCTGCATATAAGGAGACCTGTATGTTGGCCGCCGGCTCCCCAAGGGAAGAGAGGGTCCCATCCTCAGTTGCTCGCTGGAACACACCTTGCAGTGTATCCATCGCCAAAATAAATAATAGAGTGGATAGTGGATCACCCTGCTGGAGATCTCTTCGATGTTTTTATCCACTTCCCTTGTTTCACATTGAGCTTAACCGACGAGGAGTAGGTATACAATAAGGCCGAACCCAGTTCGAGCATTTGCGCAGAAAACCCTGCCTCTGCATTAGGTCTAGCAGGTAACCCCAGTGGACCAAGTTGAATGCCTACTGATATCCAATTTGAACATAAGCAGAGGTCTTTGCTTGTTGTGATAGAGTTTGTTAGAAAATAATGCACTTTAGAGACAAAATTAATTCTTAAAATTACAACAGTATGTATGACAGATAGTCCACAGAACATGAACACCAACATGCAAATAAAGCATATTATATCTATCATATTCATGCGTAGAAAACCCATCTTTACTTACAGTGCTGACGCTTCCATCTTAAAAAATGATGAGCGAAGTGTGTGAAGAAGACTGTAGATGAAGCAGATCCTCTATCGAGCAGTCGCGTGAACGCTACTCAAAAACCTGATTCGCCCCAATCCGTGCAGATTCTTCACTGGGACATGGTTTCGGGGACACTGCTCTCCCACACGTCGGTGACACGCTGACGGGAGGGGTGAACTAGCCTGTAGCAGACGCTCAGCACAGTGGACTAGTGAGTCTGTTCACCTCTGTGTTGCAGAATGAAAGCACTCATTCTGTTCACCTCTGTGTTGCAGAATGAAAGCACTCATTCTGTATATATAGTGACAGACTCTAGCAACTGAAACAATTAAGTATACAGTAAAGCAGCACAATTAGGCTCTAGTAACCGAAGACAATAAACTTCAATATTTGCAGCATAATTGCGTCAGTTACTGCACACCATCATCTTCCAGAAAATGACTCATAAAGTGCCACAAATTGCAACAAATTAAAGTCATATTAGTATCAGTTTTATCAAAAAGAGAGAGAACAGATTTACTGCGCCAGTCGACACGTCGCAAGTCACAAGTCACGCGTTAACTCACGCGAAAATACGTGAATACGCGCGCGCGCGTGTGATTTGTTTGTGGCTATAGTCATTCTTCTCTCACATATTCCACACATAGAAAATAGCTTCCTTTATAAATAAGTGCTACTCTCCTCAAATAGTCAATGTGGGATTAATGTCTTCTTTATACCTTTGAAATTCAATAAAGAATAGTTGGGCCTAGGCCCAAATATTCTAACAATCCCCACCAAATTCCAAAGGCATAGCTGACACTACTTGTCGTATGTCCACAATGTTATTTGATATATCAGTTTAAAAATGGAGACCTATTTGGTTGACCGTCCATCTAGATCTAAAAAAACTGTCAACTCACAACTACACAATGGACTATGCCTTGAATTGGTAGTTTTGCGCGAGGTGGTTCCAATTAAAGACCAAACTGATACTAGGCGCCTATTGGGCTAGTCCTCGGGTGGAGCCTATAAGTCATACTCCCGTGTCTCTTTCATGAGCTTCTTAGAGAATTCCCAAATCTCACAGACTGCGACCAACAGTCAGCTCATATAGGTGTGTTCGTATAAGAATACTTTGTAGGATAGTATCTCGCACTATAGCCCCCGAACACATTAAGACTTAAGTCAGCCTTCCTTACAGAATGGAGAGTGTTGCATCTTCACTGGAGAGGGTACTACATAGTTATATACTCTCCTAGTTATACATACAACTTGTTCTTCCCAAATTCTAATTTACGGGATCTCCGATCACATAGATTTGGGTTACCGCTGTGTATAACTCACGTGGGTCTCAATCCCATCTCCTTCGATGCACTATCTATCACATTTCTTGATAGACCTTTTGTAAACGGATCTGCCAGATTTTTCGCCGTTTGAACATAATCAATGGCTATCACTCCAGAGTTTCTAAATTTTCTAACAGATTTTAACCGTCTTTTCACATGTATTGAGGATTTCATATTATCCTTTATACTTGACACCTTTGCAAGAACTGTTTGATTGTCACAGTACATAAGAATTGGAGGAATTGTTTTTTCCACCACTGGTAAATCCATCAAGAGTTACTTCAGCCACTCTGTTTCTACAGAAGCTGTATCTAATGATGTAAACTCTGCCTCCATGGTTGACCTCGTCAAAATAGTCTGTTTACAAGACCTCCAAGAGACATCTGCTCCTCCAAGAGTAAAGACATAACCACTTGTTGCCTTTATCTCATCAGCATTAGAAATCCAATTGGAATCACTATAACCCTCTAAAACTTTGGGGTCTCCTGTATAGTGAAGTCCATAGCTCATTGTACCACACAAATAGCGCATAACTCGCTCAAGCGCGCGCCAATGATCATCTCCTGGGTTAGCAGTAAACCGGCTCAATTTGCTAACCGCGAAGGAAATGTCAGGTCGAGTAGCACCAGCTAGGTACATGAGTGAACCAATTATCTGAGAATATCTTAGTTGGTCTCTTCCTAGTCTCTTATTCTTCTGAAGAATTATACTAGGACCGTATGGTGTTGGTGAAGACTTGCTGTCCAAATAGCCAAAACGGATCAAGACCTTCTCAACATAATGGGACTGTAAGAGAGTAATCTCATTCTCGTTTCTTGTCAGCTTGACATTTAAGATAACACAGCCTCTCCTAAGTCTTTCATATCAAAATTTTGGAACAGAATTTCTTTTACCTCATTTATCACATCAATATCAGTTCCAAAAATTAATATATCATCTACATATAAACACATGATCACTCCTCTACCCCCACTATATCGATAATATACACATTTATCAGCCTTGTTGACAACAAAGCCTGCTTGTATCATGGTACTGTCAAATTTCTCATGCCACTACTTTGGGGCCTGTTTAAGACCGTATAAAGATTTCTTTAACTTACACTCCTTATTCTCTTGACCGGGTATCTCAAATCCTTCTGGCTGATCCATATAAATATCCTCATCCAACTCTCCATTAAGGAAAGCCGTTTTCACATCCATTTGATAAACTAGAAGACTGTGTGAGGTAGACAAAGAAAGAAGTACCCGAATAGTTGTCATTCTAGCAACGGGTGAGTAAGTATCAAAGAAGTCTTCTCCTTCTTTTTGTGTATAACCTTTCGCCACCAGCCTGGCCTTGTACTTCTCAATAGTACCATCAGGCCTAAGTTTCTTCTTGAACACCCAATTATACCCAATCATTTTACAACCGAATGGACGATCCACTACATCCCAGGTTCCGATAGTCATGATGGATTCCATCTCACTATGGACTGCTTCCTTCCAATCGTCTGCATCAGGAGATGCAAACGCCTCTTGGATGGATCTGGGTGTATCATCCACAAGGTAAACAATGAAATCATCACCAAAGAATTTTGGGATCCTCTGTCCCTTGCCCATTCTATTATCCGTTTCATTGTTTTCTCCATCATACGACTGTAATAGATTTTTTGATGGTGTAAGAAGAGGTTGTTCTAAGGTTTCGAATGGAGGATAATTTGTGTCATGCGTATGACCATATGAATTACGTGCATCATTCATAGGAAAAATACTTTCAAAAAACGTGGCATCTCTGGATTCAACTATTGTATCAACAAGTACAAGTGGTGAATCAGATCTGATTACTAAAAATCTATAAGCAGGACTATTCGAAGCATAGCCAATAAAGATGCAATCAACAATATTAGGTTCGATTTTACGCTTTTTAACTATTGGTATATTTACCATAGACAAACACCCCCATGTGCGCAGGTAAGAAAGAGGTGGTTTTCTTCCTTTCCAGCCTTCATATGGAGTTTTCTCACTATTTTTAGTGGGAACTCTATTCAGTACATGGTTTGCAGTCAAGACTGCCTCCTCCCACTATTCCTTAGATAAACCAGCAATATCTAACATGGCATTCACCAAGTCTGTTAGAGTGCGGTTTGTCCTCTGGCAACACCATTTGATTGAGGTGAGTAGGGTGGTGTTCTTTCATGTACAACTCCATTCTCAACACAAAATTGGGTCAACTCATTGGAGAAATACTCTCCCCCACGATCTGATCTAATTCTCTTGATTTTCCTTTCTAGTTGATTCTCAACTTCAGCCTTATAGATTTTAAAGTGATCTAATGCCTCATTCTTTGATTTAAGTAAATACTCATAACAGTAACGAGTTGAATCGTCAATAAATGTCATTAAATATTTCTTTTCTCCCTTAGTTAATATGCCATTCATTTCACAAAGGCCGTAATGAATGAGTTCCAACGGTGTCGTATTTCGTTCATCAACAGCAAAGTGAGGTTTTCTTGACTGTTTTAACTTGCACACAATCTTGACACTTGGAACCTTTCACTATAGGAATTTTAGGAATTAAATTCAAGGTAGATAGTCGTGAGATGCATCCAAAATTTATATGACATAAAGGCAAGTGCCAAACACTCGCTTTATCATCTTTATTCAAAAAATTCACCACAGAGCTACTAGTATGTGAAAGGGAAAAGCGGAACAAGCCTCCGCTATCAGAGTCTTTTCCAATAAAGAGTCCAAATTTTGACAAAACTACTTTATTAGACTCAAACACCAACTTAAATTCGTCTCGACACAACAAAGAGCCACTGATGAGATTTTTATTTATTGAGGGGGCATGCTGCACGTTCTTCAGCTGCACGGTCTTTCCCGAAGTGAACTTCAGACTGACCGTACCAACACCACGAACAGAAGCACGTGAGCCATTTTTCATCAGGACAGAGGCACTGTGGGTAGCCTGATAAGAAGAAAACATAGATACATCAGCACAAACATGAATATTAGCCCCTGTATCAATCCACCATTTAGTAGGTTGACATGCTGTTAAAACAGTATATGTATTACTATACCCTGCTGTTCCAGCATCGCTAATAACCATGTTGGCAGATTTTTTCTTATTTTTCTTGCTTTTTCTGTCTGTGCACTGTTTGGCAAAATGCCTAACCTTGCCACAGACATAACATTCAACCTCAGCCATGTTTATCTTCTTCTTCTCCTTTCTCTTGAAGTTGGTGGTGTATACAAATTTCTTTTTCCCTTTCTTTGGTCCAGCATGTTGTATGACATTAGCACTGGATTGTCCTTCATGCACCTTGGACGCACCATCTTTTGCCCGAGCTTTCTCCTCCACATCAAGAGAAGCCAACAAATCCTCAACGGAATTTTTTTGTCTCTTATGTTCCAGAGATGTGGCAAATCCCCTCCAAGATGGAGGTAATTTGGCAATAATTCCCCCAGCCACAAATCGATCAGGCAAATTTAGTCCAAGTTGTTGGAGCTCTCCGACAATGAGTTGTATTTCATGAGCCTGCTCAACCACGGAATGGTTGTCTGCCATCTTAAAATCGTGATAGCGCTCCATGACATACAACTCATGTCCAGCATCCGACGCACCGTACTTGTGTTCAATGGCCCCCCGGAGCTCTTTTGCGCTCTTATGAGTCATATAAAAAATGCACAATTTGTCGGATAACACACTCAAAATACAACCCACTGCCATCACAATAGCCTTATCAAACTAAACCTGTTTTTCAACAGTCATGGGTCGATCTACAGGCTTTAGAACATAAGATATGTCCATAGCAGTGAGCCACAAGTCAAGTTTTGTAGCGCATCTCTTAAAGTTCGAACCAGCAAACTTTCTCAGGTTTCATCGCATCAGCAAAGCTATTACCCATCTTAAAGTGACTATCAGGTTTTTGGATTGTTAGAAAACAATGCACTTTAGACACAAAATTAATTCCTAAGATTACAACAGTACGCATGATAGATAGTCCACAGAACATAAACACCAACATGCAAATAAAGCAGATTATATCTATCATATTCATGCGTAGAAAACTCATCTTTACTTACAGTGCTGACACTTCTAGCTTGAAAAATTATGAGTGGAGTGTGTGAAGAAGACTGTAGATGAAGCAGATCTTCTATCGAGCAGTCGCGCGAACGCTACCCAAAAACTTGATTCGCCCCAATCCGTGCAGATTCTTCACTCGGACGTGGTTTCGGAGACACTGCTCTCCCACACGTCGGTGACACGCCGATAGGAGGGATGGACTAGAGTCACGCCCGGTCATCGTAAAGATGAACAGACGCTAATCACATGTACGCCAGGATCAGTTGAATCGTACATGCGTTGACGAAAGTGAAATATCATTACATAGCCATGTTCGAATACATAAATAGTCTTACAATACGATCCGAAGGTCTAAAAATACACACCACAAACCTATTTACAACATCTAAACAGTTCACAAAGATTAAACTACAACAGAAGGCTAAATAGATAAGAAAGGCTCCATCTCCACAGGCAGTCGCGCAAAGGATCGCCAGCCTAGACCAAGTCCTCCGGGTTGATGAAGAAGTCTTCCGGTGCTGCTTCTTCTTCATATTCTAATGGAAAAATAAACGCTTGAGTACATAGGTTACTCAGCAAGTGTGGGAAGAGAATGACATGATTGGCTAAAGCAAGAGAAGGCCAATTATGGCTTAAGCACTATGCTTAGAACCTAACCTTAGCTTTCAATTATCTATATCATAAATCAAGAAGTAATTCAACACATAATTAAAGATGATGAATGTAACTTGAATCATAAATAACCACCATTTCCCAACCATAAACTAATTATGAACTGGCCCCAAGCCGCTCTTGTCCGTGAGCACAGCTGTCATGACAGTTTTACCAAATCTCTGCAGAGAGTGTACCCTTTACCCACAAGCAGTGATTTCATCCCCTGTTGCCAGGTGGACTAAGTGAACCTCCTTGAATGCTCGTGGTAGCTAACCACATTACACACTTCCTTTGGTGTGAGGCCAGGAGATCACTACATGGTCTTTACAAAGGTACTCCTGACTAGTGCTAGTCCTCTAAGGTTTCCACCACTGAGGCATTTCCAGAGTAACCCTCCACCTCAGAGCCCCCTCTTAAGCCTTGCGGCTCCCAGAGCAGTACCCCTGCATCATTCCCCGCACCATCCAACTACTAGCATTTCATAGAGAGAAACCTAATTAATTGACCAAGCTGCCCCATCTCAGTCTCGTGGTGGTACTATAAAGCTTAGTGGCTTCCTCCATAAACTGGTCCTTAGAATCCGGTGGTGCCAAACCCAATCCCGGGTCTTGTGCAAACTGCACCATGCCAAAACTATCCAACCACCAGATTCCTATCCACTACTGTTGTGTATCCATCACCATTAAAGTAATCATAAAGTTTAACATGTCACATTTATATGAAATCCCATTCCCAATGTCTAAGCATGGCTAAGCATAATTAATACCTATCTACTTACCAACCCAAATCAGGTGACAAGGAATTATATGTGTCGGTACCCCGCAGACCGGGTACCCCCGCGCACAGGGAGAAAACCGCTAAGGACACTGCCTCTACTTAAAGAGGCCGAATCCGAGGCTGCCACGTCGTGGAGGGAAGGACTAGATCCTACCCCTCCGCCGGGGGAGGCTCCCAAGCTGCAACGTGGCCGGCAGAACTGGACCCTCGCCTCCCCATTGAGGCGGGCTCCGGAGCTGCCACGCAGTCAATCAGGACCTCGGGACCAGGCCCGCGCCCTCGCAGGGAAAGGCACCAGAACTACCACGTGGCCTGCAGGGCTGAGCCTCCACCCCCCCATAGGGGTGGGATCCGGATGCACCACGTGGCCTGTTCCACCAGGTGCTCGACTCCCTGCAGAAGGCAGGCTCCGGTGCAACCACGTGGCGGATGGCCGACTCAGTGCGGCAGGTCGCCACGCGGTCAATCGAGACCTCGGGACCAGGCCCGCGCCCTCGTAGGGAAAAGCACCAGAACTACCACGTGGCATGTAGGGCTGAGCCTCCACCCCTCCATAGGGGTGGGCTCCGAATGCACCACGTGGCCTATTCCGCCAAGTGCATGACTTCCCGCAGAAGGCAGGCTCCGGCGCAACCACGTGGCGGACGATCGACTCAGTGCGGTAGGAAGCCGCAGTAAAGGAAGGCGTGCGCTGCTCAGACAGGCATTAAGTACACGTGGCTTCCCCAGGCAAGCTGAGTCGCGCATGCGAAGGTCAAGGCTTCAGTGTCCTGTCTTATCCAAGTAGCCGGTACAGACCCACGCCGCAAGACGGACAAATGGGCCGCGAGGACAAGACGGACGGGACGGGCACTACCATCGTCACCAACTATGTGTAGCCCTGGCACACGATGCAATGGGACGGCGCATTGACACCCCTGACAAAGGGAAGTAGATAGCAATTAATCCTAGATCTTGTATAGGATTTGGCTCTCCCCAGGACCACCTGTCGGGTTCTGGGGCCCACCTTGTGACTGCAGAGTCCTTGAACTATAAAAGGGCTCTGCAGACGACCTTCGGAGGGTATCAGAAAATTAGACGAAGACTCATACACGCTCAAGCAAGGCAATACACAAACACTCCCGTGGACATAGGGTGTTATGCTCCAGCGGCCCGAACCACGTAAACCCTCTGTGTTCATCATCCCGCTGCGTTCGATCTCCTGGGACTAGCCCTCGTGAATCCAAAGAACCTCCGCGGGCTGCTCTCTAAGCAGGTCCGGGGGAAGTGTCGTTTACGACCTTCGACATTTGGCGCGCCAGGTAGGGGGCTTTTTCCCCGTCAAGATCTCCACCAGGTGAACGACCAATCCAACACCGGTTCATCCAGGGCGCAGTCGCGGCGGTAGACAGTGGCGGAGGATCAGGCGTCATCCTGCTCTAGGGCAGGAAGGTCAGGACCTTCATGTCGCCCTGCTGTCACTTCGCCGGCTGCAGGCCGACATGCCACTCCGCGGTGTACTCCGGCCATGACAGCAATCACGGCGCCGCCGGCTGCAAGCCCGGAGAGTGCTCTCGCAGCAGCGCGCGCGCTACTCCACAACCCTCCTGCTGGGGATGCTCCTCAGGGAGCAGCTCAGCATTGGATCAATGACGTCGACCACCTCGTCACCGCCGCGCTCAACGCGCCTCCACCGAGGGAGACACATGCTCAGCTGATGCATGTGTCATTGTCGCAGACGCTGACAATCGACCGGTGGACAGCAGACTCGCGCTCGACCAGGATCTTGACAACAGATCTGAGAACCTGGCTGCAGCGCCGCAGGGCCGGAGAGGACTGCCGAGTCACCATCGAGCGCCAGATGGAGCGTCGACGCAACCTCGAGGCTGATTACAGCGTGCCGGGCCCTGTGCCCCAGGCTCATGCTGCGCCTCCACCACACCAGATATACGTCACGCCTCCACCGCACCAGGCATACATCGCGCCTCCTCCACAAGCGTATGCTGCACCACCCGAGCACTAGGTGTACGCAGGCCCACCTGCTCACCCGGGGTATGCGATGCCGCCACCGGCACCAGTCAGCCCCAGCCAAGGGTGTGCAGCGCTAGCGTCTCACCTTCATTTCGTGGTCTGGCCACGAAAGTTTTGGCTGCACATGCCGAAGAAGTACGACGGGAGCGTCAACCCGAGTGAGTTCCTGCAGATCTACACCACTGTGATACTAGCTGCAGGAGGCGACGAGGCCATCATGGCTAACTACTTCCCTGTCGTCCTGACCGGCCCAGCTCGGTCATGGCTCATGAACCTGCCCCAGGGGTCCATAACCTCCTGGGATGAGTTGTGCCGACAGTTCGTGGCTAACTTCGGCAGTTCCTACAAGCGCCCCGGCACGAAGCTCGACCTCCACGCCGTTAGACAGCGCGTTGGAGAGTCACTGCGATCATTCATCCAGCGGTTCTCCTAGGTACGGAACACCATCCCTCATGTCGCTAGCGCATCGGTTATTGTTGCGTTCAGGCAAGGTGTGAGGGACAAGAAGATGCTCGAAAAGCTAGCCACGCACGAGGTGCGTGATGTCTCCGAGCTGTTTTCCCTGGCAGACAGATGTGCTAGGGCAGCTGAGGGGCACAACTGGCACTCCCAGCCATCCTGAGAAGCAAGGGAGGCCACCCCGACTGAGGAAGGAGCCTCTGTGAGGAGCAGCGGCAAGAAGAAGAAGAAGGACAGTGGCAAGAATAGGCCAAAGCCCGGAGCCCAAGTAATCGCGGCTGCGGCACCCAGCGGAGCCCGAGCACCGCGCCGAGATAAGCGCCCTAGGCAGTCGCCTGAACCCGAGGAGCCTGACTTCAAGTGCCCGGTGCACCGTACAAATAGCCATAGTGCTAGCGAGTGCGAGGAAGTGAAGAGGTTCGCGAAAAGTTTCCGCGAACAGAAACAGAGACAGCAGCGCCAGGAGGGCGCGCCTCCCCGCCAGAGGGAGGGCAAGCAGAAGGCTGATCCCGAGAAGGAGGATGATAGCATGATGGGGTTCCAGAAACCCCAGTGGGCGGTTAAGTCTGTCTTCGAGGGTGGCGACTCCGACTCTAGCAGTGACAAGGAGCACCGCAAGACCCTCCATGTTATCTACGGGGGAGCCACAGACCCCACGTCCCGAAGCGCGGTGAAAACTCTGCGACGGGCAATGGCTGCGGTGGCCCCCGTCCCAAGTTCGGCTCCCCACCACAAGTGGATGAGCACGACGATCAGCTTCGATGCTTCTGATTGCCCGAAGAACATGGCAGGGGCAGGAGTGCTCCCACTGCTGGTGTCCCCGACCATCGCCAATGTGAAGGTCTTCCACGTGCTGATAAATGGAGGGGCGTGCATCAACCTCATCTCCACGGTGGCCTTCCGAAAGCTGCAGCTGCTGATGTCCCAGCTCACACCCTCGAGCCCGTTCTCGGGTGTCGGACCTGGGAAAATCCTCCCGTACGGTAACATACACCTCCCGATGACCTTCGGGACCCTGGAGAACTACCATACGGAGAGCGTTTTGTTCGACGTGGCAGATGTCGACCTTCCCTTCAACACAATCATCGGGAGGCCGGCCCTCTACAGGTTCATGGCTGTATCCCACTATGGCTACCTCATCCTGAAGATGCTGATGCCTTCCGGTGTCCTCAGAATCAGAGGGGAGCGCTTAGCTGCAGTGTCAGCCTTGGAGCAGCTCCAAGCACTTGCAGCGGGGAGGGCTCCGGCCCTAGGAGGCTCGAAGGAGAGTCAGCCAGAGCAAGGCCCGGCGCAGCGAGCCTCCACTACTGCACCCCGTGTGCAACCAGCCAACGACGACATCCCCGTGAAAGTCGTCAGGATTGGCTCTGAAGCTGCCCAGACAACCCGTATCGCGGGGAACTTGGACATCAAATAGGAATGCACGCTCATCACCTTCCTCCGGGACAAGGTCGATGTGTTTGCATGGCAACCATCACAAATGCCTGGGATCCCCAGGGAGGTGATTGAGCACCATCTGAAGATCTACCCCGACGCCCGACCGGTGCAGCAGAAGCCCAAGAAACAGTCCATCGAGCAGCAGAACTTCATCTGTGAAGAAATCAAGAAGCTGCTCGATGCTAGTTTCATCCGCGAGGTTCACCACCCATGGTGGTTGGCCAACCCTGTTGTTGTCCCCAAAGCTGGCGGGAAGCTCCGGATGTGCATCGACTACACCAACCTCAATAAGGCATGTCCAAAGGATCCATTCCCTCTTCCTAGGATAGATCAAATAGTAGACTCAACATCAGGCTATGATCTTCTGTGTTTCCTAGATGCGTATTCCAGTTTTCACCAAATACCTATGTCTAGGGAAGATGAGGAACACACTGCTTTCATAACAGTAGACGGCCTGTATTGTTATGTCTCCATGCCTTATGGACTCAAGAATGCTCTCTCCACCTTTGTACGTGCAATGCATAAGACATTTGGGGACCTCATTAGAGATCTGGTAGAGGTGTATGTCGATGACATCGTGGTGAAAATCAGGGCCCACACATCCCTATTAGACAACCTAGCCCAAGTCTTTAGCAAGCTGCGCACGACACGCACGATGCTGAACCCCGACAAGTGTGTCTTTGGGGTTTCTGCAGGGAAGCTCCTTGGTTTCTTGGTATCGCACCGAGGGATCGAAGCTAACCCAGAGAAGATCAAGGCGATAGAGATGATGGGGCTGCCGGCCCGCATCAAGGACATGCAGAAGCTTGCAGGGTGTTTGGCAGCCCTCAGCCGGTTCATCTCAAGGCTGGCTGAGCAAGCCCTGCCCTTCTTCAAGATTCTGCGGAAGTAAGGTCCCTTTGAGTGGACCGAGGAAGCTGAAGCAGCTTTCCAAGAGCTCAAGAAACACCTGATGACGCTACCCATTATGGTGGCGCCAGAACCCGGCGAGCCGCTCCTGTTGTACATCACCGCAACAATGGAGGTGGTCAGCATGGTCTTGGTTGCAGAGCGGCCGGAGCTACTGCCGCAACAAGCACCAAAAGGAGCCCCAGAGGGGGAGGCTGAGCCTCAAGGCCCGAACCGAGAAGAGACCCCCCCCCCCCCCCCCCCGCTGTGAGTTCCAGTGACCAAGTACCTTATGGGTCCCAGCCCTCGGAGGTCTAGCTAGACCCTGGGAGCCACATTCCCCAGGATGCAGACGCATTACAAGGAGCCCCGGACCCCCCAGGGATGGTTTGGACCTCCCAACGGCCAGTCTACTACGTCAGTGAGGTCCTCCATGAAGCAAAAACAAGGTACTTGGAGGTACACAAACTGCTGTATGCAGTGCTCATAGCGTCGAGGAAGCTTCGGCATTACTTCCAGGCTCACCGGGTTTTAGTGGTCACCTCCTTCCCACTGAAGACCGTACTCCACAGCCCCAACTCGACTGGCAACATTGCCAAGTGGGCAGCGGAGCTGGCCGAGTTCGAGCTGGAGTTCTTACCTCGACATGCAGTCAAAAGCCAAGCACTGGCGGACTTCTTGGCCGAATGGATCCCATTGCCAAGCAACCCGGGGGGCCCAGCCAATGGTGAAACGGTGCCCAAGGCTCCAGTTTTCACCGAGACCCCCTGGACGCTCTACTTTGACAGCTCCTCGCGAAAGCAGGGGGCCGGGGTCCTGCTCCTCACCCCGACTGGGGAGCAGTTCAAGTACATGGTGCGCCTCGACTTCAAGGCGACAAATAACATGGCAGAGTATGAAGCCCTAATCTTTGGGCTAAAGACTGCCCTGACTCTCAATGTCTGACAACTTCTGGCTAAAGGTGATTCCCAGCTGATCATCAAGCAAGCCTAAGGAGAGTGCAACTGCAATGACCCTCAGTTAGCAGCATACTTGCTGCACATCCGGAAGCTGGAAAAGGACTTTGAAGTCTTGGACTTGTGCCATGTACCCCGAGCCAACAACTCAGTCGCAGACGACCTGCCAAAGAAGGCCTCCACAGAAGCCCCAGTGCCTCAAGGAGTCTTTGCAAGGACGTTATCTCGACCAACCCCCCGGGCAGCCGAACCGGGTGAAGGGGGCGAGCCCAGCAACTCGAAGCTGGCAGTCCCGGCGACCCTGCTACCATGGAGTCCGCCAAGGATCGTATGTACCACTGGGGGCTCCGAGCTCCCGGGCGCCCAAGATTCAGAGGCTCAAGCAAGTCCCGATGCATGGATCTCAGAGGTCCGGGACTACTTGAAAGACAATATCCTTCCCGAAGAACATGCCCTGGCGGAAAGGATTGTTCGCATGGCTAAAAGGTACACACTGGTGGAAGGGGATCTCTACTGGCGTGGCGCCAATGACATCCTACTGCGATGCATTACCCGGGAGGAGGGCTGCGACTTGCTCGCAGAGATCCATGGATGCGAGTGTGGGAACCACCCGTCCTCCTGCACGCTGGTCGGTAAAGCCTTTCGGCATGGCTTTTACTGGCCGACATCACTCCAAGATGCCGCCGAGATGGTAAAGAGATGCAAGGCGTGCCAGTTCCATGCCAAGCAGATCCATACACCAGCTCAGGCACTGCAGATGATCCCTCCCTCATGGCCATTCGCTGTATGGGGGTTGGACATCCTAGGACCCTTTCCCAGAGCCGTCGGAGGATTCCAGCATCTCTACGTCGCCATAGATAAGTTCACCAAGTGGCCGGAAGCTGCCCCAGTTGTCACCATCAACAAGCAATCAGCAGTAAAGTTCATCAAGTCGATCGTCTGCCGGTTCGGGGTCCCGAACAGAATCATCACTGATAATGGGACCCAGTTCACAAGTGCAGCGTTCCAGGAATACTGGGAGGACCTAGGGATCCAAGTCTGCTATGCATCCGTTGCTCATCCAGAGAGCAATGGGTAGGTCGAGAGGGCCAATGCAGAGATCCTCAAGGGCCTCAGGACTCGCACATTCTCACACCTTGAGAAGCATGGTGCAAATTGGCTGGATGAGCTTTCGTGCGTGCTGTGGGCTAGCCGGACATCAACCAGCCGGGCCACGGGGGAAACACCTTTCTTCTTGGTGTACGGGGCAGAGGTCGTCCTCTCCCCAGAAATTACCATGGGCTCCCCCCGTGCCCGGAGGTACGACGAAGCCGCGCAGGACCAGCTCCAGCGTGAAGACCTGGACCTCGTCGACAAGGGATGAGTGCGAGCGGCTCTTCGAAATGCACGGTACAGGTAGGCGCTCTGACGCTACCACCAGAGGACCGTGCGGAGTAGGTAGCTAAAGGTAGACGACCTGGTGTTGCGCCGCATACTCTCCCGGGAAGGGTCTAACAAACTCTCCCCCAGCTGGGAGGGCCCCTTCCAGATAACAGAGGTTTGCCGCCCAGGATGCGTCCGCCTGGCTACGGAGGATGGGCAGCGATTACCCAACCCATGGAACATCGAGCACCTCCGTAAGTTCTACCCCTAGACCAGGGTTGTGACAATGTTATTTTATTGAAAAAGTTACATATTGTCTCAGGACAGCACTTAGGCTAGGGGGATGGGGCTCCGAGTGCACATTCCGCTTAGCCTAGTCCAGAACCCTAAGTAGGTGCACTCGACTTCATCTGACACCCAAGCCAGGTTATTCCCCTTGTAAAGTCTGCTCCATCTTATGAGCAACTATAATGAAAGAATGTTTTCGTGCCTGGTATAGGGTTTGTCAATTCAAAAATTATCTTTAATTTTTATGATGTTGCTGTAAGCCCGCCATAGCTCGTGATCTATCATGAGTGCTGCCATTTTTCCCTGCTTTAGCAATAGTGGGAGCCTTGCTGTCTGGATTGCAGGTGGGGTTGCTTGAGGTACCTGCAATGCGCCTGGGGCCTCGGATGTTCCAATACTCGGGGGCTTGTGTCTCCAGATGGTCTCCCCCGAAAAAGGCTTACGCCGAGCGGGAGGTCCAGGGCCACAGCCTGCTTAGCCTGGTCCTGTACCCTAAGCCTGTGCGCTCTGCCTCCCCAGCGCTACAGCCGAGTACTGGGGACCAGATGGACCACCCCTAGGTAGTACGGACGGCGAGCCCTGGGTGCAGATGCACTGAATTACCCAAGCCCCACGAGTCAGCCCAAGAACGTAAGTCAAGCGACACTACAAAAAGAGCAGGGGTGAAGTGGCCAGCGGACCGAATTACTTCTCTTTTTTGATCTATATACAGGTCTTGGAGGAAGTTATTGCGGCAACCACCGTCAGAGTACACGCGAAGACAGTGGGCACCGCTGGACTGGAGCTCCGGCGGCACCCCTGGGGGGCCTGCTATCGACCTATCACCGAAGATGGCGGGCACCGCCGGACTGGAGTTCCAGCGGCACCCCCAGGGGCCCCGCTGTCGACCTCTCACTGAAGATGGCGGGCACCGCCGGACTGGAGCTCCGGCGGCACCCCCAGGGGGCCCGTTGTTGACCTCTTAGCAAAGATGGCAGTCACCGCTAGACTGGAGCTCCGGCGGCACCCCCAGGGGGCCCGCTGTCGACCTCTCAACGAAGATGGTGGCCACCGCCGGACTGAAGCTCCTGCGGCACCCCCAGGGGGCCCGCTGTCGACGTACCTGCATACTTAGCTACGATAATGCAACCTACGCATCCTAGGCTCCCCCTGCACCCTTCCGCCCTAAGTGTTAAGTGTATGACAGGTGTGCCCATAACAACTAGCCACGCCTGTTAGGGGGCCATACTTTGGGGGACAGCAGGTCCTGGAAGCCAAGGAACAACAAGCAGCTAGAAGACATTGCTGGAAATAATAACAAGCTGAGTATAAAAGGTACCACATACAGATTTTTTATTACACAAATAAAAAGTTTGTTGCCACAGCCAACCACATGACAAAAACAGAAAGAGAAAAACTTAAACAAGTGCCTGGGGAGCCCTCAGTCGCTCTGCTGGAACCTTGAGGCGTTGAGTGCCACCGCATCCGAAACTTCAGACTTGGCGGCCTCTTCCCTCTCGGTGATGGGCCCCTCGAGGACCGGCTGCAGAGAGACGTTGGGGTACCAGCTCCGGTAGCAGGACAGGATGTGCGTTGCCACCTCCTTCACCAGCATCCTCCCCTCTGCCTCCAGCTGGTTGTCGAGGATGGCCCCCAGCGAACGCATCCTCAAGCTGGTGGAGTCAAGCACCGGGAACACCTGGCTCACCTCCTGTGCCGGCTCCCCCACGGGCGCCGGGCTGAAGCCGAGCGGCACCAGAGCCGAGTCGGTGCTGCCAAGGAACTCCCAGACCTTCCGGGCCTCAGCGGAGCGCGTTGCCCGGAGCTCCTCAACCTCCTGCTGGGCCGCCGCCAACGCCCGGGGGCCCAATCCAGGAACCGCTTCTCCTTGGCCGCCAGGGCCCTCTCGCGCTCGCCGACCCCCTTCTCGCGGCGGTCCAGGTCGCCCTCCTTGAGGGCGACATTGAACTCGCGGTCTAGGAGGGCCTGGCGCTCAACGGACTGGGCCTGCTGTGCCTCAGCCACGGCGGCTTCTCGGCAGTCTAGCTCGGCGGCGCGGACTCTTGCCCCTTCCTGCTGGAGGATGAGCCCGCGGTAGGTCGCCTCCACCTCGGCCTGCTTCGCCGCCAGCTCCTGCTCCCGTTCGGCTAGAGCAGCCTCTCGGAGGGACAGCAGGTGCTGAAGGTCCTCGGAGGACTGGAGGCGGGAGCTGGCCTAAGCGTGGATAGCCTCGGCGTCTGCCTTCAGCTTCTGGGTGACGGCGTCTAGCTTGGCGATGTGATCGCGCTCCTGCTTGAGGATCTTCATCTCCTCCCAAACAACCGCCTCCCGCTGGGCTGCTCGGCTCTTCTCCAGCCGGGTCTGGGCCTCCAGGGTCCTCGCCCATTCCCGGAGCCGGTCGTCCTCGTCCTCGAGCCGCCTTTTCTCCCGGGCGAGGGCCACCTGGGCCTGCCGGAAGCCGGAGTAGGCCACAACCATAACCTCAGACAGGGGGAGAGGCTCCACCATAGCAGCGGGCCCTTGCCTCCCCACTTCTTCAATGTCGTCCTCCATTTGGAGGACCACTGGGGAGACGGGGACCAGGGTCCCTTCCCCGATGGCAGCACCCGGGGCGGTGGCGCCAATCGACGTAGCAGTGTCGGAGGGCGCGACAGCATCGGCCGACACGGAATAGCTAGTGGATGCAGAGTCGTTGGCAGGCGCGACAGCGATCGTCGACGCGTGCGGCTGGGCTTCGACAGCCGCTGCGGGGGCCTCGGGCATGAAGGCCCAGGGCACCCCGGCGGCAGCAGCCTGGTGCATCGGAGCAGGGATCGAGGCTGCAGAAGATTCCTACGAGCCGTCTGGAGCAGCAAACCCCCCAGCAGAAGTGCCCGCGGGTGGTGGAGTAGCTGTGGTGGCGCTGAAACCAAGAAAACTCAGATCATAAGAAAATGACAGAGTAGGCGCACAACAAAGAACACCCAAGGTAAAATATGTGCAAGCTTACCGGGGGACGCTGAAGTTCTACCGCTTCCCGAAACGGTTGGGGGGGGGGGGGGGGTCAGACCCCCCCGAACCTGCGGCGGGGGCCCCTGAGTGCGCTGGGGGCCCCTGTGGTGGTGGCGTCGGCGGCACCACCGAGGCTCGCCCAGGTTGGAGTCGGGGCTGGTCTCGAGCCGAGTGCAGTCCGATAGGCCGGTGAATATCGACGCCGGACGGGCGCGGTGCTGGAGCGGAGCTATGTGGCGGGACATGAAGTCCCTCAGCACCATGGCAGACGACAACCCGTGGTCCGCCAGCATCTGGATCCTCTCCAGCACCGGGTTGAACGCCTCCTCTAGCTCTGGGCGCTCCTCCCAGAATGACCGCTCGGAGTAGGGGATTCCGGTGGGGAGGCACATCCGGTCGTGAGCCTCGACCTTGGCGATCATCCAATCTTCACACCACAGCTCCCACCGTGCTGAGTTGAAGGAAGCGATGTACCTCGTGGGGACCTTTGTCCGGCGCTGGAAGTAGTAGGCGCCGAGGTGCTCCTTCGAGCTCCTGTCGGTGGCCCTCAGTACAAAAAAGTACCAAAAGAGCTTCACCGACGGCATCACCCCCACGAACATCTCACAGAGGTGAGCGAAGACCGCCAGCATGGCGATCGAGTTCGGCGCGAGGTGGTGGAGTTGGAGGCCGAAGGTCTCCAGGAGCATGACCAGGAAGGCGGATGCTGGCGGGACGAAGCTGGCCAGCACGTACAACGAGAAGAGGACCATCTCCCCAGCGGAGAGGCTCAGCGGGAGCCTCCCGGGACGGAGCCACGTCTCCCTGTGACACCCGGTTCCGAAAATGAACCAAGCTAACGCATATGTGTGCCCAGGATGTTCAACACACATACACGAGTGCAATCAAAAAAGAGTATACAGAAAATTACCACAGAACAAGATTAACTATCAAATTTCATTACACAAACTATATTATCCTCGAATACAAGCTCTAATGAATATTAATGACAAGTTCAACTAATGCAACGGAAATAAACTAATTAAGCAACTAAGCAAACTAAGCAAAAGGGATAGCGCATCTCCAATAACACTACAGGCAAAGCTGACGGTAGACACGGCCTAGAACTCCACATTATCGCCATTAAACTCACAATTCTGACCTGCAGCTGTTGGGGGGATTGCAAGAGTGAGTACATGTCGTACTCAACAAGTGTGGAAAGTATGACATGTGGCTGATTCAAATGACGACAGTAATAATGGCTAAGTGCTGAAAAGTACAGTAAAACATTTGAAAAGCAATGTATCATATTTATGTGAAGTAAACCCATCATAAACCATGTAACCATAATAATACCTGTCCATAATTCACCATTGCCAATAACCATAATCAATGTCATAAACCATAATTCCATCCATAACCATAACCATAATCATAACCATTACCAAACCATAACCATCCCATTACCATATTCCCTCTAATCATGGAATTTGTCCAGGTGCTCATAACCGGGAGCACGGCTATCATGATAGTTTTAGTTAACTCTGCAGAGTTTGTACCTCTTTACCCACGTGTTCGTGATTTCATCACCTTTCGGCGACTAAGAATCTCCCTTATGCCCATGACCCGTCAGTCATATTACACACTTCCGTTGGTGTGTGGCCAAGAGATCACAAAATAGCCTTTACAAAGGGATTACTAGCCTATTTAGACCCCACTGAGGTTTCACCGGTGGCGATGCCTCCAACTGAGCACATCTTCAACCAAGGGCCCCCTCTTGAGCCATTCGGATCCCAGGGTAGTCCTACCAATCATCAACAAACCCAATCCGACTACCCCTTCCCCGAGCATCCACAATGGTCCAAACACACTAGCAAAGCCCTAATTAATCAGCTACGCCGCACCCATACTTGGCCTCGTGGTGGCACTGTAGTCCTGGCTTATTCTCGCATGAACCGGTCCTTAGAGCTAAAGCAAGCAAACCACCATAACATCCAACCCATCCACATTCCAGACTTGCTTAGATCACCCATCACCATACCGTATCGACCAGTTCACATTAACCAGAATATCATTAATACATAATTAAATGTGTAGTGTTGGTTTTTCCATCCTAATTAATTAAGCGAAGCAAAAAGGTAAAAACCCTTCCCGACTATCTACCATAAATTCCAGGCGACAAGGGTGGTCAAACAAAACTAGTAAACTTCCTACCATAGGATTCCCATCAATTTGACACAAGCATGCAAGTTCGCAAACAAAACATTTAATTTAAATTAGGATCAATATGCTTCAAGGACACTTGCCTTGCTCCGGCGGATGGGGTTGCTCAAGCGCTTCGAAGTCTTGATTCTGAAAATCCTCGTACACGATCTCTTGAGCACTTTCCTCTACTCGTGATCACACATACAAGAATATACATACAAATCAACGTGATGCACACACATTAATCAACATGCGATGATATGCATGCATGCAAAGTACAATAATTAATTCACTACGGTTGTTTATTAATTAGATGCAACTAGTTCATACGTGTTCATACAAGTTTACGGGGGTTTTAGCAGGGATTAATGCTGCTGAAAATAAAAATACGACGCAACTACGATCAATTTACGTCTATTAGATTCAATATGGTCGCTAAAATTCGCATCGGGAACAAATCCTACCGTAGATCTGACGGCTTGACGGTCGCGGAACAAATGCGACGCGTAGACGAAGTGGATGGCGCAGCAGTCCCTCGGCGGCACGACGACGGCGATGATCTCCAGCAGACGGTGGGGCCCTCCTCTTTTTCTTCCTTTCCTTCCCCTCTTTTTCTTCCCTTTTTCTTCCCTGGGCGCAGCCCTCTGGTTCTCTGTACCGGCGGTTTTTCTTCTCTGGGAGGCGGCGGCGGCTGTTCTGCGGTATCGGGAAAAAAACCACGGAGGCTGCGGTATTTTATAGGCACGGGTGGGGACGCGATCGGGGGCCTCGAGTCGGTTCCGGAGCCGGCGGGATCGGGTGTCGGGCTCGGGATTCGCGGGAGGGAATTGGGATCGGGGGGGGGGGGGGGGGGGAGCGGGAGTTTCGGCGGGGCCGTACGCGGGAGCGGGCGGCCGAGCGCGCGAGAGCCAGGCGGTGGGGTCGGGCCGGGTGCGCGCGCCGGAGGGCGCCTGCGGGGCTCGGTCGGCGCGGGAGGCCAGGCGGTGGTGGGGCCTAGCGCGGGGGCCAGCGCAGGCGGCGGGTGGGCGCTCGGCGCGGGAGCCAAGGCGGCGGGGTGGCATGGGGCCGGGCGCAGGCGGCAGGAGGCGCGGGTCGGCGGGAATCGGGCGGCGGGGCGATCGAGGCGGGGGCGTCGGGAGCCGGGGCGGGAGCGCGTGCGGGTGGGGTCCGCGCGGGAGGCGGGAGCGGGGTTTTTGGCGGGCCAGGCGGGGTGGGGTCCGGGGCGTCGGGGCGAGCGCCGCGCGTGGCGTTGGGAGCGGGCGGCGGGGCAAGCGGCGACTTGGGCCCAGGGGCGCTGCACGGAACGTGGCCGGGGTCCGAGCGGGCGCGCGGATCGGCGCATGGGCGTGGGGGCCGAGGCGCGTGAGCGCCGGTCGGGCGCGGGGCCGGCTGGCGGCTCGGCCGCTGGCCAGCGGTCCTCTTCTTTTTTTTCTACTTTTTTCTTTTATTATATATTTTTTTATATATTATTATTTATGTTTTATTATTTTTATTTATCTTATTTATTTTATTCATTTATTTTTATATATATTTCTTATTATATATATATTATTTATTTATATCTTTTATACAGTTATTATATATATATTTATTATTATATATTTTATTTATATATTTCTTTTTATATATTATTATTATTTTATACTTATTCCCTATTACAAGTTTTAGGCTATAATTATTATTTTCTATTTCTTCTTTTGCTACATACATTTGTATATATATGCTCCATCTTTTATGTTTTGTTTACTTCTTTTATCTCATATTTATTATGGGAAATAGATTACTTTTGGCAAATTTATTTTTGTAACAATTTTTCAATGCTTGAGGATGAATGCAAAATGCAATATGGGATGCATATATTTTATAATTTTCTTTATAAAAATAATTTCTTCCTAATATTAACTCTAAATTCCCATTTAAATTTTTAATTTGTCAAAACTCGAAAATCAGGGTGTTACACTCCCGCTCAGGAGTGTGCCAGCAGAGAAGCCGGTGCATGGGGGCTAGGTCAGCGGACCTGGACAGCGTGGACTTGGGCAAGATGCTCGCCATGAGGGTTGAAGGAGGAGGCTCTGGACGGGGAGATTGGGAGCTAGAGTGCAAGAACTGGGCTTGGGGCAAAAAGCACAAGCGCAGGGGTGCAGAGGCGGGAGAAAGGACCCTAAGGGGGGAAGTTCTCTTTTTATGGACCCCTGCAGGCCAACAGGCGCAAAAGTGTGAATCACCGCAGCCTCAGTAGAAGAGTAATGATCCCGTGTAGGCAATGACATGAGGGCCCGGGTCTCTCGACAAAGAAGGCGAGCCGGGTGGCTAGCTATGCGGGAGGTAACTCGGCGGTTTCCGAAAGGGCAAAAGCAGCGGAAGTGCAGGAGCCACCTTGGGAACCACCACAGTTAAAGCACGATTGAAGGCAGGAACCATGTCGCGCGGCGCCTGTTCAGCACCACCACTTACCATAATGGGACACGTCGCCACAATAGCAGGGGCGTGTCGCGTGGGGAACTGCCCCGGAGTGGAATCAAAAGAGTTGTGCGGGAAGAAAAGGAAAAAGACCCCACCTGCGGTATCGACGACTCTCCTGAGGTGGGCTCGGAGGCAACTGTCGGTACCCCGCAAAACGGGTACCCCCGTGCACAGGGAGAAAACTGATAAGGACACTGTCTCTACTTAAAGAGGCCGAATCCGAGGCTGCCACGTCGTGGAGGGAAGGACCAGATCCTACCCCTCCGCCGGGGGACACTCCCAAGCTGCCATGTGGCCGGCAGAACTGGACCCTCGCCTCCCCGCTGAGGCGGGCTTCGGAGCCACCACGCGGTCAATCGGGACCTCGGGACCAGGCCTGCGCCCTCGCAGGGAAAGGCACCAGAACTACCACGTGGCCTGCAGGGCTGAGCCTCCACCCCCCCATAGGGGTGGGCTCCGGATGCACCACGTGGCCTGTTCCGCCATGTGCTCGACTCCCCGCAGAAGGTAGGCTCCAGCGCAACCACGTGGTGGATGGCCGACTCAGTGCGGCAGGTCGCCACGCGTTCAATCGAGACCTCGGGACCAGGCCCGTGCCCTCACAGGGAAAAGCACCGGAACTACCACGTGGCCTGTAGGGCTGAGCCTCCACCCCTCCATAGGGGCGGGCTCTGGATGCACCACGTGGCCTATTCCGCCAAGTGCACGACTCCCCGCAGAAGGTAGGCTCCGGCGCAACCACGTGGCGAACGGTCGACTCAGTGCGGTAGGAAGCCGCAGTAAAGGAAGGCGTGCGCTGCTCAGACAGGCATTAAGTACATGCGCCTTCCCCAGGCAAGCTGACTCGCGCATGCGAAGGTCAAGGCTCCAGTGTCCTGTCTTGTCCAAGTAGCCAGTACAGACCCACGCCGCAAGACGAACGAATGGGCTGCGAGGACAAGACGGAGGGGACGAGCACTACCATCATCACCAACTATGTGTAGCCCTGGCACACGACGCAACGGGATGGCACATTGACACCCCTGACAAAGGGAAGTAGATAGCAATTAATCCTAGATCTTGTATAGGATTTGGCTCTCCCCAGGACCACCTGTCGGGTTCTGGGGCCCACCTTGTGACTGCAGAGTCCTTGAACTATAAAAGGGCTCTACAGACGACCTTCGGAGGGGATCGGAAAATTAGATGAAGACTCATACACGCTCAAGCAAGGCAATACACAAACACTCCCGTGGACATAGTGTGTTACGCTCCGGTGGCCCGAACCACGTAAATCCTCTGTGTTCATCATCCTGCTGCGTTCGATCTCCTGGGACTAGCCCTCGTGAATCCAAAAAACCTCCGCGGGCTGCTCTCTAAGCAGGTCCGAGGGAAGTGTCGTTTACGACCTTCGAAAATATGGAACAAGGCATGTAACATGAAATAGGATATCATTTTAATTAGCATGCATCTGACTAAAATCCTAAAGTTGGTACAAGATGGTCAAGGGCACTTGCCTTCTTCGAAGACTTGATTGTTGGTGAAGTCTTGGTCTTGGAGATTAAAGTTGGGGTCGTAGTACAACTCTAAATATATTGCTCAAGCATGGCAAAGAGAAATAAAAGCTAAATAAGTAACGAGCACACAATACATGGCATCACAACATACACATAAGCATAAAACTCAATACTAATGTGTCCCTATGAAGCATTTATTGTTTTACATAGCCAAAATATGCATTTTATATTTATCTTACACTTTTAGGATTTATTTATGGCCAACAATAGTTTTTATTGAATTTTCTATGACCAAAATGTATTTTAAACATTTTTAATAAATTTCCCATGGTCAAAATATATTTTATTAGCACTCTACAATTTTATTACAGCAATAAAACATTTTACACAAATTTTCGTACTGTTTTTACATTTATTTACCATTTTTATCTAATTTCTACACATTAAATACTCCTATAAACAATATTCAGCAATTAAATCAAAGTCCAGGGGCTGGTTGGTAACTTTCCTACACTGTACAGGGGCTAAATCAATAATTTTACAAATTTCCAGGGCCTAGTTTGCTTATTTAAATGATTAAATCCAATTCCAGAGAGTCCAGGGGTTAGTTTACATATTCTAGGGGTTAGATTTGCATTCCAGGGAAGTCCAGGGGGTAGCTGGCAAGATTCTAGGGGCCACGGAATAAATGCGGAGGCGGGAAAAGAAGATTCAACGTGGGCCGTCGATTTTGAAACGGACGCGCAGGATTTAAAACAGCCGAACCGTTACGGCCTTCTAATCTCAGCCGTTGGCCTCAAGCCAACGGCCGGGATACGGCCACGTCACCCCGGCGGCGCTGACGCCGCACGTGCGCTGCGGTGCACGGCGCCCGTGGCGGTGACCTCGCCGGCGTTTGGCCAAATCGGCCAAACGACGCCTAATACTATGCGTGCTATACACTAAACGCAAGAGGGGAGAGAGTGGAGCATACCTCAGGGGTTTTAGGGCGCGAAAATCGGCCGGAGACGAGTCGGCGACGAGAGGTGGCAGCAGTTGGCGTTGGCACCCGTCGATTCCGGCGAAACCTCGACGATCTCTCTGCTAGACTTTGCTCGGCATGCTCCTGGTGTCACGGCGAAGAAGTTAGAGGGGATAGAGGGGTGAGTCAACCGTCGGTTAGCCGGGAACGAGGGCGACAGACCTTGGCGACGGTGAGGCTAGGGTTTGAGCGCGGAGAGGAAGAAACAGGGGGGAGGGGCTGATTTAATAGGGGGGGAAAGGCGGCGGTTGATGGCGCGTGCGTGGGGTAGTTCCCCGGGGTGAATCGGCGTGGGGTGAGGCGGTTGGAGGAGGGGGTTGGCGCGGTGCGAGCGCGGGAAGAGGGAGGCGGCGGTTGCCCAGGGAAGGGGATGACGGGTGGGGTCCCGAGGGCAGAGAGAGAAGAGAGAGAGTGGGGGGGGTTGGGCCGCGGGTTAGAAGAGGGGAAGTTGGGTCAGAGTGGGATTTGGCCCAACAGGGGGGTTTTTACCTTTTTCCTTTTCTTTTTCCATTTCTTTTCTTTTGATTTGATTTCAAATTCAAATTTCAACGTTTGCTACTCGTTTAAACTTCAAAAATTCTCACAAAAAATGCATACTAGAATGTGCAAGGGTTTGATCAATTTTATTCACATAAAATATGGGTGTTACAACTAGCCTGTAGCAGACGCTCAACACAGTGAACTAGTGCGTCTGTTCACCTCTGTGTTGCAGAATGAAAGCACTCATTCTGTATATATAGTGACAAACTCTAGTAACTGAAATAATTAAGTATACAGTAAAGCAGCACAATTAGGCTCTAGTAACTTAAGACAATAAAATTCAGTATTTGTAGCATAATTGCGTCAGTTACTGCACACCATTATCTTTTAGAAACTGACTCATAAAGTGCCACAAATTGCAGCAAATTAAAGTCATATTAGTGTCAGTTTTATCAAAAAGAGAGAGTACAGATTTACTGCGCCAGTCGCCACGTCGCAAGTCACAAGTCACGCGTTAACTCACGCGAAAATACGCGAATACGCGCGCGCGTGTGATTTGTTTGTGGCTATAGCCATTCTTCTCTCACATATTCTACACATAGAAAATAGCTTCCCTTATAAATAAGTGTTACTCTCCTCAAATAGTCAATGTGAGATTAATGTCTCCTTTACATCTTCGGAATTCAATAGAGAATAGTCGGGCCTAGGCCCAAATATTTCAACAGAGTCTTGCGATGTTACAGGCATACATGAAGTTGTCCTGGATTCCTCGCCCGCGAATGAACGCACTTTGGGACATCGAGGTGAGAAGATCCATATACCCTGAAAGTCGGCTGGCGAGGATCTTGGAAATTATCTTACCAAATGAATGAATGAGGCTTATGGGCCTAAAGTCCCGTGGTTGCTCCGACATACCTCCCTTTGGCAGCACAGTGATCATAGACCCATTAAGTTTCTTGAGCCCATTGGTGTGGTGATAATAGAAGAAAAAGAGTGCCTCCATGAGGGATGTCGTCCCAACACACCTTGAAGAAGTCGGGCGTAAAGCTGTCAGGCCCTGGTGCCTTCTCGGAAGCCATTGGGGCTATTGCTTCCTTAACTTCCAATTCAAAGAACGGGTGATCAAGTTGATTGTTTGGGAGTCGAGCAAGAGCTAGGAACTCCCAATTAAAGGTCATGCCTCGGTTTTCACTGCCGTCAAGGGCTCGAGAAAAGTAGTCGTGCAGTTGTTCTGCCATATCCTCATATTCCCAGACCCATTGCCCACTTGCGGATTTGAGGCACGGTATGAACTTCTTTCTATTGTGTGCATTCATTTGCAAGTGAAAAAAAAATGTGTGCAGGCATCGCCGGATATGATTCAAGTCAGTCTGGAAGCTTGGTGCCGATGGGCGCGCTCCACCGCGGCAAGTCCCAGAATACACGCCTTTGTTTCCTTCCTCAATACCAGCTCAGCGTCAGACAAATCACGGCACTCTAGGGCCACATTCAACCTAAATACCACCTCTTGGGCAAATTGCAGTTTCAAGCGAGATTGGCCGAAGTGTGGTTCACTCCATTCTTTTAATGCTTTCGTTGTGTTAGCAAGACGGTCATTCAGGGATCGGAAGGCCGAGCTATGTCGGACTGGCTGAGTCCAAGTTGCATGGACAACCATATGGAAGTTCGGTGCTTTCAGCAAGAAGCTCTCGAACCTGAATCTCTTTTTTTTCTAAAGAGTCTTTCTTGCTGGATCAAGACTAGGGCAATGATCCGATCCTGAGGAAGAGAGCGGGTGCAGAGCAAACTGAGGAAAAGTGAGGTCCCACTCCTTGTTGTAGAAAAACCGATCGAGCCTGACCATAGTTGGTTTGATCTTTCATTTCTCCAAGCGAAGTGTCTCTGAATTAGTGGATACTCTAAGAATTCCCAATTGTTGATTGTACGTCTGAACATGCCCATCTCCCTTCAATTGATCGCTGCATTGATTTTGTCCTCCGCCGAGTGGATTAGGTTGAAGTCACCTGCACACAACCAGGCCAGATCATCGGATGGTTTCAGCTGTTCGAGCTCACGTAGAAAACACGGCTTGTCGCTATCTTGAGTAGGGACATAAACTATGGTGAGCACGAAATCAGGAGCACAGCTCTTGATATGCATCTTGAGTGTAAGATTGAACTCTCCGGAAGAGTAGGGTGTCCTACTGATAACGTCTCCTTGCCATGCAACTATTATACCGCCTCTGGAGCCCGTCGATGGAAGGGTGCATAGCTTGTCGTATTCTCTCCCCGGGATTTCCCATTGCAAGTATTGGTCTACTTGAGCAAGCTTTGTTTCCTGGAGGCAAATCACTGTCGGCGATTCCAAATGGATCAATGATTGAACAGCTGCCCACTTGGCCAGAGCGTTGAGCCCTCTGACATTCCACGAAAAGAAGGACAATGACGGACTCATTTTGAAACTAGAAAATCAACCTTCATTGCACAAGGTGGAGTAGACACTTGCTCCGCTGAACCAGCTGGGAGAAGTCAGTGAACAAAAGACCAACACATCTCCTAGCTTGCTGCATCTCTACATCCATCAGTACATTGCTTAAGTCACAGCTAAGGGAAAAAAAGTGACATATAGGTGGCAGCTTCCAATATTGAAACCCTCATCTGGGCTGAAGGCTGGACGATATCTTGTTGGTTTCTTGACATTGGGGGTGTTGGAGGTAAACTGGAGAAGACCGTGCCGTCATCAGGACTCGGAGTGGTCCTCCGCCGCCAGTGATGGCATCACTTTGTCCGTCGGGGAGTGGTCCAGCTGGAGCGCAGTGCGGATGGCTCCAATCAACGTGGGCGGCAGTGGCGGCTTGTAACGCTCCAAATACCTGGCTACTGCTACTTCACCTATCGGTTCCCCCTCCTTCGTGATGTCTAGGAGACCGATGAGTTGGTGAGAGGCGCTATGAGCGGTCGGGACCATCGAGCCACGAGCCGCCAATTTTGCGCTGCGGTGGGTCGGTTCAGCTGAGACTGAGTGCCGCCCTTTTCCTTTGCCATTGCCCTTCTCACTTGGTGGGACAGCAGGGCAGGAGGAGCCGACAAGAATATTGTCGATGCCGGCAGAATCCACAGGCCTCATCTCTGATGTGATTGGGGCCATACCTTCGTTCCTTTTCGGTCCAATGTCTTCGGCCTCTTTTTGCATCCACTACGTCAGAAAGGTTCATTCGAGACGTGTCCGCAGGAATAACGAAGCTGCACAAAACGCGTGTCTCCATCATCACGTCTTGCATTACACTGCTATAATAAGTCTCATCGCAGGCGGTTCTAAACCTATTAGCACACGCGATTTCTAAAACAGCCTGAAACGAAGAGCCTATGATAATCCGCAATTTCATAGGCGGAGAAGTGAAACCGCCTGTGAAGACACATTATCACAAGCGGTTCTTTACTTAGGCTAGCCGCCTGTGAAGACATATTATCACAGGCGGGTCGTGCAGCATATATAACCGCCTGTGATAATTGTGTTATCATAGGCGGATCTTGACCTACGTCAAACCGCCTGTGAAGACTGTTTATCGCAGCCTTTTGTACCATAACAGTAACCGCCTGTGATAATTAGGTTATCACAGATGGTTCTTTACCTATATCTAGCCGCCTGTGATAATTGTTTTTCACATGTAGGTCTAGCCGTTGGTAAATAACCGCCTGTGATAAGGTATAACCTATGCAGTACTAGCTGCTGTTATTTCTAATTTCCATGTCAATTCAATATAATCACATAAGTCAACAATATCATCATAGAAATTATCTCACAGAAGTCAATTTCACTAAAACAATATACATATGTACAAGTTACACATACAATTCATCTCATAGTTTACAAGTTTTCACTAAAAATTGTTTCTATTGGCATAGTCACAAAGTTCTGGCACATCAGCTATTGCACCATTCTCATCAAAGAACTCCCCTCTTTTGTGCAAAATTTCACGACGCATGAATTGACACAGTTCAACAACAATCTTATCGGCTCCTCCACCAGGAATACTTCTACAAACCGACCGTTCTTTGTTCACATTCTTTGTGTGCTGCAATGAAACACATAACAAGGTTTAGAATGTGTTGGTTTGAACAATCTCAAAGTATAGATCAAAGTGAGAGTATACATGAATTTATTTGGGATTTTTGGAGCAGTTGTACTATGAGCAATTGAATTTTGAAGTTGGAATCAAAATATGAAAATAATGTTTCTGGTAATAATGAACAACAGAGAATATAACTATTAAACTATGATAGTTACAATGAAAATAAAACTCAAAAGTAACAAAATAAGATATCGACATTAAGGATAACTTACGTCCTCACGGTTCACTCTATATTCGCTGACGTTCCGAAGATGCTCGCATACACAATACCTGCATAAGACACTCCAAACAGGCTGCTTCGGACAAGCATAATACGTTTTAATGTCCAATGCATTCGTATTAGGAGGTCTCTCACCGCGATGCTGTTCCGCGTAAAACCGCCAAGCACTATAATACAAAAAATATCATATAAAACTTGTCAACACATTCTAAATGTGTATAAATTAAAATTATTGAGTAAACATACAATTTCAAAATGGAAAGGAAGTCTTTGTAACGATCTGGTAGGTAATCGGCTGAGTCCAAGACTGTTGCCAAACCTTGTATTGGCTTGATGAAGATCATTATATAGTGATTACTGCAAATATATAAACACACGTGTTAACAATTTGCAATAATTGCTATTTCAATGTCATATGTTGGACTTACTCGATGTGGTACGGAGCCTTTACGATGCCCTTGCCGTCTCTAACAAAGTTAAACATGGCATGTCCTATGTAAGCTGCAACTTCTGTCCTTCTATCCCTTCTTAAGTTTTGTGATTGATTTTTCAAATTCTTTTCTTTTCATGTGCTTGAACTGTGCTGAGTCTCGATCCGCCTTGACGTCGAATAGCGTCTTTGCAATCCGTGTAGGGTCAAGGATACCTGTCTTGCGTTTCATCTTCTCATTATCCATGTATTGCATCCTATTGAAGAAGTCCAGAATTGTTATAATCTCATGAAATGTGTATGCATGTAGTAAGAAAAGAAAATACAAAATATTAGAGGCACTTACAAGCACCAGAGGAGTAGCAGGTTGATTTCGAGCATGCCCCGATGGAAAAGGGTATGCACTCTTTAAATAAAATGACTCATTTATCTGCTCCAGTGCTCCAGAATGCATCTTTTGGAATACGAAATGTGACGCAAGAAAGGTCATATTTTGTTCTGGCAAGGATGTACCACTCGTGCATTCTTTTGAGCGGGGTAGGTTGTTTGCTAAGTTGTACAGATGTCATGAACGGCTTCCCATTCTCAAATTTAGGAGGAACATCCTCAAGCTTGTATCTTGGAACTCCTGGTTTAACTAAAGTCGTCCGCCGATTATACATAACACCGTCTTCTTCCCACTCCTCGATATCTTTTAATGATGGCTCATGAGAAGAACAAGATGCACTCAATTTTCTAATATTTTCCTTCATAGTTTCCAAATACTTTGACACTTCTGATGAAGGTTTCTTAATTTCGTATGAGCTAACTTTGATAGGCACTGATGATCGAGGAGTAGTTGTCAAAAGTTGGACACTGGCTTGTTGTTGAACCTATTGTTCAACTGATTGCTCTTTACTCCCAGCAGCTGGCTCTAGTACTACTTCAAGCTGTTGCTCAACTGATTGCTCTTTACTAGCAACAGCTTGCTCTGGTACTGTTTGAAGCTGTTGTCCAACTTGTTGCTCTTGGTTATCTTTACTAGCAAGGTTACTATCATCCTTGCTGAGACATAGGGGAAGTGGATCTTCCTAGACTTTTTCCTTAGAACACGGGGTTGCAGTATTTTGAGATGCGACGAGCTAGAAATTGGCTCATCGTCCAACACGATATCACGTCGGTGCCAAAGGATTAATTGGTTGACAGCCTTCCCCAGAGTCGCGATCCCCTCATGTGTGATGTGGTCTATTTCATAATCTTTATAATAATTTTCAATGATCTGAAGAACTTGCACCATAACATAATACAACGGAAGTGGATTCCCATTTAAGTTACGATCAGGCTTTGCCATAGCATTGGCAACCTGTTTGGTTTTGTTCCCTGCTCTGCCGATCGGGACAAGAAGACGACAAGATTTGTCCTTAGCAATATCATCAACAGCGAACTTATGGGTTGACTCTGAGTCTGGCACAGAACCTACGCTGCTAGGGTAGGCAGTTGGAGATACCAATTGCTCCTTTGGCACGGGAACCATCGCTGTACTCGGTGACGCTAATTGTCCTGATTGTCTAAGTTGTTCCATTATTTCTTGCATATTTTCTTTGACCTTTTGAGCAATCGTTTCATCTATTGTTTTCTTAAACTTCTCATGTCTTCTATATGTGTCTTTATCTTTAGGAAAACTATCTAGCCAAGACATTTGAGAAGAGACTACTCGAACCCGTCCACTGTGTTCAGGGATCCCTAAGATAGCGGTAAGTTGGTCATTCTCCCTCTTTGGCTTGAAGAGACCCTTCTGTTGCTTTTCAATTACTTCTTTCATTTTTTCCTCTACTTCATTCGCAGAGTCGGGCTTTTCAAGTTTGCCCTCACTGGTCAAACCTGACCGAGCAAAGACCCACCGCTGAGTTCTCTCGTCGCAACCTTCTAACGGGTGAGGATTGCCCTTACTGGTAATTTCGTCTAATATCTTATTCCATTTCTGGACTTTGGGGGCATATCCAACAGACCCCAAGCGATGATGGTATTTGTTCTTTTTAGCAAGCTCTGAACTAGTTGCACTTAGAGATTTAGCATCAGGTGTGGTCTTTTGACGAACAAACTCTTGCCACTGAGTTTGTGTGATTTTTCCCATATTCCTCGGGCTAGGGACCTTATCGGCCTTAACATAAGCATTCATTTGACTCTTCCAACCACGAAACTTCTTGCCGCAAGAGACCAATGTTGCTTCCTTTACAGCTTCTTCCGTACCTTTCGGGAACTTGAATTGTTTCTTTATTCTTTCCCACAACTCATTCTTGGTCTCCTCAGGTAATTTTCTCCAATTCTCGGTTGTGATCGGCATGAGCTCTCTAACAAGAAAACCACATGCATTTCGGTACTTGGTAACTGAATCCATTGGTTCTTGGGGAAGCCCACCTGGACCGACCCTTGTTATGTACATGATACGGTCCAATGGACCCTTATTGGGATCTCGTTGCCCTCGTTTACGCTTGAGTGAACATGAGGATTCATCCATTGGAGAACCTTCTGCGGTTTTAGGAGCCGAAGTCACCTCATTGTCTTCGCGATTAATCTAGGTAGAAAGAATTATAAGACTTCGTATACTTGACAACCAATATTAACTTGAACTACTGAAGTTAAGATTCGTGATGCATACCTCGTCGGCAGGATCATATTCCGGGGCGAGATACTCTGAAGTCTTTTTAATTTTATATTAGGAAAAGGATCCGATGGACTGTGAAAGGAGCCTGAACTACTGGATTCAGTAAACTCCATATTGTCTTCTTTATTGTTACTACCAGAACCAGTCTTCTTAGGGCTTTCCATACCAGAACTAATAAGTCAAAAAATATAATAAATGGCATATTAACTCTACATGAACTGTCCCACAGAACCATGAAGCACTTGTGCGTGTCAAACAATTTATGAAGTCATGGGCAAAACACGAGTACAAGGTGAGATATTCGACTTGTTATACCATTACATCCAACATGTGGTTAGAATGGATGGTGCTTAGGATAAAAAGAACAAGACACAGTCCTTAATTGACCGAGAGGGACTACAATCCAAATCGCCTCTCATTACACAAATTCATCTTCTTTCAGATTTTATCCCACATCTAAGTATACTATGCCCTAAGCTCGTTAACAGTGGTGGCCTTGCCACACAATTCAACTTTTACCGATATAAGCATGGCTAGACATTTCACAAAATAAAAACTAACCCAAACCTTCGTGGGACGACCAGGGTTCAAGAACTTGAAAAAATCTATGCACGGTGGCAATGATAGGGTATCAAATTTTTATAAGGCTATGTACCGTCTAAAGTGCTTAGTCCATATATGCTTAAAGAGAGAGATCCATGTCCATATATGAGAGGGTATCATTTGTAAAAAATAAAAAAGGGGAGGGGTGGGCTGGGGGTTAAGGACCTTAGTCAGATGAATGTCAGTCTGCTGACCAAATGGTAGATTGGAAAAGGAACAAGGGTGTTGGCAGGACATTGTCAGAGTTAAATACATTAGGGATTCTCCAGTTGGGACATTGAGACATAAAATGTCTAACTCTCCCATATGGAGAGACCTTCGAAAAGTCAAGAATATATATACAAGAGCAGAAAATTTACTTTAGGGAATGGTGAAACAATAAGTTTTGGCAAGAAATCTGGTTAGAGGTAAAACCTCTAGCCAGCCTGTACATCATTCACTTTGAACTTTTTGTGGACAAAGACATCTCTATTTATACTAAATTGACTAAGTCATATTCTGAACCTGGTTATAAACAAATTTGGAAAGCTAGAATCCCTCCCAAAATCAAAATCTTTTTGTGGTTGATTGAAAATGATGCTATATTAGTGAAAGAAAACATGGTCAAAAGCAATAGATCTGGTGATGCCTCATGTAGCTTTTGCCATAGTATCCACACAACACTTTCCCAACTTTGCTCTCTACAACCAAAGAAACTCATTTCATGGCATGGTCTTCAAGCACCAAAAATGGCAGTATTGCAGTTAGTATATCTAACAAGTTCAAGAACCTATTTAAAGGAAGGTCGAAGGGTTTTAAAACTTTATTTACCAAACCCTAACCAAGGAACCCTAACCAAGGAGGGAAGCAGCACGAGGACGGAGGAGGGAAGGTCGAAGGGTTTAGGGTTTATCGTGAAGCTCAGTGGCGATGGCAAGGGTTTCGCTCGGCGTACCTGGAAGTGGCGAGGGCAAAGCAAACGGACAACGACGAAGCTCGGCAGCGACGACGAAGCTCGGCAACGAGAGCGGTGAAGACTTGGCGGCAAATAAAATTTTGGCAGTCTGACGGCTCCTAAGTGATTTCGCCCGGGTTAGGTTTTTCCAACGCAGCCGAGGTGTATATATAGACGCCTATCTTCTCAGGCGGATTTTAAGTACCAACCTTCTGAGAAGATGGTTATCTCAGGCGGGTGGTAATTACCAACCGCCTGAGAATATGCAATTATCTCAGACGGTTGGTAAGTAATACCCACCTGAGATAATCTTCTTCTCAGGCGGTTATTCAGTACCAACCGTGTGAGAAGATCTTTACGTAAGCTTAATTAATATTATTTTTCTCAGGCGGTTATTAAGTATCAACCGTGTGAGAAGACCTTTACTTCTTCTTAATTAATATTCTTGATTAAATGTGGGGCCTTTCAAAAGCCGAAATTCCACTTTATTGTAATATGATTGATTATTAAAGGTTATCATTAAATTTCACTTCATAAAGCCTTTGGAATTGGTCAAAACATAAAAAACATATAAGAATTTCTATTTGTCATTTTTCTATCTTGATGAACATAATGATTTTTTTCATTTATTTTTTCAATGAACATTTTTAGTCATCATACCAACCTCTATGATTTTTTTTCAGATTTTTTAAATTTTTTTTGAATCAACGTGTGTTCCAAATTTGATGAATGCCTCATATGTATATGAGCATTTAGTTAGAATGATGGATAATTTGAATTTTGACATGTTGGAAGGCTTTAAAAAATTAACAAAATTCATACATGTAAAAATAATACAAATATGTTTATACAAACTAATTTCAGTGAAAGATGCTTTTTTTAGGAGATACACAAATGTGAATAATATGTGAGTATAAATTAATTTTATATTTACCAAAACATTACAATGTGAGCTATACAAGTTTTAAAATATTTGGTTCAGGTGGTAGATGTTAATTTTTGAAAATTATAGAAGAAAGAATCATCGAATTTGGACTCAATTGCAGAATCTATACATGTTTGAGTATTTATATTGGAATCTAAATAAAAAAGAAGCAAGGGAAAAGAAAACCGAAGAACAGGCTCGAACAATTTTCTCAAGCGGTTGGTAAGTAATAACCGCCTGAGATAATCTTTTTCTCAGGCGGTTATCAAGTACCAACTGCTTGAGAAGATCTTTACTTCTTCTTAATTAATATTCTTGATTAAATTTTGGGCCTTTCAAAAGCCCAAATTCCACTTTCTTGTAATAAGATTGATTATTAAAGATTACCATTGAATTTCCCTTCATAATGCCTTTGAAATTGGTCAGAACATAAAAAACATATAACAATTGTTATTTGTCATTTTTCTATCTTGATGAATATAATGATTTTTTCATTTATTTTTTCAATGGACATTTTTAGTCATCATACCAACCTCTATGAATTTTTTTCAGATTTTTTGATTTTTTTTGAATCAATGTGTGTTCAAAATTTGATGAATGCCTCATATGTATATGAGCATTTAGTTAGAATGATGGATAATTTGAATTTGACATGTTGGAATGCTTTAAAAAAATTAACAAAATTCATATATGTATAAACAATACAAATATGTTTATACAAACCAATTTTAGTGAAGGATCTTTTTTTAGGAGATACACAAATGTGAATAATATGTGAGTATAAATTAATTTGATATTTACCAAAACATTACAATGTTAGCTATACAAGTTTTAAAATATTTAATTCAGGTGGTAGATGTTAATTTTTGAAAAATATAGAAGAAGAAATCATCAAATTTGGACTCAATTTGCAGAATCTATACATGTTTGAATATTTATATTAGAATCTAAATAAAAAGAAGCAAGAGAAAAGAAAACTGAAGAACAGGCTCGGGCAATTATCTCAAACGGTTGGTAAGTAATACCCGCCTGAGATAATCTTTTTCTCAGGCGGTTATTAAGTACCAACCGCCCGAGAAGATCTTTACTTCTTCTTAATTAATATTCTTGATTAAATGTGGGCCTTTCAAAAGTCCAAATTCCACTTTCTTATAAAATAATTGATTATTAAAGGTTACCATTAAATTTCACTTCATAAAGCCTTTGAAATTGGTCAGAACATAAAAAACATATAACTATTGCTATTTTTCATTTTTCTATCTTGATGAATATAATGATTTTTTCATTTATTTTTTCAATGCACATTTTTAGTCATCATACCAACCTCTATGCATTTTTCAGATTTTTAATTTTTTTTTGAATCAGTGTGTGTTCAAATTTCATGAATGCCTGATATGTATATGAGCATTTAGTTATAATGATGGATAATTTGAATTTTGACATGTTAGAATGCTTTAAAAAATTAACAAAATTCATACATGTATAAATAATACAAATATGTTTATACAAACCAATTTCAGTGACGGATCCTTTTTTTAGGAGATACACAAATGTGAATAATATGTGAGTATAAATTAATTTGATATTTACCAAAACATTACAATGTCAGTTATACAAGTTTTAAAATATTTGGTTCAGGTGGTAGATGTTAATTTTTGAAAAATATAGAAGAAAAAATCATCGAATTTGGACTCAATTTGCAGAATCTATACATGTTTGAGTATTTATATTGGAATCTAAATAAAAAAGAAGCAAGGGAAAAGAAGACTGAAGAACAGGCTCGAACAATTATCTCAGGCTGTTGGTAAGTAATACCCGCATGAGATAATCTTTTTTTCAAGCGGTTATTAAGTGCCAACCGCATGAGAAGCAGTTAAAAACCGCCTGTGAAAACGGTCGCCTATATAAAGACCCCTCAGGCACCACAGAAAACCTAACCCTGGAGATTTTCCATCGACGCCGCCAGGCTGCCAAAATTTTCCACCGTGCGTCGATCGATACTGCATTCATCAGTTGATCAACCTTCGAACAGATAAAAGGATAGAAGAGACTTCTTCTTCACTATCATGTTTTTAGTTTGTTATTTTTTCACAGTTTCGTTTTGTTGTGTTAGCATATGCATCCACCCCCGCCCCAACCACTTGAGATTTGTAGTAGATTTGAATGATTAAAGGTTGAAAGATGTATTTTAGTCTCCCCTTGAGCTCACCCATGAATTTTACAGAACAAGAAGTAGATTTGAATGATTAAAGTTTTGAAATGAATACAAGCACATCACGTGTTTGATGAAATGTTTCAATGAATAAGCCAAACTTCAAAAATCCATTATGGCCACTAGGAATCTTAGAAAATTATGAAACAAATTTTCTTAGAACCCTTATGAACAGACCTACATGATACCAGTATACAGTCATATGATACATGCTTGTTATGTCTCTGTAAATTCATTTTATAGAAGACCTTTAGGTCATATATGTAGCCAAATTTTGTAAATCTTACAAAAAATCTGTTATTGAAGCATGAACCGTCGAGCGTGGATGTATAACATGCCAAGACCCGATCCTATGTACATTCATAATGTTGCAAATTTTATTGAAGCATCCAAGAGACATGCGAAGTTGCAAAAGATAGACGACATAAGATTGATTGGATAGATACTATAGTAATCCAATCTCATTTGGTGAAAAGAGGTTTAAAAAAATACACAATATAGACAGAGCATGGTGAGTTAGATACACATGAAGCGAATAAAGATGATGAGAGAGGTTCAGATGACGATAATGTTCATATCAATGACGGCAGTGACAATCAAGATGGTGATAATGATGATGAGTTCGATTGTGAGGAGATGTTGCGTCACATTGAACCATATATATTGACTTTGATGGGAGCAAGTAAAGGTTTAAGTAAAATGGAGACATTGCAGAATGCAGCGACGGAGCTTTTATATGATGAATCAAACGATTGTGATAAAGAGTTTACTACATTGCTTGCAGTCCTAGAACTACTAAAGTTGAAAGTCACACACGGATGGTCCGATTGTAGTTTCTCTGATCTTTTGAATCTTTTGGCAGAAACTCTTGCAAATCCGAATAAACTACCCAGAAGCACTTATAAAGCGAAGAAACTTCTTTGCCCGATGGCACTAGGTGTGACAAAAATACATGCTTGTGTGAACCATTGTATTCTGTATCGCAAAGAGCATGAGCTCGCAACTAGATGCCCCATCTGTGATGTCAGTAGATATAAGAAGGACTATAATCACCAGTATGTTACCAACATGAAAATGTCTCAGAAGAATAAGAAGTTTATTATTGGTCCTAAAGGTGACGATGACGATACTTCTGGCGATGCAAACGAGAAGAATAAGAGAAAAAATCTTGCCTTGGTGATGTGGTACCTTTCGGTAATTGATCGCTTGAAGCGTTTGTTCTCAAACCCTAGGGAGGTTGAACTTATGCGTTGGCATTCCGAGCAGCGCAAGAAGAATGAAAAATATATTCGACACCCTGGTGATGCAACGCAGTGGAAACATTTTGATATTCAGTATCCAGAATTTGCAAAAGAAATCAGAAATGTAAGGTTTGTCTTGGGTACAGACGGAATGAATCCATTTGGTGAAAAAAGGAGCATACACTACACATGGCCCGTGGTCTTAACATGTACAACCTACTGACGTGGTTGTGTCACAAAAGGAAATATATCTTGTTATATGTTCTTATGCAAGGTCCAAAACAACCCATCATCGAAATTGATGTGTTCTTGGAACCTTTAATGGAAGATATAGTGAAATTGTGGAATGAAGGGATACGTACATGGGATGAGTACAAGCGGGAGTTTTTCACGCTAAGAGCAATGATATTCATTACCGTGCATGATTATCCCGGACTGTTACATTATCGGAACAAATGAAAGGGAATAAAGGTTGTGTAAGGTGCGTGGACAGAACTGGATTTCTATACCTCACTTCATCCAGAAAGACGGTGTACATGAGACACCGGCGGTTCTTGACAGATACACACAAGTATAGGAAGATGAAAGAACAATTTCATAACAAAATCAAAAAAGATACTGCACCAAAACCTTACAGTGGAAAACTTGTGTTTGAAATGGTCAAGAACTTTCATATTGCTTTCGGTAAGGGCAAAAAATGTAAAGGAATAAAGAGAAAGAAAAGTACATCTTCGGATGATACAACTGACATGACTTTCAAGAAACAATCAATTTTTTTCAGGTTTTTTCCGTATTGGAAGAATCTAGAATTTTGCCATAATATTGATTTGATGCACGTTACAAAGAATGTATTTGAAAGCATCATTGGGACCTTGCTAGACATGCCGAGGAAAACAAAGGACGGATTAAATTCACGTATGGACCTAGTAAATCTTGATTTGAGACTAGAGCTTCATCCAGTAGAAAAGGCGAACAGGAAGCATTACCTTCCCCCAGCCAGCCAACTTGATACTAGAAGAGAAAAAAGCAATTTGCGAATGCTTGCATGGGATCAAAGTGGCCACGAGTTTGTCATCCAATATCCGCAAACTAGTCTCGATAAAAGACTTGTCTTTATTCGGCTATAATTCTCACGACTGTCACATAATGATGATAGTGTTCCTTGCCATTGCAATAAGAGTCATCAAACCTGAGCATATAAAAGTTTTCATCACACGTTTGTGTTACTTCTTCAATGCAGTATCATAAAAGGTGATAGCACGTGAAGATTTAGACTATCTGAAAACATACATCATCGAGACTATGTGCAAGCTTGAGATGTGTTTCCCACCATCCTTTTTTAATATGCAAGTACACCTAATCATACATCTTGTTGATCAGATAAAAGCATTGGGGCCACTATATTTACATCATATGTTTTCTTTGGAGAGATATTTAGGAGTATTAAAAGGTTATGTGCGGAACCATGCTCACCCAGAGAGTTCAATTATGGAAGGATACACCACTGAAGAAGTGATTGAGGGTTGCGCTGATTACATCAAAGATGGAAAACCGATAGGTGTGCCTATACCAGTACATCAGGGTAGACTGCGTCAGAGAGGCAAAGTGGGTAATAAAACTTTTATCATTCAAGATTACAAGAATGTACACCATGCACATTTTGGTGTACTACAATAACTTGCAATAGCTGAGTCGTACATTAAGGAACACCAAATTGAGCTTCGTGAAAAAAACCAAGACCACACAGAGGATTGGATCATGAAAGAGCACAGAAGATGTTTCACTGAATGGTTAATGGACAAAAATATACCATACAGAAACTCTATAGAAGAGGCAACAATGAAGAAGTTAGCTTCTGGCCCATCTGCTATAGTGACATCATGGCAAACATATGATGTCAATGGCTACACATTTTACACTAAAGAAAAAGACGGTAAGAGTGTTGCACAAAATAGTGGTATTCATATTTGATGAGATCATGCACGTTATCATTGCACCTACAAACATGACACAATGTTTATTTGTTTGGGATCCAGGCTCAAGTGAATGTGCACTGTTATTTGATGGACAAGATTAAGATGGCGCACTATGTCATCCACCACCTTGGCCTCCTCCATTCATGCATACAAAAAGATTTGATGGCATTGCATATTTGGATCCACACATGATAGAAGATGAACATGAGTCGAGGACGACTCCAATTCAAGAAGGGGAGGATGATGAGGACATCACTCCTATGGATATACACAACACTCCATTGAACATACAAGATGCAATAAATAGAATTCGCACACAACAATTAATTTCAGAGTTGAGCTCGTTCTTATATGTTTCCTTATATATTATTGAGAATAGATTGCTACCTAATAATTTAATTGTGATTAGGATACATGGATTTATTCAAGAAGTCATTGGGAAAGGTTTAGGGGCATGGAGGACCAGAGGATATGTTCAAAGAAGATGGAAACCGACCCCAACACAAAATTGTGTCCAACTCGGAGTCCAAGAGCAGTACACACTAAAATGGACGCCCAGGACGCATACGAGAACTCCGTTTTGGACGTTCTACATATGCACGAAAAGGGGAGAGGATAATCTTTCCAATGGCGTGGGTCCCATGTCAAAATTCCTTCGGAGTCGACGGGAATCGTCAAAACAAAATCTAGTTCAGAATCTATCAGGGTGCTGCGCCACCATATTGGGCCATTGGGCCTTGTATCAAGTCTAAGTCCGTTATTTTTGTGTCTTAGGGTTAGGTCACGACTCCAACACCCCCTTGGACGTACTCCCACCTATATATACTCCATATTAGCCGCGATGAACAATTCGGTTTTGCTTAGATCAATATTATCGCGTTTTCTACGTTCTTTCTTGTGTTCTCGGTTGCACTTGCAATGATTAGCCTTCTTGGTGAGGTCAATTGTGTGCAGCATGGTTGATAACCAACGGAGTGGTGGTGTATTGATTGCAGGGTTTATTTGTGTTCTACTCGAGAGCCTTGGATCATCAACATCGAGATCTCTACCTCAATCGACATATCCTTACCTATCGGAAGATCGGGCCTAAACCTTTTCTTATCAATTGGTATCATCTTACTCATCATTTGGTATCATATTTCCAGGTTGCCCATTAGGTAATTCATCTATCCATTACATTAGTTTTGTTTTTCATACCTAGAGTCCACAAAAAAGCCACAAAAAACTTGCAGTTTAGTAGATCTGTTCATTACTTTGTCCAAACCACCATTGAGCCTTTGCAACTTTTGTTTTCAGTTTGATTTTGTTGAATTTGTGTCCGTTGTCGAGTCATATTGCTGGTTTAGAAAGTTTTTTGGTCTTAGTTTGAGTTTTGCATTGTGTGATTCATCCTTTTGAATCACGTCATCACATCCAGATTAGATTCATCTCTGTCCAGCTCGGTATTTTCATCCTATCTCGCTCATACAAACTCAGATTTTGGTGTTAGAAATTAAAGAGGAGAGATATATCTACAATCTAGCTGTTGTTAGTTTTTCTGTTTGAAGCTTCGAAGTATGCCTATTTGTCCTTGGAAGATTGAGCAGAAAATCTGCGATAGACACACAAGATATCTTTGATTATTTTTTATTGTGTTCTTCTTTTGCAGCACATTCTGATAAAAAGAAGAAAAAAAATAAAAAGGCAAGTACAAAACAAGATACAAAAGCCGCATAAAAAAAGAGGAGAAAAAACAACAACAAAAAAAAACAGAAGTGCTTGCATCCTTTGTGTCATCTAGTTTTGTCTCATATCTTGCTTGCTTGAACTACTAGGAACACATTTAGGCCAGCAACTTTGACAACTACTTTGGACACTTATTCAACTTTACTATATGATTTCATTGTTGCTAATACTTGATACATATAAAGTGCCATCCAAGCTACACTTTACTCTTGAGCAGAATCGATACACCTTTGCAATCATCCCACGCTTAATTGATTTCTTCATACCGGTCACCATTTGCCACCTGCAGTGTCGGTAAGAACACTTGTAAGAGCGTGGTAAGATGCTTTAGAGTGTGTGATTCCACTTACACATTGCCTATTTTGTAGTTGATAGGGATAACATATTTTTTTGTTCTGGTTGCTACTAATAATGTCAGGTAAAAGCAAGAATCATGCATTATATACTGAGATGACTGACATGATGAAGACGGCGATGGAGTTGCTTGCTAAGAATCAAACATCAACCAAGGTTTCACATGACATTCAGACCATCTTTATAACTCTTTCCACAGAAAGTAATTACATTCTCCCATCTCTTCCTTCTTATGATGGTTTTGGTTACGATGAATATATTCCTTGGGAAATAGAGTTGGATAAAGTTTTTGGACAATGTCATATGTGTGAGAGGAGAAAGATTAGAAATGTTGCAAGTGCATTAGTAGATTGTGCATTAACTTGGTGGAACAATTTAAATGAATTAGAAAAACCTCGAACATGGAAAGAAACAAAAATTCTTATGCGAAAAACTTTTGCTAATGTATCTATGTGCAAAGAAGAAATTCAACAATTTGAGGAGCAGGTCCTTGTTGTACGTCCTCCTGTGGCTAATCTTTTGTAGGACAATGTAGAAAGGAATGCAGCTGGCGCAAAAGATAATGAGCTGATACACAATTTTTGTGAACTTTCAGATTTATCCATTCATATTTCACCAATAATTACTGCGGAAAATGAGAATGAAGGTAATGCACCTGATACTACACTTATCGATGTTGAGAAGTTTTTGAATGTCTAATTTTTTTCTCTCAATCATTCTATTGGACAACAACAACTCGAGAAGCCTTTTCTAAAAACACCATTATACCTAGTTGATTTTCCTACTGATTCTTACGGTAAAAATGAGTTGTATGCTGATAATTATATTGTACCGATGCTAGAATAAGTCAATGAATTTGATACTTTATTACCCACTTGTGCTAAAATTAAGAATTTGATTCCAATTACTTGTGAAAATGATGAACTGAAATTGTTGTCTTCTCTAAATACCTTGGGATATATTGAATTTGACACTCTTTGTGATCTAGATATCGTAGAGAGGAGAATATTTTGCCAATCTGAATTGCCTTTGTTAAGTAGAAATATTTTTCATGCTATAGGCAACTATGAATATAGTGGTGAATTTATGGTGCACAATGTTTACATATGTTCCAATGTGCAAGCTCTTTTGGTGCTAAAACAACATGGTAAAGTAAATAAATGCACTAATGCTAATAATGCCTTGTCAAGTTTTTCTAGTATTTTTTCCTTGCAGCGGAGACAACAAATAAAAGAGAAGCATTGTTCGCTGTGGTTGTGCAATATGGACAGCGCTCATATTGTCCCCAAAAGCCTCTTTCCTGGACATACGAGCAAGCCGAGGACGACTTGTCATAAAGAAGGAGAGAATGATGAGATCATGCACGTTATCATTGCACCTACAAACATGACACAATGTTTATTTGTTTGGGATCCAGGCTCAAGTGAATGTGCACTCTTTTTTGATGGACAAGATAAAGATGGCACACTATGTCGTCCACCACCTTGGCCTCTTCCATTCATGCATACAAAAAGATTTGATGGCATTGCATATTTGGACCTACACATGAGAGCAGATTACCTTGAGTCGAGGACGACTTCAATTCAAGAAGGTGAGGATGATGAGGACATCACTCATATGGATATACACAACACTCCATTGAACATACAAGATGCAATCAATAGAATTCGCACACAACAATTAATTTCAGAGGTGAGCTCGTTCTTATATGTTTCCTTATATATTTTTGAGAATAGATTGCTACCTAATAATTTAATTGTGATTAGGATACATGGATTGATTCAAGAAGTAATTGGAGAAAGGTTTAGGGGCGTGGAGGACCAGAGGATACGTTCAAATAAGATGGAAATCGACCCCAACTCAAAATCGTGTCCAACTCGGAGTCCAGGAGCAGTACACACTAAAACGGACACCCAGAACGCATACAAACTCCGTTTTGGACGTTATACATATGCATGGAAAGGGGAGAGTATAATATTTCTAATGGGGTGGGTCCCATGTCAAAAATCCTTCGGAATCGACGAGAATCGTTGAAACAAAATCTAGTTCAAAATCTGTCAGGATGCTGCGCCACCATATTGGGCCATTGGGCCTTGTATGAAGTCTAAGTCCATTATTTTCGTGTCTTAGGGTTATGTCACGACTCCAACACCCCCTTGGACGTACTCCCACCTATATATACTCCATATTAGCCTCCATGAACAATTGGGTTTTGCTTAGATCAACAATATCGCCGTTCTACGGTTTGTGAGACCCCAACTTCGCGATTTCAGATCGCGTCTTCTACGTTCTTGCTTGTGTTCTCGGTTGCACTTGCAATGATTAGCCTTCTTGGCGAGGTCAATCGTGTGCAGCACGGTTGATAACCAACGGAGTGGTGGTGTATTGATTGCAGGGTTTTTTCGTGTTCTACTCGAGAGCCTCGGATCATCAACGTCGAGATCTCCACCTCAATTGACATATCCTTACCTATCGGAAGATCGGGCCTAAACCTTTTCTTATCAATTGGTATCATCTTATCAGTATTGAGGCTTATGATTCACAAGGGCAGAAGACCACATACTTTGAGTTCATAGAGGAAATATGGGAACTCGATTATGGCAAAAGAATGGTAATGCCCGTATTTAAGTGCCAATTGGTCAAACATCTTGATGGTGTGAAAGTGGGCATTACGGGCTGACACTGGTAGACTTGAATAAAGTGGGTTATAAAGATGACCTGTGGGTTCTCGCTGATAGTGTTGCACAAACTTTTTAAGTACAAGATCCAGAAACTAAGAAGATGCATATAGTTGTTTATGGAAAGCAAAATATTGTTGGAGTTGAGAATGTGGGAGATAATGAAGAGGAATAGAATCAGTATGAAGAGATGTACCTTTGCACCGAACCAGAAAACATCAAGCGCATATAGAGAAGCATTAAAAAGGTTTTGAAACCCTATATGCAAGAAGATGTCAATGCTAGAAAAAATGTATGATATATATTGTATATATTTGTATCCTCTGAAATCAACTTAGAACAATGTTCTATTTTAGCTTTAGATAGCATGTTTCAAACATTATTAAATTCAGCTTCTGTAGAGAAGACTAATTTGGACAAGTGATTCTTTTCGGCTTGTGGACTATCATATTTATCACCTTCACCTGTTCCATAATTTATCAAATTGTATGTGTATATAAATTTCTTCTAACCTTTGATGATCAGGCTTGCCTTCCAACAGCTTGGTTCCAAACAACATCTAGAAGCACAACTCTTGAAGCTCCTGTCAAGCTAATCCCTTCACAACAAGCTCATGTAGATGCATGTAACACTCGGGACTCATCATCTGGATTGTTAAAAGATTAAATTGATGTATGACGATACTTCCCATCCATTTGAGGGCTTGTTTGGATAGGAGTGGATCCATTTCAATATAAGTGGTTTGAGTGGTTTGAGGTGGATTGAGGAGAAAATTAGTACATTCTTCACTTCAATCCACTTCAATCCAATTAGATTGAGAACACCCAAACAAGCCCTAAAAGATTTCTTTCTCTTCTCTCTATTTTAAAAACTTACGAAGATGCTACTTTATCAGTTCTAATGGCTGAATATATTGACTACAAATCAGTATCATCTCTCTTAGTGCTTCACACAAGCGACGAAGCGAACAACTTCAATCACAAATCTTGTTTTTACCCTTTTCATAGGAATTTGACCTTAATCTTTCAAGCATAGATTTATCAATAAATGAAGCTTCCTCATCAGACATGTTAATGGCAGTTACAAGTGAAGGGTGTGTCGAAGCTAACGAAATCTCAACGGGACTGAAGACAAAGAGATGCTGCATATGAGTGACAATGTCCAGGTTAGACAACATGAAGCTATGATGGCAGCCTTCAACAACATGAAAAGTGATGCCAAGGTTATACGTGCATCAACCAAGGCATGTTGTGAGGGCATACTGGAGCATCACGGTTATGCTTGTCCCAATAAGTGTTATACCCTCACAACATGCCTTGGTTGATGCAAGCATAACCTTAACATCATTTTTCATGTTGTTGAAGGTTGCCATCATATCTTCACGCTGTCTAACCTGGACATTGCCACTCATATGCAGGATCTCTTTATCTTCAGTCTGATTCAGATTTCGTTAGCTTCGACACATCCTTCACTTATAACTGCCATTAACATGTATGATAAGGAAGCTTCACTTATTTGATAAATCTATGCTTGAAAGATTAAGGTTAAATCCCTATGAATGTGTAAAAACAAGATTTGTGATTGATGTTGTTCGCTTCCTCGCTTGTGTGAAGCACTAAGAAAGTAGGTACTGATTTTTAGTCAATATATTTAGGCATTAAAACTGAGAAAGGAGCATCTTCCTAAGTTTTCAAATGGACATGAGGAAAATAAATCTTTCAAATGGATGGGAAAATCCTTCCAAGGATCTTTAGGCTTCAAATTGACGCTTTGATGAGCCACGGGTGTTACTTGCATCTACAAGAGCTTGTTGTGCAGGGATTAGCTTGACATGAGCTTATCAGCATCACATGCGGTTATTAATTAATAAGCAGTCTGTGAAAACAATGACTTTCCCCAGGCGGTTCTTCAATAAAAACCGCTTTTGATGATTGAACCAATACATACGGTTCATAAACAATGACCGTCCGTGAAAATCGTGTATTTACCAATGCGTTAGTTAATTAAGAACCGTCTGTGATGTTTGCTACATCACAGGTGGTTCTTAATTAATAACCGCCTGAGAAAATAATGTATTTACCCAGGCTGTTGTTCCTTAAAATCTGCATGTGATGTTCTGTCATCACAGGCATTTATTGTATCATTCGTCATCACAGTCGCATTTTTTACGGACTGCCTGTGTTTGAAAAATCAAGGCGCCTGTGAAAATGCTTTTTGTAGTAGTGTTACAAAGTAATCGAAGACGAGGTTTTGGGCATGTCACCGATCAGTACACATGGGAGAGAAGCTTTAAGAATGCTTGTCTCCTTTCTATAAGAAATCGAAGACGGACATTATGTCGGCTCGTCTCCTTTTTGTAAGAAATCCGAGACGAGCTTTAAGGCAGACTATCTCCTTTTTGTATGAGTAGGAGCTCCTTATCACTGTAGTGTCTCATTGCCTTGAGAAAATATGTAACACCTTCCTTTCGACTGCTCATCATTATAAGATTAGTTCTCTTTGATATTTGCAGGTCAAGATATGCAGGATACCCTTTTCTTGTTCTATGACGAGTAACTTGTTCCATGTGTCTACACGTAAAATGCCAAATTTGTTAGACACATATAAACACTTATATTGAGTATATATATTGAAGAACCTAGTTTTTGGAGACTTACAATGCGAAGCAGCGTATTGGAGAGACATCGTGTCGAGGGTGAAAAGGTTGTAGAGATCGGACCATGAGATGAGAAAGATGCCTTCACCCACCAAAAAATGCTTATCCTTGAATCCCACTATTAAGGCTCGATATTTTTGTAATTTTGCATGTAGTTGTTATGAAGGTCAACACAAGGTTTACCAGCTTCTTTGAGTGTACCGGCAGTTAACATCGGGTTCCCTATGTCACTTCGAGTTAGCATGCGTCATATCTGTCGGCACCCTCGGGTTAGCTTTCAACTCTTTCATTCGTTTCTTGCCAGCTTCCTTCGACGTCTGTCGCTGCGTCTGACTCTTATTTTGGGCACGTATATTCTTCATGACCTTTGCCAGCGACTGATCAAGTGTAGGGAGCAGGGCACTATGAGTGCTAGGTGGAGACTGACGTGGCTGCTCTTCAAGTGGAGACTTCTACGGCAGCTCTAGAGTTGGAGACAGATGCGGCTGATCTCGAATCGGAGACTTCTGCTGCTTCTCTGTAACTAGAGGCAACTGCTCTTGAATTGGACACTTCTGCTACTTCTATATAATTGGAGGCAACGACTACTCTGGAATTGGAGACAACCATTTGCTCTGGATTTGGAGACGGAAGCAGAAGCAAACGTGCCTCAGGAGACATTAAAGCAATAGAGGTCGACGTTGAAGCTGCTGCTGGGTCAACAACAATAGAAGTCTATCTCCACTGAACCCTTCTAGCAACTTCATCCTGCATAGTCAGCATTGTATCATCTGGTAATACTTCGAGCTTCAAGTCTTTCGAATTGGCATGCACCAATTCCACCTTGGCCACATCATAATATGTTGTGTCGACCTAGATGTCGTCAATCATGGTCTTTCCGGGATATACTGGCCCTCTTCCGACCTCCATTCGAAAGCTTCATCCGACCAATAGCGTAGGGCTGCATGTTTTTAGCTGTGCCAAGTTATCTATCGTGTTTGGCTCAATTAAAGGTCTAGATGCTGGTGCCTAAATATCCTCACATGGTCATCCACCCCAGCTGCTGTAGAAGCTAAGCTGCTCCTACGCTCCTCGTCGTTACTTATGACCGCATCAAAGTTAGGGAATTGTATACCTTAGGCCTCCAGCATAGGCTTCCGGTCTCCTAGAACCTCCCTTCTCAGTTGTCTTTTCGGCTCCTCCATGTCAACCTATGGTGTCGATGTCGTTTTTTGCTTCTGATACGTAGTTTTGTGTTTCGGGAAACCCTCCCTCCAAGTCAACTTACTAGAAACACCACGAACACGGCCTCATTGCTCCTTGGTTTGCAAGGCCTTGCTGAGGGCATCGTTTTCCCTCTCACCATTTGAGTCTTCGTTGCTCTAGCTCTAGGCCCTTTGAGCAACATCCGCAGTGCTTTGGCTGTAGAAGCTGACCTCACCTAACTTTGTTAGCTTAGAACGAGCATGCATAAATGGTCTTAGCCATCCACAAAAATTGTCGTATGGATTTTGAAGGCCTTGCTGGGCCAATCTTTCATCCTCTTATTGCCACCTCCTTTGTTTTCCGGCATAACCAATGTTTTCGAGGTGGTGGTCAAGCTCATTATGCGATCAGAGCCACTTAATATACTCACTGCTCATGACAAAGTTGCCTAATTTGCACTTTTCAAAAATCTCGCACAGTCATCTACTGACAAATCTTTAAACTTTTTAAAGGGGGTTTCCTACTTCCTCCAACTATTCACAAGCTTACTTTTGTAGCTCCTCCAAGCATGATAGATGATATTTATAGCAAGCTTCCTCCCTTTCTGCTTCAGCTCTTCCGGATATTGAATGTATGCTTGAATAGAGTTTTCGAAGAGTTCATCCTTTTCATTTTTGGTCAACTCATCGAATCCCGGCAGGGTTAGCGACGCTGTTTGCCAAGAAGCTAGATCACAAACCCTCGACAGTCTCGTATTCACTTTTTTGTCCAGGGGTAAGCCTTCGTCATTGACCTCACCAACACTCCGGACTTGTGTTGGCTTTGGTTTTCAGGCGAGTAGACCATCTGGCAATAACCAGAATGTAATGGAAAAATCATCAAAAAGACTTATATATTTCTCACAAATTATTAGGACCTTAGTTCACTCGGATTGCACATTACTATTGACAAGAAGGTATAAAATGAAATGAGCTTGTACAAAGGAATTGCACGTGCAGTCTGTCTATATAAAGTGTTTCTCATTATGGCCCGGATGACAGGGGAAGACAAGGACACACTTAAAGTATAGGACCAAGTTAAGTGTGCTAGGACCCTCCCGACTCTGTCCATTGACACTAAAAGATGCAGCTTACACAAATGCAGACTCACCTTCGTGTAACTACGTGTAGAACTTACGGAGGTGTTCGATGTTCCAGGGGTTGGGAAGTGGTATCCCATCCTCTGTCGCCAATCGAACGCATCCGGAGCGGGAAACTTTGATAACCCGGAAAGGACCTTCCCAGCTGGGGGAGAGTTTGTTTATCCCTTCTCGAGTCAGTATTCGCCACAGCACCAGATCGCCTTCTTCTAACTACCAGTTTCGCATGAACCTTTGATGATAGCTCGAGAGTGTCTGACGGTATTGCGCATTCCAAATAGCTGCTTGGCAACTTGCCTCATCGACGAGGTTTAGGTATTAACGTCAGAGCTGGTCTTGCGTGGCTTTGTCAAAGGTCCGAACCTGGTGAGAACCCATGGTGATTTTCGGGGGAAGCACTCCTTCAGCTCCGTACACCACGAAGAAAGGTGTTTCTCCCGTTGCCCGACAGGGTGTTGTCCGGCTCGCCCACAAAGCAGACGAGAGCTCCTCCATCCAGTTGGCGCCATGCTTCTTCAAGCACTCATAAGTGCGCATCTTGAGTCACTTGAATATCTTTGCATTTGATCTCTTGGCTTGGCCATTACTTACCAATGTGCTACTGATGCGTAGCGGACTTGTATGCGTAGCTGACTTGTGAATTGGGTTCCATTGTCAGTGATTACTCTGTTGGGAACTCCAAATATGCAAACAATGGACTTCAAAAACTTGATGGATGATTGCTTGTTGATAGTCACAACTAGAGTAGCTTCCGGCCACTTCGTGAACTTGTCGATGGTGACATATAAGAACGGTAACCTCCGACAACTTTCGGTAAAGGTCCCAAAATGTCCACCCCCACACACAACAAATGGCCATGTGGGAGGTATCATCTGCAGTGATTGAGCTGGTGTGTGAATTTGCTTCGCGCGGAACTGGCATGCTTCACACTTCTTTACAAGCTCGATTGCATCCTGGAGAGCTGTAGGCCAGTAAAAGCCATGTCGGAAGGACTTACTGACCAACGTGCGGGAAGACGCGTGGTTCCCGCACTCGCCTCCATAGATCTCCGTGAGGAGCTCGCAGCCTTCTTCCCGGGAAATGCACCGCATTAGAATGCTGTCGGCACCATGTCGGTAGAGATCCCCTTCTACCAACGTGTATCTTTTAGCCATTCTGACAATTTGCTCAGCAGATACACCGTCTTCAAGAAGGATGTTGTCTTTCAAGTAGCTCTGGACCTCCGAGATCCATGCATAGGAGCTTACTTGAGCTTCTGGATCTTGCGCGCTTGGTTGCTCAGGGCTTCCTGTAGCGCCTACGATCTTTGGTGGGTGCCATAGTAATAGGGCCATTGAGACTGCTAGCTTCGGGGTGCTAGTCTCGCTCCCCTCACTCAGTTCGGTGGGTTGAGCGACAGGTGATGACAATCTCCTGACAATAACCCTGTCAGATGCTTGAGCCCTGGTTGAAGCCTTTGTCGAGAGGTCGTTAGCTTCAGCATTGTTAAGACACTGGACATGGTGGAGGTCGAGGACATGGAAGTCCTTCTACAACTTCTGGACTTCAAGTAAATAAGCACCAAGTTGGGGGTTGTTGCAGCTGCATCTACCTTTGACTTGCTTGATGATGAGTTGCGAATCACCCTTCACCAGGAGCTATCGGACGCCCTATGATTGCACCACCTTGAGTCCGAAGATGAGAGCTTCGTATTCCGCAATGTTGTTGGTTGCCTTGAAGTCAAGGTGCACCATGTACTTGACATTCTCCCCGGTCTGCGCGAGGAGAAGTATTCCAACTCTGGCCCCCTGCTTCTGCACGGAGCCGTCGAAGTAGAGAGTCCAGTGAGGCTTGGTGAAGACTGGGACCTTAGGTTCTGGCTTCTTCTCATCAAGGCCTGCTGGAGTTGATGAAGAAGGTGTCCACTCTGCTACGAAGTCAACCAACGCCTGGCTCTTGATCGCATGTCGAGGCAGGAATTCGAGGTTGAATTCTGCCAACTCTGCTACCCACTTGGCAATATTTCTTGTAAATTTGGGATTATGTAATATAGCGCACAGTGGATAATAAGTTACCACTAAAATCTTGTGGGATTGGAAGTAGTGACTAAGCTTTCTTGAGGCAATAAGCATTGCGTATAGCAGCTTATGTACCTCAATATACCGAGTCTTGGTGTCGTGCAGTACTTCGCTGATGAAGTACACTGGCCGTGGGATAGTTTGGACCCTCTCAGACGGGTCTGGAGCTTCTTCTTCATCAACCCGCACCCTCTCGGAGGGGTCCGGACCTTCTCCTTCTTCTTGAGTAGAATCTCCCTCGGATAAGGGAGGTTGATCCACACGCAACATGCCTTTAGGATCCGTGCCTGCGGACTGGGACCTTGCCAGAGCAACCCGGACCTTGAGCCGGAGCTAACAAAAGCTAGTAGAACCTAGCGCCGGAGCTTACCAAAACTAGTACAACGAAGCTCCCGCTGGAGCTTACAAAACTAGCAGGACCTAGCGCCGGAGCTAATCAGAACTAGTCGGAACTAGTAAACCCAAAAGCCGGAGCTAGAAAAATCAACTTCGGAGCTTAGCAAAAACACGGCAGAGCTATCAAAAACATGTCGGAGCTATCAAAAACATGTCGGAGCTATCAAAGACATGCCGGAGCTAAAGACAAAACTTCACCGGAGCTGACCAAAGCTAGTCGGACCTTGCTGTAGCTCGGCGCTAGAGTCGGACCTTGATAAAAAGGTGTATTAGTGATATTCAAAACTTTTATCATCAAAGCCAAGTATATTCACTACAAGCCAATGTATTCAGCACACATAGGTCTTACAATCTCCCCCTTGATGAATGCATTGGCAACACCATTTAAAATCCGAACATTGGCTTATTCACATAAAAGTTTTGAAGGCAATTTCTCCCCCTTTGTAAATCGGAAATAAAATGAGAAGAAAAGCAAAAATTCAAAATTCAAAATTCACAAATTTCTCCCCCTTTATCATCTCTCCATATGCACAATATCTTTCCCTTTTTGAATGTGTGATTAATCTCTCCCCCTTTGACAATGTATTCAGCAAGGTAAAAGAGAAATTTTAATTGTTATGAGCATATTATAACAAATACATATAAAACAAAGCTCATCCAAGTCATACTATCAAGTAACTTACACTATCACATCAATGAGATACATAAAGTAGTGTAAGCCATACTAGAGATCATATGTAATTTTCAATTTAAGCAAGTCATGATCTCACAAACTTAACTATTTCATAACTTGAAAGCATGACACTAGTTTCTGCATTTTATTATTTTTCAAAACACAAATTTAGATCATATGATATTTGCAAGAGATTATATGCGCATCTGCCTTATTCTAACCAACCAAGCCAAACCTATGTCATTTGACAATCAAAAGCTTAAGGATATGGTTTTAGTCATACACAACTTCTTCCAAGTTCATATCTAAGTGCAATGATAAGCCATCTCAAAAGAAGAAGTGCGATGCATGCATATTCTCTTGATCTTTTCTCAATTTATATTTGTTCATAAAAACTCAACATGTGAGTTGATTACTTGATTAATTCTTTATGATTAAAAGCACTTGTGAACATGTAACAAGTTCAAAACAGCAAGAAAGTTCGACCATGACCAGTTTTAGTGTAAGTAATTATTCCAATTACTAGACATGGCAAAAACTACAAAATGTATAACACGAGTAATGTAGTAAGAACTTTCAGCATGTAAAAGGAATCACAAAGTCATATATGTATGAAATACTATGCTCATATTATTTTAATTTCAGATTCACACATAGACTTCCCAAGTTTCAAAAATCCCCCTCAATTTAAGCCATGAGGATGCATAACCCCTATTTCACTACGAATGTAACAAAAACGAGTGAAATCCAAAGGTTTTGTAAAAATGTCAGCCAATTGTTGTTCGGTATCTACATGGTGAAGCACAATGTTTCCTTTTTCAACGTTATCTCGGAGAAAGTGATACCTAATGTCAATGTGCTTAGTTCTAGAATGTTGCACGGGGTTTTTAGCAATGCAAATGGCACTAGTGTTATCACAGAATAGTGGAACACTATCTAGATCAACCCCATAGTCCTTAAGTGTTTGAACAATCCAAAGAATTTGTGAGCAAGCACTAGCAGCAGCTACATATTCAGATTCGGCTGTGGATTGTGCAACTGAATTTTGTTTTCTAGAGGACTGTCGGTACCCTGGGAACCGTACACCCCTTGAGATTACAAAGATCTCAAGGGAAAGTCATCTATTCGATTTGAAGACCTTCGGAGGCCCACATGTCAGACATAACCGGACCCGCTTCTCCAACATGGTTAGTCCCAGGGTTACCACGTGTACTGTCAAACCGGAGCTACCACCCACAAGGGGGAAGCTTCGGGCTGTGTACCGAAATGGCACCCCCGGACCTAACCCCAGACCGAGGGAAGCTCTGGAACTGACACATGTCAGGTAGCTCAGGAGCTTTCTGTTTCCCACAGTATGCTCCAGAGCTGCCACGTGTCCAACCGTCGGATCTTCAGCCTTTAACCTCCGGAAGACTCCACAACGGCTCCGGATCTTCAAAGGGGAATCAAGGGCTTCAAGACCCGATTAAGTGTCATTAATACTATATTAATGACACACGATTGGACAACCTTAATTACCAGTAACGGTGCTGTCAAAGCCCATTACCTAGTCATTAAGGGCAATTAAACGTGTTGAATGAGTATCAATATTAGTAACCGCCGGGGCCACATGTCGGGCCAGGCTAACTTGTAACGGCTTGCCCTTGTACTATAAAAGGACAGGCCAACGACAGACTCTACACGTTCCATAGACGCTCGACACAAGCTCATACAACTAATACAACACCAACACACCCGTGGAGTAGGGTATTACGCTCAGGCGGCCCGAACCACGTAAATCTTTGTGTCTCCTGTGTCATTCACAACTCACCTTCTTGAATCTCCGCGTGCCCACACCGAACTTCAAACTCTTCTAACACTTTAGTAGTGTCGGGAGATCTGCCGGATCCAAACCACCGACGGTTGGCGCGCCAGGTAGGGGGCGCCTGAGATTTCAAGAATGGTGAACTCAGCTGCTGGATCATCCAACGGTCATCCTACTGTTCAAGCTGTTGGCGGCAATCCCTCCAATATGCAGCCATCAGCAGGGGCCTCGGCACCAGCAGGAGTCACACTGCCACCACTGCCACCTCCACCAGCAAATCAAGCTGGACAGCGCGATGGTGCACCGACGTTAGTCACTGCGTCGGGAAATCATGACAACCCAGAACACGCGCTCCATGCAGCACGTGCTCTTCTCCAATGCCCACCACCTCCGGATGCATCCCGGGATGCACCGGAGCAGTGGAGAGCTGATGTGGAACATTTGGTTGCAGCAGCAGCCGACCGCATCAGCAACCAAGGTCCTCCTCCTTCAGGACAGGCCCCATCGCAGCGACGGACCTTGTCTGGCAGACTTGGTCCGCACGTTTCCAACAATAGGAGATGTGCTGCATCACAGCAGGTGACGTCGTTGCCCTCCGGGGCACGACACACCCACACGATATCAAGGCTTTCAACTCATGACCTCTGGGCGGAACTTGATCGCCGATACCGCCAACAAGACGGCCGAGTCCATATTGAGCGTGCTCGTGAAAGATGAGAAGCTCAAGACGTTCCTGCTCCTGAAGGAGTAGGAGGAGGCTGTTCAGCCCTGGCCATGCATCTGTGTATGGTCAGGTGGCCACAGAAGTTCCGGCCTCACCTGCCAGAGAAGTTCAACGGGACCGTCAATCCTGTCGAATTTCTTCATATTTACTCCACTGCTATCTTGGCAGCTGGAGAAAATGAGGCTGTAATGGCCAATTATTTCCCAGTGGCTTTAACTGGGACCGCCAGGTCCTGGTTTATGAGCCTTCCACCCAACTCCATCAACAGTTGGGAGGAGCTGTGCCGGCAGTTCACCGCCAACTTCGGGAGTTCATACACCCGACCAGGCACTGAACTGGACCTTTTTGCAGTCGTGCAAAAAGGGGGAGAATCCCTGCGATCATTCATCCAGAGGTTCTCTCAGGTACGAAACACTATCCCTTCTATCTCTAGCGCCTCTGTCATTGTGGCATTCAGACAGGGTGTACGGGACAAGAAGATGCTGGAGAAACTGGCGATCAAGGAAATCACCAGTGTCACGGAACTCTTCAATTTGGCCGACAAATGTGCCAGAGCTGCGGAGGGCCGTGAGATGCACTCCAAACCAACTCCGGAGGATCACAAGAAATCCTCCAAAGGAGAAGCCGCTACCTCCGGGAGTGGCAAAAAGAAGAAGAAGACCAATGGCAAGAAGAAGCCGTCGGCCGGTACATCCAATGTTGCAGCTGCTGCAGGTCCGGGTGGCCGGGGACCACGCCCTGAGAAGCGACCTCGACCGTCTTCTGAAGACGGTGGCAAACCCAAGGTGTGGTGTCCAATTCACAAAACGGGAAGCCACAGTTTGGAAGACTGCCGGGAGGTCCAAAACCTTGCCGAGCGCTACAACAAGCGCCGGGAAGAAGCTCCTTTCCGACAGAGGGAAGGAAAACAAAAAGTCGATGAAGCTACGGTTGAAGAGGAGTTAGGTTTTCAGGATCCCAAAAAGGTCCTGAAGGCCGTCTACACCTCCGTCGACGACGATTCCGACGTCTCTAACAACGAGCATCGGAAGACCATGAACACCATCTTTGGTGGATCATGGGACATCACCTCCCGCCACGTCATCAAGACTATGCGTCGGGACATGGCTGCTGTAGCTCCTACAGCCAGACTGGAGCCTCATCGGAAGTGGATGGACACAGCCATCACTTTTGATGCTTCGGACTGCCCTCGAAGCATGGTTGGAGCAGGTCAGCTACCTTTGATGGTATCTCCTACCATCAATAACATCCAGCTCCACCATGTCATGGTAGACGGAGGTTCGGGGCTTAACCTCATAAGCTTCGAAGCTTTTACCAAGCTTCAGCTCCGACCTTTGGATCTCCACCCCTCCCGACCTTTATCCGGAGTAGGTCTGGGAGCCATTACCCCACTCGGAGCTATTACTCTCCCCGTTACCTTCGGGACACGGGAGAAGTATCGCACCGAGAAGTTGGTCTTTGACGTTGCTCAGATCAACTTACCCTTCAATGCCATCTTGGGTAGGCCTGCCTTGTACAAATTCATGGCAGCTGCTCATTATGGCTACCTGGTGTTAAAGATGCCAACACCAGTAGGCGTTCTCCGGATCCGCGGAGATCGTACTGCCGGAGTAACTGCTTTGGAAGAACTCCATGCACTTACCAAAGCGCAAGAGGAGGACTCCAGGCAGGAGCAAGCTCCAAAACCCCCGAGCATTCATCAACGAGGCTCAACATTTGCACCTCGTGTGCAGCCAAGCGGCGACACCGACATCCCCGTCAAAGTCGTCCAAATCGGTTCTGATGCCGCTCAGACCACCCGTATATCGGGAGGATTGAATGACAAATAGGAACTCGCGCTCATCGCTTTCCTCCGGGCTAATGTCGACGTGTTTTCCTGGCAACTGTCACAAATGCCTGGGATCCCCAGGGAAGTGATTGAGCACAACTGAAGATCTACCCTGACGCCCGGCCTGTGCACCTGAAGCCTCGGAAGCAATCTGTAGAGCGACAGAACTTCATTCGACAAGAAGTGAAGAAGTTGCTCGAAGCTGGATTCATCTGAGAAGTCTTCCATCCAAAATGGCTGGCAAACCCAGTCGTTGTGCCCAAGGCCGGCGGGAAGCTTCGGATGTGTATTGACTACACAACACTAAATAAGGCATGTCCAAAAGATCCATTCCCACTACCTAGAATAGATCAGATAGTGGATTCCACCTCCGGATGTGAATTACTGTGTTTCCTAGACGCATATTCTGGGTATCATCAAATCAGAATGTCTAGGGAAGATGAAGAGCATACCTCTTTCATCACAGTAGATGGATTGTACTGTTATACAGCCATGCCGTTTGGTCTCAAGAATGCAGCTTCAACCTTTGTACGAGCTATGTACAAAACCTTTGAAGACCTCATTAGAGACATAGTGGAAGTGTATGTTGATGAAATCGTGGTCAAGGTCAAGAACATGGAGTCACTTCTTGACACCTTACAGGCTGTCTTCGATAAGCTGCGGGTCACCTGCACAAAGCTAAACCCAGACAAGTGTGTCTTCAGGGTTAGCTCCGGAAAACTTCTTGGTTTCCTGGTAAGTCACCGGGGCATAGAAGCTAATCCGGCGAAGATCAAAGCCATTGAAGACATGCGGCCACCAGCCCGCATCAAAGATGTCCAAAAGCTAACTGGATGTCTAGCAGCCCTCAACCGGTTCATTTCAAGACTGGCGGAACGGGCACTCCCTTTCTTCAAGTTATTGAGGAAGTCCGGACCATTCCAATGGTGTGAAGAAGCAGAAAAGGCGTTACAGGAGCTAAAACAGTTCCTCACCACTTTACCGACTCTGGTAGCTCCGAACCCTGGTGAGCCTTTGCTGCTTTACATTTCAGCTACTGACGAAGTCGTCAGTATGGTCCTGGTCGCGGAGAGACCAGAACTACCCCATACTCAGGGATCCAGACCCCTTCGGGAGGGTCCGGAGGTTCCTGAAAGCGAGTCTGGGTCCCAGCTCCCAGATTCAAATCCACAAGAAGCCACTTCAGAAGACCCAGACTCCTCGGGGAGGATCCAGGTCGCTTCTGAAGAAGCTCCGGGTCCCTCCAGACAGGACCCGGAGGTCCCCGAAGAAAATCCGGATCCCTCCGGGAGGATCTGGGTCAGTGAAGAGGAAGCTCCGGGCCCCTCCGGGAGGGTCTGAACCATTCAGCGTCCAGTATACTTCATCAGTGAAGTACTACATGATGCCAAGACTCGATACCTAGAGGTGCATAAGCTGCTCTATGCAGTTCTTATCGCCTCCAGGAAGCTTCGCCATTATTTCCAAGCACACAAAATCTCAATGGTGACATCTTACCCACTTCGAGCAATCTTGCATAATCCCAATTCAACTGGGAATATTGCAAAGTGGGTAGCAGAATTGACTGAATTTGATCTCAAATTCATTTCAAGGCAAGCAGTCAAGAGTCAAGCATTGGCAGACTTCGTGGCGGAATGGACTCCTTCTCCATTAAACCCTGGGGGCCCTAGTGAGCAGAAGCCAGAACACGAAGCTCCGGTCTTCACCGAGCCTCATTGGACCCTCTACTTCGACGGCTCCATGCAAAAGCAGGGGGCCGGAGCTAGAATCCTTCTCCTTGCACCAACTGGGGAGAATGTGAAATACATGGTACAACTTGACTTCAAGGCGACCAACAACATGGTGGAGTACGAAGCACTCATCTACGGGCTAAAGGTGGCACTGCCATACGGTGTCAAACAACTGCTGGTCAAGGGAGATTCACAGCTCATCATTAAGCAAGTGAAGGGAGAATGCTCCTGCAACAATCTCCAGCTAGCTGCTTACCTCCTTGAAGTCCAGAGGCTTCAGAAGGACTTCGAAGTCCTAGATCTCCACCATGTCCAGCGTGCCCACAACGCTGAAGCCGACGAACTCTCGACAAAAGCGTCAACCGGAGCTCCGGCTCCTGACGGAACTTTTGTCCGGAGGTTGTCAAAACCCACAGCTCAGCCCGCCGAACTGAGCGAAGGGGGCGAGATCAGCATCCCAAAGCTGACGGTCCCGATGGCCCTGTTACCATGGCAGCCATCAAGAGTCGTAGGTGCTGCCGGAAGCTCCGAGCAACCCAGCACGCAAGACTCAAATGCTCAAGTTAGTTCCGATGCATGGATCTCGGAGATCCGGAACTACTTGAAAGATAACATCCTTCCTGACGATGATGTATCTGCTGACCGAGTAGTCAGATTGGCTAAAAGATACACGTTGGTAGAAGGGGATCTCTACCGGCGCGGTGCCAACGGCATCCTAATGCGGTGCATCACAAGGGAAGAAGGTTGCGAGCTCCTCGCAGAAATGCATGGAGGCGAGTGTGGGAACCACGCGTCTTCCCGCACGCTGGTTGGTAAAGCCTTTCGGCATGGCTTCTACTGGCCTACAGCGCTCCAGGATGCAACTGAGCTGGTGAAGAAATGCGAAGCATGTCAATTTCATGCAAAGCAAATTCACACACCGGCTCAACCCCTACAAATGATACTCCTACATGGCCTTTCGCTGTGTGGGGGATGGACATCTTGGGACCTTTCCCAAGAGCCGTCGGAGGCTTTAAGTTCCTGTACGTTGCCATTGACAAGTTCACCAAGTGGTCGGAAGCAACTCCAGTTGTGACAATCAACAAGCAATCTGTTATCAACTTTTTGCAGTCCATTGTATGCAGATTTGGAGTCCCAAACAAAATCATCACTGATAATGGGACCCAATTCACAAGCTCTGCATTTCAAGGATATTGCGAAGACCTCGACATTCAAGTTTGCTACGCCTCCGTAGCTCACCCAGCAAGCAATGGTCAACCCGAGAGAGCAAATGCTGAAATCCTTAAAGGACTCAAAACGCGCACCTATGAGCGCTTGAAAAAACATGGAGCCAACTGGATTGAAGAGCTTCCGCCTACTTTATGGGCCAACAGGACATCTCCAAACCAGTCAACTGGAGAGACACCCTTCTTCCTGGTGTATGGAGCTGAAGCAATCCTTCCTCCAGAAATCACCTTGGGGTCACTCCGGGTCTGGACCTTCGACAAAGCCACGCAGGACCAGCTACGGCATGAAGACCTAGACCTCCTTGAGGAGGGAAGGTGCCAAGCAGCTATTCGGAATGCTCGATACCGCCAAGCCCTTCGGCGCTATCATCAGCGGCATGTACACAACCGACAGCTCGAGGAAGGCGACCTGGTGCTACGGAGAATACAATCCAGAGAAGGGTTAAACAAACTCTCCCCCAGCTGGGAGGGACCCTTCCGAGTGATTAAAGTATCCCGTCCCGGGAGCGTTCGCTTGGCTACCGAGGATGGGACACCTCTCCCAAATTCTTGGAACATTGAGCACCTCCGTAAGTTCTACACTTAATATCACGGAGGTGAGTCTGTAGTAAATTGGGGTGTATGTTATAGAGTCATTGTACAGAGTCGGGTAGTTCCTCCGGTAGAACAGCCGGACCTTTCCCGGAAGGTCCGCAAAGTTTATGCAACACTTGTCACAGTCTCAGGACTAAAAGTGTGGCTAGCTACCCTGTGTCAAACGAGAAATGAAACACGCTTAGCTTGGTTCCGTACCCTAAGAGTGTACTTGTTTCCCCTGTACCCCGGACCTATAATGAAAGACATCTTCATGTGAAACAGACTCCACGTGCATTTATTTTGTACATGCTCAACATTTTTTATTTTTCTCTCTCTTGTCTATAACAAAGACGTGCAATTCTTAAGAAATTTTAGTTCGACCGATTCATATACGATTCGAGTTGTATTGTCGATTCTTTTGGATTCAAATATTGTTCATGGCCAACTCGCCTGAATGCCGTCAAGCCAATATAGGGCCGGAGTGTGCTATCGACTTAGCCTGGTCAAGCACCCTAAGTAAGCCACTCTAACTACACCCCGGCAGGCCGAAGTAAGGAGGGTCCAAGTACAATTGGATCTGGAAGAAAAGACAACGCATTCAGTTGTATTTGGAATCGCGTTTGACCTAAAATCTTCTTAAGAATCGTAAGCCGCGACGAAGTTATAGGCAAGAAACGAATTTTACTATTTTTCTTGGCTTTAGTGTGCAGGAAAAATAAAATCTATGTTGATGGAGGAAAGCCGGAGCTAACAAAGCTCCGACTCCCCTAGGTGGCTTGAAATCAATGTTAAGCATTGAAAACAAGCATCACCGGTGCAACCAAGCTCCGGTAGAGCCAGGGGGGCCAGCCGTCGATGCTAAATAAAAGATGGTGAGAAGACCCCGCAAACGGAGCTGCTGCCAACAAACTAAGTGTTGGCAAAGGTCACTGCGGGAGCTACTAAGCTCCGACACCCCGGAGGACTAACTATCGATGCTCTACGCGTTGATAGGGACTATTGCCGGAGCTACTAAGCTCCGATGATAGACAAAGCCAGAGCCTTTAAGCTCTGACAACCTCAGGGGGCTTTCACTATCGAAGACTTCGGACCTACAATCTACAAGTTCGGAGCAAATAAGTCTTCAACAAAACACAATATCCTCTTGGTACATGTTCACAATCAAATTGTGTACATCTATAAGGGGGCCAAGTGAAGACAAAAGTGTTGAAGACAAAAAGTGAAATTCACAAAAATTTGGGGATTTCATTCATCTGGAGACAAGAGATTACAAAATTGAGGAAGAAGAAGAGAAAATACAAGTGAGAACTACAGAGACGGTCCTAGACCCTATGGAAGAATTGGGCGACCTTCTGGGCAACCTCCGACACGTTGGCTTGGGCAGCTTCGCCTTCTCCTTCAATAGGACCTTCAAGCACCGGGTCCAGAGGAAATTGGGAGTTCCGGCTGTTGTAGCACGTCAACACATATTCTGTGACATTCTTCGCCAGGGATTGCCCCTCAACCTCCAATTGGTCCGCGATGACATCGCCCACCTTGGAGAGTTTGTTGCCTGCCGAGCTCAACGCCTGCAACGCTAGGTCCGGCTCCGGCTCCGGATCATCTGGATGCACGGGACTGAAGCCCATCGGTGTCAGCGCGTTGTTGGCATTGCCCAGGAACTCCCAAATCTGTAGGGAGTCCGCAGTCCTCAAGCCCTTTATTTCTTCCAAGGATCTCCTGGCCGCCATCAGTTCGGAATTCTCGCGAACGAGGCGCTCAATTTCTTTGGCGTTTTGCTGAATCTTTTCAGCAACCCGCTTCTCGAGTTTTCCGAGCTCCTCCTCCCGGAGGTGGATCTTGTTCCAGCGGTCAACCAGGTCTTTCTCCCTGCCCCTCACTTTCTTATCCCTGGCAGCAAGGGCACACTCTTGCTCATAGAGTTCCTGCCCTCGCACCCAGGCTTTCTCCTCCTCCTCGGTGCAGCACTCTTCCAATTTCTTGGCGCACTCCTCGAGGCCCTTGTCAGCCAGAGCCACCTTCTCAGTGAGCTCCTCCTCCCTCCTCAGGACGTCATCCCGCAACTCAAGGAGTTTCTGCTCTTCATCTTCGAGCCGTTTCTCCCTCTCCTCAAGTGCCTCCTGGCGCTTGATGAGTGTAGTGTTAATGGCCTCAAGCCTTTCTTGGTGTTCATCGGCCGCACTGTTAGCTGCTTTGGTCTGCTCATAAATCTCCCGGGATTGGGCATCAAGGGCGCGAGTAATACTCTCCCTGTCATCCAATAATTTACCCCAGTATTCCAGGCGGACCTTCTCCCGCTTGATCCACTCTTTGTCATCCGCTAGCCTCGACTGCGCCAGCTTGGTCTCGAAGTAGAGCCGATTACGCCACCGCCTAAGGGTTTGGCGCTCCTCTTCAAGAGCCTTGCCATCGTGGAATAAGGCCAGTTGAACTTGACGCAGACTGGAACATGCGTTGTCAATAGACAGTGACAACGGGATAGGTTCCGGACCTGCTGGGGTCTCTTCCGCTGGTTCCAACGGGTTTTCAGATACAAAAATTGGGTCCACTCCACAAGAGTGGTCCCCTGGGTCTCCATGGCACTAGGGCCGCCCTCCGGGATGGCCTCAGTCGCCATCAAGGAAGGCCCCGCCGCCAGGTCTTCATTCACTCCCTTAGGGAGGGGGCCAACAACTTCACCAGGGCACTCCGGCTCAGCCGCGAGTACCTCCGACGTCGTCACTTCTGGAGCAGGGGCCGCTTCTGGCTCCGGCCTGGGCACCTCCTCTATTGGGGGCTCGAGCTCCGATGCCTCTGCAACAACCGGCTCGGGAGCCGGAAGATCTTCATCATCAACCGGCCCTGCGGCTGGAGCTCCAACAACAACCGACTCTGCGGCCTGTGCTTCTGAGGTAGCCGGCCCAACCGCCGGGACTTCCTCAACATCCGGCTCGCACGCCGGGACTTCAATCACCTCCGGCTCAACCGCTGGGGTTTCGACAATTTCCGGCTCTGGGGCCGGAATTACTACTTCCTCCAGCTCAACGGCCGGAGCTTCCATCATCTCAGCACCAGGACCCGGAGCTTCAACCTCCGGGGCAGGTGCCGCTGGCGCATCTTCTCTCCCGCGGTCCGGCGCTACCACAGGAGTCTCTAGGGATGAGTCAAGGTCCATGACCACGACAGCTGGCGCTAGAGCTGTCACAGCTTCAGCCACCACTTGGGGCAGCACCGGTACAGGAGCAGAAGCTTCCGCCCTCACAGCTTCAGCTGCTGTGGCTGAGGGTGGAGCCTCACTCCTCTTCTTGGGAACGCTGCAGATGATGTACGAAGAAACTTAAAAAACAGTTACTACAACAAAACAACTGTCCAAAGTAAAGATTAAAAATTACCTTGGGAGACTTCCGCACCAGCTTGCGTGGAACCTCTTTCCCGGGCATTCTAGGCTGGTCATAGCCGCCGCCGGCGTGGAAGCTCCTGAAGGCCCCCCGGAACTCGTTGCAGCCACGGGCGTTTCCCTGGTCGAGGCCCCCCTCGATCGGGAAGAACCTCCGAACCTAGAGGCCTCAACCGGCCCTGGTGCTGGGGTCGCATGCTCGGAGGTAGCACCCCGGGAGGACCACGCTGCGGGTACAGTCGCCACGGTTGTCGAAGACCTCCCCCTCCGGGGAGAAGGAGCCGATGCAGAGGTGGTAGGCCTGACGGACCTTCTATCGGCATGCTGCAGCTTCCTCTTCCGGCTCAAGGGTTCTTCCGCCGGCTCCTTGCCCTTGCCGACGACCTCAACCCTCGGCTTCGGGGCAGGGTTGGAGCCACCTTCGGAAGCTCCGGGGACTGCCACCCTGGTGGTTGATCTTCTCTCGACGACACCGAGGTCGTCAAGCACGGGCATCTTCCGCCGGAGCTCCCTACTGAACTCTACTTCCACGTTCAGAGGAAGAAAAGCTGATGGCGGAGTCAAGTCGTCACCCTCGACGTCGATGCCGTGCTGGAACTTCTTGAGGTGGAACTCCAAGGTTGTCCCCACCATGTTGGACTTCAGCCCGGTCTCGACCCAGTCGTCGTCCATCACGCTGTTGAGGGCCCAAGCGAGTTTTTCTCTCCTCTTCAACGGTGCCCACATGTTGACCAGGAAGTAACAAAACACCGCCTGAGGAGTTAATCCTCCCTCCACGCACTGGCGGATCCTGGTCAGAACGGGGTTGAAGGCGTCCGCCAACACCGGAGCTTCACTCCAGATCGTCGTGTTAATGTTGGGGAGGCCCTCGGGTAGCTCCAGCCTCTCGTGCTCCTCCACCCGGATGACTATCCAGTACTTCTTCCAGTCATCCCACTTCCCAGAGGGAAACGACCAGAGGTACTTGAATGGGCACTTCTTGCGCTTCATGAAGTAGTAGAAGCCAAGGTACTCATTGCTCCTACCGGTGGTATGGACGGTGAAGAAGGTCCGGAAGAGTTCAATGCAGGGGGGGATGTCCACCCACATCTCACAGACGTGGACGAAGATAGACACAAGGAGAATGGAGTGAGGGCCAAGGTGGTATAGCTGCAGACCATAATAATCTAGCAGCATCAAGAAAAAGGAGGAAAAAGGTGGGATCAACCCCACCATGGCATACGAGGAGAAGTACACCATTTCGCCGGCGTGCTCCTTCTCAAACGGGAGCCCTCCCCCGGCGCGGACCGAGCGGTTGAAGAAGTCCGAGGACCATCCCATGAGGGTCCGGACCTTCTTCAGATCGCCGTCGGTCTTCAAACGTCTCTCGCGGAGACCCAACTCCATCGCAGCACAACAAGGCAAGAAAGGGAAAGCAAAGCACAAGTTGGGAGTTTGAGCGCAAGATCAGATGAGAGGCGTAAAGAACTCCAGACGGTGCGCGCTTTCCTTCTTAAGTAAGACCTCACAACGCTTGGATGGAAACCGCAAGGAAGTCGAAGATACCACTCAAAAATTCCACCCGGCCGATGAAAAGAGGGCCCGGGACCACCCCGACGATCAAGTCGAGGTTCTTACCCAGGCGAATGGTTGTCATCATGAGGCAGGAAGCCCGAAGGCGGTGGCCTGACAAGGCGCGCGGAACCGATACGGTTTTCATATCGGGAACCGGCGACCTTCAATTGCGTGAGATCCGCACGCCAAAGATCTCATCTGCCGCGCACGGGATACGCCACATGGCGAAGATTTAACTCCAAACCATCGCCAACAGCACATCCGAAGACCTTTGAAGACTCGGTTCAAAAGTCACGAGGGTGGACCCACCTCCGGCGGAATGACTTCACCCAAGGGGTCTTCCCCAGAGGTGGGCCCTGGGGGCCACTATCGGTACCCTGGGAACCGTACACCCCTTGAGATTACAAAGATCTCAAGGGAAAGTCATCTATTCGATTTGAAGACCTTCGGAGGCCCACATGTCAGACATAACCGGACTGCTTCTCCAACATGGTTAGTCTCAGGGTTGCCACGTGTACTGTCAAACCGGAGCTACCACCCACAAGGGGGAAGCTTCGGGCTATGTACCGAAATGGCACCCCCGGACCTAACCCCAGACTGAGGGAAGCTCTGGAACTGACACATGTCAGGTAGCTCCGGAGCTTTCTGTTTCCCACAGTATGCTCCGGAGCTGCCACGTGTCCAACCGTCGGATCTTCAGCCTTTAACCCCCGGAAGACTCCACAACGGCTTCGGATCTTCAAAGAGGAATCAAGGGCTTCAAGACCCGATTAAGTGTTATTAATACTATATTAATGACACACGATTGGACGACCTTAATTACCAGTAACGATGCTGTCAAAGCCCATTACCTAGTCATTAAGGGCAATTAAACATGTTGAATGAGTATCAATATTAGTAACCGCCGGGGCCACATGTCGGGCCAGGCTAACTTGTAACGGCCTGCCCTTGTACTATAAAAGGACAGGCCGACGATAGACTCTACACGTTCCATAGACGCTCGACACAAGCTCATACAGCTAATACAACACCAACACACCCGTGGAGTAGGGTATTACGCTCAGGCGGCCCGAACCACGTAAATCTTTGTGTCTCCTGTGTCATTCACAATTCACCTTCTTGAATCTCCGCGCGCCCATACCGAACTTCAAACTCCTCTAACACTTTAGTAGTGTCGGGAGATCTGCCGGATCCAAACCACCGACAAGGACCAAGCAACAAGAGAATTACCAAGAAAATGACAAGCACCGGAAGTACTTTTCCTATCAATCCTACAACCCCCAAAATCAGCATCCAAAAAAGCTTTCAAAGTAACGGTTGAGGAAGAAGGAAGAAAAATGCCGAATTCTTGGGTTCCATGTAAGTACCTGAGAATCCTTTTGACGGCTTGACGATGTGAAACATGTGGGGAGGCTTGAAACCGTGCACAAAGACATACGCTGAATTGTATATCCGGTCTTGATGTCGTGAGGTACAAAAGTGATCCGATCATGCTTCTATATTCTTTTTGATTCACGGGTTCACCATCTTCATCAAGTTCAAGTGTTGTTGCTGTTCCCATTGGTGTCCGAAGAGGCTTGCTTTAGTCCATGTTGAAGCGCCTTAGGAGGTCTTTGGTATACTTCGTTTGATGCACAAAGGTACTCTCCTTGGTTTGCTTGATTTGCAGCCCCAAAAAGTAAGTGAGTTCACCCATCATACTCATTTCAAATTCGGAACTCATCATTGCTGAAAACTTGGACACAAGATCATGAGAAGCACAACCAAAGATAATATTATCCACATACACTTGAACGAATAATGAGTCATTGCCATGCTTAAGCACAAAAAGAGTTTTATCAACCTTTCCCATGGTAAACCCCTTTTCAAGTAAGAATGTTTTTAACCTATCATACCATGCTCTAGGGGCTTGTTTGAGACCGTATAAGGCTTTGGACAGTTTGTAAACATGATTAGGAAAATCTGGATTTTCAAAACCCGGTGATTGTTTGACATAAACCTCCTCATCTATGTAGCCATTAAGAAAAGAACTTTTAACATCCATTTGATATAGCTTAAAACCTTTAGATGCTGCAAAAGCTAACAAAATTCTTATGACTTCTAATCTAGCGACAGGAGCAAAAGTTTCATCAAAATCTAGACCTTCAACTTGAGTGAAACCTTGAGCAACCAACCTAGCCTTATTCCTAACCACAACCCCATCCTCACTTTGTTTATTTTTAAATACCCATTTAGTTCCAATTAAAGTGTGACCTTGAGGTGGAGGTACAAGTTTCCAAACATTATTTCTTTCAAAATTTTCTAACTCTTCTTGCATGGCAATAATCCAAGATTCATTAGTGAGTGCGTGTGATATATCTTTGGGTTCAAAAGAAGCAGCAAAAGAAGAATGAGCATGAGAGTTTGGATCGCAAAACCTGGACCGTGTGACTCGTTCGTGCAAGCTTCCAATCATCTGTTGTGGGGGATTATCTTTGTAAAAACTTCGGGGAACAGATGTCTCACAAGCTTCTTCTTCATTAGGTTCATGGTATATTGATGAGCTTGTGACTTGTGGACGATCAAGACCAGCATAGGTGATAGCCGGAGCTTGTTCAATGTCCGAAGCTGGACACGTGTCAACTTCGGAACTACCAGGCAGTATCACCGGTTCTTCTTCATCTTCGAAAATACCCTCCCCCTGAGGATACGGATCTGGTCCTGCAACACCGGAGCTAGTACCTGGGCTAGCTTCATCAAAAGACACTTCACAAGTATCCACAATTTTGTTAGTGTCAAGTAAAAGCACACGGTATCCTCTAGTATTAGATGGATAACCAAGAAACATGCCATCAATGGATCTAGGTTCAAATTTATCAAGATTACTATGTTTCTTAACAAAACATTTGCATCCAAAGACCCGAAAGTGTGTAACACTAGGCCTATGTCCAAACCGGAGCTCATATGGTGTTTTACCTAGCTTAGCACGCAAGAAAACACGATTTGAGACATAACAAGCGGTTGCTAACGCATCAGCCCAAAATTTCCTAGGAGTTTGATATTCATCAAGCATAGTCCTAGCCATCTCAACTAAGGTTCTGTTCTTTCTTTCTACAACACCGTTTTGTTGAGGTACATATGGTGAAGAGAATTGATGATCTATTCTATTTTCAGCACAAAAGTGATCAAAAGATTGATTTTTAAATTCAGTTCCATTATCACTTCTAATTGCTTTTAATGATCCTGGGTGATCAATTGATAATCTAAGAAATAAAGTTCTAAAGTGACTAAAAACTTCATTCTTAGACGCCATAAAGTAAACCCAAGAGTATCTAGAATAATCATCAACGATAACAAGAACATACCATTTACCTCCGAAGGATTGAACACGTGAAGGTCCTACGGTGTCAAGATGCAAAAGTTGACATGGTTCAGTTGTCATGATCATTGTGAGAGGAGTATGTGAACCTGCAACCATCTTAGCATGTCTACAAGAAGAGCACACAATTTCTTTGTCCCCTTTAAGCTTAGGCAGCCCACGTATGCGATCAAGAGCACTAACACGCGTTAGGTTATCAAAGCCTACGTGACCAAGTCTACGATGCCAAAAATATAAGTCCTTTGAATCATTAGCAACTAGACACCTATGCTTAGAGGAAGACATATCAAAATCAGCTTTAAAAACTCTTCCAAACCGAGACATGTTAAAAATAAGCTCACTATTTGAACCTACAACTTTGCAACAGTTTTTATTGAAAATAATCTAGATTTTCATCTAGTAATCGTGCAACAGAAAGCAAATTGTATTTCAAATTTATGACAAGTTCCACATCCTTCAAAGTGTAGTGATCATTTACTCTAACCGTACCCTTAGCAATTATAGGAGTTGAAGAATTATCGGCAAAGGTAACATTCTCTACACGTGACACAAAAGAGAGGGAAGAGAACCAATATTTGTTACCGGTCATGTGGCGTGAGCAACCTGAATCCACAATCTAAATGTTCTCCTTCCTCAAACGTGTAACCTACATAGAAGCACAGTACGTCGATGACTCAATACTGGGGTTAGTCAAAAGGCATTTAAGAATCTAGTACTGAGTCACGCGATGTGCAGCAGGAAAAACACGCGAAAGCTGAGACAAAACAGCAGGTTTAAGAGTCAAAGTTTGAGATTTTTTATTCTTGACTACTGACCTATAAGGTGTTACTTGTGTAGCACAAAAATCAGTAGCTCCGGAGGCAAAAACAGAAGGTCCGGAGGTAAACTTTGAATGTTTTTGACTCAAACAGCAGGTTGTACATTCGGTTCAATGTGTGCAGCAAATTTTGCATGAAAGTTATGAGATCTAGCAACCATTCTTTCCCTTTTCCGTTGTTTAGCTAGTCTATAACAAAAATCTATGACATGACCATCTCTACCACATAAGGTACAATGAAATTTAACTTTGTGTTCATGTATAGATGAGCAAGCAATATTTTTATTTGAAACCGAATGAGACAACACTTCTGTAGATTTGAAAACCACTCCTTTTTATTTAGGAACTGTTTGAATCAAACCACTTCCTAATGACTTTACACTTTTAGGTGGATGTGCCTTAGCATGAGCATGAGAATCAAAACCTAAACCAGTTTTATCATTGCATGACTTGGAAGAATTCAGCAGCAAGTTTAGGTTCTTATTCCCATTACAAAATCGATCTAATGTCCTATGCATGTCATCAAGTTTATTGGACAGATCAAGGCAATTTTCACATGAAGTTTTTCATTTTAGTTTGCAATTGGAACAAAATTTAACTTCATGAGAACGTAAAGCATTGTTCAATATAGAAATTTCATTCATAGCATCCTGTAGTTTCTTATCAAGATCATCACAAGTAGAACAATGCAAATCAATTGTAGAACAGCTAGCATCTTTCAAGTTTTTATCATTAAGTGCAGCAAGCTCTTTGTTCTTTTCAATTTCTAACTCAAGTTTATCAAGTGTGGAGGTGTGCGCACTTCTTAATGAGGACAATTGTTCATATATTAAATCACATGAGGAACATGCATCATCACTAGGAATCAAAGTTTTTAAACGGTTGATTTCAGATTGTAGTGATTCAATTTTAGAAGCACTATCCCTAAGCTTTTTGTCCTTTTTCTTAACAATAATAGTGGCACGAGAAATGACATCACACATTTCTTTGCAAGTAGGACATACCTCTTCATTGTCACTGTTGTGTTCTGCCTCCTCCATACTTGATCTTGACTTGCCCGCCATAAAGCACAAGTTTGCCAAATCATCTTCATCTTCATCACTTCCAATGTCCACGTCGCTTGAACTGAACTCTTGAAGCGCGGTGATGAAACTGTTGATCATCTTGCATCCTATGGTACCTTTCTTCTTCTTGTTGGAATTTCCAGAGGAGGTCCGAACCTTGCTTTGTTTTTCTTCCCGGGTGGTCGGACCTGAAAGGTTAGGGCATTCTGTACGAAAGTGTCCTATTTTACCACATTCAAAACAGCGTTGAGGTCCAGAGCTTCCTCTCCTTCTAGTTCTCACATTTTGCAATGCTTTTGAGAATCTAGTAGAGATGAGTGCCAACTCCTCTTCTGGAAATTCTTCGATCTGCTCCAGGGTTAGTGAGGACAACAAAGCAAGAGTATTGCAGGATGATGATTGGCCGGAGCTAGACATATCACGTTGTGAAACAAATGCAATAGACTTATTGGGGTTCTTACGTGAGATTATGTCAATTTCATGAGTTTTTAACTTGGAATATAGCACATCTAAAGTAAGTGAACTCATGACAGTAGATTCACGAATAGATGTGACTTTCGTCTCCCAAATTGACATATCTAATGCACTTAGCAATTGCCTAGCATTTTCAGCATCTGAAAAATTAACATTGACACTACGCAAGTTGCTGAGAGTCTTATTAAAGCGAGCAAAAAGGTCATCAATAGACTCACCAGGTTGCATCTCGAAGCGCATGTATTCTTTCTTGAACATGTCTTGCCTTACCTCTTTGATCGTGTTGGATCCTTCGTGGTAGTCACAAAGTGCTTTCCACACATCGTATGCAGATCGGAGGTGTGCAACACGGTCAAAGTCGCTTTGTGTTAATCCTTGTATGATCAAGTTTCGAGCCTTGTTGTTGTTGTCGACATCTCTTAAATTTGTAGCTGTAACTTGATCGTTTGATGGCACTTCGTAAGGCTTGTATACCTTCTCCCATATTGCAAAGCCTTGTGCCTAGATGAAAGCCTCCATGCGTGCCTTCCAAACCTGGAAATCAATACCAGCAAACACACAAGGTTTGGCGGAGTACTTATCCATGATGATTAGTCAAAAACACGTGCAAATCTTAAAGATTAGAGCACCGTGGCTCTGATACCAATTGTAGGATCGAAGAGCAAGTGAAAAGCTACCATAGGGGGGGTGAATGGTAGATTTAAAAATCTTACGCAGCGGAAACAATTAAACCCCAAACCCTTCGGCAGAAAAACGATCTCTTAAAAAAATCATGTGTGAGACTAATCTAAATGTGTTTCACCGTGACAAAAGTGATGGATATCAGAGAGAATCAAGTCACGAAGACAACACAAAAGGAATCACTCCAATCTGTCGAGAAAAACTCAAGCTATGATCGAATGATCAAACAAGGTCAATCTGCCCTACCCGAGAAAAAACAGTTGTGGAATGCTGCAAAGAAACTGGTGTAGATCAGAAACCACAAATCCAATGACCGTGAAATTTTGACATATGATAGATAATCAAGTTTTGAAGACAACCCAAAAAGAATCACATCAATTGGATCTGTAAAACTCGAGTTATGATAAAACCACCGACGAAAGGTAGTGCTGTCCAGAAACTCGACAAGTAAAACTTGTCTGGAACAAGTCGGACGAACAAGGCACAAAAGTTCCTTCAAACTACGAATTTTATTCAATATAACACAAGAGGAACAGCCCCAAAGTCGTTCACCACGAGCTCTGGGCTCCCTTGCTTATATAACCAGCTCGAAAGCCAACTCAACTCAAATCATGAACCTAATCCTACTCTGTTCACGAATCGTAACTTTCCATAACTGCTTAGGATTCTTCTATACGCAGATAGAAGCAATCTTAAGACTTCCAAACACCTTAGGAACGTATCCCACATTCCTAAACAACTCAAATTCGTGATCCACAAGAAATCCTATCCTAACCAACTCAAATCTTTCTATATTTGAGTCAAACCCGACTCAGCCGCAACCTGAGTCCATAACCTAGTTAGTTGGACCTTTCCGACCAATTCTTTACGTCCACATATCTTCATCATGTCTCGAAACCATATAGCCACGTCTATGCACTCCTTGCACACGTGCAAACATTTTCCAATGACGTCCACGATATCTTCATATGCATTGTTCTTAATTCAATCACGCTGCGCAACCTCCTGATCAGCTCAACCACAATTCCTCCTGAATTTGGTTGTTGGAACCTCATCTCCTCCCTGAGACTAGTCCAATGGATCCCATCACCAGCCATGTCTTGAACTCAAGCAACACCTGCACATGAATAAACAACCAATCCATACGAGCCCAAGTCCTCGACTTGACTCAAGTTAGTTCCGAACACAACACCTTACGTGAGAACCTCACATAAGCATGTTGCAAAACCACAGTAACACGATATCATCCATATCAACCAAAATGCACCAAAAACTTAGCAAATGAATACTAAGCAATCTTTCCAACAATGTAAAGCAAGTACGAAACATTGCAAATGAAAAACAGAAGCACTACGGTCAAGTTCCGGCCCTTGCCAGAGCAACCCGGACCTTGAGCCGGAGCTAACGAAAGCTAGTAGAACCTAGCGCCGGAGCTTACCAAAACTAGTACAACCAAGCTCCCGCCGGAGCTTACAAAACTAGCAGGACCTAGCGCCGGAGCTAACCAGAACTAGTCGGAACTAGTAAACCCAAAAGCCGGAGCTAGAAAAATCAACTTCGGAGCTTAGCAAAAACACGGCGGAGCTATCAAAAACATGTCGGAGCTATCAAAGACATGCCGGAGCTAAAGACAAAACTTCACCGGAGCTGACCAAAGCTAGTCGGACCTTGCTGTAGCTCGGAGCTAGAGTCGGACCTTGATAAAAAGGTGTTTTGGTGATATTCAAAACTTTTATCATCAAAGCCAAGTATATTCACTACAAGCCAATGTATTCAACACACATAAGTCTTACAAGTTAACCATTAACCGTAAGACTGAACCAAACCAAATTGAGGCTAACGAATCAAAATATGTGGTTAATCAAAATTTTTGGTTAAATATGGTTGTCATTTTTGTGTATTTTGGTTAACCGATTTTTTACGGTTATCATGTGGTATTAACCGAATAATCATTTAATTGAAATTTTAACTCACACTACCACATAACCTATAAAAACAAAGCTTAGTATTATTGATCTTCACCCTCATAGAAATATTTCTTTTAGCCCAACCCAATCTTTGTAATCTTAATCCACTACCGGCCATACATGTATTATTATTATTATTATTATTATTATTATTATTATTATTATTATTATTATTATTATTATTATTATCTTTGTTGTTGCTGCTGCTGTTGTTGTTGTGTGTGTGTTTATTACCATTTTCCAAATAATTTAAGTTATATACTAAAGTGCGGTTAACCACATAGCCGAACCGAATTAGTCCAACCGAATTGTACAGTTATCATTTTTTTCTGGATAAAATTCGATTATCAATCATCCATAACTGATTTTTTAAATCTAACTTTTTTTGAAACACCGGGTGACCGGCACTTGTACTATAGATAGATAGAATGAATCACAGTTCCAGTCACATTTACAATTATATGGTCCTGGAACTACTATGGTAGTAGCATAGGTCCTTAAGATGCAAACATCGAGGGTTGGAGGGAACCATCCCCTGTCAAGTAGCACTAGTGTTAGTGGTGAGTGTTTCATCTGGCAGGTGGGCGCATCCCACTTGACACCACCAACGAGCCATCTCTTCAATTGAGTTGAAGAGTTGCTGTTGAGAAATTTCCTTTCCTTCGAATACCCAACGGTTCCTTGCTAGCCAAATGGCCCAGCAGATTAGTATTACCATTGTTTGCGCTTGTTTCTGCTGTAGTTGTGAGCCATTCCCCATCATTCCCCACACCTCAAACGTGACCAGTTCAGGCGATAGCTCCCAATGTTGCGGATGCAGAGACTGAATACCTGACCAAGTTGCAACAGCAATCCAAACTGCCTTGGCCACCGGACACTCAACAAATAGGTGAGTGGTGGACTCTAATGATCGAAAGCATAGGCCACAGAAGTAGTTGTTCGGCCATACCCTCCTCAGCAAACGATCTGCCATCCAGATTTTTGTCTGGACCGTCAACCAGGAGAAAATTCTACATTTGTTTGAAGCCCATGCCTTCCAAATATTATTAGGGAACCATGAAGATGTAGACCTTTGGAGATGAACTCTATAAGCAGACCTGGATGTGTAGACTCCGGATGCGGTGTGCTACAAACATATCGTGTCAGAATTTGACAGATTAAGGATCGGGTTACAGTCACCGATGAGCTCCCACAGTGCAACCAGCTCTAATAACAACGCAGCCGAAATGTTATGCGCCACATTGCGGATCCAAGCGTTGTTGTGTAGCGCTTGGGCCATCATGATCTGCTTGTTTCGGCTGTGCATGAAGAGTGCTGGAAAACGGTGCCGAGGTGCTGCTCCCGTCAAGCAACTTTAAGACCAGAACTTCGGCGAGTGACCGTTGCCAATGGTGACTACCGTAGATTCCAAGAAAAGATCCCTGTCAACTTGATCTGTTGGTATTTCAGTTCCGACCCAGGCTTGCGGGGAACTTGCCATTCCTGATATAATAGTAGAATGTGCAGCGCTCTTCCCCATATTTCAAAATCCGGAATGCCGAGCCCCCTCTGTCGATCAGCCGGCAGCATTTATCCCAACTCACCTTGCCAATGCCTCCTTGCACATCAGTGCATCCTGACCAAAAAAATCTGCGTCTTGCCTTGTCTAGTTCCTTCGTGAATTTCTTGGGCAGCTTGAGGACAGACATGGTTTACATTTGCAAGGTGTTCAATACACTTTTGACGAGCTCCCGACTCCCTGCTAGAGACAGTAGCTTGCCCAAGTGGCTAGCCTGGCATGAACTCGATCCTTGACATGTTGTAAATGAGACATTCGCAGCCTGCCCAACACCACCGGTATGCCTAAGTATTGTTGCAGGGGTTCCACTTGTTGACCTTGAAAGCCTTGGAGCACATCCTGCAGGTGGATATGAGCCGTCTGAATTGGCATAGCCGTGCTTTTCGAAGGGTTCACCCGCAGTCCTGTGGCTTCCCCGAAGGCTTCCAGTAATTGGAGCGTTGCACTGACTTCACTTTGCAGAGGGTTAACAAAGTTGTCGATGTCATCTGCATATAAGGAGACCTGTATGTTGGCCGCCGGCTCCCCAAGGGAAGAGAGGGTCCCATCCTCAGTTGCTCGCTGGAACACACCTTGCAGTGTATCCATCGCCAAAATAAATAATAGAGTGGATAGTGGATCACCCTGCTGGAGATCTCTTCGATGTTTTTATCCACTTCCCTTGTTTCACATTGAGCTTAACCGACGAGGAGTAGGTATACAATAAGGCCGAACCCAGTTCGAGCATTTGCGCAGAAAACCCTGCCTCTGCATTAGGTCTAGCAGGTAACCCCAGTGGACCAAGTTGAATGCCTACTGATATCCAATTTGAACATAAGCAGAGGTCTTTGCTTGTTGTGATAGAGTTTGTTAGAAAATAATGCACTTTAGAGACAAAATTAATTCTTAAAATTACAACAGTACGCATGACAGATAGTCCACAGAACATGAACACCAACATGCAAATAAAGCAGATTATATCTATCATATTCATGCGTAGAAAACCCATCTTTACTTACAGTGCTGATGCTTCTATCTTAAAAAATGATGAGCGGAGTGTGTGAAGAAGATTGTAGATGAAGCAGATCCTCTATCGAGCAGTCGCGTGAACGCTACTCAAAAACCTGATTCGCCCCAATCCGTGCAGATTCTTCACTGGGACATGGTTTCGGGGACACTGCTCTCCCACACGTCGGTGACACGCTGACGGGAGGGGTGAACTAGCCTGTAGCAGACGCTCAGCACAATGGACTAGTGAGTCTGTTCACCTCTGTGTTGCAGAATGAAAGCACTCATTCTGTTCACCTCTGTGTTGCAGAATGAAAGCACTCATTCTGTATATATAGTGACAGACTCTAGCAACTGAAACAATTAAGTATACAGTAAAGCAGCACAATTAGGCTCTAGTAACCGAAGACAATAAACTTCAATATTTGCAGCATAATTGCGTCAGTTACTGCACACCATTATCTTCCAGAAAATGACTCATAAAGTGCCACAAATTGCAACAAATTAAAGTCATATTAGTGTCAGTTTTATCAAAAAGAGAGAGAACAGATTTACTGCGCCAGTCGACACGTCGCAAGTCACAAGTCACGCATTAACTCACGCGAAAATACGTGAATACGCGCGCGCGCGTGTGATTTGTTTGTGGCTATAGTCATTCTTCTCTCACATATTCCACACATAGAAAATAGCTTCCTTTATAAATAAGTGCTACTCTCCTCAAATAGTCAATGTGGGATTAATGTCTTCTTTATACCTTTGAAATTCAATAAAGAATAGTTGGGCCTAGGCCCAAATATTCTAACAATCCCCACCAAATTCCAAAGGCATAGCTGACACTACTTGTCGTATGTCCACAATGTTATTTGATATATCAGTTTAAAAATGGAGACCTATTTGGTTGAACGTCCATCTAGATCTAAAAAAACTGTCAACTCACAACTACACAATGGATTATGCCTTGAATTGGTAGTTTTGCGCGAGGTGGTTCCAATTAAAGACCAAACTGATACTAGGCGCCTATTGGGCTAGTCCTCGGGTGGAGCCTATAAGTCATACTCCCGTTTCTCTTTCATGAGCTTCTTAGAGAATTCCCAAATCTCACAGACTGCGACCAACAGTCAGCTCATATAGGTGTGTTCGTATAAGAATACTCTGTAGGATAGTATCTCGCACTATAGCCCCTGAACACATTAAGACTTAAGTCAGCCTTCCTTACAGAATGGAGAGTGTTGCATCTTCACTGGAGAGGGTACTACATAGTTATATACTCTCCTAGTTATACATACATCTTGTTCTTCCCAAATTCTAATTTACGGGATCTCAGATCACATAGATTTGGGTTACCGCTGTGTATAACTCACGTGGGTCTCAATCCCATCTCCTTCGATGCACTATCTATCACATTTCTTGATAGACCTTTTGTAAACGGATCTGCCAGATTTTTCGCCGTTTGAACATAATCAATGGCTATCACTCTAGAGTTTCTCAATTTTCTAACAGATTTTAACCGTCTTTTCACATGTATTGAGGATTTCATATTATCCTTTATACTTGACACCTTCGCAAGAACTGTTCGATTGTCACAGTACATAAGAATTGGAGGAATTGTTTTTTCCACCACTGGTAAATCCATCAAGAGTTACTTCAGCCACTCTGTTTCTACAGAAGCTGTATCTAATGATGTAAGCTCTGCCTCCATGGTTGACCTCATCAAAATAGTCTGTTTACAAGACCTCCAAGAGACATCTGCTCCTCCAAGAGTAAAGACATAACCACTTGTTGCCTTTATCTCATCAGCATTAGAAATCCAATTGGAATCACTATAACCCTCTAAAACTTTGGGGTCTCCTGTATAGTGAAATCCATAGCTCATTGTACCACACAAATAGCGCATAACTCGCTCAAGCGCGCGCCAATGATCATCTCCTGGGTTAGTAGTAAACCAGCTCAATTTGCTAACCGCGAAGGAAATGTCAGGTCGAGTAGCACCAGCTAGGTACATGAGTGAACCAATTATCTGAGAATATCTTAGTTGGTCTCTTCCTAGTCTCTTATTCTTCTGAAGAATTATACTAGGACCATATGGTGTTGGTGAAGACTTGCTGTCCAAATAGCCAAAACGGCTCAAGACCTTCTCAACATAATGGGACTGTAAGAGAGTAATCTCATTCTCGTTTCTTGTCAGCTTGACATTTAAGATAACACAGCCTCTCCTAAGTCTTTCATATCAAAATTTTGGAACAGAATTTTTTTTACCTCATTTATCACATCAATATCAGTTCCAAAAATTAATATATCATCTACATATAAACACATGATGACTCCTCTACCCCCACTATATCGATAATATACACATTTATCAGCCTTGTTGACAACAAAGCCTGCTTGTATCATGGTACTATCAAATTTCTCATGCCACTACTTTGGGGCCTGTTTAAGACCGTATAAAGATTTCTTTAACTTACACTCCTTATTCTCTTGACCGGGTATCTCAAATCCTTCTGGCTGATCCATATAAATATCCTCATCCAACTCTCCATTAAGGAAAGCCGTTTTCACATCCATTTGATAGACTAGAAGACTGTGTGAGGTAGCCAAAGAAAGAAGTACACAAATAGTTGTCATTCTAGCAACGGGTGAGTAAGTATCAAAGAAGTCTTCTCCTTCTTTTTGTGTATAACCTTTCGCCACCAGCCTGGCCTTGTACTTCTCAATAGTACCATCAGGCCTAAGTTTCTTCTTGAACACCCAATTATACCCAATCGTTTTACAACCGAATGGACGATCCACTACATCCCAGGTTCCGATAGTCATGATGGATTCTATCTCACTATGGACTGCTTCCTTCCAATCGTCTGCATCAGGAGATGCAAACGCCTCTTGGATGGATCTGGGTGTATCATCCACAAGGTAAACAATGAAATCATCACCAAAGAATTTTGGGATCCTCTGTCCCTTGCCCATTCTATTATCCGTTTCATTGTTTTCTCCATCATACGACTGTAATAGATTTTTTGATGGTGTAAGAAGAGGTTGTTCTAAGGTTTCGAATGGAGGATAATTTGTGTCATGCGTATGACCATATGAATTACGTGCATCATTCATAGGAAAAATACTTTCAAAAAACGTGGCATCTCTGGATTCAACTATTGTATCAACAAGTACAAGTGGTGAATCAGATCTGATTACTAAAAATCTATAAGCAGGACTATTCGAAGCATAGCCAATAAAGATGCAATCAACAATATTAGGTTCGATTTTACGCTTTTTAACTATTGGTATATTTACCATAGCCAAACACCCCCATGTGCGCAGGTAAGAAAGAGGTGGTTTTCTTCCTTTCCAACCTTCATATGGAGTTTTCTCACTATTTTTAGTGGGAACTCTATTCAGTACATGGTTTGCAGTCAAGACTGCCTCCTCCCACTACTCCTTAGATAAACCAGCAGTATCTAACATGGCATTCACCAAGTCTGTTAGAGTGCGGTTTGTCCTCTGGCAACACCATTTGATTGAGGTGAGTAGGGTGGTGTTCTTTCATGTACAACTCCATTCTCAACACAAAATTGGGTCAACTCATTGGAGAAATACTCTCCCCCACGATCTGATCTAATTCTCTTGATTTTCCTTTCTAGTTGATTCTCAACTTCAGCCTTATAGATTTTAAAGTGATCTAATGCCTCATTCTTTGATTTAAGTAAATACTCATAACAGTAACGAGTTGAATCGTCAATAAATGTCATTAAATATTTCTTTTCTCCCTTAGTTAATATGCCATTCATTTCACAAAGGCCGTAATGAATGAGTTCCAACAGTGTCGTATTTCGTTCATCAACAGCAAAGTGAGGTTTTCTCGACTGTTTTAACTTGCACACAATCTTGACACTTGGAACATTTCACTATAGGAATTTTAGGAATTAAATTCAAGGTAGATAGTCGTGAGATGCATCCAAAATTTATATGACATAAAGGCAAGTGCCAAACACTTGCTTTATCATCTTTATTCAAAAAATTCACCACAGAGCTACTAGGATGTGAAAGGGAAAAGCGGAACAAGCCTCCGCTATCAGAGCCTTTTCCAATAAAGAGTCCAAATTTTGACAAAACTACTTTATTAGACTCAAACACCAACTTAAATTCGTCTCGACACAACAAAGAGCCACTGATGAGATTTTTATTTATTGAGGGGGCATGCTGCACGGTCTTTCCCGAAGTGAACTTCAGACTGACCGTACCAACACCACGAACAGAAGCACGTGAGCCATTTTCCATCAGGACAGAGGCACTGTGGGTAGCCTGATAAGAAGAAAACATAGATACATCAGCACAAACATGAATATTAGCCCCTGTATCAATCCACCATTTAGTAGGTTGACATGCTATTAAAACAGTATATGTATTACTATACCCTGCTGTTCCAGCATCGCTAATAACCATGTTGGCAGATTTTTTCTTATTTTTCTTGCTTTTTCTGTCTGTGCACTGTTTGGCAAAATGCCTAACCTTGCCACAGACATAACATTCAACCTCAGCCATGTTTATCTTCTTCTTCTCCTTTCTCTTGAAGTTGGTGGTGTATACAAATTTCTTTTTCCCTTTCTTTGGTCCAGCATGTTGTATGACATTAGCACTGGATTGTCCTTCATGCACCTTGGACGCACCATCTTTTGCCCGAGCTTTCTCCTCCACATCAAGAGAAGCCAACAAATCCTCAACGGAATTTTTTTGTCTCTTATGTTCCAGAGATGTGGCAAATCCCCTCCAAGATGGAGGTAATTTGGCAATAATTCCCCCAGCCACAAATCGATCAGGCAAATTTAGTCCAAGTTGTTGGAGCTCTCCGACAATGAGTTGTATTTCATGAGCCTGCTCAACCACGGAATGGTTGTCTGCCATCTTAAAATCGTGATAGCGCTCCATGACATACAACTCATGTCCAGCATCTGACGCACCGTACTTGTGTTCAATGGCCCCCCGGAGCTCTTTTGCGCTCTTATGAGTCATATAAAAATGCACAATTTGTCGGATAACACACTCAAAATACAACCCACTGCCATCACAATAGCCTTATCAAACTCAGCCTGTTTTTCAACAGTCATGGGTCGATCTACAGGCTTTAGAACATAAGATATGTCCATAGCAGTGAGCCACAAGTCAAGTTTTGTAGCGCATCTCTTAAAGTTCGAACCAGCAAACTTTCTCAGGTTTCATCGCATCAGCAAAGCTATTACCCATCTTAAAGTGACTATCAGGTTTTTGGATTGTTAGAAAACAATGCACTTTAGACACAAAATTAATTCCTAAGATTACAACAGTACGCATGATAGATAGTCCACAGAACATAAACACCAACATGCAAATAAAGCAGATTATATCTATCATATTCATGCGTAGAAAACTCATCTTTACTTACAGTGCTGACACTTCTAGCTTGGAAAATTATGAGCGGAGTGTGTGAAGAAGACTGTAGATGAAGCAGATCTTCTATCGAGCAGTCGCGCGAACGCTACCCAAAAACTTGATTCGCCCCAATCCGTGCAGATTCTTCACTCGGACGTGGTTTCGGAGACACTGCTCTCCCACACGTCGGTGACACGCCGACAGGAGGGATGGACTAGAGTCACGCCCGGTCATCGTAAAGATGAACAGACGCTAATCACATGTACGCCAGGATCAGTTGAATCGTACATGCATTGACGAAAGTGAAATATCATTACATAGCCATGTTCGAATACATAAATAGTCTTACAATACGATCCGAAGGTCTACAAATACACACCACAAACCTATTTACAACATCTAAACAGTTCACAAAGATTAAACTACAACGGAAGGCTAAATAGATAAGAAAGGCTCCATCTCCACATGCAGTCGCGCAAAGGATCGCCAGCCTAGACCAAGTCCTCCGGGTTGATGAAGAAGTCTTCCGGTGCTGCTTCTTCTTCATATTCTAATGGAAAAATAAACGCTTGAGTACATAGGTTACTCAGCAAGTGTGGGAAGAGAATGACATGATTGGCTAAAGCAAGAGAAGGCCAATTATGGCTTAAGCACTATGCTTAGAACCTAACCTTAGCTTTCAATTATCTATATCATAAATCAAGAAGTAATTCAACACATAATTAAAGATGATGAATGTAACTTGAATCATAAATAACCACCATTTCCCAACCATAAACTAATTATGAACTGGTCCCAAGCCGCTCTTGTCCGTGAGCACAGCTGTCATGACAGTTTTACCAAATCTCTGCAGAGAGTGTACCCTTTACCCACAAGCAGTGATTTCATCCCCTGTTGCCAGGTGGACTAAGTGAACCTCCTTGAATGCTCGTGGTAGCTAACCACATTACACACTTCCTTTGGTGTGAGGCCAGGAGATCACTACATGGTCTTTACAAAGGTACTCCTGACTAGTGCTAGTCCTCTAAGGTTTCCACCACTGAGGCATTTCCAGAGTAACCCTCCGCCTCAGAGCCCCCTCTTAAGCCTTGCGGCTCCCAGAGCAGTACCCCTGCATCATTCCCCGCACCATCCAACTACTAGCATTTCATCGGGAGAAACCTAATTAATTGACCAAGATGCCCCATCTCAGTCTCGTGGTGGTACTATAAAGCTTAGTGGCTTCCTCCATAAACTGATCCTTAGAATCCGGTGGTGCCAAACCCAATCCCGGGTCTTGTGCAAACTGCACCATGCCAAAACTATCCAACCACCAGATTCCTATCCACTACTGTTGTGTATCCATCACCATTAAAGTAATCATAAAGTTTAACATGTCACATTTATATGAAATCCCATTCTCAATGTCTAAGCATGGCTAAGCATAATTAATACCTATCTACTTACCAACCCAAATCAGGTGACAAGGAATTATATGTGTCGGTACCCCGCAGACCGGGTACCCCCGCGCACAGGGAGAAACCGCTAAGGACACTGCCTCTACTTAAAGAGGCCGAATCCGAGGCTGCCACGTCGTGGAGGGAAGGACTAGATCCTACCCCTCCACCGGGGGAGGCTCCCAAGCTGCAACGTGGCCAGCAGAACTGGACCCTCGCCTCCCCATTGAGGCGGGCTCCGGAGCCGCCACGCAGTCAATCGGGACCTCGGGACCAAGCCCGTGCCCTCGCAGGGAAAGGCACCAGAACTACCACGTGGCCTGCAGGGCTGAGCCTCCACCCCCCCATAGGGGTGGGATCCGGATGCACCACGTGGCCTGTTCCACCAGGTGCTCGACTCCCCGCAGAAGGCAGGCTCCGGTGCAACCACGTGGCGGATGGCCGACTCAGTGCGGCAGGTCGCCACGCGGTCAATCGAGACCTCGGGACCAGGCCCGCGCCCTCGCAGGGTAAAGCACCAGAACTACCACGTGGCCTGCAGGGCTGAGCCTCCACCCCTCCATAGGGGTGGGCTCCGAATGCACCACGTGGCCTATTCCGCCAAGTGCACGACTTCCCGCAGAAGGCAGGCTCCGGCGCAACCACGTGGCGGACGATCGACTCAGTGCGGTAGGAAGCCGCAGTAAAGGAAGGCGTGCGCTGCTCAGACAGGCATTAAGTACACGTGCCTTCCCCAGGCAAGCTGAGTCGCGCATGCGAAGGTCAAGGCTCCAGTGTCCTGTCTTATCCAAGTAGCCGGTACAGACCCACGCCGCAAGACGGACGAATGGGCCGCGAGGACAAGACGGACGGGACGGGCACTACCATCATCACCAACTATGTGTAGCCCTGGCACACGATGCAATGGGACGGCGCATTGACACCCCTGACAAAGGGAAGTAGATAGCAATTAATCCTAGATCTTGTATAGGATTTGGCTCTCCCCAGGACCACCTGTCGGGTTCTGGGGCCCACCTTGTGACTGCAGAGTCCTTGAACTATAAAAGGGCTCTGCAGACGACCTTCGGAGGGGATCAGAAAATTAGACGAAGACTCATACACGCTCAAGCAAGGCAATACACAAACACTCCCGTGGACATAGGGTGTTATGCTCCAGCGGCCCGAACCACGTAAACCCTCTGTGTTCATCATCCTGCTGCGTTCGATCTCCTGGGACTAGCCCTCGTGAATCCAAAGAACCTCCGCGGGCTGCTCTATAAGCAGGTCCGGGGGAAGTGTCGTTTACGACCTTCGACATTTGGCGCGCCAGGTAGGGGGCTTTTTCCCCGTCAAGATCTCCACCAGCAGCAATGGTGAACGACCAATCCAACACCGGTTCATCCAGGGCGCAGTCGCGGCGGTAGACAGTGGCGGAGGATCAGGCGTCATCCCGCTCTAGGGCAGGAAGGTCAGGACCTTCACGTCGCCCTGCTGTCACTTCGCCGGCTGCAGGCCGACATGCCACTCCGCGGTGTACTCCGTCCATGACAGCAATCACGGCGCCGCCGGCTGCAAGCCCGGAGAGTGCTCTCGCAACAGCGCGCGCGCTACTCCACAACCCTCCTGCTGGGGATGCTCCTCAGGGAGCAGCTCAGCAGTGGATCAATGACGTCGACCACCTCGTCACCGCCGCGCTCAACGGGCCTCCACCGAGGGAGACACATGCTCAGCTGATGCATGTGTCATTGTCGCAGACGCCGACAATCGACCGGTGGACAGCAGACTCGCGCTCGACCAGGATCTCGACAACAGATCTGAGAACCGGGCTGCAGTGCCGCAGGGCCGGAGAGGACTGTCGAGTCACCATCGAGCGCCAGATGGAGCGTCGACGCAACCTCGAGGCTGATTACAGCGTGCCGGGCCCTGTGCCCCAGGCTCATGCTGCGCCTCCACCACACCAGACATACGTCATGCCTCCACCGCACCAGGCATACATCGCGCCTCCTCCACAAGCGTATGCTGCACCACCCGAGCACTAGGTGTACGCAGGCCCACCTGCTAACCCGAGGTATGCGATGCCGCCGCCGGCACCAGTCAGCCCCAGCCAAGGGTGTGCAGCGCTAGCGTCTCACCTCCATTTCGTGGTCTGGCCACGAAAGTTTCGGCTGCACATGCCGAAGAAGTACGACGGGAGCGTCAACCTGAGTGAGTTCCTGCAGATCTACACCACTGTGATACTAGCTGCAGGAGGCGACGAGGCCGTCATGGCTAACTACTTCCCTGTCGTCCTGACCGGCCCAGCTCGGTCATGGCTCATGAACCTGCCCCAGGGGTCCATAACCTCCTGGGATGAGTTGTGCCGACAGTTCGTGGCTAACTTCGGCAGTTCCTACAAGCGCCCCGGCACGAAGCTCGACCTCCACGCCGTTAGACAACACGCTGGAGAGTCACTGCGATCATTCATCCAGCGGTTCTCCTAGGTACGGAACACCATCCCTCATGTCGCTAGCGCATCGGTTATTGTTGCGTTCAGGCAAGGTGTGAGGGACAAGAAGATGCTCGAAAAGCTAGCCACGCACGAGGTGCGTGATGTCTCCGAGCTGTTTTCCCTGGCAGACAGATGTGCTAGGGCAGCTGAGGGGCACAACTGGCACTCCCAGCCATCCTGAGAAGCAAGGGAGGCCACCCCGACTGAGGAAGGAGCCTCTGTGAGGAGCAGCGGCAAGAAGAAGAAGAAGGACAGTGGCAAGAATAGGCCAAAGCCCGGAGCCCAAGCAATTGCGGCTGCGGCGCCCAGCGGAGCCCGAGCACCGCGCCGAGATAAGCGCCCTAGGCAGTCGCCTGAACCCGAGGAGCCTGACTTCAAGTGCCCGATGCACCGTACAAATATCCATAGTGCTAGCGAGTGCCAGTAAGTGAAGAGGTTCGCGAAAAGTTTCCGCGAATAGAAACAGAGACAGCAGCGCCAGGAGGGCGCGCCTCCCCGCCAGAGAGAGGGCAAGCAGAAGGCTGATCCCGAGAAGGAGGATGATAGCATGATGGGGTTCCAGGAACCCTAGTGGGCGGTTAAGTCTGTCTTCGAGGGTGGCGACTCCGACTCTAGCAGTGACAAGGAGCACCGCAGGACCCTCCATGTTATCTACGGGGGAGCCACAGACCCCACGTCCCAAAGCGCGGTGAAAACTCTGCGACGGGCAATGGCTGCGGTGGCCCCCGTCCCAAGTTCGGCTCCCCACCACAAGTGGATGAGCACGACGATCAGCTTCGATGCTTCTGATTGCCCGAAGAACATGGCAGGGGCAGGAGTGCTCCCACTGCTGGTGTCCCCGACCATCGCCAATGTGAAGGTCTTCCACGTGCTGATAGATGGAGGGGCGTGCCTCAACCTCATCTCCACGGTGGCCTTCCAAAAGCTGCAGCTGCTGATGTCCCAGCTCACACCCTCGAGCCCGTTCTCGGGTGTCGGACCTGGGAAAATCCTCTCGTATGGTAACATACACCTCCCGATGACCTTCAGGACCCTGGAGAACTACCATACGGAGAGCGTTTTGTTCGACGTGGCAGATGTCGACCTTCCCTTCAACACAATCATCGGGAGGCCGGCCCTCTACAGGTTCATGGCTGTATCCCACTATGGCTACCTCATCCTGAAGATGCCGATGCCTTCCGGTGTCCTTAGAATCAGAGGGGAGCGCTTAGCTGCAGTGTCAGCCTTGGAGCAGCTCCAAGCACTTGCAGCAGGGAGGGCTCCGGCCCCAGGAGGCTCGAAGGAGAGTCGGCCAGAGCAAGGCCCGGCGCAGCGAGCCTCCACTACTGCACCCCGTGTGCAACCAGCCAATGACGACGTCCCCGTGAAAGTCGTCAGGATTGGCTCTGAAGCTGCCCAGACAACCCGTATCACGGGGAACTTGGACATCAAATAGGAATGCACGCTCATCACCTTCCTCCGGGACAAGGTCGATGTGTTTGCATGGCAACCATCTTAAATGCCCGAGATCCCCAGGGAGGTGATTGAGCACCATCTGAAGATCTACCCCGACGCCCGACCGGTGCAGCAGAAGCCCAAGAAACAGTCCATCGAGCAGCAGAACTTCATCTGTGAAGAAATCAAGAAGCTGCTCGATGCTGGTTTCATCCGCGAGGTTCACCACCCATGGTGGTTGGCCAACCCTGTTGTTGTCCCCAAAGCTGGCGGGAAGCTCCGGATGTGCATCGACTACACCAACCTCAATAAGGCATGTCCAAAGGATCCATTCCCTCTTCCTAGGATAGATCAAATAGTAGACTCAACATCAGGCTATGATCTTCTGTGTTTCCTAGATGCGTATTCCAGTTTTCACCAAATACCTATGTCTAGGGAAGATGAGGAACACACTGCTTTCATAACAGTAGACGGCCTGTATTGTTATGTCTCCATGCCTTATGGACTCAAGAATGCTCTCTCCACCTTTGTACGTGCAATGCATAAGACATTTGGGGACCTCATTAGAGATCTAGTAGAGGTGTATGTCGACGACATCGTGGTGAAAATCAGGGCCCACACATCCCTATTAGACAACCTAGCCCAAGTCTTTAGCAAGCTGCGCACGACACGCACGATGCTGAACCCCGACAAGTGTGTCTTTGGGGTTTCTGCAGGGAAGCTCCTTGGTTTCTTGGTATCGCACCGAGGGATCGAAGCTAACCCAGAGAAGATCAAGGTGATAGAGATGATGGGGCTGCCGGCCCGCATCAAGGACATGCAGAAGCTTGCAGGGTGTTTGCAGCCCTCAGCCGGTTCATCTCAAGGCTGGCTGAGCAAGCCCTGCCCTTCTTCAAGATTCTGCGGAAGTCAGGTCCCTTTGAGTGGACCGAGGAAGCTGAAGCAGCTTTCTAAGAGCTCAAGAAACACCTGATGACGCTACCCATTATGGTGGCGCCAGAACCCGGCGAACCGCTCCTGTTGTACATCACCGCAACAACGGAGGTGGTTAGCATGGTCTTGGTTGCAGAGCGGCCGGAGCTACTGCCGCAACAAGCACCAAAAGGAGCCCCAGAGGGGGAGGCTGAGCCTCAAGGCCCGAACCGAGAAGAGACCCCCCCCCCCCCCGCTGTGAGTTCCAGTGACCAAGTACCTTATGGGTCCCAGCCCCCGGAGGTCTAGCTAGACCCTGGGAGCCACATTCCCCAGGATGCAGACGCATTACAAGGAGCCCCGGACCCCCCCAGGGATGGTTTGGACCTCCCAACGGCCAGTCTACTACGTCAGTGAGGTCCTCCATGAAGCAAAAACAAGGTACTTGGAGGTACACAAACTGCTGTATGCAGTGCTCATAGCGTCGAGGAAGCTTCGGCATTACTTCCAGGCTCACCGGGTTTTAGTGGTCACCTCCTTCCCACTGAAGACCGTACTCCACAGCCCCAACACGACTGGCAACATTGCCAAGTGGGCAGCGGAGCTGGCCGAGTTCGAGCTGGAGTTCTTACCTCGACATGCAGTCAAAAGCCAAGCACTGGCGGACTTCTTGGCCGAATGGATCCCATTGCCAAGCAACCCGGGGGGCCCAGCCAATGGTGAAACGGTGCCCAAGGCTCCAGTTTTCACCGAGACCCCCTGGACGCTCTACTTTGACGGCTCCTCGCGAAAGCAGGGGGCCGGGGTCCTGCTCCTCACTCCGACTGGGGAGCAGTTCAAGTACATGGTGCGCCTCGACTTCAAGGCGACAAATAACATGGCAGAGTATGAAGCCCTAATCTTTGGGCTAAAGACTGCCCTGACTCTCAATGTCTGACAACTTCTGGCTAAAGGTGATTCCCAGCTGATCGTCAAGCAAGCCAAAGGAGAGTGCAGCTGCAATGACCCTCAGTTAGCAGCATACTTGCTGCACATCCGGAAGCTGGAAAAGGACTTTGAAGTCTTGGACTTGTGCCATGTACCCCGAGCCAACAACTCAGTCGCAGACGACCTGCCAAAGAAGGCCTCCACAGAAGCCCCAGTGCCTCAAGGAGTCTTTGCAAGGACGTTATCTCGACCAACCGCCCGGGCAGCCGAACCGGGTGAAGGGGGCGAGCCCAGCAACTCGAAGCTGGCAGTCCCGGCGACCCTGCTACCATGGAGTCCGCCAAGGATCGTATGTGCCACTGGGGGCTCCGAGCTCCCGGGCGCCCAAGATCCAGAGGCTCAAGCAAGTCCTGATGCATGGATCTCAGAGGTCCGGGACTACTTGAAAGACAATATCCTTCTCGAAGAACATGCCCTGGCAGAAAGGATTGTTCGCATGGCTAAAAGGTACACACTGGTGGAAGGGGATCTCTACTGGCGTGGCGCCAATGACATCCTACTGCGATGCATTACCCGGGAGGAGGGCTGCGACTTGCTCGCAGAGATCCATGGATGCGAGTGTGGGAACCACCCGTCCTCCCGCACGCTGGTCGGTAAAGCCTTTCGGCATGGCTTTTACTGGCCGACATCACTCCAAGATGCCGCCGAGATGGTAAAGAGATGCAAGGCGTGCCAGTTCCATGCCAAGCAGATCCATACACCAGCTCAGGCACTGCAGATGATCCCTCCCTCATGCCCATTCGCTGTATGGGGGTTGGACATCCTGGGACCCTTTCCCAGAGCCGTCGGAGGATTCCAGCATCTCTACGTCGCCGTAGATAAGTTCACCAAGTGGCCGGAAGCTGCCCCAGTTGTCACCATCAACAAGCAGTCAGCAGTAAAGTTCATCAAGTTGATCGTCTGCCGGTTCGGGGTCCCGAACAGAATCATCACTGATAATGGGACCCAGTTCACAAGTGCAGCGTTCCAGGAATACTGCGTGGACCTAGGGATCCAAGTCTGCTATGCATCCGTTGCTCATCTAGAGAGCAATGGGTAGGTCGAGAGGGCCAATGCAGAGATCCTCAAGGGCCTCAGGACTCGCACATTCTCACACCTTGAGAAGCATGGTGCAAATTGGCTGGATGAGCTTCCGTGCGTGCTGTGGGCTAGCCGGACATCAACCAGCCGGGCCACGGGGGAAACACCTTTCTTCTTGGTGTACGGGGCAGAGGTCGTCCTCTCCCCAGAAATTACCATGGGCTCCCCCCGTGCCCGGAGGTACGACGAAGCCGCGTAGGACCAGCTCCGGCGTGAAGACCTGGACCTCGTCGACAAGGGATGAGTGTGAGCGGCTCTTCGAAATGCACGGTACAGGTAGGCGCTCCGACGCTACCACCAGAGGACCGTGCGGAGTAGGTAGCTAAAGGTAGACGACCTGGTGTTGCGCCGCATACTCTCCCGGGAAGGGTCTAACAAACTCTCCCCCAGCTGGGAGGGCCCCTTCCGGGTAACAGAGGTTTGCCGCCCAGGATGCGTCCGCCTGGCTACGGAGGATGGGCAGCGATTACCCAACCCATGGAACATCGAGCACCTCCATAAGTTCTACCCCTAACCAGGGTTGTGACAATGTTATTTTATTGAAAAAGTTACATATTGTCTCAGGACAGCACTTAGGCTAGGGGGATGGGGCTCCGAGTGCACATTCCGCTTAGCCTGGTCCAGAACCCTAAGTAGGTGCACTCGACTTCATCTGACACCCAAGCCAGGTTATCCCCCTTGTAAAGTCCGCTCCATCTTATGAGCAACTATAATGAAAGAATGTTGTCGTGCCTGGTATAGGGTTTGTCAATTCAAAAATTATCTTTAATTTTTATGATGTTGCTGTAAGCCCGCCATAGCTCGTGATCTATCATGAGCGCTGTCATTTTTCCCTGCTTTAGCAATAGTGGGAGCCTTGCTGTCTGGATTGCAGGTGGGGTTGCTTGAGGTACCTGCAATGCGCCTGGGGCCTCGGATGTTCCAATACTCGGGGGCTTGTGTCTCCAGATGGTCTCCCCCGAAAAAGGCTTACGCCGAGCGGGAGGTCCAGGGCCACAGCCTGCTTAGCCTGGTCCTGTACCCTAAGCATGTGCGCTCTGCCTCCCCAACGCTACAGCCGAGTACTGGGGACCAGATGGACCACCCCTAGGTAGTACGGACGGCGAGCCCTGGGTGCAGATGCACTGAATTACCCAAGCCCCACGAGTCAGCCCAGGAACGTAAGTCAAGCGACACTACAAAAAGAGCAGGGGTGAAGTGGCCAGCGGACAGAATTACTTCTCTTTTTTGATCTATATACAGGTCTTGGAGGAAGTTATTGCGGCAACCACCGTCAGAGTACACGCGAAGACAGTGGGCACCGCTGGATTGGAGCTCCGGCGGCAACCCTGGGGGGCCTGCTATCGACCTATCACCGAAGATGGCGGGCACCGCCGGACTGGAGTTCCAGCGGCACCCCCAGGGGCCCCGCTGTCGACCTCTCACTGAAGATGGCGGGCACCGCCGGACTGGAGCTCCGGCGGCACCCCCAGGGGGCCCGCTGTTGACCTCTTAGCAAAGATGGCAGGCACCGCTAGACTGGAGCTCCGGCGGCACCCCCAGGGGGCCCACTGTCGACCTCTCAACGAAGATGGTGGCCACCGCCGGACTGAAGCTCCGGCGGCACACCCAGGGGGCCCGCTGTCGACGTACCTGCATACTTAGCTACGACAATGCAACCTACGCATCCTAGGCTCCCCCTGCACCCGTCCGCCCTAAGTGTTAAGTGTATGACAGGTGTGCCCATAACAACTGGCCACGCCTGTTAGGGGGCCATACTTTGGGGGACAGCAGGTCCTGGAAGCCAAGGAACAACAAGCAGCTAGAAGACATTGCTGGAAATAATAACAAGCTGAGTATAAAAGGTACCACAGACAGATTTTTTATTACACAAATAAAAAGTTTGTTGCCACAGCCAACCACATGACAAAAACAGAAAGAGAAAAACTTAAACAAGTGTCTGGGGAGCCCTCAGCCGCTCCGCTGGAACCTTGAGGCGTTGAGTGCCACCACATCCGAAACTTCAGACTTGGCGGCCTCTTCCCTCTCGGCGATGGGCCCCTCGAGGACCGTCTGCAGAGAGACGTTGGGGTACCAGCTCCGGTAGCAGGACAGGATGTGCGTTGCCACCTCCTTCACCAGCATCCTCCCCTCTGCCTCCAGCTGGTTGTCGAGGATGGCCCCCAGCAAACGCATCCTCAAGCTGGTGGAGTCAAGCGCCGGGAACACCTGGCTCACCTCCTGTGCCGGCTCCCCCACGCGCGCCGGGCTGAAGCCGAGCGGCACCAGAGCCGAGTCGGTGCTGCCAAGGAACTCCCAAACCTTCCGGGCCTCAGCGGAGCGCGTCGCCCGGAGCTCCTCCACCTCCTGCTGGGCCGCCGCCAACGCCCGGGGGCCCCATCCAGGAACCGCTTCTCCTTGGCCGCCAGGGCCCTCTCGCGCTCGCCGACCCCCTTCTCGCGGCGGTCCAGGTCGCCCTCCTTGAGGGCGACATTGAACTCGCGGTCTAGGAGGGCCTGGCGCTCAACGGACTGGGCCTGCTGTGCCTCAGCCACGGCGGCTTCCCGGCAGTCTATCTCGGCGGCGCGGACTCTTGCCCCTTCCTGCTGGAGGATGAGCCCGCGATAGGTCGCCTCCACCTCGGCCTGCTTTGCCGCCAGCTCCTGCTCCCGTTCGGCTAGAGCAGCCTCTCGGAGGGACAGCAGGTGCTGAAGGTCCTCGCAGGACTGGAGGCGGGAGCTGGCCTAAGCGTGGATAGCCTCGGCGTCTGCCTTCAGCTTCTGGGTGACGGCGTCCAGCTTGGCGATGTGATCGCGCTCCTGCTTGAGGATCTTCATCTCCTCCCGAACAACCGCCTCCCGCTGGGCTGCTCGGCTCTTCGCCAGCCGGGTCTGGGCCTCCAGGGTCCTCACCCATTCCCGGAGCCGGTCGTCCTCGAGCCGCCTTTTCTCCCGGGCGAGGGCCACCTGGGCCTGCCGGAAGCCGGAGTAGGCCACAACCATAACCTCAGACAGGGGGAGAGGCTCCACCATAGCAGCGGGCCCTTGCCTCCCCACTTCTTCAATGTCGTCCTCCATTTGGAGGACCACTGGGGAGACGGGGACCAGGGTCCCTTCCCCGATGGCAGCACCCGGGGCGGTGGCGCCAATCGACGTAGCAGTGTCGGAGGGCGCGCTAGCATCGGCCGGCACGGAATAGCCAGTGGATGCAGAGTCGTTGGCGGGGCGCGACAGCGGTCGTCGACGCGTGCGGCTGGGCTTCGACAGCCGCTGCGGGGGCCTCGGGCATGAAGGCCCAGGGCACCCCGGCGGCAGCAGCCTGGTGCACCGGAGCAGGGATCGAGGCTGCAGAAGATTCCTGCGAGCCGGCTGGAGCAGCAAACCCCCCAGCAGAAGTGCCCGCGGGTGGTGGAGTAGTTGTGGTGGCGCTGAAACCAATAAAACTCAGATCATAAGAAAATGACAGAGTAGGCGCACAACAAAGAACACCCAAGGTAAAATATGTGCAAGCTTACCGGGGGACGCTGAAGTTCTACCGCTTCCCGAAAGGGTTGGGGGGGTTCAGACCCCCCGAACCTGCAGCGGGGGCCCCTGAGTGTGCTGGGGGCCCCTGTGGTGGTGGCGTCGGCGGCACCCCCGAGGCTCGCCCAGGTTGGAGTCGGGGCTGGTCTCGAGCGGAGTGCAGTCCGATAGGCCGGTGAATATCGACGCCGGACGGGCGCGGTGCTGGAGCGGAGCTATGCGGCGGGACATGAAGTCCCTCAGCACCATGGCAGACGACAACCCGTGGTCTGCTAGCATCTGGATCCTCTCCAGCACCGGGTTGAACGCCTCCTCCAGCTGTGGGCGCTCCTCCCAGAATGACCGCTCGGAGTAGGGGATTCCGGTGGGGAGGCACATCCGGTCGTGAGCCTCGACCTTGGCGATCATCCAATCTTCACACCACAGCTCCCACCGTGCTGAGTTGAAGGAAGCAATGTACCTCGTGGGGACCTTTGTCCGGCGCTGGAAGTAGTAGGCGCCGAGGTGCTCCTTCGAGCTCCTGCCGGTGGCCCTCAATACAAAAAAGTACCGGAAGAGCTTCACCGAAGGCATCACCCCCACGAACATCTCACAGAGGTGAGCGAAGACCGCCAGCATGGCGATCGAGTTCGGCGCGAGGTGGTGGAGTTGGAGGCCGAAGGTCTCCAGGAGCATGACCAGGAAGGCGGATGCTGGCGGGACGAAGCTGGCCAGCACGTACAACGAGAAGAGGACCATCTCCCCAGCGGAGAGGCTCAGCGGGAGCCTCCCGGGACGGAGCCACGTCTCCCTGTGACGCCCGGTTCCGAAAATGAACCAAGCTAACGCATATGTGTGCCCAGGATGTTCAACACACATACACGAGTGCAATCACAAAAGAGTATATAGAAAATTACCACAGAACAAGATTAACTATCAAATTTCATTACACAAACTATATTATCCTCGAATACAAGCTCTAATGAATATTAATGACAAGTTCAACTAATGCAGCGGAAATAAACTAATTAAGCAACTAAGCAAACTAAGCAAAAGGGATAGCGCATCTCCAATAACACTACAGGCAAAGCTGACGGTAGACACGGCCTAGAACTCCACATTATCGCCATTAAACTCACAATTCTGACATGCAGCTGTTGGGGGGATTGCAAGAGTGAGTACATGTCGTACTCAGCAAGTGTGGAAAGTATGACATGTGGCTGATTCAAATGACGACAGTAATAATGGCTAAGTGCTGAAAAGTACAGTAAAACATTTGAAAAGCAATGTATCATATTTATGTGAAGTAAACCCATCATAAACCATGTAACCATAATAATACCTGTCCATAATTCACCATTGCCAATAACCATAATCAATGTCATAAACCATAATTCCATCCATAACCATAACCATAATCATAACCATTACCAAACCATAACCATCCCATTACCATATTCCCTCTAATCATAGAAGTTGTCCAGGTGCTCATAACCGGGAGCACGGCTATGATGATAGTTTTAGTTAACTCTGCAGAGTTTGTACCTCTTTACCCACGTGTTCGTGATTTCATCACCTTTCGGCGACTAAGAATCTCCCTTATGCCCATGACCCGTCAGTCATATTACACACTTCCGTTGGTGTGTGGCCAAGAGATCACAAAATAGCCTTTACAAAGGGATTACTAGCCTATTTAGACCCCACTGAGGTTTCACCGGTGGCGATGCCTCCAACTGAGCACATCTTCAACCAAGGGCCCCCTCTTGAGCCATTCGGATCCCAGGGTAGTCCCACCAATCATCAACAAACCCAATCCGACTACCCCTTCCCCGAGCATCCACAATGGTCCAAACAGCACTAGCAAAGCCCTAATTAATCAGCTACGCCGCACCCATACTTGGCCTCGTGGTGGCACTGTAGTCCTGGCTTATTCTCGCATGAACCGGTCCTTAGAGCTAAAGCAAGCAAACCACCATAACATCCAACCCATCCACATTCCAGGCTTGCTTAGATCACCCATCACCATACCGTATCGACCAGTTCACATTAACCAGAATATCATTAATACATAATTAAATGTGTAGTGTTGGTTTTTCCATCCCAATTAATTAAGCGAAGCAAAAAGGTCAAAACCCTTCCCGACTCTCTACCATAAATTCCAGGCGACAAGGGTGGTCAAACAAAACTAGTAAACTTCCTACCATAGGATTCCCATCAATTTGACACAAGCATGCAAGTTCGCAAACAAAACATTTAATTTAAATTAGGATCAATATGCTTCAAGGACACTTGCCTTGCTCCGGCGGATGGGGTTGCTCAAGCGCTTCGAAGTCTTGATTCTGAAAATCCTCGTACACGATCTCTTGAGCACTTCCCTCTACTCGTGATCACACATACAAGAATATACATACAAATCAACGTGATGCACACACATTAATCAACATGCGATGATATGCATGCATGCAAAGTACAATAATTAATTCACTACGGTTGTTTATTAATTAGATGCAACTAGTTCATACGTGTTCATACAAGTTTACGGGGGTTTTAGCAGGGATTAATGCTGCTGAAAATAAAAATACGACGCAACTAGGATCAATTTACGTCTATTAGATTCAATATGGTCGCTAAAATTCGCATCGGGAACAAATCCTACCGTAGATCTGACGGCTTGACGGTCGCGGAACAAATGCGACGCGTAGACGAAGTGGATGGCGCAGCAATCCCTCGGCGGCACGACGACGGCGACGATCTCCAGCAGACAGTGGGGCCCTCCTCTTTTTCTTCCTTTCCTTCCCCTCTTTTTCTTCCCTTTTTCTTCCCTGGGCGCAGCCCTCTGGTTCTCTGTACCGGCGGTTTTTCTTCTCTGGGAGGCGGCGGCGGCTGTTCTGCGGTATCGAGAAAAAAACCACGGAGGCTGCGGTATTTTATAGGCACGGGTGGGGACGCGATCGGGGGCCTCGAGTCGGTTCCGGAGCCGGCGGGATCTGTAACACCCTAAATATTTGCATCATGCATTGCATACATAATCATGCATTAAACACTAGTAGAATGAAAGAAAAATAATAAAACATATATATACAAATATGTGTAGCAAAAGAAGAAAAAGAAAACAATAAATTATAGCCTAAAACTTGTAATAGGGAATAAGTATTAAAATAATAATAAAAATATATATAAATGTATATATAAATAATATATATAACAATATATAAAAATAGAAAAAAATTATAATAATAATATATGTTATAAAATAATAAATAATAAATATATAGTATTAATAATATATATAAAAAATATATAATAATTATATAATAAAGGAAAAGTAAAAAAAAGAAAAAAAATCACCGCTGGCAAGCCAAGCCGGCCCAGCCAGCGGCACCTCCAGCGACCGCGCGCCTGCAGCCGGGCCCCACCGCCGCCGCTTCCGCCGACAGGCGCCGAGCCAGCCGCGCGCGCCAGCCCCGCTGGCCCCCACCCCCGACGCGCACGCGCGTGCCCCGAGCGCGCCCGCCCCGAGGCCCCGCCCGACTGACCCCCCCAGCCGCCTGCCACCCCGCACGCCACCCGAGGCGCGCCCACGCGCCAATGCGCGCCGCTCGGTCGCGCGCCGAGTCCGGCCGCCGTACGGTCCCACGCCCGAGCCGGCCCCGCTCCGCGGTCTCCCGCCCCGCCCCGGTTTTCCCGCGCTCGCGCGCCCGAGGCCGGTCTCCCGCGCCGTAACGCCCCGATTTTCCCGGCGCGCCTCGGCCTCCCGTCCGGATACGAGTCCCATCCCGTAACCGCCTCCGATTCTATCGGTGCCGTACCCTAGCGCCGCCCCTATAAATAGGACCGAGGCCTAGGCTTTTTCCCCACGAACCAGCAGCCGCCAGCAGAGAAGAAAAAGCCGCCGGAACCAAGGTACAGAAGGTTGCGCCCAGGGAAGAAAAAAAGAGAAAAAGAAGGGGAAGAAGAGGGAGAAAAAGAGGAGGGCACCACCGTTCGCCGGAAATCGTCGCCGACATCGCGCCACCGTCGTCGTGCCACCGAAGGACTGCTGCACCATCTATTTCGTCTACGCGTCGCAATTGTTCCGCGACCGCCAAGCCGTCAGATCTACGGTAGGGTTCGTTCCCGATGCGAATTTTTGCGATCATATTGAATCTAATAGGCGTAAATTAATTTTAGTTGCACCATAAATTTTATTTCAGCAGCATTAATCCGCCCTAAAATCCCCGTAAACTCATATGAACACGTATGAACTACTCACATCTAATTAATAAACAACCATAGTAAATTAATTATTAAACTGTGCATGCATGCATGTCATTGCATGTTGATTATTTTGTGTGCATTATGTTGAATTGCATATGTTTTCTTGTATGTATGATCACGCGTAGAGGAACGTGCTCAAGAGGCCGCATACGAGGATTTCCAAAATCAAGACTTCGAAGCGCTTGAGCAACCCTATCCGCCGGAGCAAGGCAAGTGTCCTTGAAGCATATTGATCCTATTTTAAATTAAATGTTTTGTTTGCGAACTTGCATGCTTGTGTCAAATTGATGGGAATCCTATGGTAGGAAGTTTACTAGTTTTGTTTGACCACCCTTGTCACTTGGAATTTATGGTAGAGAGTCGGGAAGGGTTTTTACCTTTTTGCTCCGCTGAATTAATTGGGATGGCAAACAACACTACACATTTAATCATGCATCAATGATATTCTGGTTAATGTGAACTGGTCAATACGATGGGTGATCTAAGCAAGCATGGTTTTGTGGATGGGTTGGATGTCATGGTGGTTCGCTTGCTTTAGATCTAAGGACCGGTTCATGCGAGAATATGCCAGGTCAACAGTGCCACCACAAGGCCAAGTATGGGTGCGGCGTAGCTGAATAATTAGGAGCGCTGCTAGTATTGTATGGACCATTGGATGGCGCGGGGAATGGGAGTCGAGGAGGACTGCCCTGGGATCTGCATGGCACACGAGGGGGCCCGTGGGTGGGAGAATAGAGATTCAAGCCTGCCGGTGAAACCTTAGTGGGACCGTACATACTAGTAGTCCCTTTTGAAAGGCTATTTTGTGATCTCTTGGCCACACACCTACGGAAGTGTGAGATGGCACAATGGAGGTTTCTTAGTCATCGAAAGGTGATAAAATCACAAACATGTGGGTAAAGTGGTACAACCTCTGCAGAGTGTTTAAAAACTATCATGATAGCCGTGCTCCCGGTTATGAGCGCCTGGATGACCTACATGATTAGAGTTGGAATTGGGATTGGGATGGTTATGGTCTGGTAATGGTTATGGTTGGTTTATGGTTATGGCTTATGGATTATGGTCATGAGTATGAATTTGAGTTATGATAATCGGACATGGATAATGGTGATGTTGGCAATAATTGGATACGGTTTATTCTTTGTTAATATGATGGTTATGATGGGATTGTTTCACATAGACATAGTATAATGCTTTTCAAATGTTTTACTGTACTTTTCAACACTTAGCCATTATTATTGTCGTCATTTGAATTAGCCACATGTCATACTTTCCACACTTGTTGAGTACGACATGTACTCACCCTTGCAATCCCCCCCCCCCCCAACAGCTACTGGAGACAATTGGGAGTACCCTGAGGATCACGTGGAGTACTAGGTTGCGTACCGCCGTCAATTGCCTGTGGATTGGAGTCGTGCTGTTTAGTTTATTTTCCGCTGCAATTATTTAGAGTTTTATCATTCGTGAACTATTGGATTATTGTAATAAAGTACTTATTTATTAGTTAAGACGTGGTTAAATTCTGTTTATCATTTGTGAATCATTTGTGTATGTGTGTTGAACATCCTGGGCACACATATGCGTTACGCTTGGTTCATATTCGGAACCGGGTGTCACAAATTGGTATCAGAGCCGCGTTGACCGTAGGACGCAAGCCTAGGTAGAATGGACACTATAGAGCACTTAAGAACACTCTTCTAATATGCTATTTTCGAAAATTTTTGCTGCTGTTTTGTTTCCCTTATTTTCGGCCGCAAAAAGTACTGATCGCTGCTGCGTTTTGATAAAAATTTTCAGAAGTGAGCAATATTAAGTGCTGCTGTTTTGCGGTATAAATTTTCGCAAAAACGGTGTGTTTTGCAGCTATTATGTGTGGGTAAAATTATTGTGTTGGTTGCTGTAATTTTTCTCTTTATTTTTCGTTCTTTTGGAACCGCTGCACCGCTCTTTGTCCGCCGTTTTAGCTGCTGAAATTTTCAGATTTGTTTTTCATTATTTTTCTAATGTATTCTTGTTTTCTGTAGATGGCCCGCACCAAGACAACCCCCCGTAAGTCGACCGGTGGACTTGTGCCCCTGCGTAGGTTGGCTAGTCGCTCTCCGGCCGTCGACCCCCGTCACCCCGTGGTGATCCGTTCTGACGGCAGAGCCGCAGGACAACTGCGTCACCGTCTCCGTGCCCTACTCCGTGAGGCTGGCTACCGTCACCATAGCCTCTCGCTCTCCTACCACACCACTGGAGTGCAGCACCCCGGCAGGAAGGAGTGGAGCTGCAAAATCTATATCTACTACGGGGACGAGTTGGTGAAGACCCACAGCAGCCCCGCTTGGAGGAGCTCCCGCCGATCTGCGGAGCAGGATGCTAGCTGGGAAGCAGCCACTTTTTGGAGCCACGCCCGCCGTTTCCGTCTGGAGGACACGGTGCATGCCTTCGTCCCGCAGCGTCCCAGTGGCACTGCGCGCTTCGTCTCCAGGCACGTGGAGGGACCCCTGGACCTCCCGCAGTCTCGTCAGACTGTTGACGACGTGACCCAGCTGAGTGCCCGACTTCAGAGGGCGCAGCAGGAAATTCAGGATGGACGTGACCTCGCCCAGCGCCACGAGGCGATAATCAGGAGGTATCGTCGGATCACCAACGAGGACCCAGACGACTACGCGTCCGACACCCCGATGTGGACCCCAGACTCTCCAGGCCGTCGCAACGGTCAGCGTGAGTCGTCCTCTGACGAGGAGCCTTCCAGTGTGGCGTCTACCGCACCACCGCCGCCTGCTGCCTCACCACCCCAGGACCCACAGGACCCCGAGGACCCCGACGACGACGACGACGACGACGAGGACCCGGATGAGTTCCCGCTCGACGACGAGTAGTCCTCGACCTATGCCACGACTTAAGGATAGGCACACCCCCATTAGTAAATAAGAGCGATGTAGATATACTTGTGTGACCTTGAGTTGTGTTACTTCTTTTAGGATCTTTGTAAATTCTGTTTGGTGCTTGTTTGAGTGCTTGTGTGCTTAGTAGAGAGTTGTGGAATGCTTCGGCAATTGTCCACATCCTCATAATATAGGTCTATATTAATAAAGGATTATTTAGTGTCACATACCTTGATGCATATAGTTGGTACGTTCTTTCCAAATTCTAAATCCTTCTGTCCCTACCTTTCTTTCGCCAACAGATGGTGAGAACTCGTGACCAGAGGGATGCCAACGAGGAGGAGGAGCGCAATGAAGTACCTCAGAACAACCAGGGACATGCTCATGGAGCCATCAATATTGAACAACTGTTAGCTATGCAGAACCAGCTCATGCAGACCATGATACAGACCATGGGACAGCTGCAAGCTGGCAAAAACAATCAGTCCCACCTGCCTCCACCACCACCCCCGCCACATCACAACCGTTTGGGAGAGTTCATGAGGACCAGACCACCTACCTTTGCACAAGCCACAGACCCAATGGAAGCTGATGATTGGCTGAAGTCTGTTGAGAAGAAACTTGCTATTGTCCAGTGCACTGACAGGGAGAAGGTTCTCTTTGCATCACATCAACTAGTTGGAGCAGCCGCTGACTGGTGGGAAGCTCTTTGCAACGCTCATGATAATCAGGAGACAATCACTTGGGCTGAGTTTAAACAGAGTTTCTGTTCCCACTATGTACCTGAAGGAGTTATGATACTGAGGAGACAGGACTTTGAAAATCTCAGGCAAGGAAGGATGAGCGTGAGTGAGTATCTCAACAAATTCACTCAATTATCAAGATATGCTCCAGAAGACATCAAAACTGATAGTAGGAAGCAGTATTTGTTTATGAGAGGTCTCAACAATGAAATTCAAGTCCAGTTGCTCAATACTGATTATCCAAACTTCCAAAAGCTGGTTGACAAGGCTATTGTGGTTGAGAACAAGATTCGTGAGATGGAGCAGGACAACAAGAGGAAGATGTCACATCATGGACCGCAACAAGGAAGCAATGTTCGCCCCCGCTATGCACCACCTACTGCACCACAATACAACCCCTCTGCTCCTGCATACCGCACTGCTTATCCACCCCGCCCAAATCAGCCACCGCAGCAACGCCCCGCCATGCAAGCGCCTTGCAATCCTGTGCCACCTGCGTCGCGTCCTAACATGGCGGCAAATGCTCAAAACCAGTTGCGCCCAAATTTCCCTAATGCTATGGGTGGTAAGACATGCTATGCGTGTGGAGAACCCGGACACTTTGCAAGTCAATGCCCCAAGAGAAACAATGGACCTATGAACAATGCACCAAGGCCAAATCACTCGCGACCAAATGGAGGAGCACCTGGACAGCAGAATTTTGCTTGTGGCAATGTGAATCATATCTCTACTGAGGAAGCCCAGCAAGCTGATGACGTCGTGATTGGTATGTTTCTCGCCAACTCCAACCCCGCGACTGTTTTATTTGATTCAGGAGCATCTCATTCATTCATCTCATCAAAGTATGTTGCCAAGTACAATTTGCCTATATCTCATATGAAGCAAACTATGCTCGTAAGTTCTCCTGGCGGAGAGATGAGGACAAATATAGTATGTCCGAAAGTAAGCATTAAAATAAGGGGGGTAGACTTTCTCGCAAACCTCATAGTATTGGACTCCCAAGGAATAGACATAATACTTGGAATGGACTGGCTGAGCAAGTATAATGGAGTCATTCAATGCGCCGAGAGGATTGTGCAGTTGACAAGTGAACATGGTACACGCATTGAAGTTGAAGCAGCCCAACCTGCAAGAGGGAAAGCGATGCTGAATCACGTGGAAGAAGTGACATTGGAAAGCATTCCGATCGTTCGCGAGTACCCGGACGTGTTCCCAGATGAGTTGTCAGGTATGCCACCTGATCGTGGCATAGAATTCGCCATTGAGTTGATACCCGGAACTGCACCTATAGCTAAGAGGCCGTATAGGATGCCTCCTAAGGAATTAGCAGAGCTCAAGAAGCAAATTCAAGAGCAGCTAGAGAAGGGTTTTATACGCCCAAGTTCATCCCCGTGGGGAGCCCCAGTGCTCTTCGTAGATAAGAAGGATGGAACCCAGAGGATGTGTGTGGACTATAGGTCTCTCAATGAAGTGACAATTAAGAACAAGTACTCACTGCCCCGTATAGAGGATTTGTTCGACCAAATGAAGGGTGCCTGTATCTTCTCCAAGATCGACTTGCGGTCAGGATACTTCCAAATGAAGATTAGACCATCGGATATACCCAAGACAGCATTTCGGACACGATATGGATCTTATGAGTACACCGTCATGTCATTTGGATTGACGAATGCGCCTGCGTACTTTATGTATCTTATGAATAAGGTCTTCATGGAATATCTGGATAAGTTTGTTGTAGTGTTCATCGATGATATTATGATTTACTCGAAGGATGAGAAGGAACACGAGGAACACTTGAGGCTTACGCTGCAGAAATTGAGGGAGCATCAATTGTATGCCAAGTTCAGTAAATGTCAATTTTGGTTACGAGAAGTTTCCTTCTTAGGCCATATTATATCTGGAGGAGGAGTATCAGTTGACCCAGGGAAGGTGAGAGATGTGCTTAAATGGGAACCGCCACAGAATGTCAAGGAAATTCGGAGTTTCCTTGGAATGGCTGGATATTACCGCCGATTCATTAAGGATTTCTCCAAAATAGCCAAGCCTATGACCGAATTACTCATGAAAGGGAAGGCATTCCGATGGACTCAAGCTTGTCAGGATAGCTTTGAAGAGTTAAAGAAAAGGTTGACAACCGCCCCGGTGTTAGTATTACCGGACGTGAGCAAGAGTTTTGATATATACTATGATGCATCAAGACAAGGATTAGGATGTGTGCTCATGCAAGAAGGCCAAGTGGTAGCTTATGCATCGAGGCAACTAAAGAAACATGAGTTGAATTATCCTACACACGACCTTGAACTCGCAGCCGTGGTACACGCGTTGAAGATATGGAGACACTATGTTTTTGGTCACCGATGTGAGATTTATACGGATCATAAGAGTCTCAAGTACATATTTACGCAAACGGATCTGAATCTGAGGCAACGCTGATGGTTGGAGCTCATCAAGGATTATGACGTAGGAATCAACTATCACCCAGGGAAGGCCAACGTGGTGGCCGATGCCTTGAGCCGAAAAGGAGTAAGTCATCAACTCACAGTTCAAGAACTGCCATCCGAGTTATGCAAGGAGTTTGAACGGTTGAACCTTGGATTCATAAATGAGATGGGAACGATGGAAGTCAACCCAAAATTAGAGCAGGAAATACGGGAAGGACAGACAAAGGACAAGGAAATACAGGAAATCAAGGAAAGGACCCAAGAAGGGAAGGAATTCAGATTTGATGAGGACGAACAGGGTACCTTATGGCTGGGAAAGAGGATTGTGGTACCCAATGTTAGGCATATTCGGGAAACAATATTGAAGGAGGCACATGACTCGCCTTACTCGATTCATCCTGGCTGTACGAAAATGTACAAGGACATAAAGACATGTTATTGGTGGGCCAGCATGAAAAAGGACATAGCCGAATATGTTGCACTTTGTGATGTGTGCCAACGAGTTAAAGCTGAACATCAAAGGCCAGCCGGATTGTTACAACCACTAAAGATCCCAGAGTGGAAGTGGGAAGAGATTGGTATGGACTTTGTAGTTGGATTACCGTGAACTCAGTCTGGTTATGATTCAATATGGGTTATTGTGGATCGATTGACAAAATCAGCTCATTTCATCCCCGTCAAGACCACATATACCACCGCGAAGCTAGCAGAATTGTATATGGAGCACATTGTGTGTCGACACGGAGTACCGAAGAAGATAGTCTCGGATAGAGGTTCTCAATTTACCTCCAGATTTTGGCAGAAATTGCATGAAGCAATGGGAACAAGGCTGAACTTCAGTTCGGCGTATCACCCTCAAACAGATGGACAAACCGAGAGGGCCAACCAAATTTTGGAAGACATGTTAAGAGCATGTCCTTTAAAGCATAGGAAAAGTTGGGATAAAAGTTTGTCGTATGCTGAATTCTCGTACAACAATAGTTACCAAGCAAGTTTGAAAATATCACCCTACGAAGCATTATACGGAAGGAAATGTAGGACTCCCTTGTTTTGGAATGAAACCGGAGAGAATCAAGTGTTTGGTCCCGACGTGTTACAAGAAGCTGAAAGGCAAGTCCAAATAATACGGGAAAACTTAAAGGCTGCCCAGTCTCGACAGAAAGGTTATGCTGATAATAGGCGAAGGAGTCTGACTTTTGAAGTTGGAGATTTTGTATACCTCAAAGTGTCACCTATCAGAGGTCAGCGACGGTTTAACGTCAAAGGAAAACTGGCACCTTGTTACATCGGACCATTCAAGATTTTGGACAAGCGAGGAGAGGTAGCTTATCGACTTGAGCTGCCGACGTATCTCTCCGATGTACACGACGTGTTTCACGTCTCTCAACTCAAGAAGTGTCTCAGGGTACCGGAAGAACAAGTGCCGATGGACGAGTTAGAACTTCAAGAGGATTTGTCCTATGTCGAACAACCTATCAAAATTTTGGATATAAAGGAAAGAGTCACGAGAAATAAGAGGATCCGTTGGTGCAAAGTGCAATGGAAACACCATATGGAAGCCGAAGCTACATGGGAACGTGAAGAAGACCTGAAGGCAGAATTCCCTCATCTTTTCCCCACGCTATCGAATCTCGAGGGCGAGATTCACTTTAAGGGGGGTAGGTTTGTAACACCCTAAATTTTCGCATCATGCATTGCATACATAATCATGCATTAAACACTAGTAGAATGAAAGGAAAATAATAAAACATATATATACAAATATGTGTAGCAAAAGAAGAAAAAGAAAAAAATAAATTATAGCCTAAAACTTGTAATAGGGAATAAGTATTAAAATAATAATAAAAATATATATAAATGTATATATAAATAATATATATAACAATATATAAAAATAGAAAAAAATTATAATAATAATATATGTTATAAAAATAATAAATAATAAATAATAAATATATAGTATTAATAATATATATAAAAAAAATATATAATAATTATATAATAAAGGAAAAGTAAAAAAAAGAAAAAAATCACCGCTGGCCAGCCAAGCCGGCCCAGCCAGCGGCACCTCCCGCGGCCGCGCGTCCGCAGCTGGGCCCCACCGCCGCCGCTTCCGCCGACAGGCGCCGAGCCGGCCGCGCGCGCCAGCCCCGCTGGCCCCCACCCCCGAGGCGCACGCGCGTGCCCCGAGCGCGCCCGCCCCGAGGCCCCGCCCGACTGACCCCCCCAGCCGCCTGCCACCCCGCACGCCACCCGAGGCGCGCCCACGCGCCAATGCGCGCCGCTCGGTCGCGCGCCGAGTCCGGCCGCCTTACGGTCCCACGCCCGAGCCGGCCCCGCTCCGCGGTCTCCCGCCCTGCCCCGGTTTTCCCGCGCTCGCGCGCCCGAGGCCGGTCTCCCGCACCGTAACGCCCCGATTTTCCCGGCGCGCCTCGGCCTCCCGTCCGGATACGAGTCCCATCCCGTAACCGCCTCCGATTCTACCGGTGCCGTACCCTAGCGCCGCCCCTATAAATAGGACCGAGCCCTAGCCTTTTTCCCCACGAACCAGCAGCCGCCAGCAGAGAAGAAAAAGCCGCCGGAACCAAGGTCCAGAAGGCTGCGCCCAGGGAAGAAAAAAAGAGAAAAAGAAGGGGAAGAAGAGGGAGAAAAAGAGGAGGGCACCACCGTTCGCCGGAAATCGTCGCCGACATCGCGCCACCGTCGTCGTGCCGCCGAAGGACTGCTGCACCATCTATTTCGTCTACGCGTCGCAATTGTTCCGCGACCGCCAAGCCGTCAGATCTACGGTAGGGTTCATTCCCGATGCGAATTTTTGTGATCATATTGAATCTAATAGGCGTAAATTAATTTTAGTTGCACCATAAATTTTATTTCAGCAGCATTAATCCGCCCTAAAATCCCCGTAAACTCATATGAACACGTATGAACTACTCACATCTAATTAATAAACAACCGTAGTAAATTAATTATTAAACTGTGCATGCATGCATGTCATTGCATGTTGATTATTTTGTGTGCATTATGTTGAATTGCATATGTTTTCTTGTATGTATGATCACGCGTAGAGGAACGTGCTCAAGAGGCCGCATACGAGGATTTCCAAAATCAAGACTTTGAAGCGCTTGAGCAACCCCATCCGCCGGAGCAAGGCAAGTGTCCTTGAAGCATATTGATCCTATTTTAAATTAAATGTTTTGTTTGCGAACTTGCATGCTTGTGTCAAATTGATGGGAATCCTATGGTAGGAAGTTTACTAGTTTTGTTTGACCACCCTTGTCACTTGGAATTTATGGTAGAGAGTCGGGAAGGGTTTTTACCTTTTTGCTCCGCTGAATTAATTGGGATGGCAAACAACACTACACATTTAATCATGCATCAATGATATTCTGGTTAATGTGAACTGGTCAATACGATGGGTGATCTAAGCAAGTATGGTTTTGTGGATGGGTTGGATGTCATGGTGGTTCGCTTGCTTTAGATCTAAGGACCAGTTCATGCGAGAATATGACAGGTCAACAGTGCCACCACAAGGCCAAGTATGGGTGCGGCGTAGCTGAATAATTTGGAGCGCTGCTAGTATTGTATGGACCATTGGATGGCGCGGGGAATGGGAGTCGAGGAGGACTGCCCTGGGATCCGCATGGCACACGAGGGGGCCCGTGGGTGGGAGAATAGAGATTCAAGCCTGCCGGTGAAACCTTAGTGGGCCCGTACATACTAGTAGTCCCTTTTGAAAGGCTATTTTGTGATCTCTTGGCCACACACCTACGGAAGTGTGAGATGGCACAATGGAGGTTTCTTAGTCATCGAAAGGTGATAAAATCACAAACATGTGGGTAAAGTGGTACAACCTCTGCAGGGTGTTTAAAAACTATCATGATAGCCGTGCTCCCGGTTATGAGCGCCTGGATGACCTACATGATTAGAGTTGGAATTGGGATTGGGATGGTTATGGTCTGGTAATGGTTATGGTTGGTTTATGGTTATGGCTTATGGATTATGGTCATGAGTATGAATTTGAGTTATGATAATCAGACATGGATAATGGTGATGTTGGCAATAATTGGATACGGTTTATTCTTTGTTAATATGATGGTTATGATGGGATTGTTTCACATAGACATAGTATAATGCTTTTCAAATGTTTTACTGTACTTTTCAACACTTAGTCATTATTATTGTCGTCATTTGAATTAGCCACATGTCATACTTTCCACACTTGCTGAGTACGACATGTACTCACCCTTGCAATCCCCCCCCCAACAGCTACTGGAGACAATTGGGAGTACCCTGAGGATCACGTGGAGTACTAGGTTGCGTACCGCCGTCAATTGCCTGTGGATTGGAGTCGTGCTGTTTAGTTTATTTTCCGCTGCAATTATTTAGAGTTTTATCATTCGTGAACTATTGGATTATTGTAATAAAGTACTTATTTATTAGTTAAGACGTGGTTAAATTCTGTTTATCATTTGTGAATCATTCGTGTATGTGTGTTGAACATCCTGGGCACACATATGCGTTACGCTTGGTTCATATTCGGAACCGGGTGTCACAGGATCGGGCGTCGGGCGCGGGATTCGCGGGAGGGAATTGGGATCGGGGGGGGGGGGGGGGGGGGGGGGGGCGAGCGGGAGTTTCGGCGGGGCCGTACGCGGGAGCGGGCGGCCGAGCGCGCGAGAGCCAGGCGGTGGGGTCGGGCCGGGTGCGCGCGCGGGAGGGCGCCTGCGGGGCTCGGTCGGCACGGGAGGCCAGGCGGCGGTGGGGCCTAGCGCGGGGCCAGCGCAGGCGGCGGGTGGGCGCTCGGCGCGGGAGCCAAGTCGGCGGGGTGGCGTGGGGCCGGGCGCAGGCGGCAGGAGGCGCGGGTCGGCGGGAATCGGGCGGCGGGGCGATCGAGGCGGGGGCGTCGGGAGCCGGGGCGGGAGCGCGTGCGGGTGGGGTCCGCGCGGGAGGCGGGAGCGGGGTTTTTGGCGAGCCAGGCGGGTGGGGTCCGGGGCGTCGGGGCGAGCGCCGCGCGAGGCGTTTGGAGCGGGCGGCGGGGCAAGCGGCGGCGTGGGCCCAGGGGCGCAGCGCGGAACGTGGTCGGGGTCCGGGCGGGCGCGCGGATCGGCGCATGGGCGTGGGGGCCGAGGCGCGTGAGCGCCGGTCGGGCGCGGGGCTGGCTGGCGGCTCGGCCGCTGGCCAGCGGTCCTCTTCTTTTTTTTTCTACTTTTTTTCTTTTATTATATATTTTTTTATATATTATTATTATATTATTATTTATGTTTTATTATTTTTATTTATCTTATTTATTTTATTCATTTATTTTTATATATATATTTCTTATTATATATATATTATTTATGTATATCTTTTATACAGTTATTATATATATATTTATTATTATATATTTTATTTATATATTTCTTTTTATATATTTTTATTATTTTATACTTATTCCCTATTACAAGTTTTAGGCTATAATTATTATTTTCTATTTCTTCTTTTGCTACATACATTTGTATATATATGCTCCATCTTTTATGTTTTGTTTACTTCTTTTATCTCATATTTATTATGGGAAATAGATTACTTTTGGCAAATTTATTTTTGTAACAATTTTTCAATGCTTGAGGATGAATGCAAAATGCAATATGGGATGCATATATTTTATAATTTTCTTTATAAAAATAATTTCTTCCTAATATTAACTCTAAATTCCCATTTAAATTTTTAATTTGTCAAAACTCGAAAATCAGGGTGTTACACTCCCGCTCAGGAGTGTGCCAGCAGAGAAGCCGGTGCATGGGGGCCAGGTCAGCGGACCTGGACAGCGTGGACTTGGGCAAGATGCTCGCCATGAGGGTTGAAGGAGGAGGCTCTGGACGGGGAGATTGGGAGCTAGAGTGCAAGAACTGGGCTTGGGGCAAAAAGCACAAGCGCAGGGGTGCAGAGGCGGGAGAAAGGACCCTCAGGGGGAAAGTTCTCTTTTTATGGACCCCTGCAGGCCAACAGGCGCAAAAGTGTGAATCACCGCAGCCTCAGTAGAAGAGTAATGATCCTGTGTAGGCAATGACATGAGGGCCCGAGTCTCTCGACAAAGAAGGCGAGCCGGGTGGCTAGCTATGCGGGAGGTAACTCGGCGGTTTCCGAAAGGGCAAAAGCAGCGGAAGTGCAGGAGCCACCTTGGGAACCACCACAGTTAAAGCACGATTGAAGGCAGGAGTCATGTCGCACGGCGCCTGTTCAGCACCACCACTTACCATAATGGGACACGTCGCCACAATAGCAGGGGCGTGTCGCCTGGGGAACTGCCCCGGAGTGGAATCAAAAGAGTTGTGCGGGAAGAAAAGGAAAAAGACCCCACCTGCGGTATCGACGACTCTCCTGAGGTGGGCTCGGAGGCCACTGTCGGTACCCCGCAAAACGGGTACCCCCGTGCACAGGGAGAAAACTGCAAAGGACACTGTCTCTACTTAAAGAGGCCGAATCCGAGGCTGCCACGTCGTGGAGGGAAGGACCAGATCCTACCCCTCCGCCGGGGGAGACTCCCAAGCTGCCATGTGGCCGGCAGAACTGGACCCTCGCCTCCCCGCTTAGGCGGGCTTCGGAGCCACCACGCGGTCAATCGGGACCTCGGGACCAGGCCTGCGCCCTCGCAGGGAAAGGCACCGGAACTACCACGTGGCCTGCAGGGCTGAGCCTCCACCCCCCCATAGGGGTGGGCTCCGGATGCACCACGTGGCCTGTTCCGCCATGTGCTCGACTCCTCGCAGAAGGCAGGCTCCAGCGCAACCACGTGGTGGATGGCCGACTCAGTGCGGCAGGTCGCCACGCGGTCAATCGAGACCTCGGGACCAGGCCCGCGCCCTCGCAGGGAAAAGCACCGGAACTACCACGTGGCCTGTAGGGCTGAGCCTCCACCCCTCCATAGGAGTGGGCTCCGGATGCACCACATGGCCTATTCCGCCAAGTGCACGACTCCCCGCAGAAGGCAGGCTCCGGCGCAACCACGTGGCGAACGGCCGACTCAGTGCGGTAGGAAGCCGCAGTAAAGGAAGGCGTGCGCTGCTCAGACAGGCATTAAGTACACGCGCCTTCCCCAGGCAAGCTGACTCGCGCATGCGAAGGTCAAGGCTCCAATGTCCTGTCTTGTCCAAGTAGCCAGTACAGACCCACGCCGCAAGACGAACGAATGGGCTGCGAGGACAAGACGGACGGGACGAGCACTACCATCATCACCAACTATGTGTAGCCATGGCACACGATGCAACGGGACGGCGCATTGACACCCCTGACAAAGGGAAGTAGATAGCAATTAATCCTAGATCTTGTATAGGATTTGGCTCTCCCCAGGACCACCTGTCGGGTTCTAGGGCCCACCTTGTGACTGCAGAGTCTTTGAACTATAAAAGGGCTCTACAAACGACCTTCGGAGGGGATCGGAAAATTAGATGAAGACTCATACACGCTCAAGCAAGGCAATACACAAACACTCCCGTGGACGTAGTGTGTTACGCTCCGGCGGCCCGAACCACGTAAACCCTCTGTGTTCATCATCCTGCTGCGTTCGATCTCCTGGGACTAGCCCTCGTGAATCCAAAAAACCTCCGCGGGCTGCTCTCTAAGCAGGTCCGAGGGAAGTGTCGTTTACGACCTTCAAAAATATGGAACAAGGCATGTAACATGAAATAGGATATCATTTTAATTAGCATGCATCTGACTAAAATCCTAAAGTTGGTACAAGATGGTCAAGGGCACTTGCCTTCTTCGAAGACTTGATTGTTGGTGAAGTCTTGGTCTTGGAGATTAAAGTTGGGGTCGTAGTACGACTCTAAATATATTGCTCAAGCATGGCAAAGAGAAATAAAAGCTAAATAAGTAAGGAGCACACAATACATGGCATCACAACATACACATAAGCATAAAACTCAATACTAATGTGTCCGTACGAAGCATTTATTGTTTTACATAGCCAAAATATGCATTTTATATTTATCTTACACTTTTAGGATTTATTTATGGCCAACAATAATTTTTATTGAATTTTCTATGACCAAAATGTATTTTAAACATTTTTAATAAATTTCCCATGGTCAAAATATATTTTATTAGCACTCTACAATTTTATTACAGCAATAAAACATTTTACACAAATTTTCGTACTGTTTTTACATTTATTTACCATTTTTATCTAATTTCTACACATTAAATACTCCTATAAACAATATTCAGCAATTAAATCAAAGTCCAGGGGCTGGTTGGTAACTTTCCTACACTGTACAGGGGCTAAATCAATAATTTTACAAATTTCCAGGGCCTAGTTTGCTTATTTAAATGATTAAATCCAATTCCAGAGAGTCCAGGGGTTAGTTTACATATTCTAGGGGTTAGATTTGCATTCCAGGGAAGTCCAGGGGGTAGCTGGCAAGATTCTAGGGGCCACGGTATAAATGCGGAGGCGGGAAAAGAAGATTCAACGTGGGCCATCGATTTTGAAACGGACGCGCAGGATTTAAAACGGCTGAACCGTTACGGCCTTCTAATCTCAGCCGTTGGCCTCAAGCCAACGGCCGGGATACGGCCACGTCGCCCCGGCGGCGCTGACCCCGCGCGTGCGCTGCGGTGCACGGCGCCCCTGGCGGTGACCTCGCCGGCGTTTGGCCAAATCGGCCAAACGACGCCTAATCCTATGCGTGCTATACACTAAACGCAAGAGGGGAGAGAGTGGAGCATACCTCGGGGGTTTTCAGGGCGCGAAAATCGGCCGGAGACGAGTCGGCGACGAGAGGTGGCAACGGTTGGCGTCGGCACCCGTCGATTCCGGCGAAACCTCGACGATCTCTCCGCTAGACTTTGTTCGGCATGCTCCTGGTGTCACGGCGAAGAAGTTAGAGGGGATAGAGGGGTGCGTCAACCGTCGGTTAGCCGGGAACGAGGGCGACAGACCTTGGCGACGGTGAGGCTAGGGTTTGAGCGCGGAGAGGAAGAAACAGGGGGGAGGGGCTGATTTAATAGGGGGGGAAAGGCGGCGGTTGATGGCGCGTGCGTGGGGTAGTTCCCCGGGGTGAATCGGCGTGGGGTGAGGCGGTTGGAGGAGGGGGTTGGCGCGGTGCGAGCGCGGGAAGAGGGAGGCGGCGGTTGCCCAGGGAAGGGGATGACGGGTGGGGTCCCGAGGGCAGAGAGAGAAGAGAGAGAGTGGGGGGGGTTGGGCCGCGGGTTAGAAGAGGGGAAGTTGGGTCAGAGTGGGATTTGGCCCAACAGGGGGGTTTTTACCTTTTTCCTTTTTCTTTTTCCATTTCTTTTCTTTTGATTTCAAATTCAAATTTCAACGTTTGCTACTCGTTTAAACTTCAAATTCACACAAAAAATGCATACTAGAATGTGCAAGGGTTTGATCAATTTTATTTACATAAAATATGGGTGTTACAACTAGCCTGTAGCAGACGCTCAACACAGTGGACTAGTGCGTCTGTTCACCTCTGTGTTGCAGAATGAAAGCACTCATTCTGTATATATAGTGACAAACTCTAGTAACTGAAATAATTAAGTATACAGTAAAGCAGCACAATTAGGCTCTAGTAACTTAAGACAATAAAATTCAGTATTTGTAGCATAATTGCGTCAGTTACTGCACACCATTATCTTTTAGAAACTGACTCATAAAGTGCCACAAATTGCAGCAAATTAAAGTCATATTAGTGTCATTTTTATCAAAAAGAGAGAGTACAGATTTACTGCGCCAGTCGCCACGTCGCAAGTCACAAGTCACGCGTTAACTCACGCGAAAATACGCGAATACGCGCGCGCGTGTGATTTGTTTGTGGCTATAGCCATTCTTCTCTCACATATTCTACACATAGAAAAAAGCTTCCCTTATAAATAAGTGTTACTCTCCTCAAATAGTCAATGTGAGATTAATGTCTCCTTTACATCTTTGGAATTCAATAGAGAATAGTCGGGCCTAGGCCCAAATATTTCAACAGAGTCTTGCGATGTTACAGGCATACATGAAGTTGTCCTGGATTCCTCGCCCGCGAATGAACGCACTTTGGGACATCGAGGTGAGAAGATCCATATACCCTGAAAGTCGGCCGGCGAGGATCTTGGAAATTATCTTACCAAATGAATGAATGAGGCTTATGGGCCTAAAGTCCCGTGGTTGCTCCGACATACCTCCCTTTGGCAGCACAGTGATCATAGACCCATTAAGTTTCTTGAGCCCATTGGTGTGGTGATAATAGAAGAAAAAGAGTGCCTCCATGAGGGATGTCGTCCCAACACACCTTGAAGAAGTCGGGCGTAAAGCTGTCAGGCCCTGGTGCCTTCTCGGAAGCCATTGGGGCTATTGCTTCCTTAACTTCCAATTCAAAGAACGGGTGATCAAGTTGATTGTCTGGGAGTCGAGCAAGAGCTAGGAACTCCCAATTAAAGGTCATGCCTCGGTTTTCACTGCCGCCAAGGGCTCGAGAAAAGTAGTCGTGCAGTTGTTCTGCATATCCTCATATTCCCAGACCCATTGCCCACTTGCGGATTTGAGGCACGGTATGAACTTCTTTCTATTGTGTGCATTCATTTGCAAGTGAAAAAAAATGTGTGCAGGCATCGCCGGATATGATTCAAGTCAGTCTGGAAGCTTGGCGCCGATGGGCGCGCTCCACCGCGGCAAGTCCCAGAATACACGCCTTTGTTTCCTTCCTCAATACCAGCTCAGCGTCAGACAAATCACGACACTCTTGGGCCCACATTCAACCTAAATACCACCTCTTGGGCAAATTGCAGTTTCAAGCGAGATTGGCCGAAGTGTGGTTCACTCCATTCTTTTAATGCTTTCGTTGTGTTAGCAAGACGGTCATTCAGGGATCGGAAGGCCGAGCTATGTCGGACTGGCTGAGTCCAAGTTGCATGGACAACCATATGGAAGTTCGGTGCTTTCAGCAAGAAGCTCTCGAACCTGAATCTCTTTTTTCTAAGAGTCTTTCTTGCTGGATCAAGACTAGGGCAATGATCCGATCCTGAGGAAGAGAGCGGGTGCAGAGCAAACTGAGGAAAAGTGAGGTCCCACTCCTTGTTGTAGAAAACCGGTCGAGCCTGACCATAGTTGATTTGATCTTTCATTTCTCCAAGCGAAGTGTCTCTGAATTAGTGGATACTCTAAGAATTCCCAATTGTTGATTGTACGTCTGAACATGCCCATCTCCCTTCAATTGATCGCTGCATTGATTTTGTCCTCCGCCGAGTGGATTAGGTTGAAGTCACCTGCACACAACAGGCCAGATCATCGGATGGTTTCAGCTGTTCGAGCTCACGTAGAAAACACGGCTTGTCGCTATCTTGAGTAGGGACATAAACTATGGTGAGCACGAAATCAGGAGCACAGCTCTTGATATGCATCTTGAGTGTAAGATTGAACTCTCCGGAAGAGTAGGCTGTCCTACTGATAACGTCTCCTTGCCATGCAACTATTATACCGCCTCTGGAGCCCGTCGATGGAAGGGTGCATAGCTTTATTCTCTCCCCGGGATTTCCCATTGCAAGTATTGGTCTACTTGAGCAAGCTTTGTTTCCTGGAGGCAAATCACTTTCGGCGATTCCAAATGGATCAATGATTGAACAGCTGCCCACTTGGCCAGAGCGTTGAGCCCTCGGACATTCCACGAAAAGAAGGACAATGACGGACTCATTTTGAAACTAGAAAATCAACCTTCATTGCACAAGGTGGAGTAGACACTTGCTCCGCTGAACCAGCTGGGAGAAGTCAGTGAACAAAAGACCAACACATCTCCTAGCTTGCTGCATCTCTACATCCATCAGTACATTGCTTAAGTCACAGCTAAGGGAAAAAAAGTGACATATAGGTGGCAGCTTCCAATATTGAAACCCTCATCTGGGCTGAAGGCTGGACGATATCTTGTTGGTTTCTTGACATTGGGGGTGTTGGAGGTAAACTGGAGAAGACCGTGCCGTCATCAGGACTCGGAGTGGTCCTCCGCCGCCAGTGATGACATCACTTTGTCCGTCGGGGAGTGGTCCAGCTGGAGCGCAGTGCGGATGGCTCCAATCAACGTGGGCGGCAGTGGCGGCTTGTAACGCTCCAAATACCTGGCTACTGCTACTTCACCTATCGGTTCCCCCTCCTTCGTGATGTCTAGGAGACCGATGAGTTGGTGAGAGGCGCTATGAGCGGTCGGGACCATCAAGCCACGAGCCGCCAATTTTGCGCTGCGGTGGGTCGGTTCAGCTGAGACTGAGTGCCGCCCTTTTCCTTTGCCATTGCCCTTCTCACTTGGTGGGACAGCAGGGCAGGAGGAGCCGACAAGAATATTGTCGATGCCGGCAGAATCCACAGGCCTCATCTCTGATGTGATTGGGGCCATACCTTCGTTCCTTTTCGGTCCAATGTCTTCGGCCTCTTTTTGCATCCACTACGTGAAAAAGGTTCATTCGAGACGTGTCCGCAGGAATAACGAAGCTGCACAAAACGCGTGTCTCCATCATCACGTCTTGCATTACACTGCTATAATAAGTCTCATCGCAGGAGGTTCTAAACCTATTAGCACACGCGATTTCTAAAACAGCCTGAAACGAAGAGTCTATGATAATCCGCAATTTCATAGGCGGAGAAGTGAAAGTGAAACCGCCTGTGAAGACACATTATCACAAGCGGTTCTTTACTTAGGCTAGCCGCTTGTGAAGACATATTATCACAGGCGGGTCGTGCAGCATATATAACCGCCTGTGATAATTGTGTTATCATAGGCGGATCTTGACCTACGTCAAACCTCCTGTGAAGACTGTTTATCGCAGCCTTTTGTACCATAACAGTAACCGCTTGTGATAATTAGGTTATCACAGATGGTTCTTTACCTATATCTAGCCGCCTGTGATAATTGTTTTTCACATGTAGGTCTAGCCGTTGGTAAATAACCGCCTGTGATAAGGTATAACCTATGCAGTACTAGCTGCTGTTATTTCTAATTTCCATGTCAATTCAATATAATCACATAAGTCAACAATATCATCATAGAAATTATCTCACAGAAGTCAATTTCACTAAAACAATATATATATGTACAAGTTACACATATAATTCATCTTATAGTTTACAAGTTTTCACTAAAAATTGTTTCTATTGGCATAGTCACAAAGTTCTGGCACATCAGCTATTGCACCATTCTCATCAAAGAACTCCCCTCTTTTGTGCAAAATTTCACGACGCATGAATTGACACAGTTCAACAACAATCTTATCGGCTCCTCCACCAGGAATACTTCTACAAACCGACCGTTCTTTGTTCACATTCTTTGTGTGCTGCAATGAAACACATAACAAGGTTTAGAATGTGTTGTTTTGAACAATCTCAAAGTATAGATCAAAGTGAGAGTATACAGGAATTTATTTGGGATTTTTGGAGCAGTTGTACTATGAGCAATTGAATTTTGAAGTTGAAATCAAAATATGAAAATAATGTTTCTGGTAATAATGAACAACAGAGAATATAACTATTAAACTATGATAGTTACAATGAAAATAAAACTCAAAAGTAACAAAATAAGATATCGACATTAAGGATAACTTACGTCCTCACGGTTCACTCTATATTCGCTGACGTTCCGAAGATGCTCGCATACACAATACCTGCATAAGACACTCCAAACAGGCTGCTTCGGACAAGCATAATACGTTTTAATGTCCAATGCATTCGTATTAGGAGGTCTCTCACCGTGATACTGTTCCGCGTAAAACCGCCAAGCACTATAATACAAAAAATATCATATAAAACTTGTCAACACATTCTAAATGTGTATAAATTAAAATTATTGAGTAAACATACAATTTCAAAATGGAAAGGAAGTCTTTGTAACGATCTGGTATAGTGATTACTGTTGCCAAACCTTGTATTGGCTTGATGAAGATCATTATATAGTGATTACTGCAAATATATAAACACATGTGTTAACAATTTGCAATAATTGCTATTTCAATGTCATATGTTGGACTTACTCGATGTGGTACGGAGCCTTTACGATGCCCTTGCCGTCTTTAACAAAGTTAAACATGGCATGTCCTATGTAAGCTGCAACTTCTGTCCTTCTATCCCTTCTTAAGTTTTGTGATTGATTTTTCAAATTCTTTTCTTTTCATGTGCTTGAACTGTGCTGAGTCTCGATCCGCCTTGACGTCGAATAGCGTCTTTGCAATCCGTGTAGGGTCAAGGATACCTGTCTTGCGTTTCATCTTCTCATTATCCATGTATTGCATCCTATTGAAGAAGTCCAGAATTGTTATAATCTCATGAAATGTGTATGCATGTAGTAAGAAAAGAAAATACAAAATATTAGAGGCACTTACAAGCACCAGAGGAGTAGCAGGTTGATTTCGAGCATGCCCCGATGGAAAAGGGTATGCACTCTTTAAATAAAATGACTCATTTATCTGCTCCAGTGCTCCAGAATGCATCTTTTGGAATACGAAATGTGACGCAAGAAAGGTCATATTTTGTTCTGGCAAGGATGTACCACTCGTGCATTCTTTTGAGCGGGGTAGGTTGTTTGCTAAATTGTACAGATGTCATGAACGGCTTCCCATTCTCAAATTTAGGAGGAACATCCTCAAGCTTGTATCTTGGAACTCCTGGTTTAACTAAAGTCGTCCGCCGATTATACATAACACCGTATTCTTCCCACTCCTCGATATCTTTTAATGATGGCTCATGAGAAGAACAAGATGCACTCAATTTTCTAATATTTTCCTTCATAGTTTCCAAATACTTTGACACTTCTGATGAAGGTTTCTTAATTTCGTATGAGCTAACTTTGATAGGCACTGATGATCGAGGAGTAGTTGTCAAAAGTTGGACACTGGCTTGTTGTTGAACCTATTGTTCAACTGATTGCTCTTTACTCCCAGCAGCTGGCTCTAGTACTACTTCAAGTTGTTGCTCAACTGATTGCTCTTTACTAGCAACAGCTTGCTCTGGTACTGCTTGAAGCTGTTGTCCAACTTGTTGCTCTTGGTTATCTTTACTAGCAAGGTTACTATCATCCTTGCTGAGACATAGGGGAAGTGGATCTTCCTAGACTTTTGCCTTAGAAGACGGGGTTGCAGTATTTTGAGATGCGACGAGCTAGAAATTGGCTCATCGTCCAACACGATATCACGTCGGTGCCAAAGGATTAATTGGTTGACAGCCTTCCCCAGAGTCGCGATCCCCTCATGTGTGATGTGGTCTATTTCATAATCTTTATAATAATTTTCAATGATCTGAAGAACTTGCACCACAACATAATACACGGAAGTGGATTCCCATTTAAGTTACGATCAGGCTTTGCCATAGCAGTGGCAACCTGTTTGGTTTTGTTCCCTGCTCTGCCGATCGGGACAAGAAGACGACAAGATTTGTCCTTAGCAATATCATCAACAGCGAACTTATGGGTTGACTCTGAGTCTGGCACAGAACCTACGCTGCTAGGGTAGGCAGTTGGAGATACCAATTGCTCCTTTGGCACGGGAACCATCGCTGTACTCGGTGACGCTAATTGTCCTGATTGTCTAAGTTGTTCCATTATTTCTTGCATATTTTCTTTGACCTTTTGAGCAATCGTTTCATCTATTGTTTTCTTAAACTTCTCATGTCTTCTATATGTGTCTTTATCTTTAGGAAAACTATCTAGCCAAGACATTTGAGAAGAGACTACTCGAACCCGTCCACTGTGTTCAGGGATCCCTAAGATAGCGGTAAGTTGGTCATTCTCCCTCTTTGGCTTGAAGAGACCCTTCTGTTGCTTTTCAATTACTTCTTTCATTTTTTCCTCTACTTCATTCGCAGAGTCGGGCTTTTCAAGTTTGCCCTCACTGGTCAAACCTGACCGAGCAAAGACCCACCGCTGAGTTCTCTCGTCGCAACCTTCTAACGGGTGAGGATTGCCCTTACTGGTAATTTCGTCTAATATCTTATTCCATTTCTGGACTTTGGGGGCATATCCAACAGACCCCAAGCGATGATGGTATTTGTTCTTTTTAGCAAGCTCTGAACTAGTTGCACTTAGAGATTTAGCATCAGGTGTGGTCTTTTGACGAACAAACTCTTGCCACTGAGTTTGTGTGATTTTTCCCATATTCCTCGGGCTAGGGACCTTATCGGCCTTAACATAAGCATTCATTTGACTCTTCCAACCACGAAACTTCTTGCCGCAAGAGACCAATGTTGCTTTCTTTACAGCTTCTTCCGTACCTTTCGGGAACTTGAATTGTTTCTTTATTCTTTCCCACAACTCATTCTTGGTCTCCTCAGGTAATTTTCTCCAATTCTTGGTTGTGATCGGCATGAGCTCTCTAACAAGAAAACCACATGCATTTCGGTACTTGGTAACTGAATCCATTGGTTCTTGGGGAAGCCCACCTGGACCGACCCTTGTTATGTACATGATACGGTCCAATGGACCCTTATTGGGATCTCGTTGCCCTCGTTTACGCTTGAGTGAACATGAGGATTCATCCATTGGAGAACCTTCTGCGGTTTTAGGAGCCGAAGTCACCTCGTTATCTTCGCGATTAATCTAGGTAGAAAGAATTATAAGACTTCGTATACTTGACAACCAATATTAACTTGAACTACTGAAGTTAAGATTCGTGATGCATACCTCATCGGCAGGATCATATTCCGGGGCGAGATACCCTGAAGTCTTTTTAATTTTTATATTAGGAAAAGGATCCGATGGACTGTGAAAGGAGCCTGAACTGCTGGATTCAGTAAACTCCATATTGTCTTCTTTATTGTTACTACCAGAACCAGTCTTCTTAGGGCTTTCCATACCAGAACTAATAAGTCAAAAAATATAATAAATGGCATATTAACTCTACATGAACTGTCCCGCAGAACCATGAAGCACTTGTGCGTGTCAAACAATTTATGAAGTCATGGGCAAAACACGAGTACAAGGTGAGATATTCGACTTGCTATACCATTACATCCAACATGTGGTTAGAATGGATGGTGCTTAGGATAAAAAGAACAAGACACATTCCTTAATTGACCGAGAGGGACTACAATCCAAATCGCCTCTCATTACACAAATTCATCTTCTTTCAGATTTTATCCCACATCTAAGTATACTATGCCCTAAGCTCGTTAACAGTGGTGGCCTTGCCACACAATTCAACTTTTACCGATATAAGCATGGCTAGACATTTCACAAAATAAAAACTAACCCAAACCTTCGTGGGACGACCAGGGTTCAAGAACTTGAAAAAATCTATGCACGGTGGCAATGATAGGGTATCAAATTTTTATAAGGCTATGTACCGTCTAAAGTTCTTAGTCCATATATGCTTAAAGAGAGAGATCCATGTCCATATATGAGAGGGTATCATTTGTAAAAAATAAAAAAGGGGAGGGGTGGGCTGGGGGTTAAGGACCTTAGTCAGATGAATGTCAGTCTGCTGACCAAATGGTAGATTGGAAAAGGAACAAGGGTGTTGGCAGGACATTGTCAGAGTTAAATACATTAGGGATTCTCCAGTTGGGACATTGAGACATAAAATGTCTAACTCTCCCATATGGAGAGACCTTCGAAAAGTCAAGAATATATATACAAGAGCAGAAAATTTACTTTAGGGAATGGTGAAACAATAAGTTTTGGCAAGAAATCTGGTTAGAGGTAAAACCTCTAGCCAGCCTGTACATCATTCTCTTTGAACTTTTTGTGGACAAAGACATCTCTATTTATACTAAATTGACTAAGTCATATTCTGAACCTGGTTATAAACAAATTTGGAAAGCTAGAATCCCTCCCAAAATCAAAATTTTTTTGTGGTTGATTGAAAATGATGCTATATTAGTGAAAGAAAACATGGTCAAAAGCAATAGATCTGGTGATGCCTCATGTAGCTTTTGCCATAGTATCCACACAACACTTTCCCAACTTTGCTCTCTACAACCAAAGAAACTCATTTCATGGCATGGTCTTCAAGCACCAAAAATGGCAGTATTGCAGTTAGTATATCTAACAAGTTCAAGAAACTGTTTAAAGGAAGGTCGAAGGGTTTTAAAACTTTATTTACCAAACCCTAACCAAGGAACCCTAACCAAGGAGGGAAGCAGCACGAGGACGGAGGAGGGAAGGTCGAAGGGTTTAGGGTTTATCGTGAAGCTCAGTGGCGATGGCAAGGGTTTCGCTCGGCGTACCTGGAAGTGGCGAGGGCGAAGCAAACGGACAACAACGAAGCTCGGCAGCGACGACGAATCTCGGCGACGAGAGCGGTGAAGACTTGGCGGCAAATAAAATTTTGGCAGTCTGACGGCTCCTAAGTGATTTCGCCCGGGTTAGGTTTTTCCAACGCAGCCGAGGTGTATATATAGACGCCTATCTTCTCAGGCGGATTTTAAGTACCAACTGTCTGAGAAGATGGTTATCTCAGGCGGGTGGTAATTACCAACCGCCTGAGAATATGCAATTATCTCAGGCGGTTGGTAAGTAATACCCACCTGAGATAATCTTCTTCTCAGGCGGTTATTCAGTACCAACCGTGTGAGAAGATCTTTACGTAAGCTTAATTAATATTATTTTTCTCAGGCGGTTATTAAGTATCAACCGTGTGAGAAGACCTTTACTTCTTCTTAATTAATATTCTTGATTAAATGTGGGGCCTTTCAAAAGCCGAAATTCCACTTTATTGTAATATGATTGATTATTAAAGGTTATCATTAAATTTCACTTCATAAAGCCTTTGGAATTGGTCAAAACATAAAAAACATATAAGAATTTCTATTTGTCATTTTTCTATCTTGATGAACATAATGATTTTTTTCATTTATTTTTTCAATGAACATTTTTAGTCATCATACCAACCTCTATGATTTTTTTTTCAGATTTTTTAAATTTTTTTTGAATCAACGTGTGTTCCAAATTTGATGAATGCCTCATATGTATATGAGCATTTAGTTAGAATGGTGGATAATTTGAATTTTGACATGTTGGAAGGCTTTAAAAAATTAACAAAATTCATACATGTAAAAATAATACAAATATGTTTATACAAACTAATTTCAGTGAAAGATGCTTTTTTTTAGGAGATACACAAATGTGAATAATATGTGAGTATAAATTAATTTTATATTTACCAAAACATTACAATGTGAGCTATACAAGTTTTAAAATATTTGGTTCAGGTGGTAGATGTTAATTTTTGAAAATTATAGAAGAAAGAATCATCGAATTTGGACTCAATTGCAGAATCTATACATGTTTGAGTATTTATATTGGAATCTAAATAAAAAAGAAGCAAGGGAAAAGAAAACCGAAGAACAGGCTCGAACAATTTTCTCAAGCGGTTGGTAAGTAATAACCGCCTGAGATAATCTTTTTCTCAGGCGGTTATCAAGTACCAACTGCTTGAGAAGATCTTTACTTCTTCTTAATTAATATTCTTGATTAAATTTTGGGCCTTTCAAAAGCCCAAATTCCACTTTCTTGTAATAAGATTGATTATTAAATATTACCATTGAATTTCACTTCATAAATCCTTTGAAATTGGTCAGAACATTAAAAACATTAACAATTGTTATTTGTCATTTTTCTATCTTGATGAATATAATGATTTTTTCATTTATTTTTTCAATGGACATTTTTAGTCATCATACCAACCTCTATGAATTTTTTCAGATTTTTTGATTTTTTTTGAATCAATGTGTGTTCAAAATTTGATGAATGCCTCATATGTATATGAGCATTTAGTTAGAATGATGGATAATTTGAATTTGACATGTTGGAATGCTTTAAAAAAATTAACAAAATTCATACATGTATAAACAATACAAATATGTTTATACAAACCAATTTTAGTGAAGGATCTTTTTTTAGGAGATACACCAATGTGAATAATATGTGAGTATAAATTAATTTGATATTTACCAAAACATTACAATGTTAGCTATACAAGTTTTAAAATATTTAATTCAGGTGGTAGATGTTAATTTTTGAAAAATATAGAAGAACAAATCATCAAATTTGGACTCAATTTGCAGAATCTATACATGTTTGAATATTTATATTAGAATCTAAATAAAAAGAAGCAAGAGAAAAGAAAACTGAAGAACAGGCTCGGGCAATTATCTCAAACGGTTGGTAAGTAATACCCGCCTGAGATAATCTTTTTCTCAGGCGGTTATTAAGTACCAACCGCCCGATAAGATCTTTAATTCTTCTTAATTAATATTCTTGATTAAATGTGGGCCTTTCAAAAGTCCAAATTCCACTTTCTTATAAAATAATTGATTATTAAAGGTTACCATTAAATTTCACTTCATAAAGCCTTTGAAATTGGTCAGAACATAAAAAACATATAACTATTGCTATTTTTCATTTTTCTATCTTGATGAATATAATGATTTTTCATTTATTTTTTCAATGCACATTTTTAGTCATCATACCAACCTCTATGCATTTTTCAGATTTTTAAATTTTTTTTGAATCAATGTGTGTTCAAAATTTCATGAATGCCTGATATGTATATGAGCATTTAGTTATAATGATGGATAATTTGAATTTTGACATGTTAGAATGCTTTAAAAAATTAACAAAATTCATACATGTATAAATAATACAAATATGTTTATACAAACCAATTTCAGTGACGGATCCTTTTTTTAGGAGATACACAAATGTGAATAATATGTGAGTATAAATTAATTTGATATTTACCAAAACATTACAATGTCAGTTATACAAGTTTTAAAATATTTGGTTCAGGTGGTAGATGTTAATTTTTGAAAAATATAGAAGAAAAATCATCGAATTTGGACTCAATTTGCAGAATCTATACATGTTTGAGTATTTATATTGGAATCTAAATAAAAAAGAAGCAAGGGAAAAGAAGACTGAAGAACAGGCTCGAACAATTATCTCAGGCTGTTGGTAAGTAATACCCGCATGAGATAATCTTTTTTTCAGGCGGTTATTAAGTGCCAACCGCATGAGAAGCAGTTAAAAACCGCCTGTGAAAACGGTCGCCTATATAAAGACCCCTCAGGCACCACAGAAAACCTAACCCTGGAGATTTTCCATCGACGCCGCCAGGCTGCCAAAATTTTCCACCGTGCGCCGATCGATACTGCATTCATCAGTTGATCAACCTTCGAACAGATAAAAGGATAGAAGAGACTTCTTCTTCACTATCATGTTTTTAATTTGTTATTTTTTCACAGTTTCGTTTTGTTGTGTTAGCATATGCATCCACCCCCGCCCCAACCACTTGAGATTTGTAGTAGATTTGAATGATTAAAGGTTGAAAGATGTATTTTAGTCTCCCCTTGAGCTCACCCATGAATTTTACAGAACAAGAAGTAGATTTGAATGATTAAAGTTTTGAAATGAATACAAGCACATCACGTGTTTGATGAAATGTTTCAATGAATAAGCCAAACTTCAAAAATCCATTATGGCCACTAGGAATCTTAGAAAATTATGAAACAAATTTTCTTAGAACCCTTATGAACAGACCTACATGATACCAGTATACAGTCATATGATACATGCTTGTTATGTCTCTGTAAATTCATTTTATAGAAGACCTTTAGGTCATATATGTAGCCAAATTTTGTAAATCTTACAAAAAATCTGTTATTGAAGCATGAACCGTCGAGTGTGGATGTATAACATGCCAAGACCCAATCCTATGTACATTCATAATGTTGCAAATTTTATTGAAGCATCCAAGAGACATGCGAAGTTGCAAAAGATAGACGACATAAGATTGATTGGATAGATACTATAGTAATCCAATCTCATTTGGTGAAAAGAGGTTTAAAAAAAATACACAATATAGAAAGAGCATGGTGAGTTAGATACACATGAAGCGAATAAAGATGATGAGAGAGGTTCAGATGATGATAATGTTCATATCAATGACGGCAGTGACAATCAAGATGGTGATAATGATGATGAGTTCGATTGTGAGGAGATGTTGCGTCACATTGAACCATATATATTGACTTTGATGGGAGCAAGTAAAGGTTTAAGTAAAATGGAGACATTGCAGAATGCAGCGACGGAGCTTTTATATGATGAATCAAACGATTGTGATAAAGAGTTTACTACATTGCTTGCAGTCCTAGAGTACTAAAGTTGAAAGTCACACACGGATGGTCCGATTGTAGTTTCTCTGATCTTTTGAATCTTTTGGCAGAAACTCTTGCAAATCCGAATAAACTGCCCAGAAGCACTTATAAAGCGAAGAAACTTCTTTGCCCGATGGCACTAGGTGTGACAAAAATACATGCTTGTGTGAACCATTGTATTCTGTATCGCAAAGAGCATGAGCTCGCAACTAGATGCCCCATCTGTGATGTCAGTAGATATAAGAAGGACTATAATCACCAGTATGTTACCAACATGAAAATGTCTCAGAAGAATAAGAAGTTTATTATTGGTCCTAAAGGTGACGATGACGATACTTCTGGCGATGCAAACGAGAAGAATAAGAGAAAAAATCTTGCCTTGGTGATGTGGTACCTTCCGGTAATTGATCGCTTGAAGCGTTTGTTCTCAAACCCTAGGGAGGTTGAACTTATGCGTTGGCATTCCGAGCAGCGCAAGAAGAATGAAAAATATATTCGACACCCTGGTGATGCAACGCAGTGGAAACATTTTGATATTCAGTATCCAGAATTTGCAAAAGAAATCAGAAATGTAAGGTTTGTCTTGGGTACAGACGGAATGAATCCATTTGGTGAAAAAAGGAGCATACACTACACATGGCCCGTGGTCTTAACATGTACAACCTACTGACGTGGTTGTGTCACAAAAGGAAATATATCTTGTTATATGTTCTTATGCAAGGTCCAAAACAACCCATCATCGAAATTGATGTGTTCTTGGAACCTTTAATGGAAGATATAGTGAAATTGTGGAATGAAGGGATACGTACATGGGATGAGTACAAGCGGGAGTTTTTCACGCTAAGAGCAATGATATTCATTACCGTGCATGATTATCCCGGACTGTTACATTATCGAAACAAATGAAAGGGAATAAAGGTTGTGTAAGGTGCGTGGACAGAACTGGATTTCTATACCTCACTTCATCCAGAAAGACGGTGTACATGAGACACCAGCGGTTCTTGACAGATACACACAAGTATAGGAAGATGAAAGAACAATTTCATAACAAAATCAAAAAAGATACTACACCAAAACCTTACAGTGGAAAACTTGTGTTTGAAATGGTCAAGAACTTTCATATTGCTTTCGGTAAGGGCAAAAAATGTAAAGGAATAAAGAGAAAGAAAAGTACATCTTCGGATGATACAACTGACATGACTTTCAAGAAACAATCAATTTTTTTTAGGTTTTTTCCGTATTGGAAGAATCTAGAATTTTGCCATAATATTGATTTGATGCACGTTACAAAGAATGTATTTGAAAGCATCATTGGGACCTTGCTAGACATGCCGAGGAAAACAAAGGACGGATTAAATTCACGTATGGACCTAGTAAATCTTGATTTGAGACTAGAGCTTCATCCAGTAGAAAAGGCGAACAGGAAGCATTACCTTCCCCCAGCCAGCCAACTTGATACTAGAAGAGAAAAAAGCAATTTGCGAATGCTTGCATGGGATCAAAGTGGCCACGAGTTTGTCATCCAATATCCGCAAACTAGTCTCGATGAAAGACTTGTCTTTATTCGGCTATAATTCTCACGACTGTCACATAATGATGATAGTGTTCCTTGCCATTGCAATAAGAGTCATCAAACCTGAGCATATAAAAGTTTTCATCACACGTTTGTGTTACTTCTTCAATGCAGTATCATAAAAGGTGATAGCACGTGAAGATTTAGACTATCTGAAAACATACATCATCGAGACTATGTGCAAGCTTGAGATGTGTTTCCCACCATCCTTTTTTAATATGCAAGTACACCTAATCATACATCTTGTTGATCAGATAAAAGCATTGGGGCCACTATATTTACATCATATGTTTTCTTTGGAGAGATATTTAGGAGTATTAAAAGGTTATGTGCGGAACCATGCTCACCCAGAGAGTTCAATTATGGAAGGATACACCACTGAAGAAGTGATTGAGGGTTGCGCTGATTACATCAAAGATGGAAAACCGATAGGTGTGCCTATACCAGTACATCAGGGTAGACTGCGTCAGAGAGGCAAAGTGGGTAATAAAACTTTTATCATTCAAGATTACAAGAATGTACACCATGCACATTTTGGTGTACTACAATAACTCGCAATAGCTGAGTCGTACATTAAGGAACACCAAATTGAGCTTCGTGAAAAAAACCAAGACCACACAGAGGACTGGATCATGAAAGAGCACAGAAGATGTTTCACTGAATGGTTAATGGACAAAAATATACCATACAGAAACTCTATAGAAGAGGCAACAATGAAGAAGTTAGCTTCTGGCCCATCTACTATAGTGACATCATGGCAAACATATGATGTCAATGGCTACACATTTTACACTAAAGAAAAAGACGGTAAGAGTGTTGCACAAAATAGTGGTATTCATATTTGATGAGATCATGCACGTTATCATTGCACCTACAAACATGACACAATGTTTATTTGTTTGGGATCCAGGCTCAAGTGAATGTGCACTGTTATTTGATGGACAAGATTAAGATGGCGCACTATGTCATCCACCACCTTGGCCTCCTCCATTCATGCATACAAAAAGATTTGATGGCATTGCATATTTGGACCCACACATGATAGAAGATGAACTTGAGTCGAGGACGACTCCAATTCAAGAAGGGGAGGATGATGAGGACATCACTCCTATGGATATACACAACACTCCATTGAACATACAAGATGCAATAAATAGAATTCGCACACAACAATTAATTTCAGAGTTGATCTCGTTCTTATATGTTTCCTTATATATTATTGAGAATAGATTGCTACCTAATAATTTAATTGTGATTAGGATACATGGATTTATTCAAGAAGTCATTGGGAAAGGTTTAGGGGCATGGAGGACCAGAGGATATGTTCAAAGAAGATGGAAACCGACCCCAACACAAAATTGTGTCCAACTCGGAGTCCAAGAGCAGTACACACTAAAATGGACGCCCAGAACGCATACGAGAACTCCGTTTTGGACGTTCTACATATGCACGAAAAGGGGAGAGGATAATCTTTCCAATGGCGTGGGTCCCATGTCAAAATTCCTTCGGAGTCGACGGGAATCATCAAAACAAAATCTAGTTCAGAATCTATCAGGGTGCTGCGCCACCATATTGGGCCATTGGGCCTTGTATCAAGTCTAAGTCCGTTATTTTTGTGTCTTAGGGTTAGGTCACGACTCCAACACCCCCTTGGACGTACTCCCACCTATATATACTCCATATTAGCCGCGATGAACAATTCGGTTTTGCTTAGATCAATATTATCGTGTTTTCTATGTTCTTTCTTGTGTTCTCGGTTGCACTTGCAATGATTAGCCTTCTTGGTGAGGTCAATTGTGTGCAGCATGGTTGATAACCAACGGAGCGGGATTGCAGGGTTTATTTGTGTTCTACTCGAGAGCCTTGGATCATCAACATCGAGATCTCTACCTCAATCGACATATCCTTACCTATCGGAAGATCGGGCCTAAACCTTTTCTTATCAAATTGGTATCATCTTACTCATCATTTGGTATCATATTTCCAGGTTGCCCGTTAGGTAATTCATCTATCCATTACATTAGTTTTGTTTTTCATACCTAGAGTCCACAAAAAAGCCACAAAAAACTTGCAGTTTAGTAGATCTGTTCATTACTTTGTCCAAACCACCATTGAGCCTTTGCAACTTTTGTTTTCAGTTTGATTTTGTTGAATTTGTGTCCGTTGTCGAGTCATATTGCTGGTTTAGAAAGTTTTTTGGTATTAGTTTGAGTTTTGCATTGTGTGATTCATCCTTTTGAATCACGTCATCACATCCAGATTAGATTCATCTCTGTCCAGCTCGGTATTTTCATCCTATCTCGCTCATACAAACTCAGATTTTGGTGTTAGAAATTAAAGAGGAGAGATATATCTACAATCTAGCTGTTGTTAGTTTTTCTGTTTGAAGCTTCGAAGTATGCCTATTTGTCCTTGGAAGATTGAGCAGAAAATCTGCGATAGACACACAAGATATCTTTGATTATTTTTTATTGTGTTCTTCTTTTGCAGCACATTCTGATAAAAAGAAGAAAAAAAATAAAAAGGCAAGTACAAAACAAGATACAAAAGCCACATAAAAAAAGAGGAGAAAAAACAACAACAAAAAAAACAGAAGTGCTTGCATCCTTTGTGTCATCTAGTTTTGTCTCATATCTTGCTTGCTTGAACTACTAGGAACACATTTAGGCCAGCAACTTTGACAACTACTTTGGACACTTATTCAACTTTACTATATGATTTCATTGTTGCTAATACTTGATACATATAAAGTGCCATCCAAGCTACACTTTACTCTTGAGCAGAATCGATACACCTTTGCAATCATCCCACGCTTAATTGATTTCTTCATACCGGTCACCATTTGCCACCTGCAGTGTCGGTAAGAACACTTGTAAGAGCGTGGTAAGATGCTTGAGAGTGTGTGATTCCACTTACACATTGCCTATTTTGTAGTTGATAGGGATAACATATTTTTTTGTTCTGGTTGCTACTAACAATGTCAGGTAAAAGCAAGAATCATGCATTATATACTGAGATGATTGACATGATGAAGACGGCGATGGAGTTGCTTGCTAAGAATCAAACATCAACCAAGGTTTCACATGACATTCAGACCATCTTTATAACTCTTTCCACAGAAAGTAATTACATTCTCCCATCTCTTCCTTCTTATGATAGTTTTGGTTACGATGAATATATTCCTTGGGAAATAGAGTTGGATAAAGTTTTTGGACAATGTCATATGTGTGAGAGGAGAAAGATTAGAAATGTTGCAAGTGCATTAGTAGATTGTGCATTAACTTGGTGGAACAATTTAAATGAATTAGAAAAACCTCGAACATGGAAAGAAACAAAAATTCTTATGCGAAAAACTTTTGCTAATGTATCTATGTGCAAAGAAGAAATTCAACAATTTGAGGAGCAGGTCCTTGTTGTACGTCCTCCTGTGGCTAATCTTTTGTAGGACAATGTAGAAAGGAATGCAGCTGGCGCAAAAGATAATGAGCTGATACACAATTTTTGTGAACTTTCAGATTTATCCATTCATATTTCACCAATAATTACTGCGGAAAATGAGAATGAAGGTAATGCACCTGATACTACACTTATCGATGTTGAGAAGTTTTTGAATGTCTAAAATTTTTCTCTCAATCATTCTATTGGACAACAACAACTCGAGAAGCCTTTTCTAAAAACACCATTATACCTAGTTGATTTTCCTACTGATTCTTACGGTAAAAATGAGTTGTATGCTGATAATTATATTGTACTGATGCTAGAATAAGTCAATGAATTTGATACTTTATTACCCACTTGTGCTAAAATTAAGAATTTGATTCCAATTACTTGTAAAAATGATGAACTGAAATTGTTGTCTTCTCTAAATACCTTGGGATATATTGAATTTGACACTCTTTGTGATCTAGATATCGTAGAGAGGAGAATATTTTGCCAATCTGAATTGCCTTTGTTAAGTAGAAATATTTTTCATGCTATAGGCAACTATGAATATAGTGGTGAATTTATGGTGCACAATGTTTACATATGTTCCAATGTGCAAGCTCTTTTGGTGCTACAACAACATGGTAAAGTAAATAAATGCACTAATGCTAATAATGCCTTGTCAAGTTTTTCTAGTATTTTTTCCTTGCAGCGGAGACAACAAATAAAAGAGAAGCATTGTTCGCTGTGGTTGTGCAATATGGACAGCGCTCATATTGTCCCCAAAAGCCTCTTTCCTGGACATACGAGCAAGCCGAGGACGACTTGTCATAAAGAAGGAGAGAATGATGAGATCATGCACGTTATCATTGCACCTACAAACATGACACAATGTTTATTTGTTTGGGATCCAGGCTCAAGTGAATGTGCACTCTTATTTGATGGACAAGATAAATATGGCACACTATGTCGTCCACCACCTTGGCCTCTTCCATTCATGCATACAAAAAGATTTGATGGCATTGCATATTTGGACCTACACATGAGAGCAGATTACCTTGAGTCGAGGACGACTTCAATTCAAGAAGGTGAGGATGATGAGGACATCACTCATATGGATATACACAACACTCCATTGAACATACAAGATGCAATCAATAGAATTCGCACACAACAATTAATTTCAGAGGTGAGCTCGTTCTTATATGTTTCCTTATATATTTTTGAGAATAGATTGCTACCTAATAATTTAATTGTGATTAGGATACATGGATTGATTCAAGAAGTAATTGGAGAAAGGTTTAGGGGCGTGGAGGACCAGAGGATACGTTCAAATAAGATGGAAATCGACCCCAACTCAAAATCGTGTCCAACTCGGAGTCCAGGAGCAGTACACACTAAAACGGACACCCAGAACGCATACAAACTCCGTTTTGGACGTTATACATATGCATGGAAAGGGGAGAGTATAATCTTTCTAATGGCGTGGATCCCATGTCAAAAATCCTTCGGAATCGACGAGAATCGTCGAAACAAAATCTAGTTCAAAATCTGTCAGGATGTTGCGCCACCATATTGGGCCATTGGGCCTTGTATGAAGTGTAAGTCCATTATTTTCGTGTCTTAGGGTTAGGTCACGACTCCAACACCCCCTTGGACGTCGTCCCACCTATATATACTCCATATTAGCCTCCATGAACAATTGGGTTTTGCTTAGATCAACAATATCGCCGTTCTACGGTTTGTGAGACCCCAACTTCGCGATTTCAGATCGTATCTTCTACGTTCTTACTTGTGTTCTCGGTTGCACTTGCAATGATTAGCCTTCTTGGCGAGGTCAATCGTGTGCAGCACGGTTGATAACCAACGGAGTGGTGGTGTATTGATTGCAGGGTTTTTTCGTGTTCTACTCGAGAGCCTCGGATCATCAACGTCGAGATCTCCACCTCAATTGACATATCCTTACCTATCGGAAGATCGGGCCTAAACCTTTTCTTATCAATTGATATCATCTTATCAGTATTGAGGCTTATGATTCACAAGGGCAGAAGACCACATACTTTGAGTTCATAGAGGAAATATGGGAACTCGATTATGGCAAAAGAATGGTAATGCCCGTATTTAAGTGCCAATTGGTCAAACATCTTGATGGTGTGAAAGTGGGCAATTACGGGCTGACACTAGTAGACTTGAATAAAGTGGGTTATAAAGATGACCTGTGGGTTCTCGCTGATAGTGTTGCACAAACTTTTTAAGTACAAGATCCATAAACTAAGAAGATGCATATAGTTGTTTATGGAAAGCAAAATATTGTTGGAGTTGAGAATGTGGGAGATAATGAAGAGGAATAGAATCAATATGAAGAGATGTACCTTTGCACCGAACCAGAAAACATCAAGCGCATATAGAGAAGCATTAAAAAGGTTTTGAAACCCTATATGCAAGAAGATGTCAATGCTAGAAAAAATGTATGATATATATTGTATATATTTGTATCCTCTGAAATCAACTTAGAACAATGTTCTATTTTAGCTTTAGATAGCATGTTTCAAACATTATTAAATTCAGCTTCTGTAGAGAAGACTAATTTGGACAAGTGATTCTTTTCGGCTTGTGGACTATAATATTTATCACCTTCACCTGTTCCATAATTTATCAAATTGTATGTGTATATAAATTTCTTCTAACCTTTGATGATCAGGCTTGCCTTCCAACAGCTTGGTTCCAAACAACATCTAGAAGCACAACTCTTGAAGCTCCTGTCAAGCTAATCCCTTCACAACAAGCTCTTGTAGATGCATGTAACACTCGGGACTCATCATTTGGATTGTTAAAAGATTCAATTGATGTATGACGATACTTCCCATCCATTTGAGGGCTTGTTTGGATAGGAGTGGATCCATTTCAATATAAGTGGTTTGAGTGGTTTGAGGTGGATTGAGGAGAAAATTAGTACATTCTTCACTTTAATCCACTTCAATCCAATTAGATTGAGAACACCCAAACAAGCCCTAAAAGATTTCTTTCTCTTCTCTCTATTTTAAAAACTTACGAAGATGCTACTTTATCAGTTCTAATGGCTGAATATATTGACTACAAATCAGTACCATCTCTCTTAGTGCTTCACACAAGCGACGAAGCGAACAACTTCAATCACAAATCTTGTTTTTACCCTTTTCATAGGAATTTGACCTTAATCTTTCAAGCATAGATTTATCAATAAATGAAGCTTCCTCATCAGACATGTTAATGGCAGTTACAAGTGAAGGGTGTGTCGAAGCTAACGAAATCTCAACGGGACTGAAGACAAAGAGATGCTGCATATGAGTGACAATGTCCAGGTTAGACAACATGAAGCTATGATGGCAGCCTTCAACAACATGAAAAGTGATGCCAAGGTTATACGTGCATCAACCAAGGCATGTTGTGAGGGCATACTGGAGCATCACGGTTATGCTTGTCCCAATAAGTGTTATACCCTCACAACATGCCTTGGTTGATGCAAGCATAACCTTAACATCATTTTTCATGTTGTTGAAGGTTGCCATCATATCTTCACGCTGTCTAACCTGGACATTGCCACTCATATGCAGGATCACTTTATCTTCAGTCTAATTCAGATTTCGTTAGCTTCGACACATCCTTCACTTATAACTGCCATTAACATGTATGATAAGGAAGCTTCACTTATTTGACAAATCTATGCTTGAAAGATTAAGGTTAAATCCCTATGAATGTGTAAAAACAAGATTTGTGATTGATGTTGTTCGCTTCCTCGCTTGTGTGAAGCACTAAGAAAGTAGGTACTGATTTTTAGTCAATATATTTAGGCATTAAAACTGAGAAAGGAGCATCTTCCTAAGTTTTCAAATGGACATGAGGAAAATAAATCTTTCAAATGGATGGGAAAATCCTTCCAAGGATCTTTAGGCTTCAAATTGACGCTTTCAACAATCCAAATGATGAGCCACGGGTGTTACTTGCATCTACAAGAGCTTGTTGTGCAGGGATTAGCTTGACATGAGCTTATCAGCATCACATGCGGTTCTTAATTAATAAGCAGTCTGTGAAAACAATGACTTTCCCCAGGCGGTTCTTCAATAAAAACCGCTTGTGATGATTGAACCAATACATACGGTTCATAAACAATGACCGTCCGTGAAAATCGTGTATTTACCCATGCGTTAGTTAATTAAGAACCGCCTGTGATGTTTGCTACATCACAGGTGGTTCTTAATTAATAACCGCCTGAGAAAATAATGTATTTACCCAGACTGTTGTTCCTTAAAATCTGCATGTGATGTTCTGTCATCACAGGCATTTATTGTATCATTCGTCATCACAGTCGCATTTTTTACGGACTGCCTGTGTTTGAAAAATCAAGGCGCCTGTGAAAATGCTTTTTGTAGTAGTGTTACAAAGTAATCGAAGACGAGGTTTTGGGCATGTCACAGATCAGTACACATGGGTGATAAGCTTTAAGAATGCTTGTCTCCTTTCTATAAGAAATCCAAGACGGACATTATGTCGGCTCGTCTCCTTTTTGTAAGAAATCTGAGACGAGCTTTAAGGCAGACTATCTCCTTTGTGTAACATATCCGAGACGGTCTTTATGTCAGCCCGCCGCAGATTTAACGACTAATCTGAGACGGTCTTTTAGGCCGATCGTCTCCTTTTTGTAAAAATCAGAGACGATCTTTAAGGCCGCCCGTCTCCTTTATGTAAAAGTCTGAGATGGGAGTTTAGAACGTCGTCTCCTTTGTTTATGATATCCGAGACCGTCTTTATGTCAGCTTGTCTCCTTTTTGTAAGAAATAGGACAATAATAGGAGACTGATCCGAGACGGGCTTTAATCCTGCCCGTCTCCTTTATGTATGAAATCTGAAACGTTCTTTATGTTAGCTCGTCGCGGATTTAACTACTGGTTGGGTCACTGTGGCACTAATAGGAGACGCTCCCTATTAAACGCTCGCCTCCTATTAGGTGTCTCCCTCTGTTTATCCTGGTTGCCGGCTGCATCGTGGAGCTAGCCAGGATTTTGGCAGTCCCATTGCCAGGATCACCAACATACACATACAGAAACATAACCAAATGGAGATCACACATTAAATTATACTGACCAATCAAATATTAACAAAGTGTCAATCATGGTTACCAAGTAACTATTTAGACAAAGAATGCCCCTCTATTCATCCTACTTATATACCAATTAACTTTTACACAAAGAATGTCCCCTGTTCATTGCTTAACAAGTAACAAATTACACAAAGAATAACCATCATCTAATCCTATATATTGTAATAAAATCCTCCTTTTGGATCAATGATTTCTGAAATGAACCTGCATAGCTTCTCTCTAATGTGCTCGAGGCTAGAACCTGCTTCGTTCCTGAAGGCGGTTTTGTAGTCCTGCCACACGATAAAATGAGATTTAGCAAAAGATTAGTAATAAAGTATGATAAATGCACTTACACGTACATTGAAATTCTGCTGCTCTCCAAATAAAACCATGCTTAAGCAGACATGGAAGCTGCATGTGTTGCCCAAAGCTTGGTGTGGGACGTTGAATGCAGTATGATGTTTAAGTTGTCGGCATTTTCCTGCATGTCTTTCTAGCACCTTAACCACGCATGTGTCAAAAGTCCTAAACAGAAACATTCATGGTTAATGTAAAATTATCGTGCAATGATGAAACAGTCAGAAACTAAAGTGAAGAAGGAACTTACTCGTCAATAACAGAAGTGATATCCTTCCAATCACGGGTAAGTCACTCACTAGTTTCTTGATCTCTCGGCCTTGAGGAGTCATAGTACAAGACTTGGTCGTACTTTGTAGAAATTTCTAAGGTTTCCCAATGGTTACCCGAGTTGTACGGTATGAGTAGGAGCTCCTTATCACTGTAGTGTCTCATTGCCTTGAGAAAATATGTAACAACTTCCTTTCGACTGCTCATCATTATAAGATTAGTTCTCTTTGATATTTGCAGGTCAAGATATGCAGGAGACCCTTTTTTTTGTTCTATGACGAGTAACTTGTTCCATGTGTCTACACGTAAAATGCCAAATTTGTTAGACACATATAAACACTTATATTGAGTATATATATTGAAGAACCTAGTTTTTGGAGACTTACAATGCGAAGCAGCGTATTGGAGAGACATCGTGTCGAGGGTGAAAAGGTTGTAGAGATCGGACCATGAGATGAGAAAGATGCCTTCACCCACCAAAAAATGCTTGTCCTTGAATCCCACTATTAAGGCTCGATATTTTTGTAATTTTGCATGTAGTAGTTATGAAGGTCAACACAAGGTTTACCAGCTTCTTTGAGTGTACCGACAGTTAACATCGGGTTCCCTATGTCACTTCGAGTTAGCATGCGTCATATCTGTCGGCACCCTCGGGTTAGCTTTCAACTCTTTCATTCGTTTCTTGCCAGCTTCCTTCGACGTCTGTCGCTGCGTCTGACTCTTATTTTGGGCACGTATATTCTTCATGACCTTTGCCAGCGACTGATCAAGTGTAGGGAGCAGGGCACTATGAGTGCGAGGTGGAGACTGACGTGGCTGCTCTTCAAGTGGAGACTTCTACGGCAGCTCTAGAGTTGGAGACAGATGCGGCTGATCTCGAATCGGAGACTTCTGCTGCTTCTCTGTAACTAGAGGCAACTGCTCTTGAATTGGACACTTCTGCTACTTCTATATAATTGGAGGCAACGACTACTCTGGAATTGGAGACAACCATTTGCTCTGGATTTGGAGACGGAAGCAGAAGCAAACGTGCCTCAGGAGACATTAAAGCAATAGAGGTTGACGTTGAAGCTGCTGCTGGGTCAACAACAATAGAAGTCTATCTCCACTGAACCCTTCTAGCAACTTCATCCTGCATAGTCAGCGTTGTATCATCTGGTAATACTTCGAGCTTCAAGTCTTTCGAATTGGCATGCACCAATTCCACCTTGGCCACATCATAATATGTTGTGTCGACCTAGATGTCGTCAATCATGGTCTTTCCGGGATATACTAGCCCTCTTCCGACCTCCATTCGAAAGCTTCATCCGACCAATAGCGTAGGGCTGCATGTTTTTAGCTGTGCCAAGTTATCTATCGTGTTTGGCTCAATTAAAGGTCTAGATGCTGGTGCCTAAATATCCTCACGTGGTCATCCACCCCAGCTGCTGTAGAAGCTAAGCTGCTCCTACGCTCCTCGTCGTTACTTATGACCGCATCAAAGTTAGGGAATCGTATACCTTAGGCCTCCAGCATAGGCTTCCGGTCTCCTAGAACCTCCCTTCTCAGTTGTCTTTTTCGGCTCCTCCATGTCAACCTATGGTGTCGAGGTCGTTTTTTGCTTCTGATATGTAGTTTTGTGTTTCGGGAAACCCTCCCTCCAGGTCAACTTACTAGAAACACCACGAACACGGCCTCATTGCTCCTTGGTTTGCAAGGCCTTGCTGAGGGCATCGTTTTCCCTCTCACCATTTGAGTCTTCGTTGCTCTAGCTCTAGGCCCTTTGAGCGACATCCGCAGTGCTTTGGCTGTAGAAGCTGACCTCACCTAACTTTGTTAGCTTAGAACGAGCATGCATAAATGGTCTTAGCCATCCACAGAAATTGTCGTATGGATTTTGAAGGCCTTGCTGGGCCAATCTTTCATCCTCTTATTGCCACCTCCTTTGTTTTCCGGCATAACCAATGTTTTCGAGGTGGTGGTCAAGCTCATTATGCGATCAGAGCCACTTAATATACTCACTGCTCGTGACAAAGTTGCCTAATTTGCACTTTTCAAAAATCTCGCACAGTCATCTACTGACAAATCTTTAAACTTTTTAAAGGGGGTTTCCTACTTCCTCCAACTATTCACAAGCTTACTTTTGTAGCTCCTCCAAGCATGATAGATGATATTTATAGCAAGCTTCCTCCCTTTCTGCTTCAGCTCTTCCGGATATTGAATGTATGCTTGAATAGAGTTTTCGAAGAGTTCATCCTTTTCATTTTTGGTCAACTCATCGAATCCCGGCAGGGTTAGCGACGCTGTTTGCCAAGAAGCTAGATCACAAACCCTCGACAGTCTCGTATTCACTTTTTTTGTCCAGGGGTAAGCCTTCATCATTGACCTCACCAACACTCATAACGTCTCTCGGCCACGACGTCTGCAACCTTTTCTTTTGTTGACAAAAGGCAAGTTCTGAATGTGATTGAACTGATGCATCCTCTTCATGAGTCTGCTGCTGTTGAGGTGTCTGCTACTGACTCTGCTGCTATTGAGGAGTCTGCTGTTGAGCCTCTTCAATCTTTTGCTGATGCTCCGACTGATACATCTTCAAATTCAATAAAATTCACTGAAACCCTATAAAACATTTTCTAATTTCAGTCACATTCGCACAAACAGTCATATAAGGGAGCAAATTCTCTCATGACATTTGTGCCTTCACAAGAAAAAGATCTATAGGGCAATTGTAACTGTAAGGACAATCCAAAGCTATCTGACACAACCAAACAATCATTAAAAGCCAAAGCGTAATACTCTAAACATGTCACAACTGAAATTTGGCATCTGTCGAAGTGTGCACTAAGACACTTTCCCCGATATTACTAATTTGTAGTCTGTAGAGGTTCGTATTTGGTTGGGGCGCAAAACAAGTTCAAGCACAAGAAGGTGACACAAGAGATTTATGTGGTTCGGGCTGCCTGAGCGTAATACCCTACTCCACGAGGTGTGTGTTGATTGTATGAGCTTGTGAGTGTGTGATCAGTTGAGGTTGGATCGAATGCCTTTTACTGTGTAGCGCAACCCTTTTATATGCTAAGGACTGGCCATTACAGTTGAGCCCGACACGACAAGTGGCCCCGATTGTATTAACTACCCTATACACGATCTATAGTGTAATGAGGGATTAATTGTGTGATAACGTGCCTTAACAACAGTGTTACCAGTCTTAATATTCCTCTGATTGTGCGTCATTAATATGGCATTAATGATGCGTTAACCTGGTCTTGTAACGGATAATTGATATCCCTTGAATGTCCGCACCGTTGGAGAGTTCGTTGTCCTCGCGTTGCTGCTGTAGGTACGAGTGTTGACACGTGGAAGCTCTGGAGCTTCTCTCTACTGGGGGATAGGTCCGGTGCCATTGTACATGTGGCAGTGTCAGAGCTTTCCTAAGGAGGGAGGCAGGTCCGGCTCTGTAGGACACACGAAAGCACCGTAGCTGTCCTAACGAGGGAGGCAGGTCCGACTCTTCTAGACACGTGGCTCTATCGAAGCTCCCTTAAGGAGGGAGGTAGGTCCAGTTACGCGGGACGCGTATCCCCTTCGTACGTCTACCACTTGGACATAGGAAATCATGAACTTTGCTTGCGGTGTCAGGGGATACCTGGTACGCAGGGTTCCAAAAGTAGCCCGCGAGCCCACCTCAGGGAGAGGTACTCAGGTAGAGGTTATGCTACCGTAGGTGGGCTATCATCGATTCCCGCATTGCGGCTTCAAAGTCTTTCCCTGGGCAGTTCGGACGGTGGAACACAATTATGCCATCGTCGCGTGGCCCTTCTTGATATGGTGAGTGGGATCTTGGCATGCGGATCTCATGCAATTGAAGATTGCTGGTTCCCAATACGAAATTTGTATTGGTTCCCAGCATAATCTTTGTAGCCGTTTTAGGCTGCTGCCCTCAGGCTTCCAACTTCCCATCATGACAACGGTTCTCGTGGTGCGACTTTTTCAACAAAGTGGACATGGGACCCCTTGTCATTGACGGGCTCATTTGAGATTCGGGTCTGGAGGTATTTTCCATCCAAGTGATGCGGAGGCTTACTAAAGGGAGAAAGTTTGCACGGAGAGGGAACTCCTTACACTTTCATTCGATCTTCCGCTCAGAGCTCTCCGCCCTTGCAACCTTTCCTCCACTTTTGCTCCACTTTGCGATGACAAAGTTGGATCTTCCTCGCAGTCGGATCGAGAGAGATGAAGATTTGTCGAGGGTCCGCACCTACATGGGGTGGTCAGGCGACTCCTTCAACAACTTGATTCGCCTTGGCAAGCTCCCCTTCAAGAAGGAAAGACCTGGAGAGATTGTGTACTTCATGGTGTTTGCCATGGTGGGACTCATCCCGCCGTTCTCTAGCTCCCAGCTGATACTGCTAGACTTCTACGACCTACAACTCTACCACCTCGGCCCCCACTCCTTCTTCCTAGTGGTGACATTCGTCCACTTTTGCGAGATGTCGGTGGGTCTGCCGCCCTGCATTAAGCTCTTCCGGACCTTCTTCACAGTCCACACAACCAGGAAGAGCAATGAGTTCCTTGGCTTCTACTACTTTGTGAAGCGCAAGAACTCGCCCTTCAAGTATCTGAAGACGTTCCCTTCTGGGAAGTGGGACGACTGGAAGAAGGACTCGGTGCTCATCACGATGGATTGCCACGACATGTTGGAGATGCCTGACAGCCTCTCGACCATTGACACCGACGCCTGGGAGGTGGTTCTAACGCTATCGGAGGAGTACAACCCGATCTTGACAAGGATCCAGGAGTACATTGAAGGAGGAATTACTCCCCTGATGGTCATCGCCAACTTCTTGACGAACTGATGGGCTATGCTAAAGAAAAGGGAATGGCCTGCGTGGGCATTCGATGGAGAGATGGATCCATACCAGATTGATACTGGTATCGGGTCCAATTTGGATGAAAAGGCTTTGAAGCTTCATCTCCAAAAACTGCACCACGGAGCCATTCGCCATGATGATCTGAAACCTCCGGCGGAGTTTCTGCCATTGAAGATGGTGCCAAAGTACAGGAGGGAGCTGCGGAAGAAGATGCTAGCTTGACGACCTGGGCCTTGTGGATAGGCATCGGAGCACTCCAACAGTGATTGTAATCCCTGGAGCTCCTTGCTCCCATGAAAGCTCTGGACCTACGCCAGTCAGCAGCAAAGGCAAATGTCCCGCGACTTCACCTCCCAAGAAATCTACCACAAGTCGAGGCAAGGAGAAAGCTCCCATCAAAGCTCCAAGTCGCAAGCGGGAGCTGACAAGAAGCGACGGAAGCAGCGTGAGGGAAGCTCTGAAAGAAGTGACTCCTCAGCCTCGGCTTAGATCTGTGGTGGTCGTGCCCCTAGCTTCGGCTGGTACTTCGTGTCCAGTGACCATAGAGGGCACTAGGTCCGACAAATCGATTCCTGCCACGGTGCAAGCTGATGGCTCTGGATCCTGAGTGCATCCTCCGACGATGGAGGTACCAGAGGTGGTAGCGCGGGCAAGTACCTCAACACCAGGTTCGGGTCCTGGAGCATCCGCCACATCGACGATGGCGGGCTCTAGATCCAAGGGCCCAAGAAAGAAGATACGTGCCGCCTGGAGCGACAACATCCCAGGTAAGGGCTGAACCTTCAGCTTTTGTCTTGATTTTGTTTCTTTCTTTATCTTGAATTCTCTATGCTCTGTTTCTAGAGTATCGAGGAAGGAGGTTGCAGCTCCGGTGCCTGCAGAAGCTGTGAAGGCTATGCAAGATGAAGCTCCTACCTCAGCTCCAACTCCTCGCCCAGTGATTGTGTGGATGACATGACAGCTCCATCGCCGGCTGTCGTGGAGACAAGTCTAGTACCAGCGATTGAAAAACCCGTGGTAGCGCCGAACCATGTTGAAGAAGTGCCCGAGCAGGCTCCAGTGATTTCGGAGCTAGTTGTGGAGGTTCAGTCATCGTTGACAAAAATCAATGAAGCCTTGGCGGGAGTCCAGGCACCGGTCCCGGAGGTGACCTTGCCTGATCCAACTCAAGAGGATCCGGTTATTGGTGCTCTGATCTTTGAGCTGATGGCTGAAGATCCGGCTGCGGATCCCTCCTCACCAGCTCTAGAAGTTGAAGATTCGGCAGCTGAACCCTCCTTGCCAGCTCCAGCGACAGAGATTGACGAGCTCCCGGAGATCAGCCCCGTTGACGTGGAGCTGCTAGAGAACATGCTTGCACCGTGGGCTCCTAATGTTATTTTGGAAGACCCGTTGGAGCCTATAGAGGCACCTTAAGTGGACCCAGAGCCAATCCCCCTAAAGTTGTCAATCGATAACGCCTGCTCAAGCCTCCGACAGGTCCAGCTTGCTTTTGACTACGACCGCAAGTTTCTTGAAGAAGAGCACAACACCTTGAGGTGTTGGCGCAATAGGCTTCTCTTCGAGAAAAAGCTGACGCAGTCTAGGCTGGTGGACCAGAAGGAGTGGGTGGCCAAGGAAACTCCCGGCAGTCGCGCATGAATAGGGCGTTCAATGAGGGAGAGTCCGATATTAAGGCCCTCAACAAGAAGACTCAAGAGATCTATGATCATGCGCAGAAGGCCCGTGAAAAGGCCGACAACCACTCGGGGAATCTTGAAGAGTTGAGGGAAACTCTCCTCAAGCGCCTAGAATAGCACGATAATAAGGAGGTTAACCTCCAAGAAAAAGAAGATAAAATCCAGCAGAGGGAGGATGAGCTCTCCCAGAAGCTGGCACGCGGTGATCAAGACTTGGCTGATCGTGTGAAGGAATTTGAAGCTAGGTGCGAACAAGAGAGGCACCGAACATGGCGTGCAGGTCAGGATGTCATCAAAAGAGAAAGTGACATCTCTGCCCGGGAGGACAAGGTGAAGGCGAAAGAGAAAGACCTTGCAGATAGGTGAAACCAAGTATACCTCCGAGAGAAACAAAACACCGACCAGGTGAAGCTGCTGGCTGAAGAAATTCAACATCATGCTAAAGAGGTCGAGTGCTTCTCAAAAGAGGGCTCTGCGGAGCTGTCATCTGCAAGGAGGTCACTGAAGGATCCTCAGAGCTTAAGAGCAATTGAGTCCCAACAAGTGTGGGACTTCCTTGGGAAGGCAAATGAAGCTTTGGTGCTGTTTGGTTTTAGCCCGATTCGTCCGGCTGACCTAGAGTCGGAGATGAACAAGGCTCTGGTAGCATTAAGCTTTGCCAACAACAAGCTGGATGCTGTGGGAGACGTGATCATCGACCAACTAGAGACGGAAGGAAGTTCCTTGGCCAAAAACGTCGTCGAGTATGTGCTAACGTGTTTCAAGAGCCGGGACCCCCAGATGTCTTTAGCTCCAGTGATCGAAGGACCCATTGCCGAGGAGGAAGAAGCTGCCACAACAAGCGTCCAAGAAGTTGCCCAAACAGTTGCCTCGTTCTTTGCTAGGAACCCCATTAGATAGAACTTATCCTTTTTGCCTTCAACTTGTAAACCTCCAATTTTAAATGAATGAAATCCTTTTGAATTACATTTACGTGTCTTCAATGCATTGCCCTTTATATTGTTGGCCCTTTGGTAGATGTGTTCAATTTATTGAGGACATGTACCATGAGAAAATTGGCAATGTCTTGAAAACTTGTTTGCTCCAAACTTGTAGCCAGTAGGATAGCTCCGAGATCTAAGATTTGCTTCCGTATGCTCCAAGAACCCTTTATTACATCGACGGTGGGCCCCCTGGGAGGCGTCAGAGCATAGTAGCTTTGATGGCGCCCACTGTCAATGCATAGAACATCGTTGACGGGCCCCCTGGGGGTTGTCGGAGCTTAGTAGGTTTGACGATGCCTGTTGTCAACGCGTAGAACGTTGATGGCTGGCCCCTGGTGGTTGTTGGAGCTTGGTAGGTTTGACGGTGCCCACTGTCAACGCGTAGAACATCAACGGCGGCCCCCAAGGGTTTGCCAGAGCTTGGTAGCTTTGACACCGCCCATTGTCAACGTGTAGAACGTTGACGGCGTGCCCCCTGGGGGTTGTTGTAGCTTGGTAGCTTCGACAGTGCCCACTGTCAACGCGTAGAACATCGACGGTGGGCCCCCTAGGGGTTGTCGGAGCTAGTTGCTCCAGCAACATCCACCATGGCTCATGTCCTTGCCTTTGACTGTTCATTTTTCCTACGCATAAGAGACAAGAAAAGCAGTAAAATTCCTCTTCTTGTCAATAGTTTTATTGCGGCTTACTATCCTTGTTTGAACTTTAGGTCTCAACTAATTCTTTGAAAAACATAAGTATTCTGATTAAATTTTTAGAAATATGTATGCCTTCCGGATAGCCTTACCGAGACCTGCCGGAATAGGTAGAGCGGCGTACTTAGGGTACTTGACTAGGCTCAGTCGATAGCACACTCCGGACTTGTGTTGGCTTTGGTTTTCAGGCGAGTAGACCATCTGGCAATAACCAGAATGTAATGGAAAAATCATCAAAAAGACTTATATATTTGTCACGAATTATTAGGACCTTAGTTCACTCGGATTGCACATTACTATTGACAAGAAGGTATAAAATGAAATGAGCTTGTACAAAGGAATTGCACGTGCAGTCTGTCTATATAAAGTGTTTCTCATTACGGCCCGGATGACAGGGGAAGACAAGGACACACTTAAAGTACAGGACCAAGTTAAGTGTGCTAGGACCCTCCCGACTCTGTCCATTGACACTAAAAGATGCAGCTTACACAAATGCAGACTCACCTTCGTGTAACTACGTGTAGAACTTACGGAGGTGTTCGATGTTCCAGGGGTTGGGAAGTGGTATCCCATCCTCTGTCGCCAAGCGAACGCATCCGGAGCGGGAAACTTTGATAACCCGGAAAGGACCTTCCCAGCTGGGGGAGAGTTTGTTTATCCCTTCTCGAGTCAGTATTCGCCACAGCACCAGATCGCCTTCTTCTAACTACCAGTTTCGCATGAACCTTTGATGATAGCTCGAGAGTGTCTGACGATATCGCGCATTCCAAATAGCTGCTTGGCAACTTGCCTCATCGACGAGGTCTAGGTATTAACGTCAGAGCTGGTCTTGCGTGGCTTTGTCAAAGGTCCGAACCTGGTGAGAACCCATGGTGATTTTCGGGGGAAGCACTCCTTCAGCTCCGTACACCAGGAAGAAAGGTGTTTCTCCCGTTGCCCGACAGGGTGTTGTCCGGCTCGCCCACAAAGCAGACGAGAGCTCCTCCATCCAGTTGGCGCCATGCTTCTTCAAGCACTCATAAGTGCGCATCTTGAGTCACTTGAATATATTTGCATTTGATCTCTTGGCTTGGCCATTACTTACCAATGTGCTACTGATGCGTAGCGGACTTGTATGCGTAGCTGACTTGTGAATTGGGTTCCGTTGTCAGTGATTACTCTGTTGGGAACTCCAAATATGCAAACAATGGACTTCAAAAACTTGATGGATGATTGCTTGTTGATAGTCACAACTAGAGTAGCTTCCGGCCACTTCGTGAACTTGTCGATGGTGACATATAAGAACGGTAACCTCCGACAACTTTCGGGAAAGGTCCTAAAATGTCCACCCCCACACACAACAAATGGCCATGTGGGAGGTATCATCTGCAGTGATTGAGTTGGTGTGTGAATTTGCTTCGCGCGGAACTGGCATGCTTCACACTTCTTTACAAGCTCGATTGCATCCTGGAGAGCTGTAGGCCAGTAAAAGCCATGTCGGAAGGCCTTACTGACCAACGTGCGGGAAGACGCGTGGTTCCCGCACTCGCCTCCATGGATCTCCGTGAGGAGCTCGCAGCCTTCTTCCCGGGAAATGCACCGCATTAGAATGCTGTCAGCACCATGTCGGTAGAGATCCCCTTCTACCAACGTGTATCTTTTAGCCATTCTGACAATTTGCTCAGCAGATACACCGTCTTCAAGAAGGATGTTGTCTTTCAAGTAGCTCTGGACCTCCGAGATCCATGCATAGGAGCTTACTTGAGCTTCTGGATCTTGCGCGCTTGGTTGCTCAGGGCTTCCTGTAGCGCCTACGATCTTTGGTGGGTGCCATAGTAATAGGTCCATTGAGACTGCTAGCTTTGGGGTGCTAGTCTCGCTCCCCTCACTCAGTTCGGTGGGTTGAGCGACAGGTGATGACAATCTCCTGACAATAACCCTGTCAGATGCCTGAGCCCTGGTTGAAGCCTTTGTCGAGAGGTCGTTAGCTTCAGCATTGTTAAGACACTGGACATGGTGGAGGTCGAGGACATGGAAGTCCTTCTACAACTTCTGGACTTCAAGTAAATAAGCACCAAGTTGGGGGTTGTTGCAGCTGCATCTACCTTTGACTTGCTTGATGATGAGTTGCGAATTACCCTTCACCAGGAGCTATCGGACGCCCTATGATTGCACCACCTTGAGTCCGAAGATGAGAGCTTCGTATTCCGCAATGTTGTTGGTTGCCTTGAAGTCAAGGTGCACCATGTACTTGACATTCTCCCCGGTCTGCGCGAGGAGAAGTATTCCAACTCTGGCCCCCTGCTTCTGCACGGAGCCGTCGAAGTAGAGAGTCCAGTGAGGCTTGGTGAAGACTGGGACCTTAGGTTCTGGCTTCTTCTCATCAAGGCCTGCTGGAGTTGATGAAGAAGGTGTCCACTCTGCTACGAAGTCAACCAATGCCTGGCTCTTGATCGCATGTCGAGGCAGGAATTCGAGGTTGAATTCTGCCAACTCTGCTGCCCACTTGGCAATATTACTCGTAAATTTGGGATTATGTAATATAGCGCACAGTGGATAATAAGTTACCACTAAAATCTTGTGGGATTGTAAGTAGTGACTAAGCTTTCTTGAGGCAATAAGCATTGCGTATAGCAGCTTATGTACCTCAATATACCGAGTCTTGGTGTCGTGCAGTACTTCGCTGATGAAGTACACTGGCCGTGGGATAGTTTGGACCCTCTCAGACGGGTCTGGAGCTTCTTCTTCATCAACCCGCACCCTCTCGGAGGGGTCCGGACCTTCTCCTTCTTCTTGAGTAGAATCTCCCTCGGATAAGGGAGGTTGATCCACACGCAACATGCCTTTAGGATCCTTGCCTGCGGACTGGGACCCAGACTTTCCTTCAGGTAGACCCGGACTCTCCCAGAGGGGTCTAGGCTCCTGAGTAGAAGATGTTTCTGGTCTCTCCGCAACCAGAACCATGCTGACAACCTCCGTAGTTACAGCGATGTAAAGCAGAAGAGGCTCACCGGGCTCCGGGGCTACCATGATTGGTAATGTCATGAGGAGTTGCTTGAGCTCCTGGAACGCCTTATTTGCTTCTTCAGAGCAATGGAATGGTTCATACTTCCTCAATAACTTGAAGAAGGGTAGCGCCCACTTTGCTAGCCTTGAGATAAATCGGCTGAGCGAAGCTAGACATCCAGTTAACTTCTGGACATATTTGATACGGGCTGGAGGCCGCATCTCTTCATGGCTTTGATTTTTGCCGGATTTGCCTCAATTCCTCGGTGAGTCACCAAGAAACCAAGGAGCTTCCCGGAGCTTACCCCAAAGACGCACTTGTCTGGGTTAAGCTTCATTCATGTCAGGCGCAGCTTGTCGAAGACATCTTGGAGATTGTCCACGAGTGAATCCTGGTTCTTCACCTTGATGATGATGTCATCGACGTAGACTTCCACCAGGTTGCTAATCAGCTCCCCAAAGGTTTTTTGCATGGCTCGCACAAAAGTTGAGGCAACATTTTTAAGACTGAAAGGTATAGTTGTGTAATAGTACAACCCATCTACTGTAATGAAGGCAATATGCTCTTCATCTTCCTTAGACATTGGAATTTGATGATGTCCAGAATATCCATCTAAGAAACATAGTAACTCACACCTGGAGGTAGAATCCACTATCTAATCTATTCTAGGTAGTGGAAATGGGTCTTTAGGGCATGCCTTAATGAGTGTGGTGTAGTCGATGCACATCCGAAGTTTCCCACCAGCCATGGGGACGATGACTGGATTTGCGAGCCATCGTGGATGATGAACCTCTCAGATGAATCCAGCCTCGAGCAACTTATTGACTTCTTGTCAAATGAAGTTTTGTCGCTCAACTGATTGCTTTCGGGGCTTCTGTTGTATTGGCCGTGCGTCAGGGTAGATCTTCGGATGGTGCTTGATCACCTCCCTGGGGATCCTAGGCATCTGTGATGGTTTCCATGCAAACACGTCAATGTTTGCCTGGAGGAAAGTGACGAGCGCAGGTCCCTATTCGTCAGTCAAAGCCCTGGATACATGGGTAGTCTGATTGGCATCAGAACCAATTGAGACGACTTTGATGGGAACATCGATGTCACCGCTTGGTTGCACACGAGGTGCAAAAGATGAGCCACGCTTATGTGAGCTCGGAGGTTGAGCAGCTTGCTCCATGCCAGACCCTTCTTCTTGCGCGATAGCGAGCGCATGAAGTTCTTCCAACGCAGTTACTCCAGCAGTATGATCCCCTCAGATCCGGAGGACGCCTGTTGGAGTTGGCATCTTCAACACCAGGTAGTCGTAATGAGCTACGACCATGAACCTGTACAGCGTTGGCCTGCCTAGGATGGTGTTGAAGGGAAGGTTGATGTGTGCCGCATCGAATACCAGCTTCTCGGACCTATAATTGTCCCGAGTCCCAAAGGTCAATGGAAGAGTAACCGATCCGAGAGGAGTGATGGCTCCCGGACCTACTCTGGAGAAGGGATGTGAGGGCCGAAGGTCCGAGATGTTGAGCTGGAGCTTCACAAAAGCTGCGAAGCTAAGGAGGTTGAGCGCCGCACCTCCATCCACCAATTCATGGTAGAGCTGGATGTTATTGATAGTCAGAGAAACCATCAAGGGTAACTGACAAACTCCGATCATGTTCTTTGTAAGTCCGAAGCATCAAAGGTGATGATAGTGTCTATCCACTTCCGATGAGGCTCCGCCTTGGCAGTAGGGGCTGCAGCAGCCATCTCCTGACGCATAGTCTTCAGGATGCACCGAGAGGTGATGGCCCACGACCCTCCATATATTCATATGGAAAGTCTTCTGACGCTCGTTGTCGGAGGTGTTGGAGTCATCGTCAACAGTGTTGTAGACCGCCTTTAACGCCTTCTTGGCGTCTTGGAAGCCTAGATCCTGATCAGACGGAGCTTCATTGACTTTTTGCTTTCCTTCCCGTTGGCGTGAAGGAGGCTCTTATTGATGCTTGTTGCTGCATTCAATAACCCTTTTGACCTCGCGATAGTCTTGAAGATTGTGGGTTGTCGATTAGTGAATTGGACACCACATCTTTTCACCATCACCGTCTTCGTATGATGGTCGAGGTCATTTGTGAGGGTGTGGCCCCCAACCACCAGGTGCTGCAGCTGCGGCAGCAGTAGGTGTACCGACCAATGACTTATTCTTATCGTTGGACTTCTTCTTCTTCTTTCCACTGCTGGAGGCAGTATCTTCATCCTTGGAGGAAGATTTACCAGCCTCCGCGGCTGGTTTGGAGTGAATTTCTCGGACCTCTGCAGCCCTAGCACATTTGTCAGCTAGACTGAAGAGCTCCATGACACTACTGACATTTTTAGTTGCCAACTTTTCCAGCATCTTCTTATATCAAACCCCTGTCAAAATGCAACGATGACAAATGCATTTTAGGTTGAAGGAAGGGTGTTCCGTACCTGAGAAAACCGCTGGATGAACGATCACAACGACTCTACTAATTTCTGTTGTATGGCAAACAAGCCCAACTCGGTGCCAGGTCGGGTGTAGGATCTCGCGAAGTTGGCGGTGAACTGGGGACATAGCTCCTCCCAACTGTAGATGGAGTCAGGAGGTAGACTCATGAACCAACACCTTGCAGTCCCGGTTAGAGCCACAGGGAAGTAGTTGGCCATCACGACCTCATTGCCTGCAGCTGCAAGGATGTCAGTGGAGTAAATATTAAGAAACTCGACAAGGTTAACAATCCTATCATATTTCTCTCGCAGATGAGGCTGTAACTTAGGTGGCCAATCAGCCATGCGAAGATGCGTGGCCAGAGCTGAACATCCTCCCCTCACTCCCAGGGGAAAAGTGTATTCGTGAGCAACTCTCCTTTCGCGAGCACGCTCGATGTGGACGTGACCATCCTGTCTCATGTAGCGGCGGTTGAGCTCCGACTTGAGGTCCTGCGTTGGGAGCCTTGATGCCGTATGAGTCCGGCGAGCCCCGGAGGGTAGTCACGTCACTTGCTGGGAGGGCGCACGTCTCCTGTGCTGCGACGCCTAAGGACTAAGTCTACCAAACAAGGTCCTGTTCCCTGAAGGTACCTGCCCAGCAGGGGGCGAACCTTGGTTGCTAATGGCATTAGCTGCAACTACAACCAAATGCTCCACATCAACGCACCACTATTCCAGCGCAGCGGGAGGAGCTCCCTGCGCTGGTGGACGCTGAAGAAGAGTTCGCGCTTCATTCAACGTGTTCAACGGGTTATTTGTCGATGCTGAGACCAACGTGAACACACCATCCTGCTGAGATGGTGGAGGTGGTGGTGGAACGACACCCACCGGGACAACAGCGTTGGCTGGCAGCTGCATGTTGGTGGGATTTTCTCCAGCAAACTACTTAACCAAGCCGTTGGATGAAGCGGCAGCGGAATTCACCATCTTGAAATCTTGAAAAGCAAATGCCTCCCCTACTTAGCGTGCAAATGTCGAAGTGTGCACTAAGACACTTCCCCCGGTGAAAGCATCTAGGCCCCCATGACGTATGGTTTCGGTGATTAATGACAACCATTGGATTTTACTAATGAATTTGTGAATGCAAGGTCCCCATAATCACTCAATCAAATGAAATCAATATGTCATTGGAGACCCATATATAATCAATTTATGAGATCAAATCAATTATATGAAGACAAGAAGTGAAAGCTCTTATGTCAAAATCATTCAACTTTAAATTGACAACATTCAATGCTTGAAGATCATCAGAAATGCATTTGCAACAAATATCAAAGAGGTCAATCGAGCAAGATACAAAATCACTTAGAAACAACTCGAAGCAAACAAAATCAACTCACCGGATCAACAGATGATTCCAGAAATATACACATCGGTCGAGTTGGTTCAAATGAAGAAGAAGACCTCAGAACAAAGCACTCACCGGATAATCCGATGTGAATGGCTCATCTACATCGGTCCATCAGTACAGTTTGCAATATCATTGGACCAAGTGTAGCATCGGATCATCCGATGTATAGAAATATACACATCGGTCAATCACTCCAATAAGCATCAAGTTTGAGTCAATTCTGGAGGAAGAGCCACCATATCATCCGATGAGAAGACAGGAGCAACATCGGTCTAACAACGGTCATATCTGACACAATGACGTCAGCTAAAGTAAACTTGACCGATGATAACTAAAGGGGAGACATCGGATCATCCGGTGTTCACAGTAAAGTTCTGTCAGCCTACTTTTCCAACGGCTATTTCGGGGAGGCTGGCTATAAATACCCCCTAATCCTGTCATTTCGCAAAGTCTTGATTACTAGACACTATCAACACATCCACAAGCGTTCAAGACCAAGAGCAATCACTTCCACATCATTTCGATCACCTATACACCAAGAGTTAGGCTAGAACTAGCTAGAGAGAGAGCTTGTGCGCCTCCATTCTGGGTGAGTGGACTCTCTAGGATAGTGAGAGCCTCAAGGGAGTGCCCTTGGTGTTTGTAACTGTGAGGAGACTTCCGAAGCTTGCCAAGGCGTTTGTGGAAGCCTAGAGGGTTGAAGTTGTACAAGGCTTGAGCTCCACCTTGCCGAAGTTGGCAAACGGAGAGGAATAGTGAAGATCCCTCGTCTCGGTGACTTGGGTGTGGCAAAACCCTTTGGTGGGTGCCACAACGTGGATGTAGGAAGATCTTGACGATCTTGCGGAACCACGGGATAAATCCTCGTGTCTCCTCGGGAGTTTGCATCCTCCTCCTTTCCCTTACATTTATGCATTTTACATTCCTCAAAGTTCCTATTTACTTGAATGCATAGATAGTTTGCGTAGGGAATTGGGCTTTTAGGAATTAAGTTTTATTGCTTAGATTTTTTAAAGAAGCCCAATTCACCCCCCCTCTTGGGCATTCGATCCTTACAATTGGTATCAGAGCAAGGTTGCTCATAGGATCATTCTAGCTTCACCGCTAGAGAGCTAAAATGGCCAAGGTTGGGGGTTCGGTTCCTATCTTCAAGGGCAAGAACTTTGCCTATTGGAAAGCACGCATGTGCGCTTATCTAGAGGCTATTGCTCCCGAAGTATGGGAAGCGACCCACGCAGGGTTCGGAGAACACAACTATGTTGGTGATCAAATTAAATGGGATGCTAAAGCTAGAAATGCAATCTATGAATGTATTAGTCAAGATGTTTTTTCTAGGATTGCTAGTAAAGAAAAGGCATGTGAAATTTGGGCTTGCTTGATAGAAATTCATGAGGGTTCCTCTCGCGTGAAAGAACTTAAATATCACATGCTTAAAGCAAAATATGATGAATTCAAGATGCTGCCTCATGAAAATGTCAATGAAATGTTTTCTCGCTTAAACGTGCTTATTGAAGAAATTAATGCTCTTGACATTGCTTCTCTTGGCAAGGGACTCATCAACCGCAAGATCCTCATGCTCCTTCCCAAGCCAAAGTACAACATCATTACCTCCATGCTTCAAAAGGAGTCTCTTGACCACATTGAAGTTTCGGAGCTCATTGGAGAAATTCACGCTCATGAGATGAGTGAACTTGGAATGATGGATCAATCATCTTCAAAAACAATTGCTCTTAAGGCCTTCACCAAGAGAACAAATTTCAACAAAAAGAAAGTGGTTGAGCCTAGTCCAATGGAAGAAGAGCAAACATCAAGTGAAGATGACGATGATGAGCTTGCATCAATGATGAGAAAGTTCTCTCGCTTGAGCTCCAAGATTGCCAAAAAGGGATACACCTTTGATCCCAAAAAGAAAGCATTTCTACCAAAGAAAGATGACAACAAGACTTGTTATAATTGTGGTGATAAAGGTCATATCTCCTATGATTGTCCAAAACCGGACAAAAGAAGAGAGAACCAGAAGAGCAAGTATCGCAAGCTAGAAGACAGTGAAAATGATGAATAAGAGGCCAAACCCAAACAAAGATCCTTTGGGAAGAAGAAATATGACAAGGGAAAGAAGGCAAAACTCTTCCCAAAGAAGAGAAATGGTCCTCAAACGGTGTTCATGTGTGAGGCAAATGAATGGATCACCGACGAAGAGTCAAGTGATGAAGAGAGTGAAGCGGAAGAAGAAAGTTTGGCCGGCCTTGCCATTGCCAACAATGATGACTCACCTCTACATCCACCTCCCATGTGCCTCATGGCTAAAGGTAACACCAAGGTATATGATGATTCTAGCGATGATGAGCTTTCCCCCGATGATTTAACTTCATTAATAAATGAATATCACACTATCATTAAGAGGGAAAAGAGTAAGGTTAAGGCTATTGAAGAAACTTGTGCTAAGCTTGAGAGTGCTAACCTTGATTTGCTTGACAAGTATGAAAGCATACTTAAAGAGCATGACACGCTCAAATCTCATGTCAAGCAAATAGAGGAGGATAAGGCTCAAATCAAGCTAGATCATCATGATCTTGACTTAGTCCACCAAGCACTCTTGGGAAAGCACAATGAGTTAATCCAAGAGCATCAAACACTTAACCTTGCTTATGAAGTGCTTGATCAAGAGTTAAAAACTATGAAGAAACAAACTCTTAATGATAAGATATCCATTACTTCTCATGCCACTAATGTCTTGCACAAGTCTTTGCCTTTGAAAGAAAATGCTAGGGAGAAGGACTTGTTGGAAGAAATTGAGAGTCTCCGCACTAGTGTGGCTAGACTATCAAAAGGAGAAGTCAAGCACAAGGAAATACTCTTCCAACAAGCAAAGGCCTTCAACAAGAGAGGACTTGGATCCTTCCCGGTGCCCAACAAAGGAAAGGTGCCCTCACCGGAGCTTAGAACAAGCTTCGTCAAGGAAGTTGGTTCTTATTGCCAACATTGTGAGGTCACCGGTCACCACACAAGGGAGTGTCCTCTTCCTAACCGACCTTCTCCAAAATTGCCTACTAACTACAAGTCTACTTTCAATGACCATTATTATATCTTAAGTAAAGTAGATGGCAAGGTGAAGGCAAGGTTCATTGGCAAGGAAATAAAGGGCATGAAGGGGAAGCTCCCCAAGCAACTTTGGGTCCCAAAGACACTTGTATCACACATACAAGGACCTAAGTTGGCTTGGGTGCCAAAAATCAAAAGTTGAATTCATGAGTGTAGGTGAACTACAAAGCCGGTGGAAAGCATTAGGTGCACTCAACACATGACCGGCAACAATGGTATGTTCACCTCCATAGAGGACCCCCGACAATCATGAACAAGTCACCATTGGTGATAATTCTAAAGGGGAGGTGATTTGGTTGGGTAAGATTGTATTTTTCATGGTTTATTTATTTTAATTATTGCATGTTAAGTCACTTAGTTTCAATTTGCTTTCTGTTGAAAATTTTGTGATTTTGGGCTAACATGCACCTTTAGCAAGAATGATGTTATGACAAGCCTAAAGTTGAGGAGAGCCATGATCAAGGGGGAGCTTCAAGTTCCAACATCTACACATCGACAGAAAATTATTCATTTGTCAAATTTATATCGCTGATATCATTTTTGATTCAACTAACGAAGCTCTTAGCCATGAGTTTGGCAAAATGATGTCTAGGGAATTTGAGATGTCAATAATTGGAGAGCTCAACTTCTTCCTTGGATTTCAAATCAAGCAACTTCAAGAGGGGACCTTCGTCTATCAAGAGAAGTACACCAAGGACCTCTTGAAGAAATTTGAGATAGGAGATTGTAGCTCAAGAAGCACTTCAATGGCAACAAATTGTCATCTCGACGCGGATATGGACGGTAAACCTATTGATCAATCCAACTACCGTTCTAAGATTGGTTCATTGATTTATCTTTCCGCATCTAGGCCTGATATCCTGTTGTGCCAAAATTCTCTATATGAAGCAAACCCTTTTGGACTTTGGTATTAAACTTGGTTGTGTGCCTCTCCTTTGTGACAATGAAAGTGCGGTTAAGATAGCTAAAAACTCCGTTCAACACTCCCGCACTAAGCACATTGATATTCGCCATCATTTCTTGAGGGACCATGAGGCTAAGGGAGGCATCTCTTTGAGAGGTGTTAGGTCCGAAGAACAATTGGTGGATATCTTCACTAAACCACTTGATGAGAAAAAATTTTCTAGGCTAAGAAGTGAATTAAATGTGCTAGATGCATCAAACGTAATGTAAGTTGCCATGATCACGTAAGAATGCATATCATGTAGGTCTTGTCTAACTTTCAAAGGATAGGGGTGAGCAAAGGTTAGCTTGGGATGGAGGTTCTTTTGGGGTTTTCCCAAGGTTTGGAGAGTGGCTCTCCCTGAAGAAGCCTTTGAAAGGTTCAAATTTGGCAAGATAGATTTATTTATGTCTTGCATGATGCCTGCCATGTAGCCTTGCACTCATATTTAAATTTCTTGCACTATAATTTGTTTGGCATTGCATACGGTAGATTGTCACAAAGGGGAACCCACCTCATGAGAAAGAGACTTGTTTGAAATGCAATATCTCAACTCTTATGTGGTGGAAAGAACAAAATGTTAGGTGCGTTAATGCCTAGAGGAACATGCTTTAAAGAGATAGAAGTCTTCATACTCTACCTCACAAAGCATGGGCCTTACATTTTTTTTTTGGATAATTTCCTTCCCGTTTTCTTCGATGTTCCATTTGCTTTAAGGCCTAGCCAAGTTATTGGCATATTTGATTTTTGAGAGGTGAGGGGTTGCCCAAAAAGTCCTAAGACATGTGTTTTTCTTTCTTTGTTTGTTTGGTCAAAGGACATATATGGGATGTTGTTGTTTTGTAGTCATCGGATTATCCGATGCTTAGGTCAGACCATCATCGGATCAGTTGGTGTTCAAAAGCCAAGGGCCAGTTCAGTCAGTTTCTTAAATCGACCGACGAGTTCATCCTGAAAAGCATCGGTCTATCCGGTGTTCACAATTCTGGAGCTGTGCCAAATTCCACCGATGCTACTTCCTCCCACGTCGGACCATACGATGTCAACATTCCATTTTTGAATACCCTTACTGTGCCATTCGACCGATGCTCCCATCCTTCAACGTCGGCCCATCCGATGTCAACGGTACCTTTTTGAATATCCTTACTGTGGCATTCGACCGATGCCTCTACCTTTCAACATCGGTCCATCCGGTGTTAAAATTCCGGCTAGGGTTTGGGACCCACTATTTAAACGTTTGTACGCCTTCCCTCTTCTCTCTCCCCGATCCCGTCTTCCACCGCCGTCGATTCTCACGCGCCACGCCACCGCCGCCTCACGCGCCGCTGCCTCCGGCCGTCACCGTTGACTTCCGACCGCCGCCGCCAGCTTCCTGCCGCTGCCGCCACACTCCGGCCGCCGCCGCCATCCTCCAGCGCTGCCACCGCTTTCTCCACCGCAGCCGCCGCCGCCGCTCCACCCAAGCGCCGCCGCCGCCGCCGCTCCTGCGCCGCCGACCACCGCTCGCGCACCACCGCCGCCCAGCCACACCACCACCACCCTCTGCGTCGTTGGTGCCACCCTCAACGGTCGCCGTTTCATCATCGCTAGGGTTTCCGGCTGCGTCGATCTCCGCGTCGCCGTTCCGTGTGTTCGACGTCGTCGACTCCGTTCACGCGCCCGATCGCAATGGCTCGCGACAAGAAGAACAAGGGCAAGGCCATCGCGGAGCCGGCCGCGAAGAAGTAAAAATTGTCGAAGGAGGAGAAGAAGGTGTTGATGGCCGCTCGCGCCGCCGAGGAGCATGAGCGTGGCCGAGGGGGATCACTGAGGATCCGCGAGGCTCATCCGAGGCAGCCTCCCGTGATCGATGAGTCCGAGGCAGAAGAAGAGCTGGAAGAGCCACTCGTCTGCCGGCGCTCAGCCAGGACCCGTGGGGGTCATCCGCCGGCAGCACCTCGTCCGAGACCAACGGCTACCGATCGTCGTGAGGACAGAGAGGCCCAGAGAGCCATCTTCGAGATGGACACCACCGTCCGTGTCGGTGAAGGTGTCCGTTTGGCTGATTACCGGAAGATGAAGGCCAAGCAACTCTGAAGACTCAGATGGAGTGTGTTGCTTGAGGAGTGGTACCCGCAGCCCAGAGAGGCTCTGGTGGACAGTTGTTTCTGGACTGTGACACAGGCGTCACTCTACGAGACCTACAGACGTCGCGGCCACAAGCTATTACAGCACAACTTTCTGGATTGGCATTAGCTTGCCCTAGCAGCAGAGACAGAGATTCGCCCCTACTTTGAGAGGTACAGAGGGCTGGTGCACCTGATGTCCTATGAGAGGAGTGCTTATGTGGAGGATTGGGCACGCGTGTTCTACGCTACTCTCTACGTCTCTGAGGGCCGCAGGTCGATTGACTTCATGTTCATGGGCCAGCACTATCACTTGATGAGGCAGACACTGGCACAGCTGCTAGGAGTGGACCTGCACGACACCTGCGTGCATGAGAGAGTATATGGTCAGGCAGACCCGCCGAGGAGGCCGCTCACTGGAGGAGTGGCACCAGCTCTGGAGGAGATATGCTCCTTGTTTGGCCCGACCTTCTCTCCAGACCAACCGAGAGTACCGGCTCTACTGACTCCAGCTGCGCGCACAGTGCACCTTGCCTTGCGCCGCACGCTCTTGCCGAGGTCAGGATACCTAGAGGGGTTCACCAGTCTGCAGCAGACTCTCCTGTTCTACATCATGAACGGGATGGAGTTCGATATTGTGGACATCCTCATATGCGAGATGGAGGATGTGATCACTGACGGAGTGGGGATGATGAGGCAGCTCGTGTATGGACACTGGATCAGCTACCTGCTCTCCATGATGGTCCCTGAGGAGTTCGTCGTGCGTGACCGTCTCACTGACGAGAGTGTCACACAATTCGGTCACTATCGTGCTCCAGCTCCTGGAGACCGCCGTCTTGGCCGTCCAATCGAGCGTCAGGTCAGGGCTCGTCTATCTGAGGAGGATTGGTCGGACATGGAGAAGGAGGATGAGAGGCTGGTTGAGGCAGAGGCACAGGGTGAGGACTTGCAGCACATATGGTCCGAGAGCGACACGGATGACAGTGTCGAGGAGTACTTCTCTCCTCCTCTCTCACCCAGGCAGCATGACGCGGAGGCTGGAGGCTCTACTGTGCCACCCCCTACTCCACCTCCCATCTCAGAGGCACAGGTTTCTGAGCCGTCCGAGCTCACATCTCTCCTTCAGCAGATGGTTGAGCGGCAGCGCTTGGACCGGCTTGCAGCTGAGCAGGCCCGAGCGGAGCAGGCCGCACGACTTCTGGAGCTCCAGCAGCAGCAGCAGGAAATGCAGCGCCAGATCGCCCATGAGAGGTGTGAGGACACTAACCGGCTGACTGGGCTCATAGACCTGATGCACCAACGCTCCCTCGACCAGCAGCAGCATACGCAACAGGCGATGATGGGCATCCTGGGGTTGATCACCAACCTCTACACCCAGACCGGGATTGCCCTCTCGTCGCAGCTGCCAGGAGTTGCTCCACCGCCACCTGTCCTCGCTCCAGCTGCCGCTCCGGTGCCGACTACGCCGATTCCATCTATCAGCATGTCTCCACTGCTGGCTTCGGGCGCACCGATTCACTCTCCGATGCCGGCCACGACACTGTTCCAGTAGACGCCGGCATCCGTCGCCAGTGCCCCTGTTCCAGCAGCACCTACCCAGCAGGCACCTCCTACGGCTCCTACGGCTCCGACAGCTCCTTCCACTACTCCAGGCAGCAGCTCTGACGATAGCGACGGTGACCAGTTCGTCATTGCGCCTAGTACTCAGGGTCCTTAGGCACTCGGATCCCTTTTTGGTGTCTTGATGCCAAAGGGGGAGAAAAGTTAGAGAGTCAGGGGAGGGTTTCTTAGAGGATAGCTTAGTCTCAGGGGGAGTCTGTTTCTCTATCTTTTGTAATTTGGTGCTTATCTTTTGTAATTCGATGTTTTGCTCTCATTTGGTGTTTATTGAGTACTCTTATGTTATTAATCGATTGAGATTATTTGGTGCCTATCTTATGATCACTTATTCACTTGAGTTATTCTTTGATTGAGCTTTCAAATTTTAAGTGTAATAATCTTGTATTCATTGCATATCCTCTTAAGCTTCGTACTATCAAATTCATTACTATTGTGCTTTAAATTGTTGTGTTGTCATCAATCACCAAAAAGGGGGAGATTGAAAGCATCTAGGCCCCCATGCGGTATGGTTTCGGTGATTAATGACAACCATTGGATTTTACTAATGAATTTGTGAATGCAAGGTCCCCATAATCACTCAATCAAATGAAATCAATATGTCATTGGAGACCCATATATAATCAATTTATGAGATCAAATCAATTATATGAAGACAAGAAGTGAAAGCTCTTATGTCAAAATCATTCAACTTTAAATTGACAACATTCAATGCTTGAAGATCATCAGAAATGCCTTTGCAACAAATATCAAAGAGGTCAATCGAGCAAGATACAAAATCACTTAGAAACAACTCGAAGCAAACAAAATCAACTCACCGGATCAACCGATGATTCCAGAAATATATACATCGGTCTAGTTGGTTCAACTGAAGAAGAAGACCTCAGAACAAAGCACTCACCGGATCATCCGATGTGAATGGCTCATCTACATCGGTCCATCAGTACAGTTTGCAATATCATTGGACCAAGTGTAGCACCGAATCATCCGATGTACAGAAATATACACATCGGTCAATCACTCCAGTAAGTATCAAGTTTGAGTCAATTCTGGAGGAAGAGCCACCGAATCATCCGATGAGAAGACAGGAGCAACATCGGTCTAACAATGATCATATCTGACACAATGACGTCAGCTAAAGTAAACTTGACCGATGATAACTAAACGGGAGACATCGGATCATCCGGTGTTCACAGTAAAGTTCTGTCAGCCTACTTTTCCAACGGCTATTTCGGGGAGGCTGGCTATAAATACCCCCTAATCCTGTCATTTCGCAAAGTCTTGATCACCAGACACTATCAACACATCCACAAGCGTTCAAGACCAAGAGCAATCACTTCCACATCATTTCGATCACCTATACACCAAGAGTTAGGCTAGAACTAGCTAGAGAGAGAGCTTGTGTGCCTCCATTCTGGGTGAGTGGACTCTCTAGGATAGTGAGAGCCTCAAGGGAGTGCCCTTGGTGTTTGTAACTGTGAGGAGACTTCCGGAGCTTGCCAAGGCGTTTGTGGAAGCCCGGAGGGTCGAAGTTGTACAAGGCTTGAGCTCCACCTTGCCGAAGTTGGCAAACGAAGAGGAATAGTGAAGATCCCTCATCTCGGTGACTTGTGTGTGGCAAAACCCTTTGGTGGGTGCCACAACGTGGATGTAGGAAGATCTTGACGACCTTGCCGAACCACGGGATAAATCCTCGTGTCTCCTCGGGAGTTTGCATCCTCCTCCTTTCCCTTACGTTTATGCATTTTACATTCCGCAAAGTTCCTATTTACTTGAATGCATAGATAGTTTGCGTAGGGAATTGGGCTTTTAGGAATTAAGTTTTATTGCTTAGATTTTTTAAAGAAGCCCAATTCACCCCCCTTCTTGGGCATTCGATCCTTACACCCGATACTACTAAGTTGTAATCTGAAGAGGTTCGTACTCGGTTGGGGCACAAACAAGTTGAAGCACAAGATGGTGACACAAGAGATTTACGTGGTCCGGACCGCCTGAGCGTAATACCCTACTCCACGAGGTGTGTGTTGATTGCATGATCTTGTGAGCACATGTGATCTGTTGAGGTTGGATCGAATACCTTCTACCATGTAGCGCAACACTTTTATATGCTAAGGACTGGCCGTTACAGTTGAGCCTGGCCCGACAAGTGGCCCCGGCTGTATTAACTACTTTGTACATGATCTATAGTGTAATGAGGGGTTAATTGTGTGATAACGTGCCTTAAAAGCAGTGTTACCGGTCTTAATATTCCCCTAATCGTGCGTCATTTATATGGCATTAATGACGCGTTAACCAGGTCTTGTAACAGCTAATTGATAGCCCTTGAATGTTCATGCCGTTGGAGATTCCGCTGTCCTCCCTGTGACAGCCGGTTCCGGAAAATGAACCAAGTGCAGTATATGTGTGCCCAGGATGTTTAACACACATACACAAGTGATTTACAAATGATAAACAGATAATTACCACACCTCAAATTATTAATAAGTACTTTTATTACAATATTCAAGTAATCCTCAAATTACAACTCTAATGATCATTATTGAACTATAACTGCTGCGGAAATAATCTAATTAAGCAACTAAGCAAATTGAGCGTAAAGGGTAGCACAGAAGTAACACCACAGGCAAAGCTGACAGCAGTACGCAGCCTAGAACTCCCCATTAACGTCATGATACTCCCAAACCTGACTTGCAACTATTGGTGGGGGAATTACAAAGGTGATTACATGTCGTACTCAGCAAGTGTGGAAAGTATGACATGTAGCTTATTCAAGTCATGATAATAAACAATGGCTAAGTGCTGAAAAGTATATTTAAAACATGTAAAAAGCATTATACTATGTCTATGGGAAGTAATTCCATCATATCTCACATAATTAACATAATACGAAACCATAATCAATTATCCATCCATATGCCAGATTATTACCATCATCATCATCCATGTTTGTCGAAGTGTTTGATATGACACTTCCCCCGGACCCGCTGAGAAGTAGCCCGCGGAGGTTCTTTTACGGTTGGGGCATGCAGAGATCAAGATCAATATGGTGACCACAAAGATTTACGTGGTTCGGGCCGCCTGAGCGTAACACCCTACTCCACGGGGTTTGTGTAATTGTATTGAGCGAGTGCGTTCGCTAGGGTCAGCTCAAATCAGCTCCCCCCCCCATATTCGTGCATCCCTTTTATAGTTCTAAGGACTGACCGTTACAAAGCTGATCTGGCCCGACATGTGGCCCTGGCGTGCTTAATGACCTAATACACTGTCTAAAGGGTATTAAGTACAATTAATAGTGTGGTAACGTTCCTTCATGGCAGTGTTACCCCTATTAACGGTGCACTGATCGTGTGTCATTAATATGGCATTAAAGACACATTATCAGACCTTGTAACTGCTGCTTTAACCATCCCTGAATGTCTGTAATGGTCATGATTGGCTTGTATTTCTGTTGGTGACGAAGGTCCGGAGGATCCACACGTGGCAAATCCGGAGCTTTCCCTTGCGGGAGGGTAGGTCCGGGGTTGCTGTACACATGTTAGTACTGGAGCTCCTCTCTGACAGGGGCTAGGTCCGGGACTGTTGTACACGTGTCGCCGCTGGAGCTTCCCTTGGTTGGGAGTTTTGTTCTGGTCTTATTTTACATGTTTTAACCCGGGAGCCAGCCATGTGAGGGTAGCGGGTCCGGTGCAATGTGATATGTGGGACCTGCAAGGGCCTTCGACTCTGACGGGTGGAACTTTCTCGTACTTTCCGTTGTATCGTGGGGTACCCGGTATGTAGGGTACCGATAATGTTCATTTATCATAACTCGATCCATAACCATAACCATAACCAACCATCCAAAATCCCAAGTTTCCTCTAATCATAGAAGTTGTCCAGGTGCTCATAACCGGGAGCACGGCTATCATGATAGTTTTTAACACTCTGCAGAGGTTGTACCACTTTACCCACAAGTTTGTGATTTCGTCACCCGTCGGCGACTAAACAATCTCCCTTGTGCCAATTACACTTCCTTTGGCGTATGGCCAAGAGATCACAAAATAGCTTTTACAAAGGGACTACTAGCATGTACGGACTCACTGAGGTTTCACCGGTGGCGATGCCACCAACTGAGCACATCCTAAACCAAGGGTCCCCTCTTGTGCCATTTGGATCCCAGGGAGTCCCGCCACTCATACAAACCCAATCCGACTCCCCTTCCCCGCTCTTTCAAATGGTCCGCACTCCTAATTAATCAGCTACGCCGCACCCATATTTGGCCACATGTTGGCATTGTTGTCCTGGCTTATTCTCGCATGAACCGGTCCTTAGATCTAAGGCAAGCAAACCACCATAGCATCCAACCCATCAACATACCATGCTTGCTTAGATCACCCATTACCATGTTACCATTAACCATGTTCATCAATGTACCTTATCCATAATCTCAATAGTTTATAATTAAGGAACTTGGTTTTTTTTTCTCATCCCAATTAATTTGAGCGAAACAAAAAGGCAAAATACCCTTACTGACTCTCTACAATATATCCAAAGCGACAAGGATGGTCAAACAAGACTAGTAAACACCTATTAATGGGTTTCCCATCAATTTGACACAAGAATGCAGTTTCGCAAAAAAAACATTTAAAAACAGGATCAATATATTCAAGGACATTTGCCTTGCTCCTGAGCTTGGTTAGGATCAAAGACTTCAAAATTCTGGTACTGGAGGTCCTCAACAGCACCCTCTAGTGCAGCTCCTATTCCGAGCAACAAACATGCAAAACACACAATTCAATCAAATAATGCTCATATAGTACTCAATATGACATGACATGCATGATTAATGCAATTATGTGGTAAAACTTGTTAATGAGTTGTTATTAATGTTTACTAATAGGTTCTAATGGTTTTTAACAAGTTTAGACAGGTTTGGAATTGATTTGAGTCAATTTGAAATTAGTTCAACACAATTCAGTGTTTGAGGTTGGAGAAGTCCGGTACCAGGGCCGGACTAGTCCGCCCTGCGCAGGACCAGTGAGTTAAGGTTTTCTTGATCTATGAGAATGTGGAGAATTGGGGTTGAATTCATGTGAGAAAGAGAAAGTATAAGGTATATGTAGAATCGAAGAGAACGTGAAAAGCTAAGAGAGGGGAGGTGAATGGTAGATTTAAAAAATCTTACGCAGCGGAAACAATTAAATCCCAACCCCTTCGGCAGAAAAATGATCTGTTAAAGAAATCATGTGTGAGACTAATATAAATGTGTTTCCCCGTGACAAAACTGATATATATATATATCAAAAATAATCAAGTCACGAAGAAAACACAAGAAGAATCACTCAAATCCGTCGAGAGAAACTCAAGTTATGGTCGAAAGATAGAACAAAGGTCAATCTGTCCTACCCAAGGAAAACAGTTCTGGAACGCTGCAAAGAAACTCGTGTAGATCCTAAACCAAAAATCCAATGACCGTGAAATTTTGATATATGATAGATAATCAAGTTGTGAAAACAACCCAAAAAGAATCACGTCAATTGGATCTGTAAAACTCGAGTTATGACAAAACCACCGAGGAAAGGTAGTGCTGTCCAGAAACTCGACGAGTAAAACTTGTCTGGAACAAGTCGGACTAACAAGGCACAAAAGTTCCTTCAAACTACGAATTTTATTCAATAGAGAACAAGAGGAACAGCCCCAAAGTTGTGCACCACGAGCTCTGGCCTCCCTTGCTTATATTACCAGCTCGAAAGCCAACTCAACTCAAATCAAGACCCTAATCCTACTCCGTTCACGAATCGAAACTTTCCATAACTGCTTAGGACTCTTCTATATGCAGATAGAAGCAATCTTAAGACTTCCAAACACCTTAGAAACGTATCTCACATTCCTAAAACAACTCAAATTCGTGACCCACACGAAATGATATCATAACCAACTCGATACTTTCCATACCGAGCCATAACCGACTCCGCCACAGCCAAAGTCATCAACCGATACGATCCGATCCTTCCAACCAGATCTTCCCATCCATAAACCATCTTCGGAACCATGTTGCCACGTCATGCACCGCATGCATACGTGCAAACACTTTCCTTCGACGTCCAGTAACCTTCATATGCACTCCCCTTGATTCAATCATCCCGCGCGACCTCCTGACCCGCTCGACTACAATTCCTCCTGAATACTGTTGTTGGAACCTCATCTCCTCCCTGAGACTAGTCCAAAGGATCCTGTCACCAGCCATGACTTGAACTCAAGCAACACCTGTACATGAATAAGCAACCAATCCGTACGAGCCCAAGTCCGCGACTTGACTCAAGTTAGTTCCGAACACAACACCTTACGTGAGCACCTCACATAAGCATGTTGCAAAGCATATCAAAACGATATCAGCTATATCAACCAAAACGCACCAAAAACTTAGCAAATGAATACTAAGCAATATTTCCATAACTGTAAAGCAAGTTCGAAATATTTCACATGAAAATTTGGAACATTTGCGATCAAGCTCCAAACCTTGCTAAAGCTAACCGGAGCTTGAGCTGGAGCTTACCAAAGCTAGTACAACCTAGCGCCGGAGCTTACCAAATCTAGTACAACCTAGCGTTGGAGCCTAGCGCCGGAGCTAACCAAAACTAGTCGGAACTAGTCATCCCAAAAGTTGGAGCTAGAAAAACATGTCGGAGCTAACCAACATAAGTCGGACCTAGAAAAACATATCGGAGCTTAACAAAGACATGCCGGAGCTATCAAAGACATGCCGGAGCTAAAGACAAAACTCATCGGAGCTACCCAAAAACATGTCGGATCTAGATAAAGAAATTCGGACCTATTGTCGGACCCTGCAGAAGCTTGGAGCTAGAGTCGGACCTTGCTAAAAAGATGTTATGGAAACATTCAAAACTTTTATTGTCAAAGCCAATGTATTCAGCACTCATAGGTCTCACAATCTCCCCCTTGATGAATACATTGGCAACACCACTTAAGATCCGAACATTGGCTTATTCACATTAAAAGTTTTGAAAACAATTTGTCCCCCTTTGTAAAACAGAAATAAAATGAGAAAAAGAAATTCTCCCCCTGAGAAGAATCGTGCCAAAAATAGTTTTGAATATGTGCAATGTGTAATCAATTTCTCCCCCCTTGCATACTTATCTTTAACAATTCAAAATTCACATATTATCTCTCCCCCATTGACAATGTATTCAGCAAGGTTCAAAAGAGAAAATTAATTGTTATGAGCATATTATAACATACACATATAAAACAAAGCTCATCCAAGTCATACTATCAAGTAACTTACACTATCACAACAATGAGATACATATGTAAGCCATGCTAGAGATCAAATGTAATTTTAAATTTAAGCAAGTCATGATCTGACAAACTTAACTATTTCAATGCCTGGAAGCATGACACTTGTTGCTGCATTTTATTATTTTTTAAGGCACAAATTTAGATCATATGATATTTGCAAGAGATTATATGCGCATCTGCCTTATTCTAACCAACCAAGCCAAGCCTATGTCATTTGACAATCAGAAGCTTAAGAACATGGTTTTAGTCATACACAACTTCTTCCAAGTTCATATCTAAGTGCAATGATAAGCCATCTCAAAAGAAGTGTGATGCATGCATATTCTCTTGATCTTTTCTCAATTTATATTTGTTCATAAAAACTCGACATGTGAGTTGCTTACTTGATTAATTCTTTATTATTAACAGCACTTATGAACATGCAACAAGTTCAAAACAGCAAGAAAGTTCGATCATGACCCAATTTAGTGTAAGTAATTATTCTAATTACTAGTCATGGCAAAAACTATAAAATGTATAACATGAGTAATGTAGTAAGAACTTTCAGCTTGTAAAAGGAATCACAAGTCATATATTTATGAAATACTATGCTCATATTATTTTAGTTCAGACTCACACATAGACTTCCCAAGTTTCAAAAACTCCCCCTCAATTTAAGCCATGAGGATGCATAACCCCTATTTCACTACGAATAAAACAAAAACGAGTGAAATCCAAAGGTTTTGTAAAAATGTCAGCCAATTGTTGTTCGATATCTACATGGTGAAGCACAATGTTTCCTTTTTCAACATTATCACGAAGAAAGTGATACCTAATATCAATGTGCTTAGTTCTAGAATGTTACACAGGGTTTTTAGCAATGCAAATGGCACTAGTGTTATCACAAAACAGTGGAACACTATCTAGATCAACCCCATAGTCCTTAAGTGTTTGAACAATCCAAAGAATTTGTGAGCAAGCACTAGCAGCAGCTACATATTCAGATTCGGCTGTGCATTGTGCAACTGAATTTTGTTTTCTAGAGGACCAAGCAAAAAATGAATTACCAAGAAAATGACAAGCACCGGAAGTACTTTTCCTATCAATCCTACAACCTCCAAAATCAGCATCGTAAAAAGCTTTCAAAGTAACGGTTGAGGAAGAAGGAAGAAAAATGCCAAATTCTTGAGTTCCATGTAAGTATCTGAGAATCCTTTTGACGGCTTGACGATGTGAAGCACGTGGTGAGGCTTGAAACCGTGCACAAAGACATATGCTGAATTGTATGTCCGGTCTTGATGCCGTGAGGTACAAAAGTGATCTGATCATGCTTCTATGTTCTTTTTGATCCACTGGTTCACCATCTTCATCAAGTTCAAGTGTTGTTGACATTCCCATTGGTGTCCGAAGAGGCTTGCTTTTGTCCATGTTGAAGCGCCTTAGGAGGTCTTTTGTATACTTCGTTTGATGCACAAATGTATCCTCCTTGGTTTGCAGCCCCAAAAAGTACGTGAGTTCTCCCATCATACTCATCTCAAATTCTGAACTCATCATAGCTGAAAACTTGGACACAAGATCGTGAGAAGCACAACCAAAGATAATATCATCCACATACACTTGAACGAGTAATGAGTCATTGCCATGCTTAAGCACAAAAAGAGTTTTATCAACCTTGCCCATGGTAAACCCCTTTTCATGTAAGAATGTTTTTAACCTCTCATACCATGCTCTAGGGGCTTGTTTGAGACCGTACAAGGCTTTAGACAATTTGTAAAAATGATTAGGAAAATCTGAATTTTCAAAACCCGGTGATTGTTTGACATAAACCTCCTCATCTTCAACGAAAATGCTCTCCCCCTGCGGATATGGATCTGGACCTGCAATGTTTGAGCTAGTACCTGGGCTAGCTTCATCAAAAGACACTTCACAAGTCTCCACAATTTTGTTAGTTTCAAGTAAAAGCACATGGTAGCCTCTAGTATGAGATGGATAACCAAGAAACATGCCATCAATGGATCTAGGTTCAAATTTATCAAGATTACCATGTTTCTTAACAAAGCATTTGCAACCAAAGACCCAAAAGTGCGTAACACTAGGCCTATGTCCAAACCGGAGCTCATATGGGGTTTTACCTAGCTTAACGCGCAAGAAAACACGATTTGAGACATAATAAGCGGTTGCAATCGCATTAGCCCAAAATTTCCTAGGAGTTTGATATTCATCAATCACAGTCCTAGCCATCTCAACTAAGGTTCTGTTCTTTCTTTATACAACACCGTTTTGTTGAGGTACATATGGTGAAGAAAATTGATGATCTATTCCATTTTCAGCAGAAAAGTGATCAAAAGATTGATTTTTAAATTCAGTTCCGTTATCACTTCTAATTGCTTTTAAAGATCCTGGGTGATCAATTGATAATCTAAGAAATAAAATTCTAAAGTGAATAAAAGATTCATTCTTAGACGCCATAAAGTAAACCCAATAGTATCTAGAATAATCATCAAGAATAACAAGAACATACCATTTACCTCCGAAGGATTGAACACGTGAAGGTCCTACGGTGTCAAGGTGCAAAAGTTGATCCGATTCAGTTGTCATGATCATTGTGAGAGCAGTATGTGAACCTGCAACAATCTAAGCATGTCTACAAGAAGAGCACACAATTTTTTTTGTCCCCTTTAAGCTTAGGCAGCCCACGTATGCGATCAAGAGCACTAACACGCGTTAGGTGATCAAAGCCTATGTGACCAAGTCTACGATGCCAAAAATATAAGTCATTTGAATCATTAGCAACTAGACACCTATGCTTAGAGGAAGACATATCAAAATCAGCTTTAAAAACTTTTCCAAACCGGGACATGTTAAAAATAAGCTCACTATTTGAACCTACAACTTTGCAGTAGTTTTTATTGAAAATAATTTCTAGATTTTCATCTAGCAATTGTGAAACAGAAAGCAAGTTGTATTTCAAATTTTTGACAAGTGCCACATCCTTCAAAGTGTAGTGATCATTTACTCTAACCGAACCCTTAGCAATTATAGGAGTTGAAGAATTATTGGCAAAAGTAATTCTCTACACGTGACACAAACGAGAGGGAGGAGAACCAATCTTTGTTACCGGTCATGTGGCGTTAGCAACCTAAATCCACAATCCAAATGTTCTCCTTCCTCAAACGTGTAACCTACATAGAAGCACAATACGTCGATGACTCAATAATGAGGTTAGTCAAAAGGCATTTAGGTATCCAGTACTGAGTCACATGACATGCAACAGGAAAAACACGCGAAAGCTGAGATAAAACAGCAGGTTTATGAGTCAAAGTTTGAGGTTTTTTATTCTTAACTACTGACCTATAAGGTGTTACTTGTGTAGCACAAAAATCAGTAGCTCCGGAGGTAAACTTTGAATGTTTTTGACTCATAACAGCAGGTTGCATGTTCCTGGCATTTGGTTTAATATGTGCAGCAAATTTTGCATGAAAGTTATGAGATCTAGCAATCATTCTTTCCCTTTTCTGTTGTTTAGCTAGTCTATAACAAAAATCTATGACATGACCATCTCTACCACAGTAGGTACAATGAAATTTAAGTTTGTGTTCATGTCTAGATGAGCAAGCAATATTTTTATTTGAAACCGAATGAGACAACACTCCTGCAGATTTGAAAACCACTTCTTTTTGTTTAGGAACTGTTTGAATCAAACCACTTCCTAATGACTTTACAATTTTTGGTGGATGTGTCTTAGAATGAGCATGAGAATGAAAACCTAAACAAGTTTTATCATTGCAAGACTTGGAAGAATTCAGCAGCAAGTTTAGGTTCTTATTCCCATTACAAAACCAATCTAATGTCCTATGCATGTTATCAAGTTTATTCGACAGATCAAGACAAATTTCACATGAAGTTTTTCCTTTTAATTTGCAATTAGAACAATATTTAACTTCATGAGAACGTAAAGCATTATTCAATATTGAAATTTCATTCATAGCATCTTTTAGTTTCTTTTCAAGATCATCACAACTAGAACAATGCAAATCAATTGTAGAACAAGAAGCATCTTTTAAGTTTCCAATGTCAAGTGCAGCAAGCTTTTTGTTCTTTTCAATTTCAAGTTCAAGTCTATCTAGAGTGGAGGAGTGTGTAGTTCTTAGTGTGGACAATTGTTCATAGATTAAATCACATGAGGGACAAGAATTATCACTAGGGATCAAGGTTTTCAAGCGGTTGATTTCAGATTCTAGTGATTCAATTTTAGCAGTATTATCCCTAAGTTTTTTGTCCTTTTTCTTAACAATAATAGTTGCATGAGAAATTGCATCACACATTTCGTTACAGGTAGAACATACCTCATCGTCGTCACTGTTGTGTTCTGCATCCTCCTGACTTGATCTTGATCTTGTTTTGCCCGCCATGAAGCATAATTTGGCCAAATCATCTTCATCTTCGTCACTTCCAATGTCCACATCGCTTGAGCCAAGTTCCTGGAGTGCGGAGATAAACTGTTCACCAGTTGGCGACCTGTAAAGCCCTTCTTCTTCTTCTTATCATTTGTTGAGGAGTGCTTCGTCCTTGATTGTTTTTCTTCTCAGGAAGTAGAACCTAAAAGGTTAGGCATTCTGTACGAAAGTGTCCTATTGTACCACATTCGAAGCATCATTGAGGTCCGGAGCTTCCTCTCCTTCTAGTTCTAACATTTTACAATGCTTTTGAGAACCTAGTAGAGATAAGTGCTAGCTCCTCCCCTGGAAACTCCTCGATCTGCTCCAGGGTTAGTGAGAAAAACAAAGCAAGAGTATTGCAAGATGATGATTGGCTGAAGCTAGGCATATCATGTTGTGAGACAAATGCAATAGACTTATTTGGGTTCTTACGTGATAAGATGTCAATTTCATGAGTTTTGAGTTTAGAGTAAAGCACATCTAAAGTAAGTGTATTCATGACAGTAGATTCACGGATAGATGTAACTTTCATCTCACAGATTGACATGTCTAATGCACTAAGAAGTTGCCTAGCATTTTCAGAATCAGAAAAATTAACGTTGACACTACGCAAGTTACTGAGAATTTTGTTAAAGCGAGCAAAGAGATCATCAATGGACTCACCGGGTTGCATTTCAAAGCGCATATATTCTTTCTTGAACACGTCTTGCCTTACCTCCTTGATTGTGTTGGATCCTTCATGATAGTCACAAAGTGCTCTCCATACATCGTATGCCGATTGGAGATGTGCAACGCGGTCGAAGTCGCTCTGAGTGAGTCCTTGATTGATCAAGTTTCGGGCTTTGTTGTAGTTGTCGACGTCCCATAGATTTGTAGCTGTAACTTGATCGTTTGGTGGCACTTCGTAAGTCTTGTACACCCTATCCCATATTGCGAAGCCTTGCGCCTGGATGAAAGCCTCCATGCGTGCCATCCAAACCTAAAAATCAATACCAGCAAACACACAAGGTTTGGCGGAGTATTTCTCCATGATGGTTAGTCAAAAACACATGCAAATCACAATGATTAGATTATCGTGGCTCTAATACCAATTTTAAGATCAAAGAGCACGTGAAAATCTACCAGAGGGGGGTGAATGGTAGATTTAAAAAATCTTACGAAGCGGAAACAATTAAATCCCAACCCCTTCGGCAGAAAAATGATCTGTTAAAGAAATCGTGTGTGATACTAATATAAACGTGTTTAACCATGACAAAAGTGATATATGTCAGAGAGAATCAAGTCACGAAGAAAACACAAGAAGAATCACTCAAATCCGTCGAGAGAAACTCAAGTTATGGTCGAAAGATCGAACAAAGGTCAATCTGTCCTACCTGAGAAAAACAGTTTTAGAATGCTGCAAAGAAACTCGTGTAGATCATAAACCAAAAATCCAATGACCGTTAAATTTTGACATATGATAGATAATCAAGTTGTGAAAAGAACCCAAAAATAATCACATCAATTGAATCTGTAAAACTCGAGTTATGATAAAACCACCGATAAAAGGTAGTGCTGTCCAGAAACTCGACGAGTAAAACTTGTCTGGAACAAGTCGGACGAACAAGGCACAAAAGTTCCTTCAAACTACGAATTTTATTCAATAGAACACAAGAGGAACAGCCCCAAAGTCGTTCACCACAAGCTCTGGCCTCCCTTGCTTATATTACCAGCTCGAAAGCCAACTCAACTCAAATCAGGACCCTAATCCTACTCTGTTCACGAATCAAACCATTCCATAACTGCTTAGGACTCTTCTATACGCAGATAGAAGCAATCTTAAGACTTCCAAACACCTTAGGAACGTATCTCACATTCCTAAAACAACTCAAATTCATGACCCACATGAAATCATATCATAACCAACTCGATACTTTCCATATCGAGCCATAACCGACTCCGCCGTAGCCAAAGTCATCAACCGATTCGATCTTATCCTTCCAACCAGATCTTCCCATCCATAAACCATCTTCGCAACCATGTTGCCACGTCATGCACTGCATGCATACGTGCAAACACTTTCCTTCGACGTCCAGTAACCTTCATATGCACTTCCCTTGATTCAATCATCTTGCGCGACCTCCTGACCCGCTCAACCACAATTCCTCCTAAATTTGGTTGTTGGAACCTCATCTCCTCCCTGAGACTAGTCCAAAGGATCCTGTCACCAGCCATGACTTGAACTCAAGCAACACCTGCACATGAATAAACAACCAATCCATACGAGCCCAAGTCCACGACTTGACTCAAGTTAGTTCCAAACACAACACCTTTCGTGAGCACCTCATATAAGCATGTTGCAAAGCATATCAAAACGATATCAGCCATATCAACCAAAACGCACCAAAAACTTAGCAAATGAATACTAAGCAATCTTTCCATAAGTGTAAAGCAAGTTCGAAACATTTCACATGAAAATTTGGAACATTGCGATCAAGCCTCGAACCTTGGCAAAGCTAACTGGAGCTTGAGTCGGAGCTTACCAAAGCTAGTACAACCTAGCGCTGGAGCTTACCAAAGCTAGTACAACCTAGCATCGGAGCTTACCAAAGCTAGTACAACCTAGCGCTGGAGCCTAGCGCCGGAGCTAACCAAAACTAGTCAGAACTAGTCATCCCAAAAGTCGGAGCTAGAAAAACATGTGGATCTAACCAACATAAGTCGGACCTAGAAAAACATATCAAAGCTTAACAAAGACATGCCAGAGCTATCAAAGACATGCCGGAGCTAAAGAAAAAACTCATCGGAGCTACCCAAAAACATGTCGGATCTAGATAAAGAAAGTCGGACCTATTGTCGGACCTTTCAGAAGCTCGGAGCTAGAGTCGGACCTTGCTAAAAAGATGTTATGTGAACATTCAAAACTTTTATTGTCAAAGCCAATGTATTCAGCACTCATAGGTCTCACAGTATCCAAGGATCAAGAATTGAAGATGAAACTTGAATCTTGACGATCTAGGGTTGATGATGAAGAGTTGATGGAGTGTTGGCGATGAAAAATGAAAACTCGATGAAGTTCTTGATTGCTTGATCTTTCTTCGTGATCTCCTTCTCCTCCTTGCTACTGGATATCCCCTTGGTGGCGGCTCCCACGAACTAGGGTATGGAGGGGCTTTCAATTGTGGCAAAGAGGTGGAAAGGTGGGATGTTGGGTTGTTTATATAGAGGTGGAGGTGTAGGGTTGGATGGGTTTCGTGTTTAAGGTGGGTGGAGGCCGTGTAGGGGTCCCACATGAGATCCACATGGGTTAGGCACGACGTTCTTGGGCCTAAATAAGGCGGAAACCCAATAGCAAGTCATGAAGGAAAAGATTGAATCCGAGTCGGCACACCGGACAAGTCCGCTAGGGGCTCTGGACTAGTCCGATGTTGGACATAGACAAAAACTGATAAATCTGATAGAAGGTCCAAACAAGTCCGATCTTGTCCAGAGAGGAAAATGGACAAGTTCGGCACAGATCAAACAAGTATGAGATTTGACAACTTATTCAAAAACCAGACCAAATGCCGGACTAGTCCGCAATCAATCACGGACAAGTCTGGAATGGAACAGAGACTTAATCAGACTAGTTCGCAGCAAAAACGGACAAGTCCGGAGGGCATCAAAGGGGGAAATTGGAATAGTCTGGGGTACAAACCGGACAAGTCCGTACTTCTACAGACTTTTAAGTGTTGTTTTGCTTCTAATTCTTTTTAACTTGTTACTTTTATGTTTCTTAAAATTAAACATGTTTAAGAATGTATGCAATGTGTGATGGGTGGAAATGAGGGTGTTACACTCCCGATGTCGATGTAGGTCCGAGCGTTGACACATGGAAGCTCCAGAGCTTCCCTCTACTGGAGGATATAGGTCCGGTACCGTTTGATAGATGGCTGTGTCGGAGCTTCCCTGAGGAGGGAGGCAAGTCCGGCTCTGCGCGACACATGGCAGCACTGGAGCTATCCTAATGAGGGAGGCAAGTCTGACTCTTCTAGACACATGGCTCTACGGGAGCTACCTTAAGGAGGGATGTAGGTCCGGTTACGCGGGACGCGTATCCCCTTCGTACGTCTGCTACTTGGACATAGAAACTCCTCGACTTTGATTTTGGTGTCAGGGGATACCCGGTACGCAGGGTACCGACAACATCCTTAACCAGTTAACATGTCAATACACTAAACATTGAACCACCAAAGAGCATCAACGAAACTATATATACATCAAACAGGAGTAGATTTCACAAAATGCATCAAGCACGGTACATAAAAGCGCGGACCATTTCGACTCCAACCAGCACACAACAAACCAACAATGCGCACCCATGAGACAACTCCATAAAAGTGTGTATGACAAACCTTATTAACAGTACCCAATAGAAACATAAAAACTTGCTAGGATGAGGTCGGGTCGAGGCAGAGTCGAGGTCGATGGCGTCAATGACCAAGAGGGCAGGGTCGAGGCAGCGACGTGCTCCAGGGAAGGGGACGAGGTAGTGGTGTGCTCCGGGACGAGGTGGCGGCGACGCCAGCACGATGGTTTCTATTGCGATAGAGTGAGAGAGTGCAAGGTCAAAAATTTGTTGAAATTTTGCTAAGTGTTGGGAAGAAAGTGCGCGAGAGATAAAGTACCTAGGGAAACAATCAGATACGAGCGCACAAGACGAGCATCCCTCATGTATTTGTATGAGAGACGGGCCTCATAAGGGCGCGTCTTGCATTTTAGTTAGATCGAGATGACCTCCAGAATGAGCATCTCCTTTCTGTAGAGACACGAGACGAGCTTACTTAGAGCTCATCTCCCTTTTGCTCCATCAGAAACAGAACACATGGGTCCCACAGGGGTATGGGGCCACATGTAAGTGACCTCTGATACCTCTGCAGAGGATGTGGGCTCACATGTCAGCGACCTCTAATGCCTCTACATAGGACATGGGCCCACATGTCTGTGACCTCTGTTGCCTCTGCAGAGTTTGTGGGCCTACATGTTAGTGACCTCTAATGCCTCTGCCATCACACACAAAATTCGAAGCACTCGGACCTCATAGTCATCTCCGCATTTTGTTCACATCAGAGACGAGCTTGTTACAGGCTCGTCTCCTTTATCCTCAAATACGAGACGGGCTTATTGTGAGCTTGTGTCCCTTATGCTCCATTAGAAACCACAAGGGTTTCACAAAAGGAGTGGGGCCCACTTAAAGCCGCGAAAATTCATCGTGCATCCATTGCCATTCTAGCGCAGAGCTGCCGCTGCGCGCAAAATTCAAAGTCTTTCGACCTCATAGTCTTAGTTGGCACCATTAAATAGTGACTTGGTCTATGACATGTGGGACCATGCCACATGTGCCTCACATGGCAGTGACCAAGGCACAAGTCAGGGGATCCTCTGTATATATAGGGGAGGCCTTCCCCTTCTCCGCACAATCACAATATCCTTCCTCTTCCTCTAGCCGCACTGTAGCCTCCCGAGCTCTAGCCGCACCTCCGTCCCCACAGCTCAATGGCCGCTCCTCCGTCCCCATATCCAACCGCACCTCCACCGCCTTCCTGGGTATAAGAGCGATAATACCTCCTTGGGAAAATCGCTCACTTGGAGGGTTTGGTCACCACGTAAGAGGTCTACGACCTTAAAACTCTCTGCAAGAATATGGCGAGGGATGTATTTAATAGTACATCTCATACCATGCGGCTTCTGGGTCTTTGTCCCCTGCCATAATGTAGTGGAATGGGCGAGCATGGCTCTAAAATCAGCCACTACCTCTATGGATTAAGCGTTGTGGTCGGTCGTCTTCATGTGATGCGGGAGACGGTCTCTAAGGTGCTTGGAGTGCAAGGTTGTAGGGGTTTGGTCGAGGTGATCGCCGAAAAGTGTGGGGCAGAGTACCCACCAAAGGACTAGGCAATCGTCCATTTTTTCTTTTGTTGTTTGTAATAATGTTTATTTTTAATGAAATGGTAATGAATGTTTGCTTGATGATGAATGTTTGTTATCGTTTATCGAATGGTTTGATGTCTTTTTGTTAACGATAATCGAATACGCCTGAAAACAGCTCAACTCCGATGGGCTCTCCGGAGGAAAACATTCCAGTACACAGAACGTTAGACAAACATTCTAGTTCATAAATAAAGCATTCCAGTTCATAAATAAAACATTCCATTTATCCAATGCCTCACTTATCTACATAAAACATTCCATTTCATAAATAAAGCACGTAATCCAATCAACTTACAATTAAATGTCAAAGGGGAAACAGAACAAGTATCAGATTCAGAGACGAGCTCGCAACAATCGGAGACGCGCATATAAAGCTCGTCTCTCATTTTATTATATGGGAGACGGTCCTCATATGGGCTCATCTTGCATTTTATTCAGATCGGAGACGTTCTCCATAAAGCGCATCTCCCTTATGTAGATATACGAGACAAGCTTACTTAGAGCCCGTCTTGCTTTTGATCGTGTCCAGCCGGCGTGCATGTCGCCCTAATCCTTCAACTGCCTCCCCCAGCATCTGCAGTCACCTAACATTCCCAACCAAGACCCATAACATCCGCAGCCGCCTCACATTCCCACCCCTGTCGCATCGCCCTCCACCGCCTTCCCCTGCCCCCATGGCGAACCACTATATGCCTGGTGCCCTTGCGTCGCGCCCCCGCCATGGCCAGGGTGATGTTGTTGTTTGTGTTGTCTTGTACTATGATCCCAACGATGCCGCCTTCATGTGGCGAAAATTGTGCCGTCTGGTGGTGCCCCATGTGCTTCTCCGGGGGCATAAGCAGACACCCTCATGCAGCAGCAATGCAATGATCTTCTCGAATGCCCCCTCGTCTCCCGCCTTAATGCTGAGACTCTCCTGGTATGCTTTGAGCTTCCCGAACAGCATGTGCTAGCAGTGCGTACGGGCTTTGTCCACATCACCGGCCACCACCATGACATCCGCCCATGGAATCCCTATCCCGCCCGCCTGTTTGGCTGGCCCTATCAGGCAACAATTTATGTTGAGAACCTGCTGCTCCACGCATGGTCGGTCGATGGTGTGCGGCAAGTCTTTGGGGACATCTGTGTGTTTGATCATATGTTGGAGTCTTCGAGGAGCACGAAGGTGTTCGAATTTGTTGTCTGGATGCAAAATCCAGACCTACTTCCTCGCATGAAGATTGTGACCTTCTTCTCTGAGCGCGGTGGGCACTCTGGGTCGAGGGATGAGCCACCCGGTGTTCAGGAGCTTGCAATACCACTGGAGGGCTACCAGGTCGACCTTCTCTTCCACCTTGATCACTTCTATGATGAATTTGTGCTTGAGTAGGTCTCCTATGGCTTGGATGGTGGCCTACAGTCGCGTTACCACCCCTTCACCTAGCACCGAGGGGATATTGATCCCATACCTGCGGTGATGCCCTCGCCCTCCCCCACTCCACTCCACTCCACTCCTATCTGGACCTGACCTTTCTGGATGATGATGACCGGGGGAATGAAGGATGGTACCATGCTTCCGACCTTTGCTAGCCCTTCAGATCTCTAGGCAAGGGTTGCGGGCTGCGGTCGCGTGTGTCACGGGCAGGGGTCGCAGGCAGGGGTCGAGGGTAGGGGTCGCTCCAGGTCTCTGGGCAGACGGCAGGGGTCGTGAGCATCGTGGGCGCGGGTCGCGCTCGTAGTCTATAAGCTCAGTGGTTAGTAAGCTCAGGGAGTCTATAAATGTTAATGAATGTTTGATGATGAATTATTGATGATTGAATAATTTGTTGTCTTTTTGTTATCAATTATTGAATACGTCCATGACACAACTCAACTCTGATGTGCTCTCCCGAGGAAAACATTCCAGTACACAGAACTTTAGACAAAATTTGTTATCTAATGCCTCAGTTATCTACACTCAGGTATCTACACAAAACAATTCCAGAACACAAAATGTTTGTTATCCAATGCCTTAGGAATCTACACAAAACATTCCAGTTCATAAATAAAGCACGTAATCCAAAAAAATTATAATACAATGTCGAAGGGGAAACAGAACAAGTGCCAGATTCAGAGACGAGCTCACAACAATCGGAGACAAGGTTCAATAAAGACCGTCTCTCATTTCCTTGTATGGGAGACGATCTTGTATAAGGCTCGCCTCTCATTTCCTTGCATGGGACACAATTTGGTGTGGATGCTCTTGTTGTCAAGTTATCTTTACAAGACCAATCTTGACAACAAGATCGTCCACGCCAAACTTGAGGCCAATTGTGCAACGATTCACCTTATATGCTCGTTGAAACGTGCTAGACTTTCTGATGTGGGACAAAAGATCTTCACAGCCTCATGCGAGATGAGCTTCATATGGGTGTGTCTCCCTTCTGCTTCCGTGGTGGGTCCTTCACAGAGGCATACGAGACGGTCTTACTTAAAGCTCGTCTCCCTTTTTGGAGAAGAGGCTAAATAAAATGCTTAATTAACTCCACGCAAAAGTTATGATCTCAAATTTTGTGTGAATGATCTTCATGTTAGATTAAATTTTGTTAACTTGACATCAAGACCGTTCACATCGAATTTGATGTCATCCGTGCAATGCCTTGCGTTATATGCTCGTTGTAATGTGCTCAATTTTCTGAGGTGGGACAAAATATCTTCACAGCCGCATGCGAGATGAGCTTCATATGGGCACGTCTCCCTTTTGCTTCTGTGGTGAGACCTTCACAGAGGCATACAAGACAGTCTTACTTAAAGCTCGTCTCCCTTTTTCTTCCTTGGTGGGACCTTCACAATGGCATATGAGACGTGCTTTCTTGGAGCTCGTCTCCCTTGTGCTTCGTTCAGGGCAGAACAAGTGTCATATTCAGTAGTGCTCCATCAAAAACAGAAGACAAGGCATCAAGTGGCCATATTTTCACACATTTAGCATATTTCACACATATGACCAATGAAAGTCAAATTTTCACTCAAATGGCATATTTTTACACATTGATCATATATCACACAAATATCCAAATGAAAGTCAATTTTTCACTCAATTGACCATAGTTTCAAATATTGAGCATATTTTCACATATTGACCATAATTTCACATATTTTCACATATTCTCAATTTGCTACTCTCCGTTGCAGTCTTGGTTTTTTGAAATTCTTGACTTTTTCATGGTGGTCGTTGTGCAAGTAAGGAGCTTTGTTGGCCAATGGTATTCTTGGCTTGGTCATCGAAGTCATGAAAGGAGAAATCTCATCAAATTGATCAAACTCTTCCTCATCGACGGCGTTCTCGACTCCGACAATTTGTCGATTTCTAGGTATAACCACCTTAAGTATTTTATTTGTTGTGTCTGGAACATAAACACTTTATCAATGTGTTCTGCTAACACGAAAGGCTCTGACTTATATCCTTGATGGTTAAGATCAACGCCAGTGAACCCGTACTTATCTTGTGCAACACCCTTGGTTCCATCAACCCAGTTGCAATAGAAAAGAGGAATCTTGAATCCGTGAAAGTCAATCTCCCAAATATCTTGTATTTGACCATAGTACATGTTTTTGTCTTAGCCCGTAGCATCATAAGCATCAACACGTACACCACTATTTTGATATGTGATTTTCTTATCTTGTTCTACAGTGTAGAATGTGTATCCATTAATGTCGTATCCTTGATATGTAATAACGTTGAATATAGGACCACTTGCCAACTTTTTTAGGTATTAACTTGTTTGAATATCCGATGAGTGAGAAATCCGATCCCGGAGCCAACCAATGAATTTTCTCATGTGTTCATTTGCTAAGCATGATTCATTGTGGCCAGGATTGTCTCTAACCAGCACCTCCTTGTGCTCATCGAAGTACTCAGACACAATGGACATTTGTTGTAACTTGTAGAAATGAGCGCAGAAGAATAAATGTGGATATGGAGTTGTAGCCTTCTTCCCGATGGTCCCTTTTCCTATGAGCCTCCCCTCATGACGAGACTTGGGAAGACCAATCGGGTTACTCAGGTCAGCGTAGTTTAGAGCCCACTCCACATCTTCCTTTGTATAGTATCCTTGTACCATGTTGCCCTCAGGATAAGCACGATTTCTAGCGAAGGACTTCAGTATGCCGTTGAATCTCTCGTATGCATATATCTAGTGAAGGAACACAGGGTCAAGTAGCTTTATCTTCTTAATAAGATGAGTTGTGAATGGACGCTGATGTCGAAAAAGGAAGGTGGAAAATACATCTCAAGGAAGCATAAAGTTTCATAGTGCCTTTTTTCCAATGACTCGAGATCTGCTTCACTTAGTACTTTTTGACCAATTGCATTGAAGAAAAAGCAAAAGTTCATTATAGCCTCCTGAATATTGACTAGTAGGATATTCCGAATTCCAACAGCAATCATATGCATAAACAATACATGGTAATCATGAGAATTCACACTAGGAGCTACATTTAGATCTGGAAATGAAATAAGACTTGATACGTTCATCGAGTAGCCGGAGGGTACTTTTACATTTTTCAAGATCCCACAAAACTCTTTCTTCTCATGTTTTGAAAGGATGATGCATGATGTGGGTATTTCCTTTTACCGAGTCATCGAGCCACAACTCAGGCCTAATTCTCATTTTATTTAGATCTGCTCGTGCATGTCCATGGTCCCTAGTTTTCCTATTTGTGTTAGGCAATGTCCCGAGCAGGATCTCACACACATTCCTCTCAACGTGCATCACATCAACCCAATGACAGATGTCTAAGTCTTTCTAATACGGTAGCTCCCAAAAAATCGATTGCTTCTTCCACATGTCATCTTCACCAGTATTTTTTGCCAGTTCTTTTCCGCTTACCAAGGCAACATGGATATCCTTGACCATTTCATAGACTTCATGACCTGTAAGATGGGGTGGAAGATGCTTCTTGTCAGCATTACCATTGAAATTATCCTTCATTCTTCAAAACGAGTGCTTAATTGGAATGTAGCTTCGATGTCCCATGTACACTATTTTTTGTGACTTGCTCAAATACTATGAGTATGTTTCTCTAAAACAATGTGGACATCCACAACCTACTTACTTACTCTGCACGGATAAGTTACGTGCCGCTGGAGAATCACTAATAGTCACAAATAAAATGGCTTTGAGACCAAAGTATTCACGCTTGTGCTCATCCCAGACCTGCACCCCATCGTTGTACCACAACTACATCAGATCTTCAACCAGAGGCTTGAAATGAGTGTCGATGTCATTCCCAGGTTGTTGTGGCCCCGATAACAGTCGTAACATCATAATATATTTCCGTTTGTTCCACAACCAAGGAGGAAGGTTCAAAATCGTTAGCACAATTGTCCATGTGCTATGTGTGCTACTGTTCAAAAAAGGATTAATGCCATCGTTGCTCATTGCGATCCTAATATTCCTCAGATCAATGGCAAATTCAGGATTTTGTGAACCAATGTTTTGCCACTGTGTGGCATCAGCATGATGTCTTATCCTTCCAGCATCCTGCTTATGCTTCTCTTTGTGCCATCCCAATAATTTTGATTCCTTCTTGTTTGCAAACCAACACATCAAACGAGGAATGATAGGAAAGTACCAAAACACCTTTTAGGCCCTCTTTTTCCTCTGTTTCTATTGCAGTTCTCTTCATCACCATCGCCTTTCCTATGATTGAATCGGTCGAGTCCGCAAATAGGGCATTTATGAAGGTTTTCATACTCAGGTCCACGATATAGAATGCAATCATTCTTGCACGAGTGGATTTTCTCCACCTCCAAACCAAGTGGACAGATTATCTACTTTGTCTCATAAACTGTCTTAGGGATTGCGTTGCCTTGGGGTAACATGATAGGATTTATGTTTATATAATCAGAAGATTGTGTCGGTAGTTAGATTGTAGCCTAGCCGATTCCGGTGTTATTTCCTGTACTCCTATTTTCTATATAAACATGTAACCGCCTACGGACGAGGTAGGCGTTTCACCAAAGTTTACATGGTAATCAGAGCCTCGTACCTCTATTGAGGATTGATGACATGTCTTCATCATCCCCGTCGCCGAGTTCTGGGTTCAATACTCTCACACATCATGTGGAGAAATTGATCAGAGACAATTTTCTTCTCTGGAAGGCGCATGTCCTACCACCGGTGCGTGGAGCACAACTATTTGATCTTCTTGATGGTACAAGGCAGAAGCCGCAACGTGAGATTGTTGTTGAGAAGGCCGGTAAGTCTAATTGATAACCTTCGTATGCCTTAGCTAGTTCAAATACAAATATCTCATTCCTAGCTTTTGTTGCACACGTTTATCTAATGAACTCCAAAGCAATAATCTTTGAAGAACTTCTGAAGTGCTGTTTGTATATATTTTAGACAAGAAAGATAAGTAGGCCAACTTTCACTAAATGCTCCTTATTTTATCTTCTAGAAAGTGTCAAACTTCGCTCCATGAAAACAAACACTTTGAAGTAGTGTAAGTGTATAGCACAATGGAATGTAGGATTTATCTGGTAGTAAATAAAGCGTAATAGTGGTCAAAATCTTTAGTGTTGTGTAAGCGGAATGGCAGAGACATGTTACACGTATACCTGGATTCAGGTGACAACCAACTAATTCACCAACTTTTGGTATTACACGTTTAGACCCATCATCCTCTACTCCCCATCCAACAGGAACACAAACCATAGGTAATTTACAAGCAAGTGGTAATGATTCTACATCAAATAATGGTTCAACAAATGATTTTTGACTTAGGTACAAATTCACCAGCTACTTTCTTCACACCATCTGCTGATTTACCTGTTAGTAAGCCGCTACGCCCTCTCATAACCAGAAACTCAACAAAATAAGTGTCTATGGTGAAAGCCACTTTTGTGTAAATAGGAGTTCGATCCGGTCAGCAACCTCAAAATTCCATTTACCTTCGTCCAGAGTCAAAGCCATCTCAACCTCTGTCAGGAAACTTTCACAGGGGAGTTTCTCATCAAAATAGAACCCGGCCTTGATGACTAGAAGTATGAAGGAAACTAACTAATTTAGTAGTAATTAGTTTCATATTTGTGAGAATCATGGTAACATTTATTGTTTATTAGAGGAGAAAGGATACAAAATACTAGCCGAACAAGGCCCTAGCTAGACACAAAGGCTTCCATCCCGTAAAGAAACTCTCTATCAACTAGACTCACTGCCCTAACACTATTTCTCAAACCAGAGTGAACTACTCCATCCACGTGTTCAGTCAAAGGAACTGAGACATTGCTTGATAGAAGAGAAATACTTTTTAGTTAGTGAAAAGAAAATTCTCCTCAACGGATCAAACAATACTACCACCGAAGTAATATTCATCGAACCTATTCCACTTGCACTGACACTATAGAGAGCTTCCACCTTTCAAGTTGTCTTGCCTTTACCCTGAGAAGTAGCACTTGGGGCCTCACGGATGAGAATCTAATTTCCACCAAATTTCATTGTTTGCTTTTTCACATACATAAGCCTATGGCACGAGAAGGTAGGGGCGATACCCTGCGCACCCTCTCTAAAGCAGTGAACTCGATAGCGGTTGACAATTCCTGTTTTTTTTGTGTTTTCTCTCTTTTCTCTTCTATCAAATATGCTCTTTGTAGCCCTAGGGAAATAAGATCGGTACTTGAATAAAGAGATATAGATAGAGATAGTAAGTTTTCCATTCATTTAGGTTGGCGGAAGGATAGCTATTTTTTTCATACAGCTCGAGATAGGGGTCAAAGACCAACGAATGGCTTGGGTACTACTTTCATCACTTATTGCTAGGATAGGACTTTCCTTACCTGAAAAACAAGGCGTGAAGCGATGCCGCCCTCTTGGTTTTGATTTCCTCACAAGTATACTTTTCCGGGAAAAAGAGATGAATACAACTTCCTTTCCAGAATTTCCGCTAGTACCCTTTGTTTGCACGAGGCCATTCCCACTTTGATTTGGCAGTTCTACACTCACCTCCAACTCACAATTCCTTAAAACTACAATCACTCCATCTGTTGCTTGCCTTTAACTGGAAAAGTTTCACCATCGCAAACAATCTCGTGTACTGAGCCGCGCAACCATGATACAATGGCTTCTTTGAGTCTTCGATCATCATCTTGTACTTTGCAAGTTCATCGTTTCTGTATGATAATCGTCGTCATGTCTCTTGACATTGCATACCATCTCCTCTATAGTATGCACCTGAAACTCAATGTCGTCATCGATGAAACCTAATATATCTAGCTTGTTCACATCGTCCTCGTGATCTTCTTCGACACTAGTAGAGACCTCTCTCTCCAGATATGAATCTCTCATCTCTGCTTCATTAAGTCCCTCCTCCCTATGTTTGTTCCAACATCGAAAATTGAAATTGCATCTAGGCTAAATCCCTGTGGGTTTTAATGACTAATGACAACACTTAAGGGACTATTGAGCATTGCAAGTGTTAGCACATGTGATTAAATGATGGATGGAGTTGGATACACTCAAAAAGGAAAAAGAGAAGAAAAAGCGGAAAAACTCGAAGAGTAGAATTTAGGGCTTAAAATTCTTTGCGTCGAGTTTAGCCTTATAGTGTGAGTGTGTTCATAGTGTCAAAGAGTTGAGAATCACCTAAGAGCTCTTTGTCGAAAAAGGTTTAGCTTGGAGAGATGAGTTGAGGCTATCCTAAGGACAGGGCAAGACTTGTCCGGGCTGGAAGGTCGGACCAGTCTGGCCATATCTGGCTGATCCGATGTTAAACGGACCAAGAGATACTGTGTGAGTTCAGACTTGTCCGTTAGGAGACAGACTAGTCTGTGGTGAGTGTGTCTCAGTCCTTCTGGGTCTAAGTCCTGAAGGACCGTACTAGTCCTCCCTAGGGGTTGGACTAGTCCACCCTAGCAGACTTGTCCAATACTAGCCGGATCAAAAGGTATTGTGTAAGTTTGAACTAGTCCGTTATGGGTCAGACTAGTCCGTTTAAGACTTGGAGGTGGCTGCTGTGACTAAGTCCTGGAAGGCTGGACTTGTCTATCCTTTGTGGTCGGACTAGTCTGGTTGACCAGACTTGTCTGTTCTCAACCGGAACAAAAGGTTCCTTGTGAGATCGCACTAGTCTGTGGTGTTGTGACTGTTTGAATTCAAAAGGTGGTGGGGGACTTCGTGGTTTATCAACGGTGACATCACTTGTCCCCATAGGCCGGACTAGTCTGGGGTCCAAGCCCGGACTAGTCCAGACTTTTTCTGGTGGTAATGGCTAATTGTCGGGACCCCTATAAAAAGGGATCCCCCGAGCTTCTAAAGCTGGTTTGTGATATTTGGGAGAGAAGAGAGAAGGGTCGTGCTTGGACTTGAGCTCTTCGTTGATTCTCTTGTGTTGATCCATTGATTTGAGGTTATTTGGGTGTTGACTCATGATCTCTTTGTGTTGTAACTTAGTGGGAGCCTCAAATTGTGAGTTGCCCCACAGATCGTTGTGATTTCCCCGTGATTTAGTGGAAGAACAAGTCGTCCTTTGTGGTGGCTTGATGAGTATAGGGTTGAGAGAAAATCGGGCCTTTGTGGAGTCCTCAACGTGGATGTAGACTTCTTCGTAAAGTTGAACCACGGGATAAGATTTTGTGTCCCGAGCCTCGATTGGTCCTTTGTTCTTCGCTAGATCAACTTTTAGGGTTCTTTGTGTTCATCGTTTAAATCTCGTGATCCATCTAGTTTAACTTGTTCTCTCTTCGTGAAATTACTTCTCTAGGGTGCTAGATTGTACCTTTACATTCTGCACTAGGTAGATTGGTGAAAAACCAAGAAATATCTCACCTTCTTTGTTTCCACGTACTTGATCGGACTAGTCCGCCCCCTGGCCAGACATGTTCGCCTCTTGGTTGCTGATTAAGTTTTAGTAAGTCAAATTTTAGGTTTTTTGCATACCCCCCCTATAGGAAACTTTCAATAATCCACCATGAATCCATGTGTGATCAAATATGACCTCGACACATCATCCGTGTGATATCTCTTCTCATTCTTGCAATGTTTGCAAGGATAAAAAATATTCCCTCTAATGTTGTCCAACATGTCTTTCTTCGCGAAATCTATAAATGCATCTACCCCTTTGATATACTCATTGCAAAGGCACGGTCCATACATCCAATTTCGATCCGACGACATCTACGTACAGAAAAGAAGAGTTAAATCAAAGAAATTTGAAGCCACTGATAGTCAATGGGTAAAAAATAGTAAGGAGCAGGAGAGGAGAAGAGGACTAAACCTTGTTTTAAGGGCCACTGATAATCATCGCAATATTTTTAGAAAGGCACCTCCAAGGAGGGAAAGAACAGGACAGATCTGGCAACCACTTGTTATGCCATAGCTGGGAGCTCGTGGAAGGGCATACGAAATCGAGATGAACCTTTGTAACAGGCATCTCTCTATAGTGGGAATGGGAGACGCGTCCGCTTCCATGATAAAAGAAGACGAGCCCGATCAGCAGGAATGGGAGACGAGCCCGCTTCCATGATAAAAGGAGACAGAATCCAAGAAATGCTCGTCTCCTTTTCTTTCATAATATGAGTCACTCTTAAGGAAGGCTCGTCTCCCTTTTGTCAGAGAAGTGAGCGCATCTCGAATATTAAATTAACTGAGACACGCCTTAATGTAGGTCGTCTCCTTGTACCCTCAACCAAGCCAGCTCTGATCTTTGCTGACGCGGGCGCGTCTCGTCAGATCGGAGATGGTCGCCTTTGCGCTCGTCTCCAATCTCTATCTTCGATTTGAGGTTCTTATGCAGTGACCTCTACTGCCAGATGGAGCTAACAGTGGAGCCAGGGTCTTCGTGTCTTACGAACCCTCTTGTTTAGCCGAGCCGACCTCTTCAGGTCCCCGGGCCATCGGCTTCACTTCTTCGGTGGAGTGCTTCTTCAGTGACCTGCATGTGGATTGCATGGAGCACTGGATCCATTCCTGTAACAGCTCTTGGACGTTGACCACCACAACCTTGTCAATGAGGCGCCACTGGAGGCCACGTTCGCCAGTCTGGCTGGTGTGGCCAGCCCTTCTGCCAAACGGTGACCTTGAGTGGTTGCTTCCAACCGACAAAACGTTCAGCCGGCCTCTGTCCCCGATGCAGTTTGCCTGGCCCGCCCTTTGTCTAACCGGTGACCTAGAGCAGTGAAGGCCCACCTGAAGATCGTAGGTCGGGCGGCCGCGCGCGTTGGTGTTCCGGCACACTTGGTTGATGGAGGCAGGTTATCTTCATCGTTGTTGTTGTCGTGGTCGCGTTGCCCGAAAAGGGACCATGAGGACGGCAGGAGGCCCCATGCATGGAGAAGGGGGGTGCTAGCCGAAAGCCATCTCGAACACCCCTCCGCCAAACACAGGGGTGCTAGCGAGGGCGATGCTTGTAGCTAGAGCCCGATATATCCGATGCCGGGAGGCCACCAACGTCTGAATCTGGAGAGGGAGGATCGACAATCGAGTGGCCATAGAAATGATCGAGGTGGATCAAGATGTCCACCTGGTGGCCCTAGGCGGTTGGAGGACCATCACCGGAGCCCGAGCGCCCGACCCTCTCCGAGAAAAACATAAACGTCTTGGACCGTGGAAGCAGATCCGGGTTTTGCATCCATGCAACAAATCCGAAGAGGTCAACGTGCTGGCGGAGGAATGAGTCATCCAACATATGATCAAATATGCAGACGTCCCACAGGATCGAGCGCACTCCATTGCCTGACCAAGCGTGGAGTCGCAAGTGCTCAACGAAGATCATCACATGGTACGACCACCCTATCACTCTGGCCGGATAGGGGTTCCATGAGACCACACTGAAACGGTCCCCCATCCACGCAAATGACCCCATAACAAAGCGCCCGCTCCCTCAGCTCTTTTTTTTTAGAAAAAGTGTGCCGGCTGAGCCGGTGTTTCATTAAGTAGGTGAGAAATTTGTACATGTACAGGTGTACATAAGAAGAGAAAGCTCAGCTACGCCAAATAGCGAAGAAACATGACTGAAACAGAGAAGGGGGGAAAACTAGACTGGATTAGATCCTGCAGGTGACGAAATCCTCACGTAGCAGGTTCTACTGAATTTCTATAGATTTCCTTCAGCTTGGGCCGGAGTTGTCCGATGGAGGGGGTTGGTTGTGTTGTGAAGAAGGAAGCAGCTGTGAGATAAAGTGAGCTCCGCCCCTACTCCAGTTCACTGCAAGGTCTTTAGTCTCTGCAATCAACATGTGCAAGGTTTTTTCTTTCCGCTCAAAAATTCTAGCTTTTCTTTCTTTCCAAATGCACCAGCAAATCAAGGTCGACACCGAGCGGAGAGCCTTGTGCGTAGACCTCTGTTCAGCCGACAGACCTGCGTACCAAACTGCGATATCTTGCTGCTCTTCCCACAGTGCCGGTAGGTGCTCCCTCAGCTCTAGAAGGTCAAGTCGGACCAGGAGGGATTCGAGGCTAAGCAAGGAGATCGAAGCATGATGACGTGGGATAAAGAGAGTCAGCCGTCGCCACCGGGTCAGCACGTCGGTCGTGGCCATCAGGGATAATCACAACGGCGTAGAGGCGGAATCTATTCAGGTCACAAGCCATGATGCCTCCCACGACAATGGAGGTCTGGCCATCTAGGGGCCTGGAGGCAGCACGCCCCGGGATGAAGGACCTGGGCGAGGAGTGAGGGTGGGCCATGGGATTCACCGGAAGCGGATGAAAGGTTAATCGGTTTTGGATGTCCGTTTTTGGTTGGAGGAGGCGGCGGTTGGTCGGATGATGGCCGTCCGGCCTGGGAGGGGAGGGCAATATTGCACAAAGTGATCAAAGGCTAAACAGGTGAAGCAGCGAGGTGGCTCCCTACAAGTGGCAATGCGATGGTCTGAGGAGAGGCAGCGGAAGAATTTGCCACGGAAGGCATTCTGTAGGTCCGGGGCAAGGCGTTGCTTTGAAAGCGGATTAACAGTAGGCTTGGCCCCACAGGCGTCCACTTCACTCAGGGGGGCCAGTGTGTTGTTTGGAACGGACAGTTATCCATAGGGCTCTTAATGAGTCGAACTCGAGCGAGCTTACCCTACAAGTTTCGAGGTCGTTAAGAATTTGAGCCGAGCTCGAGCTGATCCTGGAATCCGGATTCCAGTTGATCCTGCGGTCAAGCTCGAGCTCGGCTCGATAACACTCGATTAAATAGTTAGCCTGGGTTGAAGCTTGTAAAACCTCGAGTTCGAGCTCAAAAGCTCATTTAAACAATTAAAATAAATAATATTTAAAATAAAAAATATTGATCAAAAATATTTAAAATATAATTTATCTAAACGAGCTTAAAGAGCTCGAGCTTGTCAGGCCCGTGAGCTTGAGATAAAGCTCGAGTTCGTCTCATTTGTCTGTCGAGCCGAGATCGAATCGAGCTTTTAACGATCCGAACTCGATTAGCTCACGAACCTCGAGCTTCATTGAATTAGGGACTAAACTTGGTGGCAGGGGATGAATCCCTGCCGGGAATCGGCACGGAAGGAAAATGTTCGTCGTCTGGATCGCACATGGACCTAGGGTGGCGTGAGGCACGATCGGTCGCCGTCACGGACCCATCCCCGGACAAGCACAACATGAGGACAACCTTGGGAGTTGTGCGGGGAGGGTTCTCCGACCAGCAAGCCGGCGTTGAAAGGGGCGCACGCAGGAAACCTAGCCAAAGTGAGAGGAGGAAGTCCCCAGTTAGACATAGCCGCAACCGACGAGGCCGACGACAGGAGCCGAGACATTGCCACCACCTCCAGCGACAGTAGCGAAGGCGACGCAGACGACGCTGGGAAGCAAAATTTCTTCGAGTGACACCCGGGAAATGGCCTTTGCCCCCAGAAGTAGATGATATCATCTCCTCATTAGAGTCGCTCGCAGAGCCAAGAATGATCGGGAGGAGGGAAAGAGCCCCCTCGTCGACCACCGCGGGGATGGAAGAAACAACATAGGGGGTGTGAAGCTACGAGAAGGGGGTGCAAGTTGGGCTCGCGGAAGGGATGGTGACAGAAGCGGGGGTGATGAAAGATTTCGAGAGGTGGGATCCGACAAGGTCAGGTCGCACTTGGGGAGGGAGAGTACAACAGGAAATAAGAAACCGAGGCGGGGCAACCACGAGCGAATGGGGCTAACGGCGGTGGGGAGAGCTTCAGGTGACAATGAGAGAATCATGTTGGTTGAGGAGGAATTGGAGGTCAAGGCGATTACCAGTGGCGGGTCGGAGGATGACGATGGGGCAAGAGTTCGGCATCAACGCGGAACCAAGAGACCGAGGTCGCCGGACACTAGCCAAGTGAGGAAGGTGGCTGAGAATGGGCGAGGGAATGGGGGAAGGGCGCCGGCGAAAAGTCCCTACGGAGGAAGCCGGGTCGGGGCGGCGACCGACGGGAGGATTCGGATGGAGGAATCCGGGCCGGGGCGGCCCCAGGGGGGGGGGGGGGGGGGGGGGGGGGGGGGGGGTCTGGGACCTCAAGCATGTTCCTCTCTAAATCCAACTGAATTAACCAAACATATACCCTACGAACGGAGCCAGGAATTTCAACAATTAGCGCCCCAACTACCCTCCATGATTTAGATTAAGTCGACGAGGATTTTGTGAACTGCAAGTCGTATGTACCATTTACACACTCGAAGATCTGTCGTGGTTGATGGCACTCAAGTAAAGTATATCTCAATGTTCCCTCTTAGAGCATCTTCAACAACGCCCAAAAATAGTCCTTATATACCTTAATTTTAGACGTCAGTAATAAAGCTAGTGCTTCACAACTCTCAAACTTCCAATTTTTGGCACGCCACATGCGCACTCCTAATCTATAAAAAGTAGCATCATTCCCACTAGGGGTGGGAAAAAAACCGAAACCGAAAAACCGAAACCGAAAAAAGCGAGATCGGGACCAAAAATACCGAAGTTTTGGATATCGCGTACCTATTCGGGCAGCAAATCTAAATAACCGATATATTAATTTCGGGTTCGGGTATCACCCTCGGGTACCCAAAATACCTGACTAACCGAATAATAAAATCTCAAGTTAAATTATGATATATAAACTCTAAAATTATGAATTTGACATTTCATTTGTGAGTTATAATATATGAAGTCATTATATTAAACTATTTATTTATGATACATCATTAGTGAACTAATAATTTATTGTCTTTTGAGATTAAATTTACAAATGATATTAAACATATATCGATTGTTATGAGCATAAAATGAGGATAATGTACAAATCGAGTTCTTCGGGTAGGACCGAAAATTGAACCGAAATTTAGGTACCAAAAAATTTCGGGTACCAAATATTTGTATAATCGTTCGGGTAGTGATTTCAAAAAACCGAAATTCAAAAAGACCAAAATAACTAAACCGAATTTATCGGGTAGACCGAACACCCACTCGTAATTCCCACATCAAAAAGGCTGACGTGGCTAGATTCCAAATACTTTGAAAAAAAAAAGAAATTAGAAATGTTAGAGGTGTATAAAGCTTATTTGCGACGGCCTTTTCCATTAGCCGTCGCAAATAATGTTAATTGCGACAACCAAACCTAATGTCGTCGCAATTAACGCGACCGTCGCAAGGTAAAGGTCTATACTGTCGGGACGAACTCATTTCCAAACCGCTTAATCCCTACACGCGTCGCCGCCTCTTCGCTCCGCCGACGCCCCCGCAGCCGGCCACCGCGCCCACGCCGCCCCCGGCCCCAACGCCCCTAGCCCCGCCGCCCCCGCCCCCCACCGCCCTCGGCCCCTGCGCCCCCGGCCCCTGCGCCCCCAGCCCCCTGCAGCCCCCGGCCCCACCACCCCCGACCACGGACAACAGCGCCGCTGGCCTCCTACAACGCCTCCGCCGTCCGTCCGACGCCGCCAGCCCGCTGCTCAACGCCGCACAAGTAAAGTAGACATGCAGTTGTTAATTTCTAGATAATTAGTTGTTAATTGTTAATTGATGATTAGTTGTTATGCTATTTAGTTGTTATTTGTTATTGATGATTAATTGTTATGCGTATTAATTGTTAGGTTGTTGTTGATTAGTTGTTAATTCTCATTAATTGTTAGTAGTTGCTAATTAGGTTTGAATTGCAATTAATTGTTAGTTAGTTGTTAATAGTTGACCATTCTAATTAATCATTAGTTAGTTGTTAATTGGATCTTAATGTTACTATATATGCTTAGGTTTTATTTAATAATGTTTAAGATTTGTATTATTGCTCTTGTTTATTGTTCTGTGATTAAAATACAGTTGCTTATGTTTTCGTTAATATTTTTGATGCTTATGTATTTGTCGGTGGTTTGCAACCGGCAGATCTCCCTATACTGCTAAAGTGATAGAGGAGTTTGATGTTCGGTGTGGGCGCGCGAAGATTCAAGAAGGTGAGTAGTAAAGGAGCAGGAGACATAAGAGTTTACGTGGTTCGGGCCGCCTGAGCGTAATACCCTACTCCACGGGTCTGTTGGTGTTGTATTAGCTGTATGAGCTTGAGTTGAGCGTCAATGGTGTGTGTGTCTAGCCCCCTGAACGTGTCGTCGGCATGTCCTTTTATAGTACAAGGGCAGGCCGTTACAAGTTAGCCTGGCCCGACATGTGGCCCCGGCGGTTACTAGTATTGACACTTATTTAATACATTTAATTGTCCTTAACGACCGGGTAATGGGCTTTTGACAGCACCATTACTAGTGTTAAAGTCGTCCATTTAAGTATCATTAATATGGTATTAATGACACTTAATCGGGTCTTGAAGTCCTTGATTCCCCTTTGAAGATCCGGGGCCGTTGCGGGGTCTTCCAGAGGTTAGAGGCTGAAGATCCGACGATTGGACACGTGGCAGCTCCGGAGCATACTGTGGGAAACAGGAAGCTCCGGAGCTACCTGACACGTGTCAGGTCCGGAGCTTCTCTCGGTCTGGGGTTAAGTCCTTAGGTGCCATTTCGGTACATGGTCCAGAGCTTCTCCCTTGTGGGTGGTAGCTCCGGTTTGATAGTACATGTGGCGACCCTGGGATTAACCATGTTGGAGAAGCGGGTCCGGTTATATCTGACATGTGGGCCTCCGAAGGTCTTCAAATCAAGTAGATGACTTTTCTTGGAGATCTTTGTAACCTCAAGGGGTGTACGGTTTCTAGGGTACCGACAGTGGCCCCCTGGACCTACCTCCGGGGAAGACCACTGGGGTGAAGTCATTCCGCCGGAGGTGGGTCCATCCTCGCGACTTTTGAACTGAGTCTTCAAGGGTCTTTGAAGGTGCCATTGGCGAGGACTTGGAGTTAAATCCTCGCCGCGTGGCGTATCCCGCGTGCGGCAGATGAGATCTTTGGCATGCGGATCTCACGCAATTGAAGGTCGCCGGTTCCCGATACGAAAACTGTATTGGTTCCGCGCGCCTTGTCAAGCCGCCGCCTTCGGGTTTCCCGCCTCATGATGACAACCGTTCGCCTGGGTAAGAACCTCGACTTGATCGTCGGGGTGGTCCCAGGCCCCCTTATCATCGGCTGGGTGGGATTTTTGAAGGGTATCTTCGACTTCCTTGCGGTTTCCATCCAAGCGTTGCGAGGGCTTACTTAAGAAAGAAAGCGCGCACCGTCGGGAGTTCTTCACGCCTCGCATCTGATCTTGCGCTCAAACTCCCAACTTGTGCTTCGCTTTTCTTCTCTTGCCTAGTCGTGCCGCGATGGAGTTGGGTCTCCGCGAGAGTCGCTTGAAGACCGACGGCGACCTGAAGAAGGTTCGGGCCCTCATGGGATGGTCCTCGGACTTCTTCAACCGCTCGGTCCACGTTGGTGGAGAGCTCCCATTTGAGAAGGAGCACGCCGGCGAAATGGTGTACTTCTCCTCGTACGCCATGGTGGGGTTGATCCCACCTTTTTCTTCCTTTTTCTTGATGCTGCTAGATTTCTATGGTCTACGGTTGTATCATCTCGGCCCCCACTCCATTCTTCTTGTGTCCATTTTCGTCCACTTCTTTGAGATTTGGGTGGGCATCCCCCCTGCATCGAACTTTTCCGGACCATCTTCACCGTCCATACCACCGGTAGGAGCAATGAGTACCTTGGCTTCTACTACTTCGTGAAGCGCAAGAAGTGCCCATTCAAGTACCTCCGGTCATTTCCCTCTGGGAAGTGGGATGACTGAAAGAAGGACTGGATAGTCGTCCGGGTGGAGGAGCACGAGAGGTTGGAGCTGCCCGAAGGTCTTCCCAGCATCGACACGTCAATCTGGAGTGAAGCTCCGGTGCTGGTGGAAGCCTTCAACCCTGTTTTGACCAGGATCCGCCAATGCGTGGAGGGAGGATTGACTCCTCAGGCGGTGTTTTGCAACTTCTTGGTCAACAGGTGGGCACCGCTGAAGAGGAGAGAGAAATTCGCATGGGCCCTCAACAGCGTGATGGACGATGACCGGGTCGAGACCGGGCTAAAGTCCAACATGGTGGGGAAAACCTTGGAGTTCCACCTCAAGAAGTTCCAGAACGGCATCAACGTCGAAGGCGACGACTTGACTCCGCCATCTGCTTTGCTTCCTCTGAACGTAGAAGTGGAGTTCAGCAGGGAGCTCCGGCGGAAGATGCCCGTGCTTGACGACCTTGGTGTCGTCGAGGGAAGCTCAACCACCGGGGTAGCGATCCATGGAGTGCCCAAGGATGGCTCCGACCCTGCTCTGAAGTCGAGGGAAGAAGTCGTCGGCAAGGGCAAGGAGCTGGCGGATGAACTCGTGAGCCGGAAGAGGAAGTTGCAGTACGCCGACGGAAGGTCCGTCAGGCCCACTACTTCTGCATCGGCTCCTTCTCCCCAGAGGGGAAGGTCATCTACAACTGCGGCGACTGTTCTCGTAGTGGGGTCCTCCCGGAACGCGACTGTTCCCGCAGTGGGGTCCTCCTGGAGCGCGACTGTTCCCGCAGTGGGGTCCTCCCGGAGCGCGACTGTTCCCGCAGTGGGGTCCTCCCGGGGTGTTAGCTCCGGGCACTCGACTCCAACACATGGGCCGGTGGAGGCCTCCAGGTCCGGGGGTTCTTCCCGATCGAGGGGGTCCACGACTCGGGAAACACCCGTGGCTGCGACGAGTTCTGGCGGGCCTTCCGGAGCTTCCACGTCGGTTATGACCAGCCCAGAACGACCGGGAAAAAGGTTCCGCGCAAGCTGGTGCGGAAGCCTCCCAAGGTAATTTTTGATCTCTACCTTGGATAGTTGTTTTAATTGTAGCAACTATTTTTTAATTTTCTTCGTTCATCATCTGCAGCGTCCCCAAGAAGGGGGGTGAGGCTCCACCGTCAGCCACAGTGGCTGAAGCCGTGAGGGTGGGAGCTTCTGCTCCTGTCCCGGTGCCGCCCCAAATGGTGGCTGAAGCTGCGACAGCTCCGGCGCTGGCTGTCGTGGTCATGGACCTCGACTCATCCCCAGAAGTTCCTGTGGTAGCACCGGACCACGGGAGTGAAGATGCGCCAGCGGCACCTATCCCGGAGGTTGAAGCTCCGGGTCCTGGTGCTGAGATGATGGAAGCTCCGGCTGTTGAGCCGGAGGAAGCAGTAATCCCGGCCTCTGAGCCGGAAATTGTCGAAGCCCCAGCGGTTGAGCCGGAGGTGATTGAAGCCCCGGCGTGCGTGCCAGAAGCTGAGGTAGTTCCGGCAGTTGGGCCGGCTACTTCCGAAGTACCAGCCACTGAGCCGGTCATTGTTGGAGCTCCGGCCACAGGGCCGGTCGATGTTGAAGATCTTCCAGCTCCTGAGCCGGTTGTTGAAGAGGTGACGGAGCTCGAGCCCCCATCGAAAGAGTTGCCCAGACCGGAGCCAACAACGGCTCTTACTCCGGAAGCAACGACGTCGGAGGTACCTGCGGCCGAGCCGGAGTGCCCAAATGAAGTCGCTGGCCCCCTGCCTGAGGGGGTTAACGAAGACCTGGCGGCGGGGCCTTCCTCGATGGCGACTGAGGCCATCCCGGAGGACGGCCCTAGTGCCATGGAGACTCAGGGGACCACTCTTGCAGAGTGGGACCCAATTTTTGTATCTGAAAACCCGCTGGAACCAGCGGAGGAGACCCCAGCAGGTCCGGAACCTATCCCGTTGTCACTGTCTATTGACAACGCATGTTCCAGTTTGCGTCAAGTCCAACTGGCCTTCTTCCACGACAGCAAGGCACTTGAAGAGGAGCGCCAAACCCTTAGGCGGTGGCGTAACCGGCTCTACTTCGAGACCAAGCTGGTGCAGTCGAGGCTAGCGGATGACAAAGAGTGGATCAAGCGGGAGAAGATCCGCCTGGAGTACTGGGGCAAGTTACTGGATGACAGGGAGAGTATGACTCGTGCCCTCGACGCTCAATCCCGGGAGTTCTACAATCAGGCCAAAGCAGCCAATAGTGCGGCCGATGAACGCCACGAAAAGCTGGAGGCCATTAACACTGCACTCATCAAGCGCCGAGAGGCACTTGAAGAGAGGGAGAAACGGCTCGAAGATGAAGAGTAGAAACTCCTAGAGCTGCGGGATGACGTCCTGAGGAGGGAGGAGGAGCTCGCCGAGAAGGTAGCTCTGGCTGACAAGGGCCTCAAGGAGCGCGCCAAGAAATTAGAAGAGCGCTGCCATGAGGAAGAGGAGAAGGCATGGGTGCGAGGGCAGGAACTCTACGAACAAGAGTGTGCCCTTACTACCAGGGAGAAGAAAGTGAGGGGAAGAGAGAAGGACCTGGTCGACCGCCGGAACAAGATCCACCTCCGGGAGGAGGAGCTCGGAAAACTCAAAAAGCGGGTTGCTGAGAAGATTCAGCAAAACGCCAAAGAAGTTGAGCGCCTTGCCCGCGAGAATTCTGAACTGGTGGTGGCCAGAAGATCCCTGGAAGAAATGAAGGGCTTGAGGACTCAAGACTCCCTACAGATTTGAGAGTTCTTGGGCAAGGCCAACGACGCGCTGACACCGATGGGCTTCAGCCCCGTGCGCCCGAATGATCCGGAGCTGGAGCCGGACCTGGCGTTGCAGGCATTGAGTTCGGCAGGCAGCAAACTCTCCAAGGTGGGCGATGTCATCGCGTACCAATTGGAGGTTGAGGGGCAATCCCTGGCGAATAACGTCGCAGAATATGTGCTGACATGCTACACCAGCCAGAACTCCCAATTTCCTCTGGACCCGGTGCTTGAAGGTCCCGCCGAAGGAGAAGGGGAAGCTGCCCGAGCCAACGTGTCGGAGGTTGCCCAGAAAGTCGCCCAATTCTTCCATAGGTTCTAGGACCATCTTTGTAGTTCTCATTTGTATTTTCTCTTCTTCTTCCTCAATTTTGTAATCCCTTGTCTCCAAATGTAATCCCTTGTCTCCAGATAAATGAAATCCCCAAATTTTTGTGAATTTCACTTTTTGTCTTCAACACTTTTATCTTCACTTGGCCCCCTGGTAGATGTACACAATTTGATTGTGAACATGTACCAAGAGGATATTGTGTTTTGTTGAAGACTCATTTGCTCCGAACTTGTAGAATTTAGGTCCGAAGTCTTCGATAGTGAAGGCCCCCCGAGGTTGTCGGAGCTTAGAAGCTCCGGCATTGTCTATCACCGGAGCTTGATAGCTCCGGCAATAGTCTCTATCAACGCGTAGAGCATCGATAGTTAGTCCTCCGGGGTGTCGGAGCTTAGTAGCTCCGGCAGTGACCTTTGCCAACACTTAGTTTGTTGGCAGCAGACTCCATTTACAGGGTCTTCTCACCATCTTTTATTCAGCGTCGATGGCTGGCCCCCCTAGGGGAGTCGGAGCTTTGTTAGCTCCGGCTTTTCTCCATCAACGTAGATTTTATTTTTCCTGCACACTTAAGCCAAGAAAAATAATAAAATTCGTTTCTTGTCTATAACTTCGTCGCGGCTTACGACTCTCAAGAAGATTTTAAGTCAAACGCGATTCTAAATACAACCGAATGCGTTGTCTTTTCTTCCAGATCCAACTGTACATGGACCCGCCTTACTTCGGCCTGCCGAGGTGTAGGTAGAGTGGCGTACTTAGGGTGCTTGACCAGGCTAAGTCGATAGCACACTCCAGCCCTAGGTTGGCTTGGCGGCTTTCAGGCGAGTTGGCCATGAACAATATTTGAATCCAAAAGAATTGACAATACAACTCGAATCATATATAAACCGGTCGAACTAAAATTTCTTAAGAATTGCACGTCTTTGTTATAGACAAGAAAGAGAAAAATAAAAATGTTGAGCCTGTACAAAATAAATGCACGTGGAGTCTATTTCACATGAAGATGTCTTTCATTATAGGTTCGGGGTACAGGGGAAACAAGTACACTCTTAGGGTATGGAACCAGGCTAAGTGTGTTTCATTTCTCGTTTAACCCAGGGTAGTTAGCCACACTTTTAGTCTTGAGACTGTGACAAGTGTTGCATGAACTTTGCGGACCTTTCGGGAAAGGTCCGGCTGCTCTCCCAGAGGAACTACCCGACTCTGTACAATGACTCTGTAACATACACCTCAAGTTACTCAAGACTCACCTCCGTGGTCTAAAGTGTAGAACTTACGGAGGTGCTCGATGTTCCAAGGATTTGGGAGAGGTGTCCCATCCTCAGTAGCCAAGCGAACGCTTCCGGGACAGGATATTTTAATCACTTGAAAGGGCCCCTCCCAGCCGGTGGAGAGTTTGTTTAACCCTTCTCTGGATTGTATTCTCCGTAGCACCAGATTGCCTTCCTCGAGCTGTCGGTTGTGTACATGCCGCTGGTGATAACGCCGTAGGGCTTGGCGATATCGGGCATTCCGAACAGCTGCTTGGCACCTTCCCTCCTCAAGGAGGTCTAGGTCTTCACGCTGGAGCTGGTCCTGCGCGGCTTCGTCGAAGGTCCGGACCCGGAGTGAACCCAAGGTGATTTCCGGAGGAAGGATTGCTTCAGCTCCGTACACCAGAAAGAAGGGTGTCTCTCCAATTGACCGGTTTTGAGATGTCCTGTTGGCCCATAAAGTTGGCGGAAGCTCTTCGATCCAGTTGGCTCCATGTTTTTTTCAAGCGCTCATAGGTGCGCGTTTTAAGTCCTTTAAGAATTTCAGCATTTGCTCTCTCGGCTTGGCCATTGCTGGCTGGGTGAGCTACGGAGGCGTAGCAAACTTGTATGCCGAGATCTTCACAATATCCTTGAAATGCAGAGCTTGTGAATTGGGTCCCATTATCAGTGATGATTTTGTTTGGGACTCCAAATCTACATACAATGGACTGCAAAAAGTTGATAGCAGATTGCTTGTTGATTGTCACAACTGGAGTTGCTTCCGGCCACTTGGTGAACTTGTCAATGGCGACGTACAGGAACTTGTAACCTCCGACGGCTCTTGGGAAAGGTCCCAAGATGTCCATTCCCCACACAGCGAAGGGCCATGTAGGAGGTATCATTTGTAAGGGCTGAGCTGGTGTGTGAATTTGCTTTGCATGAAATTGGCATGCTTCACATTTCTTCACCAGCTCAGTTGCATCCTGGAGTGCTGTAGGCTAGTAGAAGCCATGCCGAAAGGCTTTACCAACCAGCGTGCGGGAAGACGCGTGGTTCCCACACTCGCCTCCATGGATTTCTGCGAGGAGTTCGCAGCCTTCTTCCCTTGTGATGCACCGCATTAGGATGCCGTTGGCACCGCGCCGGTAGAGATCCCCTTCTACCAGCGTGTATCTTTTAGCCAATCTGACTACCCGGTCAGCGGATACATCATCGTCAGGAAGGATGTTGTCTTTCAAGTAGCTCCGGATCTCCAAGATCCATGCATCGGAACTAGCGTGAGCTTTTGAGTCTTGCGTGCTGGGTTGCTCGGAGCTCCCAGAACACCTACGACCCTTGATGGCTGCCATGGTAACAGGGCCATCGGGACCGTCAGCTTCGGGATGCTGATCTCGCCCCCTTCGCTCAGTTCGGCAGGCTGAGCTGTTGGCTTTGACAACCTCCGGACAAAAATTCCGTCAGGAGCCGGAGCTCCGGTTGACGCTTTCGTCGAGAGTTCGTCAGCTTCAGCGTTATGGGCACGCTGAACATGGTGGAGATCTAGGACTTCAAAGTCCTTCTGAAGCTTCTGGACTTCAAGAAGGTAAGTAGCTAGCTGGAGATTATTGCAGGAGCATTCACCCTTCACCTGCTTAATGATGAGCTATGAATCTCCCTTGAGTAGCAATTGCTTGACACCATATGACAGTGCCACCTTTAGTCCGTAGATGAGTGCTTCATACTCTGCCATGTTGTTGGTCGCCTTGAAGTCAAGGTGTACCATGTATTTCACCTTCTCCCCAGTCGGTGCAAGGAGAAGGATTCCAGCTCCGGCCCCCTGCTTCTGCATGGAGCCGTCGAAGTAGAGGGTCCAGTGAGGCTCGGTGAAGGCTGGAGCTTGATGCTCCGTCTTCTGCTCACTGGGGCCCCCAGGGTTTGATGGAGAGGGATTCCATTCTGCCACAAAATCTGCCAATGCTTGACTCTTGACTGCTTGTCTTGAAACAAATTTAAGATCAAATTCAGCCAATTCCACTGCTCACTTTGCAATATTCCCAGTTGAATTGGGATTATGCAAGATTGCTCGAAGTGGGTAGGAGGTCACCACTGAGACTTTGTGAGCTTGGAAGTAATGGCGAAGCTTTCTGGAGGCAATAAGAACTGCATAGAGCAGCTTATGCACCTCTAGGTATCGAGTCTTGGCATCATGTAATACTTCACTAATGAAGTACACCGGGCGCTGAATGGTCCGGACCCTCCCGGAGGGGTCCGGAGCTTCCTCTTCAATGACCCGGATCCTCTCGGAGGAATCCGGATTTTCTTCATGGACCTCCGGGTTCTGGCTGGAGGAACCCGGAGCTTCTTCAGAAGTGACCTGGACCCTCCCGGAGGGGTCTGGGTCTCCTGAAGTGACTTCTTGTGGATTCGAATCTGGGAGCTGGGACCCAGACTCGCTTTCAGGAACCTCCGGACCCTCCCGAAGGGGTTTGGATTCCTGAGTATGAGGTAGTTCTGGTCTCTCCGCAACCAGAACCATACTGACGACTTCGTCAGTAGCTGAAATATAAAGCAACAAAGGCTCACCAGGGTTCGGAGCTACCAGAATTGGTAGGGTGGTGAGGAACTATTTCAGCTCCTGGAATGCCTTCTCTGCTTCTTCGGACCATTGGAATGGTCCGGACTTCCTCAATAACTTGAAGAAGGGGAGTGCCCGTTCCGCCAGTCTTGAGATGAACCGGCTGAGGGCTGCTAGACATCCAGTTAACTTTTGGATGTCTTTGATGCGGGTTGGTGGCCGCATGTCTTCAATGGCCTTAATCATCGCCGGATTAGCTTCTATGCCCCGGTGACTTACCAGGAAACCGAGAAGTTTTCCAGAGCTAACCCCAAAGACACACTTGTCTGGGTTTAACTTTGTGCGGGTGGCCTGCAGCTTGTCGAAGACAGCCTGCAAGGTGTCAAGGAGTGACTCCTTGTTCCTGACCTTGACCACGATGTCATCGACGTACACTTCCACTATGTCTCTAATGAGTTCTTCAAAAGTTTTGTACATAGCTCGTACAAAAGTTGAAGCTGCATTCTTGAGACCAAAGGGCATGGCTGTGTAACAGTACAATCCATCTACTGTGATGAATGAAGTATGCTCTTCATCTTCCCTAGACATCCTGATTTGATGATACCCGGAATATGCGTCTAGGAAACACTGTAATTCACACCCGGAGGTGGAATCCACTATCTGATCTATTCTAGGTAGTGGGAATGTATCTTTTGGACATGCCTTATTTAGTGCGGTGTAGTCGATGCACATCTGAAGCTTCCCGCCGGCCTTGGGCACAATGACTGGGTTTGCCAGCCATTTTGGATGGAAGACTTCTCGGATGAATCTGGCTTCGAGTAACTTCTTCACTTCTTGTCGGATGAAGTTCTGTCGCTCTACGGATTGCTTCCGAGGCTTCTGATGCATAGGCCGAGCGTCGGGGTAGATCTTCAGATTGTGCTCAATCACTTCCCTGGGGATCCCAGGCATTTGTGACGGTTGCCAGGCAAATACGTCGACGTTAGCTCGGAGGAAAGTGATGAGCGCGAGTTCCTATTTGTCGTTCAATCCCCCCGATATACGGGTGGTCTGAGCGGCATCGGAACCAATTTGGACGACTTTGACAGGAATGTCGGTGTCGCCGCTTGGCTGCACTCGAGGTGCAGAAGTCAAGCCTCGTTGACGGATGCTCGAGGGTTTTGGAGCTTGCTCCTGCCTGGAGTCCTCCTCTTGCACCGTAGTGAGTGCATAGAGTTCTTCCAGTGCAGTTACTCCGGCGGTACGATCTCCGCGGATCCGGAGAACGCCTACTGGTGTTGGCATTTTCAACACCAGATAACCATAATGAGCAGCTGCCATGAATTTGTACAGGGTAGGCCTTCCCAAGATGGCATTGAAGGGTAAGTTGATCTGAGCGACGTCAAAGACCAACTTCTCAGTGCAGTATTTCTCCCGTGTCCCGAAGGTAACGGGGAGAGTAATAGCTCTGAGTGGGGTAATGGGCCCCGGACCTACTCCGGAGAAAGGTTGAGAGGGGTGGAGACACGAAGGTCGGAGCTGAAGCTTAGTGAAAGCTTCGAAGCTAATGAGGTTCAGCCCCGAACCTCCGTCTACCATCACATGGTGGAGCTGGATGTTATTGATGGTAGGAGATACCATCAAAGGTAACTGACCTGCTCCAACCATGCTCGGAGGGCAATCCGAAGCATCAAAAGTGATGGCTGTGTCCATCCACTTCCGATGAGGTTCCGGCCTGACTGTAGGAGCTACAGCGGCCATATCCCAACGCATAGTCTAGATGACGCGACGGGAGGTGATATCCCATGATCCACCAAAAATGGTGTTCATGGTCTTCCGACGCTCGTTGTCAGAGACGTCAGAATCATCGTCGATTGAGGTGTAAACGGCCTTCAGAACCTTTTTGGGATCCTGAAATCCTAACTCCTCTTCAGCCGGAGCTTCGTCGACTTTTTGCTTTCCTTCCCTCTGTCGGAAAGGAGATTCTTCCCAGCGCTTGTTGTAGCGCTCGGCAAGGTTTTGGACCTCCCGGCAGTCTTCCAAACTGTGGCTGCCCGTTTTGTGAATGGGACACCACACTTTGGGTTTGCCATCGTCTTCAGAAGACGATCGAGGTCGCTTCTCGGGGCGTGGCCCCCGGCCACCCGGAGTTGCAGCAGCTGCAACATTGGATGTGCCGGCCGACAGCTTCTTCTTGCCGTTGGTCTTCTTTTTCTTCTTGCCACCCCCGGAGGTAGCGGCTTCTTCTTTGGAGGATTTCTTGTGACCCTCCGAGGTGGGTTTGGAGTGCATCTCACGGCCCTCCGCAGCTCTGGCACATTTGTCAGCCAAGCTAAACAGTTCCGTGATGCTGGTGATCTCCTTGATCGCCAGTTTCTCCAACATCTTCTTGTCCCGTACACCCTGTCTGTATGCCACAATGACAGAGGCGCTAGAGATAGAAGGGATATTGTTTCGAACCTGAGAGAACCTCTGGATGAATGATCGCAAGGATTCTCCCCCTTTTTGCACGACTGCAAAAAGGTCTAGTTCAGTGCCTGGTCGGGTGTATGAACTCCCGAAGTTGGCGGTGAACTGCCGGCACAGCTCCTCCCAACTATTGATAGAGTTGGATGGAAGGCTCATAAACCAGGACCTGGCGGTCCCAGTTAAGGCCACTGGAAAATAATTGGCCATCAAGGCCTCGTTTCCTCCAGCTGCCAAGATTGCAGTGGAGTAGATCTGAAGAAATTTGGCGGGATTGACAGTCCCATCAAAGTTCTCCGGGAGGTGAGGCCGGAACTTCTGTGGCCACCTAACCATGCACAGGTGCATGGCCAGAGCTGAACAGCCTCCTCCTACTCCTTCAGGAGTAGAAAGGTCCTGAGCTTCCCGTCTTTCACGAGCACGCTCAATATGGACTCGGCCATCTTGTTGATGGTATCGGCGATCAAGCTCCGCCCGGAGGTCATGAGTTGAGAGCCTGGATACTGTGTGAGTGCGTCGTGCCCCGGAGGGCAATGACGTCACTTGTTGCGATGCAGCACGTCTCCTGCTATTGGAAACGTGCGGACCAAGTCTTCCACACAAAGTCCGCCGCTGCGACGGGGCTCGTCCTGAAGGAGGAAGACCCTGGTTGCTGAGGCGTTCGGCTGCTGCTGCAACCAAATGTTCCACGTCATCCCACCACTGTTCCACGGCATCCCGAGATGCGTCCGAAGGTGGTGGGCGTTGGAGAAGAGCACGCGCTGCATGGAGCGCGTGTTCCGGGTTGTCATGATTTGCCGACGCAGTAATTGACGCCGGCGCACCATCACGTTGCCCAGCATGATTTGCTGAAGGAGGCGGTGGTGGTGGGAGTGTGACTCCTGCTGGTGCTGAGGCTCCTGCTGGTGGCTGCATATTGGAGGGATTGCCCCCAACAGCCTGAGCAGCAGGTTGACCATTGGATGATCCAGCAGCTGAGTTCACCATTCTCAAAATCTCAGGCACCCCCTACCTGGCGCGCCAACTGTCGGTGGTTTGGAACCGGCAGATCTCCCTACACTGCTAAAGTGATAGAGGAGTTTGATGTTCGGTGTGGGCGCGCAGAGATTCAAGAAGGTGAGTAGTAAATGGCGCAGGAGACACAAGAGTTTACGTGGTTTGGGCCGCCTTAGCGTAATACCCTACTCCACGGGTGTGTTGGTGTTGTATTAGCTGTATGAGCTTGAGTTGAGCGTCAATGGTGTGTGTGTCTAGCCCCCTGAACGTGTCATCGGCCTGCCCTTTTATAGTACAAGGGCAGGCCGTTACAAGTTAGCCTGGCCCGACATGTGGCCCCGGCGGTTACTAGTATTGACACTTATTTAATACATTTAATTGTCCTTAACGACCGTGTAATGGGCTTTTGACAGCACCATTACTGGTGTTAAGGTCGTCCATTTAAGTGTCATTAATATGGTATTAATGACACTTAATCGGGTCTTGAAGTCCTTGATTCCCCTTTGAAGATCCGGAGCTGTTGCGGGGTCTTCTGGAGGTTAGAGGCTGAAGATCCGACGATTGGACACGTGGCAGCTCCGGAGCATACTGTGGGAAACAGGAAGCTCCGGAGCTACCTGACACGTGTCAGGTCCGGAGCTTCTCTCGGTCTGGGGTTAAGTCCGGAGGTGCCATTTTGGTACATGGTCCGGAGCTTCCCCCTTGTGGGCGGTAGCTCCGGTTTGATAGTACACGTGGCGACCCTGGGATTAACCATGTTAGAGAAGCGGGTCCGGTTATATCTGACATGTGGGCCTCTGAAGGTCTTCAAATCAAGTAGATGACTTTTCTTCGATATCTTTGTAACCTCAAGGGGTGTACGGTTTCTAGGGTACCGACAGTATTATATATAGAAACGGCTAAACAAAAGGGCCGTCGTACGTAAAGTAGGCATCGTATATGTAGTGTATATAAGACCCATCGGGCCCAACCCTAATCTTCATTCGAGGTCGGGCAAAGAGAGAATGATGCCGCTGCAGTGTGGGTCACAATCGTGACCCCATGACTGGTGACATGAGGTGAATCGTTAGGGTTAAGTGTATATGGGTCGGGTGGCCCATTACTAACCCTAAAAGTCTGTAACCAGTTATCTCTCCGCCACAAGACCCCCCATTCACATCGCGCATGTTTGTGAGTACGTATAAGACGATGAAAACTCCGAAAATGTATGTTGCGGGTTTGTGTCCTTGACTCGCAACATCCGTAAGGCAACAGGTTTCCCAGCTAACCAGTTGCCCCCCTTTGTACTTTAAGGACTGCACTAGATAGGGGGTGTAGTGTTAAATAGGTGGCATTATGCTACCGAAATTTCGTGATTTGTGAGACAGATGATAATAAAAAACTAATGAATCGTTAGGGTTAAGTGACCAACCCGTAAGGGCACGACACGCAATAAGTGTTATCGTGCCGTGTAGACCATTGTAGTGGTACCGTATGCGTCAAGGCAACACGGAAGCGAACGGGTTGGTAAGGACGTCAATGACCCGCAATTGCATGGACAGTGGAAATGGATGTGGAATTGTCCGGTCGGAGACAGGTAATAAAAATTATAGTGTTCAATTCTAGTTTCTTTTGGTTACTTAAGTAATGAATCAATAAATATCTTGCAGGGTTTGGGACGACACTTCTTTCATCGGTGAGAGACACCAAAGACTGGTGAACGGTGTCCTCAGGTCCTTAGTGCATTTGCACTATCCCGGGGTCATCGACGGGGTGCCTGCTCTTTCGTGGGAGGACTACGCACACGTCCATCACCGGGAGCACGACAACCTTTAGGAGGCCGTATGGGCCAATTTTATGGTAAGTATGTTAAAAATAGTTTCTAAGTTTTAACTCTTAAACTCTTTTAATTAACGTCTCTTCAATATATTCTTTATCACAAGCAAGGTTTACTTTAGAGGACCCGAACGACCCTCGCCTGGTTGAGGATGTGTGGAGAGTGTTTCACTACAACGCTGCCAAGGCGCTTCAACAAGCTTTGTCGAACGCTCGTGTTCAAATTATTAATGAGCACTTGAAGGCGAACCAGCACCACGTGCTACACTTCCGGCAAGAGAGCGAGAGGCACCTCACGGAGGAGGAGTATGCGCAGGTACGTGGGGTGTAGTAAGTATTTTTCTGATAATTTCTTTGATGGTATTTTTAACAATCTACAACTATGCGCAGGGCTACGTGAGCTGGTTGCAGGGTCAGACCGATGCATTTCGAGCCCTTTGTCGGTACTGGGCTAGCGATGAGTTTAAGGCTAAGTCCGGGAAAGCTCGAGAGTACAGAGGGGTCGAGAGGAAGAGCAAACACGGCCAAGATAACCACTTACGTTTAGCTAAACGCATGGTAAGTGTATGTAACTTATGTTTATATATTCATAATATATTGTTCGTACTAACACGTAATGACAGGAGCGCGAGATGGGGGTGTCGCCGACCCCTGCTGAGATCTGGAAGAGAGGTCACAGGGACCCTTCTCAGCCTCAGTGGTGCAGTCAGGCTGCAGCCGAGCGATTGGTAAGTTTAGAAATCATTCATATTAAATATAACTATATGGATTGTTGAACTTACATGGTTTCCTTGTTTTGCAGGCAAAGTACGGGGAGGAGGCTAGGAAGATACACAGCGAAGACTTCAATTGGAAACATGAACCAATCGATCCTCAAGACGCGTATGCAAGCGGAGGTGGAAAAGCACACAGAAGGTGAGTTTATAATTCATTTTATCATTTTCAATTCAAAGTATTCAAGATATTTCAATTTCATATTGCTGACTCTCTTTTTTATAGGCTCGCCATATTCGACGGAGTTGTCGACTCAAGGGCGGGGAGACCTGCGAGAGGCAGCTCCACGCAGGCTTCTTCGGTGGGCACGGCAGGTCGCCGCGTCTTGCAGCGGGACATTGAGATGCAGTCCCCCTGACAAACTATATAAGAGAACCTCAGGCGACAGGAGGAGGCGGAACGCCAAAAGATCACGATGGAGGCCACAATCCATTCCCACGCAGCAGCATTGGCGCAGATGCGGGAAGCAATGGAGGTAACAAAAAAAACTAAAGTTCTCATTAATTTAGTGTAAATGACATACTAATAGGTAACATTTAATGTTTACAATGACAGACCATGGCTTGAGTGCAAGGTCTAGGGATCCAGCTACCCGCCACTATCGGTCCTTCCAGGCGATCCTTCTTCTGCGGGTTAGGTAATTTTCTATGTCAACTTAACAATTCTAGTTTTAACTCAACTTAAGCAAAATAAAGCGAGGAAATGGAGTGACAGTGAAAGATAGATAGAGTGAGAGATAAGTTAGAAGAGGGAGGAAGATAGAGAAAAAATGATTGAGATAGAAGAGAGAGGAGATAGTTAGATAGAAGAAAAGGATTGAGATGGAAGAAAGAGAGAGATAGTTAGATAGAGTGGGAGAGGAATGACGAGAGAGAGGGAGATTGGAGATAGAAGGAGAGGAAGAGAGAGGGAGAATGAGAGATGTAGATTGAGATAGAGGGAAAATGATAGCTATAGAGAGATAGAGAGAGGGGAATGAAAGAAGAGAGGAAGAGAGGGGATCTAGATGGTGATAGAGGGAGAGGGAGGGAGAGATGTTGATACATTTATATTCTAACTCTAAGTTTCATTAATTGCAGGGATCTGCGATGGCTGCACAAACTCCGTCGCTGTCGCTACCGCCACCTAGAATGAGGCGCGACGACGACTTCGACTTCGGAGGTGCCTTCGGATGTCAGACGGGCGAGTGAGACCTTTTTTGGTTTGTTGATGGTGATGCGATGTATCGACGATATGTTGTGATGTGTTTTGTGACTGTTATGATGTGTTCTGTGACTGTTTGTTATATATTGTCTATTCTGTGATTCTGGCCATCGAGTCGGGTAGTATTTTCAGTTTTTTTTTAAATAAAATAAAAAACCTTATTTGCAATGGCTTTTTATACAGTACCGTCGCAAATAAGGTTTCAGGCCGTGGCAATTAAGCCTCTGTTATTTGCGACAGTCTGGCTGTCGCAATTAAGGCCCTATTTGCGACGGCCAGGCTATCGCAAATGGCCGCGTGGGCCCCGTCAGTTGACCGCGTGGGACCCATCGGCTGACCTTATTTGCGACGGCCTAGCCGTTGGAAATAGAGTCTTAATTGCGACGGCCAGGCTGTCGCGAACCGCCCTATGGGGCCCATAGGCCCCCTGGCAATAATTTGCAACAGCCGGTGCCGACCGTCACAAATAAGCCTTTTTGCGATGGTGGCCGTTGCAAATAAGCTTATTTGCGACGTATTATTTGCGACCGCCAGAAGCCGTCGCAAATAAGGAAAGATGTCGCAAATAGCTTATTTGCGATGGTTTAGCTTATTTGCGACGGCCCTGACCGTCGCAAATTGTCGAGATTCCTGTAGTAATCCCGATAATACACTTTGGTGATTTGTACACTATGTTCAGGGGTGGACCCTGCGCGCGGGCCGAACAAGCCTCTGTCTGACAGCCACGATGCAGTGAAACAGCAAGCGGGTACCAGATTCAGACCACCGCGAAAAAAGAGGCAGAAAACTACGTATAGGAGCAGCACCATCTACGAACGGTCGTGAGATGCAAATACGCTCGCGAGCCTGCAATACCATCCAGCAGCCTACCTATATCCACAAGGTCATGACTCATGATAGGATCATTCCAGCTATGCCTTTACCCGCAAAGCCGACGATCCATATACGACCAGAGACATCCACGCCTTTACCCACTAGAGAGCAAGACAATCGTCAACCTATGCAGAGTTAGAATTAATGGGTTTGACCCAATATTAATTTAGAAATAAATCTTAGAAATCTCAAAGTCGCATTAAGTCAAGAGAGGGTGATTATAAATGTTTATTCCCACATGAGACGTGGAAGTGAAACAACCCCTACATATAAGAGAGGTTATTCTTCCACTCCTTCAGTGAGAGAGAAGAAGAGAAGAGAGGGGTGGCCTCCACGCGTTCCTCCTCCTTGCTTGCCTCGCCACGCACCGCACGCGCGCGTGTGTTCGTGTGAATTCGAACCGAGCCCAGATTTCATATTTTTGCAAAAAATTTAATTGAGTTTTTGGGCTTCCGAGTTGGATAGAGTCCAAGTTGGAGATGGACGCCTCTACAACAATCGAGTCGGTTCTGGTGCGGATCCTTCGGATCGCAATCGAACTGCCTCTCGGGGACTATAAATATGGGCGTGCGTGGCACGACACATCATCTCACGATTAGATCGTTCCCACATTCGTGTTCCTTGCGCCACCTTTTAGTCTACTCCATCTCGAGCACCGGCGTGCACCGACGATCGGGAGAGCAGGTATCCGGAACTGATCACCCTTGCAATCCTGCACCGGGAGAGGGCGAATAAGATTCTTGGGAAGGGCTCCGCACGACTGCTCGCCTTCTTCACCACGGGTCGTCTACCGAGGAGATCGGGCGCTGCGGCCCAATGTCGTCACCAACGTCTGCAGCGGTTGTTCGCCGTCAGATCTACAACGCTTCCTCTAGCTTCAAATTGGTACGCGATATTACTCATCCTGTCTATCTATTGGTGTTAATCGCTACTAGTTTTTTGTGTCTTTTTCTAAAATTGATCAGTAAATTGCCTCGTATTTTCTAACAATCCAAAAATCTTATTAGGAAATTTCCTAAGTTGAACATGATGACTTTAGCCGATGCACTGAGGCCGAAGAAATTATCTGGCATACACTTCAAGTGGTGGCAAGTTAAGGCCATGCTCTGGCTCCAATCACCTAATATCTTCTGGGTAACCGAGTGCAGACCTCAAGGTCCTTTGTCTGTTGAAGAACAGATGAAGTTCGAGGAAGCCAATTCTGCCATAAGAGGGTGTATCTTAAGTGTTTTTTACAACAAACTCTGTGATGTTTATCTAACAGTCACATATGGTAAGGAGCTCTAGGATGCACTTAACGGTAAGTATTGTGCAACCGATGCAGGTAGCGAACTGTATATCATGGAGAATTTTCATTACTATTAGGTGGTTAACAACATTCCAATAGTTAAGCAAGCTCATGAAATACAGTGTCTTGTGAGTGAGCTCAATCTCCTTAAGTGTCCTTTACCTGACAAGTTTATGGCTGGGTGCATTATTGCAAAGTTACCTCCTTCATAGAGGAACTTCGCCGCAACTCTCAAACACAAGAGACGGGAAATATAAGTTAAAAACCTGATAGCATCTCTTGATGTTGAGGAGAAGACTTGGGGTAAGGACGCTACTGAGAAAGGAGGTGAGGGTTAATCTAGCGCCAATACTAATATGGTGCAGAAACCCAATGTCAAGAACAAAGGGGACAACAAGTCTCAATTCAAGCCAAACAAACCATTGCTTTTAAGAAGAAGAAGTCAAACAAAGTCAATGATAGTTGTTGCTACACCTATGGGGGAGCAGGGACATATTTCCAAGAACTATCCTGATAGGGCAGATCACAGAGGGAAAAAAGAATATCAACATCGTGATATCTAGCAATGCAGATGGGTACAACAATTTTTTTATTGTTCTTTCTGTTTCTCAAACACCGTCTTGCTGACTTGATACAGATGCTAATGTTCATGTATATTCTGACATGTCCATTTTTACTTCTTACCAGTTCATCTGGGATTCCGACGTCCTAATGGGAAATGGGACACATGCTTCTGTTCGTGGTGTTGGCACGGTCGATCTGAAGTTGACTTTGGGAAAGATTGTCCAGCTGAAGAACGTGCAACATGTCCCTACTATGAAAAAGAATCTTGTTAGCGGCACTCTTCTATGCAGAGATGAGTTTAAAGTAGTTTTAGAGTCCAATAAAATAGTTTTGTCCAAGCATGGATAATTTATTGGTAAAGGCTATGAATGTGGAGGCTTGTTCCGCTTTTCTTTTTCGGAGTTTAATAACAAGTCAGTGAACTATATTTGTGGAAGTATTAATGATGATGCAAGTGTTTGGCATTCTCGTTTATATCACGTTAATTTTGGTTTAATGAATCGGCTATCTAGTCTTAAATTAATTCTGGAATTCACCATTTGTGCCATAGTTGTGTGCAATCAAAGCAATCCCGAAAGCCTCAGAAGGCAGCCGGGGAGAGAAAATTGGCACCATTAGAACTCATATATTCTGATCTATGCGAGATGAATGGTGTGTTGACAAAAGGTGGAAAGAAATATTTTATGACATTAATAGATGATTCTACAAGATTCTGCTATGTTTACTTATTGCAAACTAAAGATGAAGCTTTAGACTACTTTAAAATCTATACATCTGAAGTAGAAACACAATTAGAGAGAAAAATCAAACGTCTTAGGTCAGACTGTGGTGGTGAGTATTTTCTCAAAATATTTAATGATTCCTGTGAAGAACACGGTATTATACATGAGAGGACACATCTCTATCCTTATATAAACAACCCAACACCCTATTTTCACATCTTTTTGCCACCTTTGAGTCACACCCAAACCCTAGCTCGTGGATAGCCGCCGCCAAGGAGGGAGAAGGAGATCCCGAGCGAGAAGAAGAAGAGGAGGAAATGAAAGAGGATCAACCAAGCAAGATCTCTATCAAGTTGCGTTCTTCATCACCAATTCACCTTCAAGTTCTCTTCATCAACCCTAGATCATCAAGATCCAAGTGTTGCTTCCAAAATCCTTGATTCATTGGAGTTCTAAACACCTGGTATACCTTCTACTTCCTCTTTCTCACATGAATGAAACTCTGTTTATCCAAATTCACGTCGATCTAGGAAACGCTAGTTTGCTGGTTCTGCGTAGGGCGGACTAGTCCGGTCCTACAACGGACTAGTCCGATTTTGCAATCTATTTTTCTGCTGAATTAAATCTAATTCGATTCGAGTCAACTCCAAACCTGTGTATATTTGTTAATAACCATTGTAATTTATTAGTAAACATTAAAAGTAACTCATTAACTAGTTTTGCTTCGCATTTGCATTAATCATGCATGTCATGACATATTGAGTAATATATGTGCACTTATCGATTACAATTCTTATCTTGTATGTTTGTTGTGCGGTTTAGACAGATTTATGCTAGAGAGTTGCGGAGGACCTCCAATACCAGGAGTTTGAAGTCTTTGATCCCAATCAAGCCCAAGAGCAAGGCAAGTGTCCTTGAGAATATTGATCCTGTTTCTAAAATAAATGTTTTGTTTGCAAAACTGCATGCTTGTGTCAATTTGATGGGAATCCTATGATAGGAAGTTTACTAGATTTGTTTGACCACCCTTGTCACCTGAAATTCATGGTAGAGAGTCGGGAAAGGCTTTAACCTTTTTGCTTCGCTTAATTAATTGGGATGAGAGAACATTAATACCATTTAATTATGCAATAATGAGATTATGGTTAATATGATATGGTAATGGGTGATCTAAGAAAGCCTGGTATGTGGATGGGTTTGATATTATGGTGGTTTCACTTGCTTTAGATCTAAGGACCGGTTCGTGGTGCGACCATTCAGGAATTACAGTGCCACCACGAGGCCAAGTATGGGTCCGGCGTAGCTGATTAATTAGGGTATTGCTAGTATTGCATGGATCATTTGGAGCACCAGGGAAGGGGAGTCGGATTGGGTTTCGATTTGAGGCGGGACTTCCTGGGATCCGAATGGCACAAGAGAGAGACCTTGGTTGAAGATGTGCTTAGTTGGAGACATCACCACTGGTGAAACCTCAGTGAGTCCGTACATGCTAGTAGTCCCTTTGTAAAGGCTATTTTGCGATCTCTTGGCCACACACCTAAGGAAGTGTGAGACAACATAATTGAGACTCCTCAGTCACCGAAGGGTGATGAAATAAAAACATGTAGGTAAAGTGGTACAACCTCTGCAGAGTGTCTTAAAACTATCATGATACCCGTGCTCCCGGTCATGAGCAACGTGGACCCTCACATGATTAGAGGGAAACTTGGGATTTGGGATGGTTTGGTTATGGTTATGGTTATGGTTGATAATATGGTTTGGTACTGGTTACGGAATGGTATTATGGTTTATGGCAATGGATATGGTTAATGGTAATGAGAAATCTGGTATATGAATGATGGTAATGAAATATGGACTGGTATTATGGTAAATACATGGTTTATGACGGGTGTACTTCACATACATATAATATATTGCTTTTCAAATGTTTTAATGTACTTTTCAGCACTTAGCCTTTATTATATTCGTCATTTGAATCAGCTACGAGTACGACATGTACTCACCCTTACAATTCCTCCACCAACAGTTGCAGGTCAGGATTGGGAGTATAACAGTGATAATGCGGAGTTCTAGGTCGTGTCTGCCGTCAACTTTGCCTATGGTGTTGATTGGAGCTGCGCTATACCCTTACTTAGCTGCTTAGTTTGCTTTAATTAGATTATTTCCGATGTATTAGTTCAAACTTGTCATTAATATTCATTAGAGCTGGTGTTCAAGGATTTTCTGAATTCTGTAATAAAAGAGGTTAATTAATCTTGTTCTGTGGTAATTTTGTATATATTCTTTTGTGAATGCACTCGTGTATGTGTGATGAACGTCTTGGGCACACATAAGTGTTCACTTGGTTCATTTTTGGAACCGGGTGTCACAAATTGGTATCAGAGCCACAGGTTGACCGTAGGACGCAACCTAGATAGAATGGACACTTTAGAGCACATAGGAGCACTCAGGAATCGATGTGTTTTTGCTTGGTGTGTTGTTGTTTTGTATTGCTGCTTGTGTGCTTAGTAGAGGATTGTTGGATGCCCTAGCATTGCCATGTCCACATAGGCTAGAATAGGTAATTGCTTACTTTGATATCCCTTGATGCATATAGTTGGTGATTCGTTCTATCTCTCTTTTCTATCTTGCTCAACCTCTACTTCAATGGAAGAAGGACACAACCAAAAGATTCACTGTCTCAGATGAAGCTGTATTAAAGATGAGAGTAGAGATAGTATGTCCAAAAGTAAGTCTTAGAATAAGGGTGTAGACTTCTTTACCAACCTCATTGTCTTGGATTCTCAAGGATTGGACAATATACTTGGTATTGATTGGTTGAGGAAGCACAATAGAGTTATTGAATGTGCCACAAAGACGGTGAAGTTGACCAATGAGGAAGGGATCACCATAGAGTTTGAAGCATCTCAACACGCACCGAAGCAATTGGAGCTGAACCACATGAATGGTGTCACAATTGAGGAGATTCCACCGGTCTACAAATTTTTGGATGTGTTTCCGGATGAGTTGTCAGGTATGCCACCTGATCGAGACATTGAGTTTGTTATTGATTTAATACCTGGAACTGCACCTATAGCTAAGAGGCCATATAGGATGCCTCCTAAGGAGTTAGCAGAGCTCAAGAAGCAGATTCAAGAGCAACTAGAGAAGGGTTTTATTTGCCCCAGCTCTTCACCTTGGGGAGCGCTCGTTCTTTTCATGGATAAGAAGGATGGATCAAAAAGTATGTGTGTGGATTACTGAGCTCGCAATGAGATGACCATCAAGAACAAGTATACTTTGCCCCGCATAGAAGACTTGTTTGATCAGATGAAGGGTGCTTGTGTTCTCTCCAAGATTGATTTGAGGTCTGGATACTTTCAAATGAAGGTTAGACCATCGGACATACCCAAGACAACTTTCAGGACACGGTAAAGATCTTATGAGTACACCGTGATGTCCTTTGGATTGACCAACGCACCTACCTATTTTATGTACCTCATGAATAAGGTATTCATGGAATACTTGGATAAGTTCGTCGTGGTGTTCATTGATGACATTATGATCTACTCAAGAAGCGAGAAGGAACATGATGAACACTTGAGGCTTACGTTACAAAAATTGAGGGAGCATCAATTGTATGCTAAGTTCAGCAAGTGTCAGTTTTGGTTGAAAGAGGTGTCGTTTTTGGGTCATATCATCTCAGGAGGAGTATCGGTCGACCCCGGAAAAGTGAGGGACGTGTTGAAATGGGAACCCCCGCAAAATGTAAAGGAGATTTGGAGTTTTCTTGGAATGGCTGGATATTACCGCCGGTTCATCAAGGACTTCTCCAAAATAGCCAAGCCCATGAGGAGTTGTTAATGAAGTGGAAAACTTTCCAATGGACTCCAGCTTGTCAAGGAAGTTTTGAGGAGTTGAAAAGGAGGTTAACTACAACCCCAGTTTTGGTTTTGCCAGATGTAAGCGAAAGTTTTGATATATATTGCGACGCCTCAAGACAAGGACTTGGGTGTGTGCTTATGCAAGAAGGACAAGTGGTTGCCTATGCATTGAGACAATTGAAGAAACATGAACAGAATTATCCGACACATGATTTGGAACTTGCAGCCGTGGTACACGCATTGAAAATTTGGAGACACTATATCCTTGGTCATAGGTGTGAAATTTATATGATCATAAGAGTCTCAAGTACATAATCACACAAACGGACCTGAATTTGAGGCAACGAAGATGGTTGGAGCTCATCAAAGATTATGATGTAGGAATCAACTATCATCCAGGAAAGGCTAATGTAGTAGCTGATGCCTTGAGTAGGAAAGGAGTAAGTCACCAACTCGTGGTTTGAGGGCTGCCATCCGAGTTATGCAAAGAGTTTGAACGGTTGAACCTCGAATTTGTGAATGAGAGAGATGGGGACAATGGAGTTAAATCCGACCTTGGAGCGAGAAATTCAAGAAGTTCAGACCAAGGATGAGGAAATTCAGGAGATCAAAGAAAGAACCCAGGAGGGGAGAGAGTTCAGGTTTGATGAGGATGATCATGGTACCTTACGGCTCAGAAAGAGGATTGTTGTGCCTAATATAAAGCATATTCGCGGGACAATACTAAAGGAGGCGCATGACTCGCCATACTAAATCCATCCTGGTTGTACGAAGATGTACAAGGACTTGAGGACATGTTATTGGTGGGCTAGAATGAAAAAGGACATAGGTGAATATGTCGCCTTATGTGATGTGTGCCAACAGGTGAAGGCGGAACATCAAAGGACAGTTGGATTATTGCAACTATTGAAGATTCTAGAAGGAAGTGGGAAGAAATCGGTATGGACTTTATAGTTGGTTTACCGCGTACCCAGTCCGGTTATGACTCCATATGGGTAATTGTGGATCGGTTAACTAAGTCACCTCACTTCATCCCTTTCAAGACCAAGTATACTGAAATACAACCGGCATACCTATATATGCAGCATATTGTGTGTTGATATGGAGTTCCAAAGAGGATAGTGTCGGATAGAGGTTCTCAATTTACCTTCAGAATCTGGCAAAAATTGCATGAAGCTTTGGGAACAAGGTTGAATTTCAGCTCAGCATATCACCATCAAACGGATGGACAAAATGAGAGGACCAATCAGATTTTTGGAAGACATGTTAAGAGCTTGTGCTTTGAAGCATGGAAAAAATTGGGACAAGAGCTTGCCGTATGCAGAATTCTCATATAACAATAGTTACCAAGAAAGTTTGAAGATGGCACCATATGGAGCACTATATGGAAGAAAGTGTAGGACACCTTTGTTTTGGTATGAGACCGGAAAGAACCAGATATTCGGACCTGATATGTTGCAAGAAGATGAAAAAAAAGTTCAAATTATTCGCGAAAATTTGAGAGATGCTCAATCAAGGCAAAAAGGTTATGCGAACAATAAGAGAAGGAAGCTAGCCTTAGTGGGAGATTTTGTTTACCTCAAGGTGTCACCAGTGAGAGGTCATAAGAGATTTAACATAAGAGGCAAGCTAGCACCTATACATTGGGCCATTCAAGATTTTGGATAAAAGAGGAGGAGTAGCATATAAGTTGGAGATGCCAGCTCATCTTTCATATGTCCATTATGTCTTTCATGTTTCCCAGCTCAAGAAGTGTTTAAGGGTACCAGAAGAACAAGTGCCGATGGAAGAATTGGAACTAGAGGCAGATTTGACCTATGCCGAACAACCGGTCAAGATCTTGGAAACCAAGGAGAGGGTTACAAGAAACAAGGTGACTCGATGGTGTAAGGTGCAATGGAAGCATCACACAGAATCAGATGCAACTTGGGAGCTGGAAGATGATCTTAAGAAGGAATTTCCCTATCTTTTCTCTTCCGCATCGAATCTCAAGGGTGAGATTCATTTTAAGGGGGGGTATGTTTGTAACACCCTCATTTTCATGCATTGCATAAGCTGATATAGATGTTTAATATTAATCCACATAAAAAGGAACAAGTTTAAAATGAATTTAGAGTAAACCGCACTCAAAAGTTCTGACAAGTGTGGACTAGTCCGATTTTGGTGCGGACTAGTCCAATTTCTCTCTGAGCTCGCTCGGACATGTCTGTTTTAGTGCGGACTATTCCAGCTTTTGCCTCTGTACAGTTTCGGACTTGTCCGATCCATTGCAGACTAGTCCGATATTCCAATTCCTTGAAATTTTGCCAAGTCCCTAGACTTGTTCGGACTTGTCAGACATCTAGCGGACTTGTCCGTTTTTTCTTTGACTAAAATCAGACTTGTCCAGTTTTGGCCAGACTTTTCTGATTCCTCTGACCAAGTTCGGACTTGTCCGATATAGTCTGGACTTGTCCGTTTTCGCCTCTATCAATCTTCGGACTAGTCCGGCCCTTTTCAGACTTGTCCGGTAAATCACGATTCCGAGTCGATCTTTTGTTCCACGACGTGTTTTTGGGTTTTACCTTAAGTGGGTCTAAGGACGTCGTGTCTAACTCTTTTTTGGAGCCCATGTGGAACCCCACACTGGCCTCCACCCTCTCCAAACTCGAAATCCATCAAACCTCGCCCTCCACTCTTATATAAACAACCTAGCATCCTATTTTCACATCTTTTGCCACCTTTGAGTCACACCCAAACCCTAGCTCGTGGATAGCCGTCGCCAAGGAGGGAGAAGGAGATCCCGAGTGAGAATAAGAAGAGGAGGAAATGAAAGAGGATCAACCAAGCAAGATCTCTGTGAAGTTTCGTTCTTCGTCACCAATTCACCTTCAAGTTCTCTTCATCAACCCTAGATCGTCAAGATCCAAGTGTTTCCTCCAAAACCCTTGATTTATTAGAGTTCTAAACACATGGTATACCTTCTACTTCCTCTTTCTCACGTGAATTCGACCCCGTTTCTCAAAATTCATGTCGATCTAGCGAACCCTAGTTCGTTGGTTCTGCGTAGGGCGGACTAGTTCGGTCCTACAGTGGACTAGTCCAATTTTGCAATTTGTTTTCTAGTGAATTAAATCTAATTCGATTAGAATCAACTCCAAACCTGTGTAGACTTGTTAATAACCATGGTAATTGATTAGTAAACAATAAAAGAAACTCATTAACTAGTTTTGCTTCGCATTTGCATTAATCATGCATGTCATGACATATTGAGTAATATATGTGCACTTATTAATTGTAATTCTTGTCTTGTATGTTCGTTGCGTGGTTTAGACGGATTTGTGCTAGAGTGATGCGGAGGACCTCCAGCACAAGGAGTTTGAAGTCTTTGATCCCAATTAAGCCCAAGAGCAAGACAAGTGTCCTTGAGCATATTGATCCTGTTTCTAAAATAAATGTTTTGTTTGTAAAACTGCATGCTTGTGTCAATTTGATGGGATCCTATGATAGAAAGTTTACTAGCTTTGTTTGACCACCCTTATCACCTGGAATTCATGGTAGAGAGTCAGGAAGGGCTTTTACCTTTTTGCTTCGCTTAATTAATTGGGATGAGAGAACAACTATACCATTTAATTATGCATTATTGAGATTATGGTTAATATGAACTGGTTAATATTATATGGTAATGGGTGATCTAAGAAAGCTTGGTATGTGGATGGGTTGGATATTATGGTGGTTTCGCTTGCTTTAGATCTAAGGACCGATTCGTGGAGCGATCATCCAGGAATTACAGTGCCACCACGAGGCCAAGTATGGGTGTGGTGTAGCTGATTAATTAGGGTATTACTAGTATTGCATGGATCATTTGGCGAACCGTGGAAGGGGAGTCGGATTGTGTTTGGATTTGATGCAGGACTCCCTGAGATCTGAATGGCACAAGCGGGGGCCCTTGGTTGAAGATGTGCTCAGTTAAAGACATCACCACCAGTGAAACCTTAGTGGGCCCGTACATGCTAGTAGTCCCTTTGTAAAGGCTACTTTGTGATCTCTTGGCCACACACCTAAGGAAGTGTGAGACGGCATAACTGAGACTCTTCAGTCATTGAAAGGTGATGAAATCACAAACATGTGGGTAAAGTGGTACATCCTTTGCAGAGCGTCTTAAAACTATCATGATAGTTGTGCTCCCGGTCATGAGCAACCTGGACCATCACATGATTAGAGGGAAACTTGGGATTTGAGATGGTTTGGTTTGGTCATGGTTGACAATATGGTTTGGTACTGGTTACGGAATGGTATTATGGTTTATGGAAATTGATATGGTTAATGGTAAAGAGAAATCTGGTATATGGATCAAGGTAATGAAATATGGACTGGTATTATCGTAACTACATGGTTTATGATGGGTTTACTTCACATACATATAATATATTGCTTTTCAAATGTTTTAGTGTACTTTTCAACACTTAGCATTTATTATATTCGTCATTTGAATCAGCTATATGTCATACTTTCCACACTTGTTGAGTATGACATGTACTCACCCTTGCAATTCCCCCACCAACAGTTGCAGGTCAGAATTGGGACTATAACGGTGATAATGCGGAGTTCTAGGCCGTGTCTGTCATCAACTTTGCCTGTGGTGTTGACTGAGGTGCGCTATACCCTTGCATAGCTGCTTAGTTTCCTTTAATTAGATTATTTTCGCTGCATTAGTTCAGACTTGTCATTAATATTCATTGAGCTTGTGTTCGAGGATTTTCTGAATTCTGTAATAAAAGTGGTTAATTAATCTTGCCCTGTGGTAATTTTCTGTATATTCTTTTTTGAATGCACTCGTGTATGTGTGTTGAACATCTCGGGCACACATATGCGTTCACTTGGTTCGTTTTCAGAACCGGGTGTCACAACTATACTGGGCATCTGGCCGTGCTTGAGGGTTATAGTGATTCGAACTGGATCTCTGACGTTGATGAACTCTATGCCACAAGTGGATATGTGTTCACTCTAGCTGGTGGCGCTATATCATGGAGGTCCTACAAACAGACTATTTTGACGAGTCAACCATTGAAGCAGAACTCACTGCCTTAGAGACAGCAACTGCAGAGGCAGAATGGATGCGAGAGCTCTTGATATATTTGCCTGTAGTTGAGAAACCATTGCCCGCAATCCTTATGAACTGTGACAATCAGACGGTGATTGCCAAAGTGACCAGTTCTAAGGATATTGCAAAATCATCAAGACACATCAAGAGACATTTGAAACCTATCAGGAAAATGAGAAACTTCGGAGTTATTACTATTTCGTACATACAAACACATAAAAACCTGGCAAATCCCTTTACGAATGGTCTATCACGTAATGTGACAGAAAGTGCATCCAGGGAGATGGGTTTGAGACCCATTGATGTGACACCATAGTAGTAACCCATCATATGTGATCGGAGATCTTGTGAAGTAGGACATGGGAAAACAAGCTAGTGGTTCACCGAGGAGAGTACTTCCTTTAGACCCTCTCTATGTGAAGATGCACACATGTACTCTCAAACTGTAAGGCAGGTTGGCGATTTGCCTTAATGTGTTTCCATTGGCGATGTGTATCAAAGGTGTCATCCTGCAGGGCAATCTTGAAGGAAACACACCTATATGAGCTCCGACTATCTAATGTCATAGTCTGTGAGATTTGGGTGATCTCTGAAAAGTTCATCAAGAGACCAGGGAGTACGATGCATATGCTCCATCCGAGGGGTAGACTACTAGTTATCAAGTACTAGTAATGGTCTTTAGGTGAAGTCAGTTCGCACAAAACTTGCAATTCAAGGCGTAGTCCTTGTCAAAGTTGTGAACTGATATAACTTAAGGATCTAGGCAGAAGTTCAACTTAACAGTCTCTGCTGAAATACTAGTATAGAAAACAAGGAATGAGAATGTCATATCTTCTAATGGCTTTGAGATCTGGTGGGGGATTGTTAGAATTAATGAGCTTGGCCCAATATTAATTCAGAAACAAATTCTAGAAAATCTCAAAGGCCCATTAGGGCAAGAGAGGGTGATGCTAAATGTGGTCCCACATGGGAGGCAGAAGTGGAGCAACCCTTAAATATAGGGGAGGTTGTTTTTTCACTCCTTGCATGAGAGAGAAGAGGAGAAGAGAGGAGTGGTCCACGCGCGCTCCTCCTCCTCCTCCTCCTCGCTCGCTCGCCTCGTCACACCCTACCCGCCCCGCGCGTACGCGCGCGCGTGTGTCCGTGTGAATTCGAGCCTCGAGTCGAGCCCCGATTTTATATTTTTGCAAAAAATTTAATTTAGCTTTTGGGCTTTCAAATTTTGGGCTTCCGAGTTGGATAAGTCCAAGTGTGGATCCTCCATATCACAACCGAGCTGCCTCTCGGGGACTCCATAAATACAGATGTGCGCGGCAGGGGCACATCATCCCACAATCAGATCATTCTCACGTTCGTGTTCCTTGCGCCACCTTTTAGTCTACTCCATCCCGAGCACCAGCTTGTACCGACGATCTGGAGAGCAGGTCTCCGGAACCGCTCGCCCTTGCGATCCTACACTGGGAGAGGGCGACTAAGATTTTTGGAAAGCGCTCCGCGCGACTGCTCGCATTCTTCACCACAGGCCGTCTACCAAGAAGATCGGGCACTGCGGTCCAACGTTGTCACCAACGTCTGCAGCGGTTGTTCGCCGTCAGATCGACAGCGGTTCCTTCGGCTTCAAATCGGTATGCGATGTTACTCATTCCGTCTGTCTGCCGTGTTAATCGTTGCTAGTTTTTCGCGTATTTTTCTGGAATTGATCAGTAAATTGCCTCGTATCTTCCAACAAGCGGCAGTTAGGTAAGCACATCGTCCGTTGTCTTGGCGTGACCAGAGAGCGTTTGGTTCCTACACGTTTGGATTCCGATCTCATGGATTGATTTCTGCAAAGATTATAATTTGCAAACTCACAGTGGTCATCATCTTGACGTTGCAGGATCGCGTCTTGCATAGTCATATCTCTCGTCTCGCGATTGCTGATGATCGCTCAACTATAAACATCAGCGTAGATAGAAAAGGATAAGCAGAACTGTTTGTGTTTTTCTCATGTTCTTCTAGTTTCACACACTCTTCTCAATAATTTATTTGTGTAAGCGATGACGTGAGATCACAATATTAGATATCGGGTTCACTCAATTATAAACATCAATATCATATATTCATAACATAGTGAACTTTTATCATCACATGTCAAATATATTATGTTGTACTTACTATCGCTTATCATACTTACGTAACATTGGTTTTCTTATAACTAATTAGTTGTAATGACAAGCGATCATTGAAGTGAATAAAGATGATATAACCAATACATTCATACTTCTAAAAAGCGGTGGCTAAAAAATTATAGACAAATAGTATTGTAAAAAATCTATCTTATAACGATATTTTTAAAATATCAATGTTACATTTGAATTATTTATATTGTAATTATTTAATTTAAAACTTGTCAAGTTATTAATTGTATGTTTATAATGTTTTATCAAATTAATAAACATTTTTATCAAAATTGCATGTAATGTTTTTGTGGCATACTCTTAGTTAAAATCTTGGGTCCGCCACTGACTATGTTCTATTTTTACAAACTTAAGTGTCTCGACCCCCGTATGTTCTAAAATTTGCCGGACCGTGTTCAGAATGAATATTAACATGAACTCTTGTGAGTGCAAAAACAAGAGTTAAGCAGAGACAGATAATGGCCTGTAAAAGTATAAATAAGTTTGATCAGTCCATTATTTTTTGATTTATATGTTTATACTAACTAAAATTTTAGTGGACCCATAAAAAGGACAACCTGGTGCAAGTAACTCTTGGGTCTAGGAAGGGTCCGACCCAATTAGATCTTTAGTAGGCAACCATTTCCTATATTTCTGCAAAATGTTATTTTGAGGACTCAGACCCATGATCTCATAATCAAAAGACAACAGCTTTATTCGACCCATAAGCTAACTGTATATTCATGTAGCGACCATAGGGTTTGTGCTGAGGTAATGCTGAGGCTGGGCAGAATTCTAGTGTTACTGACTCGACCAAGACAAAAACGGCTCTGTTGATTTCATCAGTATAATACAGTGGTAATAACACATTGACAGTCGTTACAACTTGTTTCTGAGCAACACCGGTATCGCGGTGTTGGAAGTGACATGAATGTGTTTTTCTTAAAATGTAAATAGAGCACGGGCAACGCTGCCTCCATTCATCAGAAGGAACATCACAGTGATTAGTGATTATAGAAACTCATGTACGCATGACAAGATGTAATGAACTTATCACAGTGCAAACATGTTCAATTTGTAACCGGAATCAGTTAAAGAACGTAGTGCTGGCTTCATCCGAACTAGTCAAGCTACCTGGCAAAGATGTCGAAGTGTAGCAACGATATTTCCCTCCGTACTACTAAGTTGTATTCCGCGGAGGTTTGTATTTGGTTTGGGCGCAAAGCGAATTCAAGCACAAGATGATGACACAAGAGATTTACATAGTTCGGGCCGCCTGAGCGTAATGCCTTACTCCACGGGGTGTGTGTTGATTGTATGAGCTTCTCAGCGCGTGTGATCAGTTGAGGTTGGATTGAATGCCTTCTACTGTGCCGCACAACCTTTTATATGCAAAGAACTGGCCATTACAGTTGAGCCCGTCCCAACAAGTGGCCCCGACTGATATAAACTACCCTGTACACGAGCTATAGTGTAATAATGGGTTAATTGTGTGATAACGTGCCTTAACAGCGGCGTTACCAGCCTTAATTTTCCCCTGATCGTGTGTCATTAATATGGCATTGATGACGCGTTAACCAGGTCTTGTAACGGCTAATTGATAGCCCTTGAATGTCTGCGCCGTTACAGATTCCGCTGCCCTCCCGTTGCTGACGTAGGTCCAAGTGTTGACACCTAAAAGCTCTGGAGCTTCCCTCTACTGGGGGATAGGTCCGGTGCCGTTAGACACGTGACAGTGTCGGAGCTTCCCTGAGGAGGGAGGCAGGTCTGGGTCTGCAGGACACGTGGCACGACCGAAGCTATCCTAACTAGGGAGGCAAGTCCGGCTCTTCTAAACACGTGGCTCTACCGGAGCTACCTTAAGGAGGGAGGTAGGTCCGGTTACGCGGGACGCGTATCCCCTTCGTACATTTGCCAAATGGTCATAGGAACTCCTCGACTTTGCTTGCGGTGTCAAAGGATACCCGGTACGCAGGGTACCGACAGTGGCCCTCGGGCCCACCTCAGGGAGAGGTCCTCAGGTAGAGGTTATGCTACCGGAGGTGGGGCCATCATCGATTCCCGCATTGCGGCTTCAAAGTATTTTCCTGGGCAGTTGGGACGATGGCACACAATTATGCCTTTGCCGCGTGGCCCTTCTTGATATGGTGAGTGGGGAGCGGATCTCACGCAATTGAAGGTCCCCGGTTCCCAATACGAAATTCATATCAGTTCCCAGCATAATCTTTGTAGCCCTGTCAGGCTGCTGCCCTCGGGCTTCCAACTTCCGATCATGACAACGGTTCGCCTGGTGCGACTTTTTAACAAAGTAGACCTGGGCCCCCTTGTCATTGACGGGGTCATTTGAGATTCGGGTCTCGAGGTAGTTTCCATCCAAGCATTGCGGAGGCTTACTAAAGGGAGAAAGTTTGCACGGGGAGGGAACTCGTTACGCTTTCATTCGATCTTGCGCTCAGAGCTCTCCGCCCTTGCAACCTTTCCTCCACTTTTGCTCCACTTTGTGGCGATGGAGTTGGGTCTTCCTCGCAGCCGGATCAAGAGAGACGAAGATTTGTCGAGGGTTTGCACCTACATGGGGTGGTGAACCTTCAACAACTTGATTCGCCACAGCAAGCTCCCCTTCAAGAAGGAAAGCCCCGGCGAGATCATGTACTTCATGGAGTTTGCCATGGTGGGACTCATCCCGTCGTTCTCCAGCTTCCTGCTGATACTGTTGGACTTCTACGGCCTGCAACTCCACCACCTCGAACCCCCACTCCTTCTTGCTAGTGGCGACATTCGTCCATTTTTGCGAGATGTGGGTGGGTGTGCTGCCCTGCATCGAGCCCTTCCGGACCTTCTTCTCGGTCCATGCAACCGGGAAGAGCAATGAGTTTCTTGGCTTCTACTACTTTGTGAAGTGCAAAAACTCGCCCTTCAAGTATCTGAAGACGTTCCCTTCCGGGAAGTGGGACGGCTGGAAGAAGGATTGGGTGGTCATCACGGTGGATCGCCACGACATGATGGAGCTTCCTTACAGCCTTCCGCCATTGACACCGACGCCTGGGAGGTGGTTCCGACGCTGTCGGAGGAGTACAACCCGATCTTGACAAGGATCCGGGAGTGCGTTGAAGGAGAAATGACTCCCCTGATGGTCATCGCCAACTTCTTGACCAACTGGTGGACTTCGCTGAAGAAAAGGGAATGGCTTGCGTTGACATTCAGTGGAGAGATGGATCCATACCGGATTGATGCTGGTATCGGGTCCAATTTGGATGAAAAGGCCTTGAAGATTCATCTCTAAAAACTGCACCACGGAGCCATTCACCCCGATGATCTAACACCTTTGACGGAGTTTCTATCGTTGAATATGGTGCCAGAGTTCAGGAGGGAGCTGCGGAAGAAGATGCCAGTGCTTGATGACTTGGGCCTCGTGCATAGGCATCGGAGCACTCCAACAGGGATTATAATCCCTAGAGCTCCTTGCTCCCATGAAGGTTCTGGACCTACGTCAGTTAGCGGTAAAGGCAAAGGTCCCGCAGCTTCACCTCCCAAGAAATCTACCTCAAGCCGAGGCAAGGAGAAAGCTCCCGTCGGAGCTCCGAGTCGCAAGCGGGAGCTGACAAGAAGCGACAGAAGCAACTTGAGGGAAGCACCGAAAGAAGTGACCCCTCAGCCTCGGCTTAGGTCTATGGTGGTGGTGCCCCCAGCTCCGGCTGGTCGTACGGCTCCCCACAAAGGGCGTTGGGTCCAACAAATCGATTCCCGCCCCAGTGTCAGCTGATGGCTCTGGGTCCGGAGTGCATCCTCCGACGACGAAGGTACCACAGGTGGCAGCACCGACGGCCGCCTCAACACAAGGTTCAGGTCCTGGAGCGTCTGCCACACCGACGACAGCGGGCTCTAGCTCCAAGCGCCCAAGAAAGAAGATATGTGCCGGCTGGAGCGGCAACATCCCCAGGTAAGGGCTGAACCTTCATCATTTGTCTTGATTTTGTTTCTTGCTTTATCTTGAATTCTCTATGCTCTGTTTCCAGAGTATTAAGGAAGGAGGTTGCAGCTCCGACACCTGCTGCAGTTGTGGAGGCTATGCAAGCTAAAGCTTCTGCCTCAGCTCCAACTCCTCCCCCAGTGATTGTGCTGGACGACACGACAGCTCCGTCGTCGGTTGTCGTGGAGACAAGTCCGGTACCAGCGACCGAAAAATCTGTGGTAGCGCCGTACCAGTGGACGAAGTGCTTGAGCAGGCTCCGGTGATTTGGAGCCAGTTGCAAAGGTTCCGGCATCGTTGCCGGAAATCAATGAAGCCCCGACAGGAGTCCAGGCGCCGTTCTCGAAGGTGAGAACACTGGAGGTGACCTTGCCCGATCCTACTCAAGAGGATCCGGCTAATGGTGCTCCGACCTTTGAGCCGATGGCTGAAGATCCGACTACGGGTCCCTCCTCACCAGCTCCGGAAGTTGAAGATCCTCGGCTGAACCCTCCTTGCCAGCTCTGGTGACAGAGATTGACGAGCTCCCAGAGGTCGGCCCCAGTGACGTGGAGCTGCTGGAGAACACGCTTGTGACGTGGGCTCCTAATGTTATTTTGGAAGACCCGTTGGAGCCTGCAGAGGCACCTCAGGCAGGCCCAAAGCCAATTTCCCTGGAGTTGTCAATCGACAATGCCTGCTCAAGCCTGAATAGGGCGCTGGATGAGGAGAGGAGTGGGTGGCCAAGGAAAAAGCCCGATAGTCGCACCTGAATAAGGCTTTGGATGAGCGAGAGGCCACTATTAAGGCTCTCAACAACAAGACTCAAGAGATCTACAAGCATGCGCAAAAGGCCCGTGAAGTGGCCGACAGCCGCTCAGAGAGTCTCGAAGAGTTGAGGGAAACTCTCCTCAACCGTCGAGAATAGCTCGATAATAAAGAGGTTAGCCTCCAAGAAAAAAAAAAGATTAAATCCAGCAGAGGGAGGATGAGCTCTCCCAGAAGCTGGCACGCGGTGAGCAAGACTTGGCTGACCGTGTGAAGGAATTTGAAGCTAGGTGCGAACAAGAGAAGAACCAAATGTGGCGGCAGGTTAGGATTTCAGCAAAAGAGAAAGTGACATCTCTGCTTGGGAGGACAAGGTGAAGGCGAAAGAGAAACACATTGCAGATAGGCAAAACCGAGTACACTTCCGAGAGAAACAAGTCGCCGACCAGGAGAAGCTGCTAGCTGAACAAATTTAGCATCATTCTAAGGAGGTCGAGCGCTTCTCAAAAGAGGGCTTTGCGGAGCTTTCATCTGCAATGTAGCTGGAGGAACTTTGGAGCTTAAGAGCAACTGAGTCCCAGCAAGTCTGGGACTTCTTTGGGCAAGCAAATGAAGCTTTGGTGCTGTTTGGTTTTAGCCCGGTTCGTCCGGTTGACCCAGAGCCAGAGATGGACAAGGCTCTGGTAGCATTAAGCTCCACTAACAACAAGCTAGATGCCATGGGAGACGTGATCATCAACCAATTGGAGATGGAACAAAGATCCCTGACCAAAAATGTCATCGAGTATGTGCTGACGTGTTTCAAGATCCGAGACCCCCAGATGTCTTTAGCTCCGGGGTCGAAGGGCCCATTGCCGAGGAGGAAGAAGCTGTCAGGGCCAGCATCCAAGAAGTTGCCTATGCAGTTGCCTCGTTCTTTGCTAGGAACTCCAGTAGCAAGAACTTATCCTATTTTGCCTTCAGCTTGTAAACCTCCAATTTTGAATGAATGAAATCCTTTTGAATTCCATTTTTGTGTCTTCAATGCATTGCCCTTTATATTGTTGGCCCCCTGGAAGATGTGTTCAATTTATTGAGGACATGTACCATGAGGAAGTTGACAATGTCTTGAAAACTTGTATGCTCCGAACTCGTAGCCAGTAGGATAGCTTCGAGATCTGAGATTTGCTTCCGTACGTTCCAAGGATCCTTTGTTACGTCGACGTTGGGCCCCCTAGGAGGCGTCAAATCTTAGTAGCTTTGATGGCGCTATCAACGCATAGAACGGTGACAGCAGACCCCCTAGGTCTTGTCGGAGCTTGGTAGCTTCGACGGCGCCCATTGTCAACGCGTAGAACGTCAACAGCGGGCCCCCTAGGGGTTGTCAGAGCTTGGTAGCTTGGACGGCGCCCACTGTCAACGCGTAGAAAGTCGAAGGCGGACCGCTGGGGGTTGTCGGAGCTTGGTAGCTTCGACAGCGCCCATTGTCAACGCGTAGAACGTTGACGGCGGGCCCCCTGGGGGTTTTCAGAGCTTGGTAGCTTCGACGGCGCCCACTTTCAACGCGTAGAACGTCGACGGCGGGCCCTCTGGGATTGTTGGAGCTTGGTAGCTTTGACAACGCCAACTGTCAACGCGTAGAACGTCGACGGCGAGCCCCCTGGGGATTGTCGGAGGTAGTTGCTCCGGCAGCATCCACCATGGCTCATGCCCTTGCCTTCAACTGTTCATTTTTCCTGTGCACAAGGGACAAGAAAAGCAGTAAAATTAATCTTCTTGTCAATAGTTTTATTGCGGCTTACTATCCTTGTTTGAACTTTAGGTCTCAACTAATTCTTTCAAAAACATAAGTATTCTGATTAAATTTCCAGAAATTCGTATGCCTTCCGGACCCGCCTTATTGAGACGTGCCGAAATAGGTAGAGCGGCGTACTTAGGGTGCTTGACCAGGCTAAGTCGATAGCACACTCCGGACTGGTGTTCGCTTTGGTTTTCAAGCGAGTAGACCATCTAGCAGTAACCAAAATGTAATGGAAAAATCATCAAAAAGACTTATATATTTATCATGAATTATTAGGATCTTAATTCACTCGGATTGCACAACATTACTATTGACAAGAAGGTATAAAATGAAATGAGCTTGTACAAAGGAAATGCTCGTGGAGTCTGTCTGTATAAAATGTTTCTCATTACGGTTCAAATGACAAGGGAAGACACGGACACACTTAAAGTACAGGACCAAGTTAAGTGTGTTATTCATCCTGATCTAACCCAGGGAAGGTAAATGCACACCTAAAGTACAGGACCAAGTTAAGTATGCTAGGACCCTCGCGACTCTGTCCATAGACTCTCAGGGATACAACTTACACAAGTACACACTCACCTCGTGTAACTACGTGTAGAACTTACGAAGGTGTTCAATGTTCCAGGGGTTGGGAAGTGGTATCACATCCTCTGTCGCCAAGCGAACACATCCAGAGCGGGAAATTTGATAACCCGGAAAGAACCTTCTCAGCTAAGGGAGAGTTTGTTCATCCCCTCTCGATTCAGTATTCGCTGCAGCACCAGATCACCTTCTTCTAACTACCAGTTGCGCACGAACCTTGATGATAGCGTCGGAGCATCTGACGGTATCGCGCATTTCGAACAGCTGCATGGCACCTTGCTTCATCGACGAGGTATAGGTCTTCACGTCGGTGCTGGTCCTGCGTAGCTTCGTCAAAAGTCCGGACCCGGAGAGAACCCATGGTGATTTCCGTAGGAAGCACTGCTTCAACTCCGTACATCAGGAAGAAAGGTTTTTCTCCCGTAGCCTGACTGGGTGTTGTCCGGCTCGCCCACGAAGCAAACGGGAGCTCCTCTATCCAGTTGGCGTCATGCTTCTTCAAGCACTCATAAGTGCGTGTATTGAGTCCCTTGAGTATCTCTGCATTTGCTCTCTCGGCTTGGCCATTACTTGTCGGATGTGCTACTGATGCATAGCTGACTTGTATGTCGAGATCTTTGCAGTACTCTTGGAATGCTGCACTTGTGAATTGGGTTTTGTTGACAGTGAATCAGTGATAAATCTGTTCGGAACTCCAAATCTGCAGAAAATGGACTTCAAAAACTTGTTGTCTGATTGCTTGTTGATAGTCACAACTGGAGTAGCTTCCGGCCACTTTGTCAACTTGTTGATTGCGACATATAAGAACCGATAACCTTCGACGGCTTTTGGGAAAGCTCCCAAAATATCCATCCCCCACACAGTAAACGACCATGTGGGAGGTATCATCTGCAGTGACTAAGCTGGTGTGTGAATCTGCTTCGCGTGAAACTGGCACGCTTCACACTTCTTTCCTAGCACGACTGCATCCCGGAGAGCTATAAGCCAGTAAAGGCCATGCCGAAAGGCCTTACCGACCAATGCGCAAGAAGACGCGTGGTTCTTGCACTCGTCTCCATGAATCATCACTAGGAGCTCGCGACCTTCTTCCCGGGAAATGCACCGCATTAGAATGTCGTTGGCACCACGTTGGTAGAGATCCCCTTCTACCAACGTGTATCTTTTAGCCAATCTGACAATTCGCTCAGCGGATACACCGTCTTCAGAAATAATGTTGTCTTTCAAGTAGCTTCGGACCTCTGAGATCCATGCATCGGAGCTTACTTGAGCTTCTGGATCTTGCGTGCTTGGTTGCTCGGAGCTTCCTGTAGCGCCTACAATCCTTGGTGGGCGCCATGGTAATAGGGCCACCGGGACTGCCAGCTTCGGGGTGCTGGTCTCGCTCCCCTCACTCAGTTCGGCGGGCTGAGCGACGGGTGATGACAATCTCCTGACAAAAACCCCTTCGAGTGCTTGAGCCCCGGTTGAAGCCTTCGTCGAGAGGTCGCTAGCTTCAGCATTGTTAAGATGTTGGACATGCTGGAGGTCGAGGACATGGAAGTCCTTCTGTAGCTTCTGGACTTCAAGTAAATAAGCAGCAAGTTGGGAGTTGTTGCAACTGCATTCACCTTTGACTTGCTTGATGATGAGTTGCGAATCACCCTTCGCCAGGAGCTGTCGGACGCCATATGATAGCGCCACCTTGAGTCCGAATATGATAGCTTTGTATTCCGCTATGTTGTTGGTTGCCTTGAAGCTTAGGCGCACCATATACTTGACCTTATCCCCGGTTGGAGCGAGGAGAAGTATTCCAGCTCCAGCCCCCTGCTTCTGCATTAAGACGTCGAAGTAGAGAGTCCAGTGAGGCTCAATGAAGATCGGGACCTTAGGTTCCGGCTTCTGCTCATGAGGGACCCCCGGAGTTGATGAAGAAGGTGTCCACTCCGCCACGAAGTCAGCCAGCGCCTGACTCTTGATCTCATGTCGAGGCAGGAATTCGAGGTCGAATTGTGCCAACTCCGCTGCCCACTTGGCGATATTTCCCGTAAAATTTGAATTATGTAAAATAGCTCGCAGTGGATAAGAAGTTACCACTGAAATCTTGTGGTCTTGGAAGTAGTGACGAAGCTTCCTTGAGGTAATAAGCACTGCGTACAGCAGCTTATGTACCTCAATATACCGAGTTTTGGCGTCGTGCAGTACTTCGCTGATGAAGTACATCGACCGTTGGATAGTTCAAACCCTCGGCCTTCTCCTTCTTCTTGAGTAGAAACTCCCTCGGATGAGGGAGGTTGATCCACAGGCACTTTGCCTTTAGGATCCGTGCCTGGGGGCTGGGACCTAGAGTCGCCTTCAGGTAGCTCCGGACCCTCCCGGAGGGGTCTAGGCTCCTGAGTTGAAGATGTTTCTGGTCTCTCCGCAACCAGAATCATGCTGACAACCTCTGTAGTTGCAGTGATGTAAAGCAGAAGAGGCTCACTAGACTCAGGAGCTACCATGATTGGTAGTGTCGTGAGAAGTTGCTTGAGCTCTTGGAACGTCTTTTCTGCTTCTTCGGACTAATGGAATGGTCCAGACTTCCTCAATAGCTTGAAGAAGGGTAGTGCTCGCTCTGCCAGCCTTGAAATGAATCAGCTTAGCAAAGCTAGACATCCAGTTAGCTTCTGGACGTCCTTGATACGGGCTGGAGGCCGCATCTCTTCAATGGCTTTGATTTTTGCCAAATTTTCCTCAAGTCCTCGGTGAGTCATCAAGAAACCAAAGAGCTTCCCGGAGCTAACCCCGAAGACACACTTATCCGGGTTGAGCTTCATGCGGGTCAGGCGCAGCTTGTCGAAGACAGCTTGGAGATTGTCCAGGATTGAATCCTGAGTCTTCACCTTGATGATGATGTCATCGACGTAGACTTCCATCAGGTCCCTAATCAGCTCTCCGAAGGTTTTGTGCATGGCTCGCACAAAAGTTGAGGCAGCACTGTTAAGACCAAAAGGCATAGCTGTGTAACAGTACAACCCATCTACTGTAATGAAGGCAGTATGTTCTTCATCTTCCTTAGACATTAGAATTTGGTGATAACCAAAATAGGCATCTAAGAAACACAGTAATTCAAACTCAGAGGTAGAATCCACTATCTGATCTATTCTAGGTAGTGGAAATGGGTCTTGTGGGCATACCTTATTTAAGGTGGTGTAGTCGATGCACATCCGAAACTTCCCGCCGGCCTTGAGGACGACGACTGGGTTTGCCAGCCATCGTGGATGATGAACCTCCCGGATGAATCCAGCGTCGAGCAGCTTCTTGACTTCTTATCTGTTGAAGTTCTGTCGCTCAACTGATTGTTTCCAGGGCTTCTATTGTATTGGTCGTGTGTCGGGGTAGATCTTTAGACGGTGCTCGATCACCTCCCTGGAGATCCTAGACATTTGTGACAGTTGCCATGCAAACACGTCAATATTTGCCTGGAGGAAAGTGACGAGCACGACTTCCTATTTGTCAGTAAGACCCCTCGATACAGGATCTATAGTGTAATGAGGGGTTAATTGTGTGATAACGTGTCTTAACAGCAACGTTACATGCGTCATTAATATCACATTAATGACGTGTTAACCAGGTCTTGTAACGGCTAATTGATAGCCTTTAAATGTCTGCGCCGTTAGAGATCAACTATCCTCCTGTTGCTTACGTAGGTCTAAGTGTTGACACGTGGAAGCTTCGAAGCTTCTCTCTACTAAGAGATAGGTCTGATGCCGTTGGACATGTAGTAGTGTCGGAGCTTCTCTGAGAAGGAAAGCAGGTCTAGCTCTGTAGGATACGTGGCAGTATTAAAGCTATCCTAACGAGAGAGACAGATCCGACTCTTCTAGACACGTGGCTCTATCGGAGCTACCTTAGGGAGAGAGGTAGGTCCGATTATGCGGGACACGTATCCCCTTCGTACGTGTCACTTGAACATAAAAACTTTTCGACTTTGCTTGCAGTGTCAGGGGATACCCAGTACGCAGAGTACTAACAGTTACAATTATAAGCAAAATAGCTACACAGAGCAGAGGCAATAGAACAAAGCCTGTAACACACAAGAACAATGTTGTAAAACTTCCTATTGGAGAAGTATCCAGGTTTTGCACAACACCTCTCTCTTCTCTATGAACACAATGCAACAAATTTGTGCTTAGCCACGACCTAAATGTTGCCTCAATCTAAACAAATAGAGCCCCATGCTTTAACCAAGGAGCAACACGAAGGGGCTGCTGCTTGGCCTGAGGTGAATCACAGAAGTGCAGAACTACAAAACTTATATCGGTTTGTTCTCTTTTTAGCAAGAGAGCTGGCCCGAAGAGTCTATTGGACAACCAAAAGGAACAAGCAGACTGCTCTGGTGATCCGAGTAAACTTGCAGTAGTCAGTACTCTCTCTTAATTCTGTAACAAGATCTCAATACCTTCATCATTATCTTGTTTCTTGCACCTCTCTTGTCAGTTGTCACAACAAAGGCGGATGATCCTCTTCCCTTGTCTCTGGAGGGTTTGGCTTCCACCCTGGTTTCTCATCCCAGTACATGTCATAATATATGTGGCCTATTTCACGGAACTGTACGCAGCACCATAAGCCCACATATCTCTTCACACGGTTCCGAAACTTCTGTACCACAGCCTGATTTTAATAATTTCAGTTAAGCTGGAAACTAATGTTCAAAATTTTAAGCAACATTATGAAGTGAATAGCAGCTTACTGCATCAGTAAAACCCCTGAAGACATCAACCATTGATGAGAACTGTATGATTTTGACATTCTTATATGACGAGAAGACATCTAACAGCTGCAGAAAAGAAAAGGAGTCAAGACAAGAACTTCAACATATGGCGTTCCATAAGTGATAAAATGACAAAGCATATGTTACAATATCTAACTGTAGAGTCCAAACTTCAAAAGTCTTTGTATCCCTATGTGACATTGGGTTTCCTAGTGTGTTCACTTCAGATACTAATTGAACTAAAATGTCATATTATAATGTGGAGATAAGTCTCGTATCAGATATAGGTTGCTGTACTTTGTGCATGACTGAAACCACAAATTCTAGGTCAGAAGAAATCATAGTTTACCATTTGGTCTGTGCTATTTTTTGGCAAAAGAAGGGGTCTGTGTTTACTCGTTCCATTTGCTGCAGAGCATCTGGAACCTTGGTCATTGCAGAGCTGAACCTCAAGCAATGACTCTTTCACCTCAACAAGCCAAAAATAAACTATTAGGACACATGCTCATCGCTCTTGTCAACAAAATTCAATAAGAAAAGTTGGAACAACAGCAAAATCACATGATACTACCTGTTTCGGCAATGATGGATTCTCAAAAAAGGAGTACTCTCTGAAATCAATATGTGGACCAAATTCTTCCTCGGGCAAGTCCTTCAGCATAACATCCACCTGTAAATGAAATTAGTTATCAAGAAATTCAGTCGTAACATAGTTGCACAAAGAAGACAACTCTGCAAATTATTGCAGTTAACCAATGTTGAAGGAAAAACTATGTGGTGATGAAAAAAAAACTCTCCATTTTAATAAAGAGAGCTTTCCTGGCATCACTACCTCAAACACATGGTCCATTGGACAGAGAAAGGGTTGTCTGGTCATTGTTCCTTCCATAACTCCAGGATGTCCAAACCACATTCTGTCAAGCCTGCACCATAGTGGAGGCATTACCTAAAATTACAAGTTGTAGTTAGAAAAGGAACATTCAAATGGATGGAAAAATGAAAGAAAAACTAGACAATAATTCAAAAATCACAAGCCATGTATAAGTAATAGAAGATAACAACATGGCAACTTATTGTATGCAAAGCATCTACTTTACGTAAATGTTCAACGTCGAAAGTGACACCAAAATAATACTGTAACTTTCCTCAACCTTGCCCCACATGGAAAAAAATTCAGTGCACCATGGGCTTTTTGAGATTTGCATTAAGAAGACAGAACAATATATCTGAATTCCCAATAGATAGTATTGATCCTCAAAATAACCATAACACATTTGTACTGGCTTGATCCTTTTATTGAAATTAACACATTGACAAGTAAAATTTCTAGGAACAGATCAAACTAATTAAGTAGAGTTGCTAGGGTAAGTTGAGTTCAGTGAGATACTTCCACATTAAAATGATGCATGCCCAATTGTCCATCCAATCCACAATCAGACAATTCCAGAATATAACACTAAAAGCATCTGAACAGAAGCTATGAATGAAAAGAATAATGAAGAGAGTTTCACCAACCAGTGTCCGTTTTAACACGGACGCAATCGCAAGTGCACTCCTTATTTGCTTCAACTGAAAATTTTCGAGCATGTGAACAGTTAGATAAATAATATTAAAATAACATAAATGCATTCAGCAATTTGAACAAATATATACACAAAAAAATACCTGATAATTAACTAATGCAAAATGAGATTCAACAGTATGAGCACCATCTAATAGCAAACTTTTTGGAATGTGAGGCTTAAATGATACGAAACCTCCTGCAACATGAAACAAGACAACATACGAACATGATGAGGTTGTAAAAATAGAAACTAAATATTATAGGTAGCAGTCCTATTTTAGGAAGTCGAATAGTCTGCAAGAATCTAAAAGAAAAAAATGTTTTTATAATTATATGAGGTTTCCTTATTTTCAATTGGTGTTCTAATTACTCTGCCTTTAGGAGACTAGTAGGTTGAGATTACACATAAGTGTTAGCCTATATATGTGTGAGTGTGAGGGTAATAGGGTCATTACCTAGGGGGTTTCTTAACCCCCAAGTTTTGTACTCTATATATGTGTACCCCTTTGCCATTATCTGAATACAATTATCATTTACCCTCTATTAATAAGCATAGACCCCGGTGCCCAATCTAATATTACAATTTTGACAATGCAGAGATTGACAAATGAATACACCTGGAGAGTCATAATATGACGGTTGATCAACAAAGAGCATTGCCTCGCGCAATCTATTACGCTTTCCTTCAGTACCCGCATACTGAAAAGTAGTATGCACAGCATATGGTTCTAAATGAAGTTGTTGATGCATGCCCTGGCAATGAAGAAATACATGCATCACAGATAGTTATCAAAAGGGGATATCACTCTACATATCTATGAAGACAACAATAAGCAGAGGAACAAGACTATATGAAAGTAGGTACAGACACAGGTTAGGGAAACAAAATGTGAACTATAAATATAAAGAGCATCAGGGAGGGAAAAACCAATGATACAACTACTATCTACAAAACACAAAAAATGTTTCATCTTTATAGTTTCCAGTTGCTTATCTCAAATAAAATATACTCCTACCTGGACAAAATATGTATGGCCATTGCAGAATATACTTGCTGGTAGTACTCCCAGCTTCAGTTTCCCATCGTAAGAATACACAAGATCATCTTCACCTTGAACTGACTGTCCAAAATTTTTGCGTACAAGATCATTGAAAGCATTCTGGTCCCACAACTTGTCATTAGATATGAGTAGGTCTTTCCATTCTGCTGCCAGCCTTTTAGCTGGTTCAGTGGGCCGCCAATAGAAAATGCCAATGTTGAACGCACCAGTAACTGTGGACAAGATAACCGCGACATGTAACTAGTTGTATTCTTAAATTACAAACATATAAATCTTGTGAAAAGTTTCCTAGTTCTTGCCAAACGGAATATACATATGTCAAAAAAATTGACGAGTTATTAGTAAACATCAAAGTAAAACCATATAGAAAAGGCCCGGAGTATCCACCAAATGTCATATGCATGTAAAAGATAATCCAGTCAGAAACCTTCGGTGCAAGTAGCATGTGTTGGAAATCCGGAGGAAATTTTGTAATACTAAAACTGGTTAATCTGGCCAGGGAGCACACGGCTGTATATAAAGACCCCTTACAGACAACTTAACTTCTCTTAGGACTCTATCTCTAATCTAAATTGGACTCTTATACTTAGTTTGTACTAGGACTCTCCCTAAAATACTTGGACTCTATTTCTAATAATCAATCGTGTCCTACCTGGACACCCCATAATCTTTAGTTTATTCTAGAAAAACGAGATTATTTTCAACACACCCCCTAATCTTATTTTCTAGAACACACTTAGGACGAAGACACACCTATCCATCCTACACACCTTTCGAGTGGACACAACTACACCCTTGGGATGGACACAACTACATCCCAACACACCTAATTTTGGAGTGGACACAACTACACTCCCAAACACACAACTACACCCCCGGATGGTCACATCTTCACCCTGAACAATTTTGGGATGGACACATCTTCATCCCCGGGATGGGCACATCTTCACCCCGCACACAAATTCAGGTTGGACGCATCTTCAACCTCAGGATGAACTCATCTTCATCCTGCGCACGACCTCAAGATGGGCACACCTACACCCCGAGCACATTTCGGTTGGGCACATCTTCAACCCCAGCTCACGAGTTTAGGTTGGGCATATCTTCAACCTGCACTCTTCTTCGGAATAGGCGCATCTTCATTCCGATCACTCACTCAAGATGGTCACATCTTCATCTCGAGGACACCTCTCTTTACGGCCACCTCCGTTGCCACAAACCACACCCACGTCTATGATCCTTCTATCTGTAACACCACACAGCAGCACAACCACGCACAGGAGAGGTCTTTTTCCAACTCCTGCCCACTTTTGCTTGTATCAGCCCGTCAGACCACAAGCAGTAGTTGGGCCCCCAAACCACACTGGATTCTTCTTCCCACGTGTCTGACCAGTCTGTTATTGGGCCCAGCCTGTCCAACACGCGAGAGACCCAGCCTGTCCAACCGATAGCCTCTTTCCTTTCTCTGCTTTCTAGGCTTGCACTATACAACCTCTGGCCAAGCCCGTCAGCCGCCCAGACTTCAGCCCGGCCCAGCAGACCAGCTGAAGCCTTCGTCCAAACCCTACAGCAGCTTTCCCAGTTGATCCTGGCGACGCCGCCATCTTGCTCTTGTCGCCTCGCCTCCAGCGCAAGGCACACGCGTCTCTGCTCGCCATGCACAGCCTGCTGCCGCCCCGAAGCAGCCCCGCCACGCATAGCTGCTCGGTCCTTGCCCTTTTCCCTGCACGAGTCCGTCTTCCTCTGCTGCCAGTCGCAACTGCGCCTCCTCGTTTCTTCACCTTCGCACGCGAGCTGCCGACGGTGAAGGCACAGCTCAGGTCGCGGGACCAACGTCGCTGACCAGCACCACGCGGCCGCCCGATTTGGAAGGAGACATGTCGATTCGCGCCCTTCCCTGCCAGATCCGTGTGGGATGCTAGTGGCGCTTGAGTTGCGCCCCTCCTCGCGAGTTGCTGCCTTCCCGAACATGGCTACGACGCCTCGATTTGGTGAGGTCCACGCGACAGCCCGTCGAAGCTCCCGCGATTCCAACGAATCTCGTTGCTGCTATGAGCGACTCAATTCTCCCTCCCGAGCCGATTTCTTCCTCGTCGATTCCGACGTCCCCGGCAATTCCGTGATTCTTGTCCAGTGCGCGCTCACTCATGCCTCCCCGCGATTCGCGCGTCGGCCCGAGCCTCCATCCTTGCCACGCCTGCAAATCTCGTCGGGACCGCGCCCTTGGTCGACGAGTTATGCTTCGGCCTCAGCCCCTCCCCGGGAGCACGTTCTCCCGGGGAAGGGATTAGATCTCTAAACTCGTACCCGCTCTGATGCCAATTGTTGGAAATCCGGAGGAAATTTTGTAATACTAAAACTGGTTAATCTGGTTGGGGGGCACACGGCTGTATATAAAGACCCCTTACAGATAACTTGACTCCTCTTAGGACTCTATCTCTAATCTAAATTGGACTCTTATACTTAGTTTGTACTAGGACTGTCCCTAAAATACTTGGACTCTACTTCTAATAACCAATCGTGTCCTACCTAGACACCCCATAATCTTTAGTTTATTCTAGAAAAACGAGATTATTTTCAACAGCCTGTAACCATATCTTTTTTTTATTCATCCTAAAATAATATGAACAAGAACGGTGCCTACATGATTTTGATAAATTCACTATTAGTAGCTTGCATGCTACGGTGGATGCTTGGTCATACAACAAGAGACCGAATTAGGAATAAGGTGATATGTGATAAGGTAGGGGTAGCATCGATTGAGGAGAAGCTAGTCCAACATGGACTACGGTGATTTGGGTATGTTTAGCAGAGACCTCTAGAAGCACCAGTTAACAGTGGGATTCTAAATTATAGGAAAAATATTAGGAGAGGTAGAGCACGATCAAGGTTGACATGGCAGGAGGACCGTGAAGCGACAGTGAGATATACCTAGAGATTTGGCTCATGATAGGACTACGTGGAAATTAGAAACTCATGTTCCAGAATCTTAATTTAATTGTATTTTGTTAATCTTATCTTCTTTTATTACTTCATTTTAAAAAAAACTAAATTCTGAATCTTAGTCTATTTGTATTTTGTTACTCTCATCTTATTTTTCTATTATTTTTTATTAAAAAAACTAAATAAAATTGTTGAGTTTCATATCTAGCCGACCCCAACTAGCTCCGGACAAAGACTTGGTTGTTGTTGTTGTTGTCGTCGTCACTATTAGTAGCTTCAGCTTCAGTACTGTTGTCACAACCCTTGTTGGATTGGTGATTAGCTCTTGGCCGCAGGTTGTAGGGGCGATAGGATTTGAGTCTGGTTCTCTCTCACCGAACAGGGCGCTTGATCGCCGGCGCCGTCGTGAAGACTACGCCAAGGAACGATGCCCTGGATAACTGAGATAACTCTCTATTTTCTTCTCCAAATCTGCTTGCTTTTTTTTATTGATCGTTGGTGTTATTATATAGCCACTGAAAGTTACAGTTTTAAAAATTCTAGACTCCTGATCCGGCCAGAATATCTTCAACCGAATCTGATTCTGGAGGATCCTTAAAAAAAGACTCAATCTCTGGTTTCTATCTTTAACAAACTTGACTTCTTCACTGATCAGGACTCTATCAGTCCGACCCAAAGTGGAATCTTATTACTAAAGATAAACTGACTTTCCTATTTCTAAATTTTCTAATACAGCCAGGCCTTAAAAAGACTGGCTTTTATTCAATCTAAACTGAACCTGAGACTCTTGACCCATGACATCTCTCCCCCCTTACGAAGGCTCGTCCTCGAGCTTGACTATGGACCTTCACCTTCATTCAGCATGTATGTGCCACTACCATCATACACAAGAGCAAGATTGAAAAGCCTTGGACGGTCCTTCCTATGCTACATGGAAAATTTATCATCACAATTGAAGCATAGACCCTTTGCTCTACGTTCAGTCATCTCTTCCTTGGTTAACACTTTGACACCTCTAGGAGCTCCGATGGCCTCTGTTTTCTCTTGGAAAGTCATCTGCAGACAATGCTGATTTTGTCTCCTTTTCTGAAATCAATGTGTTGCGACGTCAAAAGCACGTGCAAGACTCATAGACTCATAGCTTCCTCTAATGTGGCAGGCTTTTGAAGCTCCACATCTGTCCTTAGTGGCTCTTGTAGTCCAGCAGTGAAGAAGTTCATTGCATGAGTCTTTCATAGAATCGCAGCGACATAAGAGGTGCAGGAATTCTTCTTGGTACTCGATCACAGAGCTTTCTTGACTGAATTTTGCTAGCTCTCCAATTGCATTAGATCTAAGTGGAGGACCAAAATATTGATTGACCAAAGAGGTGAATTCTTTCCAGCTTGGTTTCCCATGATATCTTGCAAGTCCATAGTACCAAAGATCTGATGCACCTTCAAGATGTAGTGAAGCATACCAGACCTTGTCCTCTTCTTGAATTTCTTGTCCCCTGAAAAATTGTTGGCACTTGTTCAACCAAGGTAGAGGATCAACCGAGCCATCATATATAGGAAAGCGGATCCTGTGGAGCTGTTGTGGAAATCGACACCGCTGTCTTGGTGAAAGTGCATCTAGGCATTCCTTGTGGGTTTTGGTTGATTTATGACAAACAAATGAGATCCTAACAAAATTGTTGAGATGAGCGCAGGTTTTAATGAAATTATGAAGAAAGTGCAAAAAGAAAGTAGAATGAGGATATATATGGAAAAGAGCTCAAGAGCTGAATAGAATACTTAATTGTGTATGGAGTGTGTTGGAGAAACAAACCCCAAGAGCTCAAGCAAAAGAAATCACCCTCACTACACAAATTTTCACAGGTCCGGACTAGTCCAATATTCACCGGACTAGTCCGATATATCTCTGTCTAGAAAAGGACAAGTCTTCCCAGTGCGGACTTGTCGGCGAACATTCCAGGTTTCACAGCACCGGACTAGTCCGGACTAGTCCCATATCTTTCTCACTAAAAACGAACAAGTCCGCCCCAGTGCAGACTTGTCCTTAGGACATCACACTTTACACAAAAACGGACAAGTCCGATATCACCACGAACTAGTCAGAAAACTCTCTGACTAAAATCGGAGAAGTCCTCCAAATGCGGACTTGTCCTCAATTCAACATGAGGTTCACCACACCAGACTAGTCCGAACATTTCCAGAGCCCAAATCGGACTAGTCCGCCCATTGCCGGACAAGTACGATATATAAGAACATTTAGGGTTTCCCACACGCCGCACACCGGACTAGTCCGGAGTCCACCACGGACTAGTCCGGACATCGCAAGTCCTAACGGTAACTTTTGGAAACCCTAGTATAAATAGAGGTGTACGGCCCTACAATAAGATCTCTCGACCCCTGCGCCGTCACACCTTCCAAGAGCCCAAAACACACATCTCTCCACACAATCTAACCCTAGAAAGATCAAATCTTTGAGGATTAGCAATTGATAAAAGAAGAGACTCGTTCTACACGTCTTGAGCTCTTGGGTTTGATTCTCTCACACACTCTTGTTGTTTATTGCATATATTTCGAGTGTGTTTGGTGGTGTTCGTCTTTGAAAATCTTGGGGAGCCCTCAACTTGTGAGAAGACCCTTTGAACACGGTTATTTGCCCCCTTTGTGGTTAGTGGAAGAGAATCGGCCTTCGTGTCGATTCGATGAGGGTAGAGTTGGTGAAGACCCAGTCCTCCGTGGACTCCTCAACGTGGATGTAGGTTCCCTTCATGGGAATCGAACCACGGGATAAAATCTTGTGCCGCACACTTTCGTTCTTATTGTTCATCACATTCTAGAGTTTACTTGATCTTGTGTAACTTACATTAAAACATTGATATTAAAGTTAATCTTTGACACAACTTGTTTCATTGTCGTAGTACATCCAAGTTAAACTAATTTCTGCTGCATAGGGTACTAGAAGTGAAAGCATCGATCAAACTTGATCATTCTAGTCCACACCATACCGGACTAGTTCGATTTCTCTGTATTTGATCAAGTTGTTAAGTGTTTCAGGATCCGACAAAAGTTCAAAAAGCCTATTCAACCCCCTCCCCCCTCTAGGCTACATTCACTTGGTTCTTCTTCATGGCGCCACCTACTTCCTCTAGCATATCTGCCCCTATGGCCTCCCGCACCTGAGTTAGGGTCACCATCCGGGTCTCCACCTCCACCTCCTCCCTGTTTCTTCTCTTTTTCATGTGTGGTCATCTCCTCTTCATTGGTTGACTGGTCTGCATCATTAGCACCGATCTTGCTGTTGTTAGATTTCTCCTCTTTTGGTCCTTCAACAGATGGCTTGTCTTTGGCATCTTGGGACTTTTCTTCAGGTTTTGTACTACTGCCGTGCTCCAAGTGCGAGATGGCGATGTTGTGAGCAGCAAGGTGTTCTTTGACATCGTGAAGATCAGCCTTGATTGATGGAAGGGAATCCAATTGCTTCATGTTGTGATCTCTCCTTCTGGTTGGCTGTAGCGGCGAATGTAACTTGAGACTGGATGCAGGGAAGGAACAAAGAGGATATCTGGGAGAGGAAGGTGAGCCAGAAGAGGTCCTGTCGCCCAGGCTGGCAGAGGATTCAGCCAGATCGACAGGGGAGACCCCGGTAGGGTTTTCTTTATTTCTTCCCTGCCTAATACAAACTACTCGACTCCTTTTATAGCCAAAGGTGCCGCACACCAGAATACAGGTTCTGTTAGGCAGAACCGACTCTAACAAACCGATAATTACTGCTAACAAACTTTATTCAGATCCTAACAGACTTTATTCAGATCCTAACAGACCCCTTCTCTTCCTTGCACCTATAGTACTGACGCCCATAGAATGCATCCATGACATTTCCTCCCTCGCCGACAAACAGCTTGTCCTCAAGCTGAATGTTTGGGTACTTCTTCTTGAATTCAGTCAGTAACTCCCAGGTTGTGTCTGTTGCTTCCCTGCCCTTCCACTGCACCAGGACTTCCCAGGCACCTCTGTTCAGACGTGCTTTTGCTATCTTTTCTGGGATAGGAATAATGCGGCCATTTAAAAAATCAGGGAGTGTAATAGACTCATTAGGAGGCTCTCCTTCAAACTTTTTCAAAAGAGAGACATGAAACACATCATGTATCCGTGCTCTTGGCGGTAACTCCACCCTGTAGGATACATCCCCAATCTTCTCAAAGATCTTGAAAGGTCCGTAAAACTTTGGACTCAGTTTTGCTGCTGATGATGTAGTGATCCATGTGGCTGTCCTGTGATGGAATTTAATCCAGACCCAATCGCCTACCTTGAATTCAACAAAACGCCTCTTCTGGTCAGAGTAGTTGTGCATTGTGTCTTGAGCCTGCAGAAGCCTTTCCTTAATATCCACCAGAAAATCATCTCTATCCTTCAACTGAGTATCCACCGCTGCCACCTTGGAGGAGCCTGGGTCATAATGTAGTATTGCAGGGGGATCTCCTCCATACACCACCTTGAAAGGTGTAGTTTGCAGGGCTGTTTGAAAGAGGTATTATAACAATATTCTGCCCAAGGCAACCATTGAACCAACATTCTTGGACGATCTCCCGCCAAGCATCGCAAATATATGGTGATAATTTTATTTACCACCTTCGACTGTCCATCTGTTTGTGGATGAAACGCTGAGCTCATCGTGAGTTTGACCCCTGCATGCTGAAGTAACTCTCTCCAGAAATTGCTTGTAAACACAGGGTCGCGATCACTGACAATAGAGCAAGGGAACCCATGCAGCATCACAATATTCTCAAAAAATGATTTAGCCACCGAAGAGGCAGAGTAGGGATGGCTCAATGCAATGAAATGAGCATATTTAGAGAAGCATCAACCACTGTAAGGATAACCGATTTACCTCCAACTTTTGGGAACCCTTCAATAATATCCATCGCTATATCACTCCATATTGCTGAAGGAATAGGAAGAGGTTGTAAGAGGCCAGCTGGGTGTAAATGACTGGTCTTATTTTTCTGGCATGTACAGCAGACCTGTACATACTCCCTGACTCGTTTATGGGCTAGGGAACTATAGAAATATGCTCTGAACCTGTGCAGCGATTTTTGAATGCCTTCATGACCCACATGTGACAGTTCCAGGATGTGTGGCCACAAGCCAGATTGTACTGGTACGAAAACCCGGCCATTAAACAATAGTAATTCATCAACTAGAGTCCATCCTTCTGGTGCAGTGCCTGACAGGACCTGCTGCTTCAATTCCGCAGCTGACTGATCAGATAATAATTCTGCTCGCAAATCATCGAATATAGAGAATTTAGGTCCAGACAGCACTTGTAGTTCCCTTTGAGTAGTATCCCGCCTGGAAAGTGCGCCTGCAGCACCGTTTTGCTTCCCAGGCCTATATTCCACGGTGAGGTCGAAGCCGAATAGCTTGCTGACCCAAGTGTGTTGTGGAATAGTCGTCAATCGCAGGTCCAAAAAAAACTTCAGACTATAATGATTTGTCTGCATCGTGAATACTCGCCCCCATAAATAAGGTCTCCAATGACGAACCGCTTTAACTAGCCCAATCAGCTCCCTTTCATAAGCTGGTAACTTAGAGTGTTGTGGCGCTACTGGTCTGCTAAAAAATGCAACAGCACCTTCACCTTGATGTAAGACAGCCCCAAACCCTGATCCAGAAGCGTCACAGTCCACATAAAACCTTTTCTGAAAATCAGGTAGCTGCAAGACAGGGGCTGTGATCAGTGCTGTTTTGAGCTGTACAAATGGTGTCGTAGCTTGTGATGTCCATATGAAGGCTTCTTTTTTTAATAACGCAGTCAAGGGTCTGGCAATCTCGCCATACTTGGCAATAAATCGCCTGTAGTATCCTGCCAGCCCCAAGAATCCTCTCAGGGCCCGAATATTCCTTGGTTGAGGCCAAGCTTCTACTGCTGCCACTTTTGTTAGATCCATGGATACACCTCCCTGTGATATAATATGACCCAGGTACAAAATAGAATTCTGGCCAAAGAAGCACTTGGATCTTTTTAAAACCAAGTGATTGTCCCTTAGGACTTGAAACACTGCCTTCACATGCTGCAAATGTGTTGCCCATGACTCACTGAAAATCAGAATGTCATCGAAAAAGACTGACTTCCAAAGAAATGGTTTCAGCACCTCATTCATTAAGGCCTGGAATGTTGATGGGGCGTTAGTGAGACCGAATGGCATGACCAAAATTTCAAAGTGGCCATGATGAGTTCTAAATGCTGTCTTCTCAACATCCTTCTCATTCATCCTCACTTGATGATACCCACTTCTTAAATCCAGTTTGGTGAAGAATCTAGCCCTTTTTAACTCATCTAGTAATTCTTCAACCACAGGTATCGGAAATCTGTCCTTTATGGTTTGATCATTCAAAGCACTATAATCCACACAAAATCTCCATGATCCATCAGCCTTCTTGACCAATAACACTGGAGAGGAGAAAGCTGAAGTGTTGTGCCTGATTATCCCTTGCTGCAACATTTCTTCGCATTGTCTCTCTATCTCGTCTTTAAGGAGTTGAGGGTAACGATATGGTCTGCCAGCCACTGGTGAAGCTCCTGGAACCAAGTGTATGCGATGATCCTGCTGCCGCGGTGGGGGTAATCCCTGCGGTGTGGTGAAGAGATCCTCATAATCATTTAGAAGAACTCCCATGAGCTCTCTCCCTGAAATACTTTGGAGTGATCCAGTAGGTGTCGCCCCAACTCCTTTCCACTGAATGGCCTTCCCATTAATCCAGAATTTCATTGTAAGGGCCTTGCTGCACATACCCCCTTGCTGGTCATTTGATCACCATTAGCCACCATTACTGATAATCCTGATCTGTTTGCTTTTGCTAACTGCAATTTCTGGGCTGCTGCTTCATTAATAAAAGTGTGAGTGGAGCCTGAGTCCACTAATGCTCGTAGAATATGGTCGCCCACTTTTACAGCTAACTGCATTGTCTTTGGCAACCCAATACCTGTGAGAGCATGGAGTGATATTCCCAGGTCTTCTGCTGCGATCTCCACATCTTCTTCCTCATTCAATTCTAAGAGAAAAATATTCCTGCCACTGCACTTGTGATCAGGTGAATATTTTTCCGAGCAATTGTAGCATTCCCCATTTGCCCTCTTGACAGCTAGTTCTTCTGGTGTTAGTTTTCTGAACCTCTGCTTGGCTGGAACTGAAGACTCCTGCACCGAAGATGCCTTGCTGTTGACAGAGGTTGCCAATTTAGTGTTGCGGTCCAGGCTCTTAGCAGGTGAAGATCTCTCTTCTGGAACTGCCAACAGTCGCCGTTCATATGCCCTAGCCAAACTCATGGCCGTTTGCAGGTTTGCAGGTGCCTGCAACTCCACATCTGTGTGCAGTGGCTGGCCCAACCCCGCAGTAAATAAATTTATTTGATGCCGCACTGAGAGGTTCTCACAGCGACATAACAGGGCCAGAAATTGCCTCTGGTACTCTTCTATTGTCCCTGTGCGCCGCAAGTCCTTGAGCTCGGCCAAGCCGTTAGATCTGATTGGGGGCCCAAATTGCAGATTGACAAATTCAGCAAAACGAGGCCAAGAGAGAATACCATGGTCACGTTCCAGGGCATGATACCACTGGGATGCCACCCCTTCAAGATGAAGTGAAGCTAACCAGACTTTGTCCTCCGCAAGGGTCCCCATCCCATGAAAATAAGATTCACACTTGGTGAGCCAAGTCAAGGGATCTGACTAAAAAAAGGGCAGCCCGGTGCATGTAGCTCCCACTTGCGCAGGGTCCGGGGAAGGGTCCGACCCATTTGGGTCTTTTGTACGCAGCCTTTCCCTACATTTCTGTAAGAGGCTGTTTCCAGGACTTGAACCCGTGACCTCATGGTCACAAGGCAACAGCTTTACCGCTGCGCCAAGGCTCCCCTTCTCAAGGGATCTGACTCACCATCAAAATTTGGAAAGTTGATTTTTGGAAATCTGTGATGTGGGCGCCTATCATCTCCTGGACCCGTCCTGCTGGAACTGTCATACTCCGATCGCCTGGGTGCCCGAGAGCCAGCCAACTCTTTGAGCACCACCTTGATCTCCAGTAGTGTGTCTTCTGTCCTGGCAATACGGGTGTCGTGAGATTCCAATCTACCATTAATGGTAGTCATCTGTGCAGATAGCAGATCCAACTTCTGTGAAACCATGGGATCCCCAGAACCAGCAGTACCGGCCATTGGTGCAGGGCACTGCACTGAATCTGATACCAAATTGTTGTGATATCTCCTTCTGGTTGGCTGTAGCGGCGAATGTAACTTCAGACTGGATGCAGGGAAGGAACGAAGAGGATATCTGGGAGAGGAAGGTGAGGCAGAAGAGGTCCTGTCGCCCTGGCTGGCAGAGGATCCAGCCAGATCGACAGGGGAGACCCCGGTAGAGTTATCTTTATTTCTTCCTTGCCTAATACAAACTACTCGGCTCCTTTTATAGCCAAAGGTGCCGCACACCAGAATACAGGTTCTGTTAGGCAGAACCGACTCGAACAAACCGATAATTACTGCTAACAGACTTTATTCAGATCCTAACAGACCCCTTCTCTTCCTTGCGCCTATAGTACTGACGCCCATAGAATGCATTCATGACACTTCATCTGTGTGGTGAGGTCAGTGACCATTATGAAGAGCTTCCCGATCTGATCTTGGAGTACTTCAAAACGTTTGTCGTTCTTGTCGGTCATTGGATCGCTGCTGACTGCTGATACCAAATTGTCACAACCCTTGTTGGATTGGTAATTAGCTCTTGGCCACAGGTTGTAGGGGTGATAGGATTTGGGTTTGGTTCTCTCTCGCCGAACAGGGCGCTTGATCGCCGGCGCCGTCGTGAAGACAACGCCAAGGAACTAGGCCCTGGATAACTGAGATAACTCTCTCTATTTTCTTCTCCAAATCTGCTTCCTTTTTTTATTGATCGTTGGTGGCATTATATAGCCACCGAAAGTTACAGTTTTGGAAATTCTAGACTCCTGATCCAGCCACAATATCTTCAACCGAATCTGATTCTGGTGTATCCTAAAACACAGACTCAATCTCTGGTTTCTATCTTTAACAAACTTGACTTCTTAACTGATCAGGACTCTATCAGTCCGACCCAAACTGGACTCTTATTACTAAAGATAAACTGAGTTTCCTATTTCTAAATTTCCTAATTCAGCCAGGACCTAAACAGACTGGCTTTTATTCCATCTAATCTGAACCTAAGACTCTTGACCCGTGACAACTGTTCTTTTCCAAAAGGGAGAAAACAGTCCCCTAGGTTTTAGGGAATATCGACACACCTACACTGTTGCAGTTTGCCACTTACTAGAATTAAGGATGCATGAATGTGAACATGATAGCAAGCTGATGGTGGAGCAGGAAAAAAATAATTGAGGACAAAATCAAAACTATTAAATGGTCATCCGAACTAAGTAAAAAAGCATGGTCAAAGTGAACGAATAACAAGCATCAATCTAATGTTTATCAGAATCTGTTTGCAAAACAAAACTTAAACAGCACAACAGTGGGGACTAGTGGCAATCACAGTATACTATGTTCATAGTAAATAGCACACTCCAAATGAGTATTTCTTCTTTAAATAATTCAATTAAGAATTAGAGAATGCTGAACCACCTAGTTGTCATGATCTAAACAGAAGCAGTGCCCAGCAAAGCTTACCTTCCCTATGTCCACATTGCAGGTGTTGTATACTTCATATGCGTTACATATATCCCAAAAAGATAGCTAAGTGAGTTTTTTTCTTTCTGTCAATCTACTTTGCACTCAAAGATTACCATTTCTTTATTTTCAATACAAGATCCTCTCAAACTTTGAAGAGCAAGCAGTATAAGAGAAATTGCGAGTACCAGTATACCACAATATACTTAGAATGAAGATCAGGTCACACGGCGTGTTACGTGCTAAAACATCTCATAAGAACAAGCAATCCCCTATAAAATGTTTAGTTCTGATGCTCGATAACAAATAGCTAAAACTTTGTTTTCATGGTTACATTCACAATGCAAATCACACTATTAGTCTTCAACGGCCAATGGATAATGGTGAAAAGACAGCAATGCAATCTGCAGTTAGTTGCTGTTGCTGGCGACAGCAACTGACAACAAACACACAAGCAACTTAGCAAGAAGCAACAGTAAAAAGTCTGTGGCAAGCAATTACCTTCTCTCCAGTTCTCCAGGCTGTCATCGGTAACGGTGGGAATGATCTGGTCGCTTGATGTGAGTAGATCCGCGTCAGGGTAGCGGGAGAGGTAGGACAGCGGGTTCTTGAGCCACACCATGTCCGTGTCGCACATGAGCAGCTCGTATCCGAAGGGCAAGAGCGCGTTGATGAGCAGCACCTTCTCCCTACCCATCTTGTGGAAGGTTGGGGAACCCCATCCGGCGTCTTCGGTGGCCATCCGACTGCCCATGTCGAAGACGGGCACCCCGCGGAGGTAGAGCTCCCGCAGCAGCTTGATATCCATGGCGCCGACGAGGAGATTGTCGACGCCGAGGTCGGTGAGGTGGCGTGCCCAGGTGAGTATGAAGTCCAGGAAGGCGTAGTTGCCGAAGGTGACGACAATGACGCCGTCGCGCGCGCGGGGGCGTACCATGCCCTGGGTGAGCCGGAACGCGCGCGGCGGCGGCATCCGCGCGCCGCTGGGTGGGGGCTTCCAGATGGGGCGGTTATACATGGTATTGGGCTGTGCCGGAACGGGTCCGGAAAGGTTGGCCGCGGCAGCAGGTGTGGTCGTGACGGCGGCGGGGAAGGGGAAGGGGAAGGGAAGCGGCGGCGCGGAGAGGGAGGAGAACGAGGAGAGCAGGAAGAAGAGGGCAGAGACGGCGAAGCCCCCGAGGACGGCGCCGTAGATACCGGCGAAGACCGGCTTGGCGGACTCGGCGGGGCAACATGCCGCCATTTTGCCGGCGGTGAGCCGGGTCGCCGGCGCGGAGACGGGGATCGGAGGTCAGGTTGCGGTGGGGACGGACATTCAGCGCCTCAGCGGAGTGATGGGGACGGCGGGGCGGAGCGGAGCGGGGCCCACTTGGCCGTGGGCGCTGAGTGGGTCCGGCTCGACGCCACCGTCGTCACTTGCACGATAAGAATTGTCAATCCCGTTAAGTGGAAGCAGCGGTTGCGTTACACAATGTCGTGCGGGTCAGCGGGAGGCCCTGCTCCGGTGGATCGTCACTGTGGAACAGTGGAAGACAAACTTTAATATAAAAATTCTTCACGCAGTGTTAGTTTATTATGAAAGCAATTGCTGTATTAATGGCAAGTATGCGATCGACTCCTGTACTATAAATCAGAATGACACCTGTGACGGTCAAATGTCGAACACGGAAGATCAGTTGTCGCTCAGCATTAAGAGTTGTGTTTTGGTACTCATCTATATTACTCTACACTAGGATTTAGGGTCTGTTTGGTTTGAAGTCAAAATTTGCCACATTTTGTTATGATTAAGTTTAGTCAAGTTTGACCAACTTAGTCATTGTTTGGTTTATAGTCACAATTGTGACAAGATTCCTTGCCATCTAACTAGGTCCCACATGTCAAGGACTCAAAAAAGTGTGGCAAGATTCCCTTAGACTTGCCAAGTTGTGGCTGAAAATTTGAGCACCTAACCTTAGTCAAGTTAGACAAAAATTTATAGCAAATTGTGGCAATCTTAGTACATAAACCAAACATGCCCTTACTATTCCAATTCGGAGTTTCACCTGTAACTCTGAACCAGAGAAAATATTCTCTTCATACTGCATGCATGTTCGCCTCTGTGCATACCTGCCTGAAATCTGGACCCGCTCCAACCTCGCGAATCTCAAAGCAACCGAGTTGGTTTCTCAATGATTTTGCTGATCGGACATGAGGTGCTGCTGCCCCACACTGACACCTCGACGGTGAACCTGGATCAGGTCGGGAGCGTGGAGCGCATGTATCTGGAGTAAATCGACGAGGAGCTTTATGACAAACCATCGTGTCCAGATCTACCAGCCGAAAGCGGCGTGCGGAGGAGCCACCGTAGTAAAGCTGCCGTGCGGGCGGCCGCGTAGCAAGCTGTTCCAAGGACGTGCAAAACTGAAAAAACGGTCATAATTAAGTTCTAAACCATTATAATTAAATTATTTACGACTGTTTTTGCTTAATTACGATGATAATTAGATGAGGTAAGTGTTTTGTTGTAAATTAGCTAACTTACGGCAGTACTTACGATGACAAAGCTAACTTACTAACCTAGCACGATGATCATCTCACAGAACAAACATACACAGAATATGCAGTTACAACAGCAATAAACAGTCATAAATGACTACAAACACTCAAACAAAACACAAACTCCAAACGGGCTACACACTAGCCCCTCGACTACCTCCAGAGCCGAAGAGCTCGTCTCCGCGTGTCCCTTCTGGTACCAGTAGCTTGGCGATGAAGTTTGCGCATCCGTCGTCGAACCCTACAAGCACATGAGAGTTAGACATATTTTGGTTTTAGATCTTTCTTTCTTTCTCTTTCTCTTTCTCTTTCTCTTTCGCTCACCCTCTTCCTCTCTCTCTACCTTTCATCCTCTCTCTCACTCTCTTCCTCTTATCTCTGTACCATGCATCTCCTCTTTCTTTCACTCTCTTCCTCTCCGTCTCTAGCATCCTCTCTCTCGCACTTTCAACCTCTCTTTCGCACTCTCTCTCTCCATCTTCTATACTACTTCGTCTCCATCTCTCTCACCTCTCTCGCACTCCCTCTTCCTCGTCTCTATCACTCTATTTCTCTCACTCCATCTCTCCATCTCCCTCTCTTTGTCTCTCTTACTCCACCTCTTTCACTCTCTCTCTCATTCTATGTTCCACCTCCTTCTCTTCCTATATTAAATGAATACGACAATGTTAAAAAGTTTATTATCTGTGTTGGGGGCACCTGTGCTGGGGTGCCTATGTCGGGTCGCTTGTGGCGGCTGTCACGCAGGAATCGCGATCTGCTGGCCGTTCTATCGACTTTAGGTCTGTCATTGCAAAGTATTAGAACATACATATTATTGAAATGCTATAAAATTAAACTACATTATTTTAAATTACTTACCTCCATCGTTGTCTGCATCTGGGCCATGTAGCCGTCTAGTACTCCTAGATGACCCTCGTCCTGTCGAGCTTCTCTTGGGTCCGCGTCAGCGTCTATTTCATGGCATGGAACTCCATGTCCCTCTGCGAGAGAGGACCACTTGACGATTCAACGGACGAAGCCTGCGTTGATAGAGTGCCTCTCGAAGGTCGCGCCGCCCTCGAATTGACAACTCCATCAAAAATAGCAAACCTACAAAAGAAAAAATAATAAGCAAAAGAAGAAAAATTGAAAAATGAAACAAATGACCAACTCACTGTCCATGGGCCTTCCCGCTTCCGCTTGCACTTTTCCTAGAAAAAAATCGTGTAAGCGTGTCAATAATAGTATTAGTTATAATTAAATTGATGAATTTTGAAAACTTACCAGTTGATCGGGTGTGCCCTGGCTGCACTGCCCAGGCTGGAAAGTGTCACTTCTCCTGTGACCTCTCTTTCAAACTTGGGTCGGGGCCAGCTCCTGACCCGTCTCTCACTCTTGTAGAAACGTGTTAGTAGGATTAATATATTATGAACACATAAAGAACGTAAAATATACTTACTACGCGTTTAGCCAAACTCAAGTGGCCATCTACACCGTAGTTGTGCTTGGCGTCTGACCCTCTGCAGCCTCAAGCCCTTGTGGACTTAGTGATGAAAACATTGTTAGCCCAATGCCAACAGAGAGCTCGATATGCATCGGGTTAACCCTGTAACCAGGAAATACTAACATGCACATATTTAATATTTTATCAATATTGTTGACATAAGTAACTATTGAAAATATTTAACAATAAGAACTGACCTTCGCGTACTTATCCTCTATCAAGTATGTGTCGAAATCCTTTCTAAATGGACCCATTCCTATTGCTGTTGATGCCGCTTCTGGTAGTTTTTAACAGCTTGAATGCGGGCATACGACAACGGCTATGTCACGAGCTTCCAGTGAGCCTTCATGATTATGTGATAATCATGACTCTTCAACCCAGTGAGCTTTCTCGTTTTCACATTCACGGTTGCGTGATTATTTGGGAATTTCAATCTTTGCAACCATTTGATGACTTCTTTCTTTCTTTTTTTTAGGTCAAAGATAGAAAGAAGCATGTGGTTTACCATCACTTTCGAAGAGCTCAAGAGTTGAACGGTTACAAAGCTCAATCAGGTCATTTAGAGCCGTTATATTGTCTTTCGTTTTGCCCATCATATCCATGCATGTTCTTATGATACATTCAGTCATGTTAATCTCATGATGGATGATATCAATTTTGTGAATTAGTATCAACCACTTCATATATGATAGCTCCCATAGTCCACATATATAAGTCCAATTGTGATCGTCTCTATAACAAGAAAATATCTAGGATGACCTTCATATGGCACCAGTTTGTCCAACATATCCAGATATTTTTGACCTATTAAGATGTTTTGGTGGCCCTTTAGTGACAATAGTGTCCTTTTTGAAGACATTCCTCATTGCTTAAATATGTTATTCAGAGGTAGCCAACGTCTATGACGATCAAAGTAGCATATCTTGCCTCCATGAGTAAGTCGGAAACAATCCGTGTCAGAAGCACAAATCGAACACGTCAAACGACTGTGAGTGCTCCATCCAGAAAACATGTTGTATGACAGGAAATTATTGATGGACTGAAAATAAGCAGCTCGAACATTGAATTGTGCTTCTTGTAACAGTCATACGCTTCGACTCCTGTCCACAACATTTTCAATTCTTCGATGAGCTGTTTCAACATCACGTTGAGACGTGACCCAGGATGATCTGACCCAGTTACAATGAGGCTAAAGAAAATGAAATCATACTTCATACAAAGAGCCGGTGGTAGGTTGTATGGATGACAAAGACAGACCAACAGGAGTTTGGTGTGGCATTCACACTGAACAGCGAGAATCCATATATCGCCAACCCGATGCGAACATTTCTCGCTTCACAGCCGAAATCTGGATCGAACCGTCCAATGCCTTCCATGCCTCACCATCGGACTGGTGCGTCATGACTCCATTGTTTTGATGTACACCTTCTTTCTGTCATCTCATGTGGCTGGCAGTTCTTTTTGAAAGAAACAACTACTTCAACCGAAGTGTCATGAGTAAGTAACGAAGTTGCTTACATGCCCTGTCATCACATTATCACCATCATCATTAACAACTTTGACAAACCTTGATCCACCATATTTTAAATATTTGTTCTCTTTGGCATGCTCTTTCCAGAAAAATATGCAGTTGTTTGGACACACATCAATCTTCTCGTATTTCATACCGAGACCAAAAAGCAATTTCTTGGCCTATACATATCTTTAGTCACTTTATGGGGCTATGGATGGATATCGCTGATCAATTTGGTGAGGTCATTGTAGCAGTTATTAGAAAGAAGTATGTAGACTTAATTGTCATAAGTTTAGTCATGAAAGTGAGGAGGGTCACTGTTGACGACTGTTATATACCAATTTCACTTGTCAATATAACTCAATTATGTGAAGGAAATATCATTTCTTGCACACATCACCTTTCTATTTAACCTATTTCCACTTGTCTTTGGAGAGAGTAGTGCATGAAGGGATTCTATGCAGAATTGAAGTGAAACAAGGAGATAGATCCTATAAAATATCATTCCAGCCAATCAAGCAACGACATGTGGCACCACATGGATCAAATGGTCCACAAACAGAAGTATCTAAGGTCATCCAACGGTGTAGCACCAATAACATTCAATGGGACCCACCTGGTAGAAACCTGTAGGAAGCACAACCACAATAGGAGCCAACACCAGGTCGACCGACCCCCTAGTCGACTGACTAGGTCCTGGTGCCAAACGCGGTCAAACGCCACGTGTTGGCTCCTCCCGGCTTGAAGAGGTCATGGGTGACTGATTCGCATGCTTTTGGTGGCGGGAACCGACCCTTCTCCAAGCTATAAATAGGACCTATGTGAGATTTGTCTTCACATTGAGCTTTGTCAAACTAGTATAGACCTATGTGAGATTTCATTCATTACTTTTTGAATTCAAGACTTCACTTGCACATGTTGTACTTCTACACTAAGAAGTAAGCAAATTCCCATCATACCACCATTCAACAGTAAAAAGAGAAACTCCATACCATTCATACTTAGTACTCTCACCAAATTTATTGCATAAAAAGGGAGTAGAAGACATTGTTACAAGAAAAAAATGCATGATTACATCATAATTATGAGAAAAAAAAAGGAGAAAGAAAAAAAGTAGTCATGTTTCATCCTTGTAAAATAAGGGAGTCCACTCAAAAAGGAGTCATCTCAAATATCCACATCCATTTCCACTCCATCACACATGCACAAGTCTTGAATCAAATAGTTTTGAATTGATTTCTCCTAAGGCTTGCTTTTTTGACTTAGCAATATTATGTGTCGCAAATATGCCTACTATATGCCCTACCAAGCTCCACATACAAGCCTTATTTAGTGGTAGGATGAATTTAGGCAAAATGCCTTGGTGAGGACATATTTCCACTACACATAAAGGAGAGACTGAGAGAATCAAATTGAGATACTTGAAGTCTAAATTGAACTCTTCAGAAATTGAGTGGAACTTGATCTCTAGGGCATGTGTGCTCCATTTGCTGTTCTATCTTTCAAACACCCATGAATAGGAGAAGACATAAGCCCCATAATGACTTAGGATGGGTGAAGTATCATGCCAATTTTTGCAATACTAGGAAGGGTATTTTGTTGTGCACATGGTACTTTTGAAAAGTAGAACATAGTAACAACTCTTGATCATCAACCAAAGTCTTGACTTTGCTCGGGACGAGCAAATGAAAAGCTTGGGGAGTTTGTTGATGGTTGTTATATACCAATTTCACCTGTCAATATAACTCAATTATGTGAAGGAAATACCATTTCTTGCACACATAACCTTTCTATTTAACCTATTTCCACTTGTCTTTAGAGAATGTAGTGCATGCAGGGATTCTATGCAAAATTGAAGTGAAACAAGGGGATGGATCCTATAAAATATCATTCCAGCCAATTAAATGATGACATGTGGCACCACATGGATTAAATGGCCCACAAACAGAAGTATCCGAGGCCATCCAACGGTGTAGCACCAATAACAGTCAATGGGACCTACCTGGCAGAGATCTGTAGGAAGCACACCGCAAAAGGAGCCAAGACCAGGTCGGCTGACCCTCCTAGTCGGCCGACTAGGTTCTGGTGCCAAACTTGGTCAAATGCCATGTGTTGGCTCCTCCCGGCTTGAAGAGGTCATGTGTGACTGATTCACGCGCTTTTGGTGGCGTGAACCGACCCTTGTCCAAGCTATAAATAGGACCCCTCACTTCAACACACACTACTTAAGCATTCACTCTCTTGTATACATTAGTTCTCCAAGTCCTTAGTGGAGGTTAGGCTGTAGAGAGGAGCCTCTAGTCCCAAGTCCAAATTAGGAAAGGTATGGCTCATGTATCTTTTCTTGTATTTGTGACTTTATGCATTATAATAATAGTATTATTGGTCTCTCTTTTTTTCATATACTTGGCAAAGCATTTCTTGTTTGATTGTGGAGTCCATGTATGTGTTAAGTGTAGATGTTGTTATGATCTAGACATAATGACATTATCATGTATTCATATACATCATACACCTTCACTATAGTCTAATTAGGTAATAATATGATTATGTTAATATGAATATGTTAGTGCTTGAATCCAACATTGGTTCAACGATGTTTAGGTTAGCCATTGCCTTAGGATGAATATTATGTTGCAACTCTTATGGTATTTACTTAGCATGCAAGCGTGGTGCTTAAATAGTTAAGTAGCGTTGGATGCACCGTAGTCCACCGGTTGTAGAGGTAGGCGGTAGGTGGTGACAGCCCTATCCGTCCATTGTAATCCTCTACATTCGGCTACGACGTAGGCTCTTGGCGGGAGTCGCCTGGCATACCAGGGTAAGCCCGTGCCCGATGTGTTGGACCACTAAACCCTAGTATTCACTATTAGCATATTCATATGTACTTTATTACGCTATGTATATGAGTAATTAGAGCAAAGTAGGAGTAGCTCCATCTCGTAGTCTAACCCTTGCTGGGACAACCTTACCCTTAGAGTAGATTGCTTAGTTGTGTGTCATACTACCCCTATTATCAACTTACCCTTGTTTTGATAAACATTTAGTACTCTATACCTTGATCATGAGAATAGTGTTTACTTTACTTCACTGCCTTCCTTTGGGATAAATACAATACCTTGGGAATACTCTTAGGTGAAATGCTACACGATAATTTCCATGTGTTTGCGGACCTCATCTCTTTCGAGAGATGATTTGTGATGTAAGAAACGTCAACAAGCATTTATGGCGCCGTTGCCGGGGATGATTTGTTGATGTTTCTTAGTAGCTGTCAACAGTCACTTTAGTGTGTTCATGCAGTGGCTCTTCTGAAGCTTTGAAAAGCTTGAAGAACGGTTCAACCTCCATTGTAGGAGGATCCTCCGTAACCTCTGGTTGTATAGCTTCTAGCATCTCATCCATCCTATCAATCCCGTGTTATCATCATTGTCCTCTTCCACTTCTTGTACAACTCGAGAAGCTGTCTCACCGTGGAAGGTCCACACCTCATAATATGGCATCTAACCATTTCGACACAACTGTATCGAAACTTCCATTTTGTTTGAAAACTTAGTATTCTGACATTTTGGACATGGGAACTACACTTTAGCGATATTTGACAACGAAAAAGCAAGATCTACAAATCTGTATTGGCAAACCACTCATCTAAGTGACCACTAGCTCTGCTCTTCCAACCAGTATACATCCAACTGCGGTCTTCACCCATGTTTGACTCTGCAGTATAAAGCCATGGAAATTATGGTTACTTTGTACTTTGTCTAATGTCACAACCCTACATATATTGGAAAGAATAGGTCCTAAACCCACCCAAGAGTGACTGAGAGGAACATGCTAATGACGAGACGTGGGGTCCAACTCCAGATGATATTTCGGCAGCGTAACCCCGCTGTTCTCCAACTACACGCTGAAAATGGTGCAACGGAGAACATTAGGGTTACATAATTGAAATATCGTTCGGATCCAGACCCCGCGTCTTGTCATAAGCACGCCCCCTCAGTCACTCGCACGTTATCCAAAAAGGGACAATTCCGGACCTACATGCCTCACATGCGTAACGCATGTGAGGCAAGCCGGTTTGAAACAACAAACAGGTGAGCATATTATATAGGTTACGTTAATCTTTCTTTTTTGCGTAATTAATGAGAGAGAGTTAAGAACGATAGAGAGGAGGAAAGAATGAGAGAGATACAGAGAACTAGGTCAACCATCCTAAGTTATGCCCCATCTGGGCCGTTGTTAACGACTGAACAACTTTTCCGGGTTAGTGTTGACAGCTGGTATGTCACAGATAAAAAATCCGCAAGCACACGGAAACTGTAGTGTAGCACTTCCCCTTAAAGATTATTCTCAAGGGTATCGGATCCAAGGAACGTGTGTGCTAATCTTACGAACTAATTCACCCAAGGACACAAAGTTGTTCGGTAGGCAAGGAACAGAGAGGAATTCAAAGTATTGATTGTAATTCCAGATTTTTGTGGTAGCTGCTTGCTTCGAGCACAGGTTTGCCCCTAGAAACACTGACGACTCCCGCCAAGAGCCTATGATATAGCCGAACGTGGAGGATTACAAAGGACAGATAGGGTTGTCACCACCTACAGTCTACCTCTTTAATCCGTGGGTCTTCGAGATATTCATTGGTAATTTCTAACCTAAGCACCACACTTACATTCTAAATAACTACTCTAGTGTTTGGAACATGTCGAAATGTTAACGCGACACTTCCCTCAGATCTGCTAAGGAGTAGCCCGCATAGGTTCTTTAATTGGCAGGGCTTAGTTCTCAATCTAGTGGTGTCGCGTATGAGAGTATGAGACGATGGTTTTTACATGGTTCGGGCTGCAAGAGCGTACACTACAAGGATTCTGCCCTTTTGCAACGATTGTACTGCAATGAATACTAAATCATTGCAGTAAGCTTGGTCTTTTGCCATGATTCACTATTTCGTAGCATTAGCATCTATCGCCATGGAACACGATCGTTGCATTAGGATCTGTTGTCACGATTCACTATTTTGTGGCATTAGGATCTATCGCCACAAATATGTTGCCAAGATTCACTAGTTCGTGGCATTAGCATCTATCGCTATGGAACCCGATCGTTGCATTAGGATATGTTGCTACGATTCAATAGTTTGTGACATTAGCATCTATCGCCACGGAACCCGATTGTTGCATTAGGATTTGTTATCACTATTCACTAGTTTGTGGTGTTAGCATCTATCGCCACGGAACACGATCGTTGCATTAGGATCTGTTGCCACGATTCATTCGTGGCGTTAGCATCTATCGCCATGGAACACAATCATTGCATTAGGAACTTTTGCCACGCATCACCAGTTTGTGGCGATAGGATCTATCTCCACAAAACACAATCGTTGCATTAGGATCTGTTGCCACGAAATATCGGTTCATGACGTTAGGATCTATCGCCACAGAACACAATCGTTGCATTAGGAACTTTTGCCATGATTCAACACTTCGTGGCATTAGGATCTATCGCCATGAAACACAAACGTTGCATTAGGAACTTTTGCCACAATTCACCAGCTTGTGGCGATAGGATCTATCGCCACGAAACACTATTGTTGTATTAGGATCTGTTGCCATGAAATACTGGTTGGTGGCGTTAAGATCTATCGCCATGGAACATAATTTTTGCATTAGGAACTTTTGCCACGATTTACCAGTTCGTGGCGTTAGGATCTATTGCCACGAAACACAAACGTTGCATTAGGAACTTTTGCCACGATTCACCAGTTCGTGGCGTTACAATCTATCGCCACGAAACACAAACGTTGCATTAGGAACTTATGCCATGATTCACCAGTTCGTGGTGATAGGATCTATCGCCACGAAACACTATATTAGGTTCTGTTGCCACGAAATACGGTTGGTGGCATTAAGATCTATCGCCACGGAACACAAACGTTGCATTAGGAACTTTTGCCACGATTCACCAGTTTGTGGCGTTACGATCTATCGCCACACAACACAAACATTGCATTAGGAACTTATGCCACAATTCACCAGTTCGTGGCGATAGGATCTATTGCCACGAAACATTATCGTTGTATTAGGATATGTTGCCACGAAATACTGGTTAGAGTCATTAGGATCTATCGCCACGGAACATAATCATTGCATTAGGAACTTTTGCCACGATTCACCAGTTCGTGGCGTTAGGATCTTTCATCACGGAACACAATTGTTGCATTACGAACTTTTGCCACGACTCACCACGATTCAATATCGGCTTGCTTCTAAGCTTGCTACTAAATAGAATAGTGGCTTCTATCTTTTCAAAAAAAATCAAATAGTTCACGTATGGCTAGCTCACACAATACTTCTATAAAAAAAATCATCATCTTCGTTGTCCTCCCCCAATATTGGTGGTACAATACCATCATTGATATATGTATCATCATCATTGTTGTCGTCGTCATCTTCATTTGAAAGAGCGGAAGCATCACCGGTTGCTCCCTCAATGTCATTCCTATCCCATGCGGTCCTGTCCTCATTTATATCAGTAAGTCGCCAATCATCAAATGTCTCAGCCTCCATCGTCTCAGTGACATTATTTTCACTGTCTCCGGGGGGCATGGCAAAAAGGTTTCGTGGCTTCGTTTTAACAACTGTAGCCCATTTAGGTTGCTTCACACTTCTAACGTAAAAATGTAAGGCTCATACTTAAATTGAGAAATAGTAGTGTCAACATCTATCATTCCGTATCGATCCATTTTGTGGCATCTGCTTTGCTCTGACCGGAACGAGGCCAATCAAACCAGTCACATTCAAATAACAGAACCTCTTCATTTTTTTTTCAAAATCAACAAAAATCATTTTCTTGATTACTCCATACCACTCATGATGACCATCCTGAACAACAACACTACTATTTTGTGTCCGTAAATGTAACACCCTAAATTTTCGCATCATGCATTGCATACATGATCATGCATTAAACACTAGTAGAATAAAAGAAAAATAATAAAACATAAAATATACATATACAAATATGAGTAGCAAAAGAAGGAAAAGAAAATAATAGTTATAGCCTAAAACTTGTAATAAGGAATAAGTATAAAATAATAATAATAATATATATAAATGTATATATAAATAATATATATAACAATATATAAAAATAAATAAAATATTAATATTAATAATATATACTATAATAATTAATAATAGATAATATATATATATATAATATAAATAATAATATATATATAAAAAAATATATATAATAAATTATATAACAAAAGAAAGTAAAAAAAGGGAAAGAAAAAAAAAAGAAAAAAAAAGGGGCAACCCGCCGGCCAGGCCAAGCGGCCCAGCCAGCCGAGTCACCCCGCGGCCCCGGCCTGCCCCGGCGCGCCCCGCCGCTGGGCCCCGCTCCGCGCCAGCCCTGGCCTCCCGCCCCCGCGTACGAGACTCCCGAGCGCGCGCGCGTCCGACCCCGCCCCGGCTCGGCGTCCGCCCCCGAGTCCGACTCCCCCGACCCCCGATTCCCTCCCGCGTACGATTCCCGCCTCCCGCCGAAAATCCCGCGCCCGACGCCCGATTCCCGGAAACCGACTCGGCCCCGATCGCCCTCCCGCCGCCCCTATAAAAAGGCCCGTAGACCTCACGTTCCAGACGCTGCCGCCTTCGAGAAAAAACCCGCCAGTACAGGGACCAGAGGGCCGCGACGAGGGAAGAAAAAGGAGAAAAAGAAGGGGAAGAAGAGGAAGAAAAAGAGGAGGGCCCCACCGTCCGCCGGAGATCGTCGTCGACATCGCGCCGTCGTCGTCGTGCCGCCAGAGGACGCATCTACTTCGTCTACGCATTGTCCCCATCCCGCGATCATCGAAGCCATCGCATCTACGGTAGGCCATGTTCCCGATGCGAATTTTAGCGATCATATTGAACCTAATAGGCGTAACTTGATCGTAGTTGTGTCGTAATTTTATTTTCAGCAGCGTTAATCCACCCTAAAACCCCCGTAAACTCATATGAACACGTATGAACTACTCGCATCTAATTAATAAACGACCGTAGTAAATTAATTATTAAATTGTGCATGCATGCATGTCATTGCATGTTGATTATTTTGCGTGCATCATGTTGAATTGTATATGTTTTCTTGTATGTATGATCACGCGTAGAGGAACGTGCTCAAGAACCCGCATACGAGGATTTCCAGAACCAAGACTTCGAAGCGCTTGAGCAACCCCATCCGCCAGAGCAAGGCAAGTGTCCTTGAAGCATATTGTCCTGTTTTATTAAATGTTTTGTTTGCAAACTTGCATGCTTGTGTCAAATTGATGGGAATCCTATGGTAGGAAGTTTACTAGTTTTGTTTGACCACCCTTGTCACCTGGAATTTATGGTAGAGAGTCGGGAAGGGTTTTTACCTTTTTGCTTCGCTTAATTAATTGAGATGGCAAACAACACTACACATTTAATTATGCACCAATGATGGGTGATCTAAGCAAGCATGGTTTTTGTGGATGGGTTGGATGATATGATGGTATGCTTGCCTTAGATCTAAGGACCGGTTCATGCGAGAATATGCCAGGTCAACAGTGCCACCACAAGGCCAAGTATGGGTGCGGCGTAGCTGAATAATTAGGAGCGCTGTTAGTATTGTATGGACCATTGGATGGCGCGGGGAATGGGAGTCGAGGAGGACTGCCCTGGGATCCGCATGGCACACGAGGGGGCCCGTGGGTGGGAGAATAGAGATTCAAGCCTGCCGATGAAACCTTAGTAGACCCGTACATACTAGTAGTCCCTTTTGAAAGGCTATTTTGTGATCTCTTGGCCACACACCTACGGAAGTGTGAGATGGCATAATGGAGGTTTCTTAGTCATCGAAAGGTGATGAAATCACAAACATGTGGGTAAAGTGGTACAACCTCTGCAGAGTGTTAAAAACTATCATGATAGCCGTGCTCCCGGTTATGAGTGCCTGGATGACCTACATGATTAGAGTTGGAATTGGGATTTGGGATGGTTATGGTCTGGTAATGGTTATGGTTGGTTTATGGTTATGGTTGGTTTATGGTTATGGTTTATGGATTATGGTCATGGATATGAATTTGAGTTATGGTAATTGGACATGGATAATGGTGTTGTTGGCAATAATTGGATATGGTTTATATTTTGTTAATATGATGGTTATGATGGGATTGTTTCACATAGACATAGTATAATGCTTTTCAAATGTTTTACTGTACTTTTCAGCACTTAGCCATTATTACATTCGTCATTTAAATAAGCCACATGTCATACTTTTCACACTTGCTGAGTACGACATGTACTCACCCTTGCAATCCCCCAAACAGCTACTGGAGACAATTGGGAGTACCCTGAGGATCACATGGAGTACTAGGTTGCGTACCGCCGTCAATTGCCTGTGGATTGGAGTCGAACCGCTTAGTTTATTTTCCGCTGCAATTATTTAGAGTTTTATCATTCGTGAACTATTGGATTATTGTAATAAAGTACTTATTTAATAGTTAAGACGTGGTTAAATTCTGTATATCGTTTGTGATGCAACCGTATATGTGTGATGAACTTCCTGAGCACACATATGCGTTACGCTTGGTTCATATTCGGAACCGGGTGTCACAAATTGGTATCAGAGCCGCGTTGACCGTAGGACGCAAGCCTAGGTAGAATGGACACTCTAGAGCACTTAGGAACACTCTTCTAATCTGCTATTTTCGAAAATTTTTGCTGCTGTTTTGTTCCTTTATTTTCAGCCGCAAAAAGTACTGATCGCTGCTGCGTTTTTGATAAAAAATTTCAGAAGTGAGCAATATTAAGTGCTGCTGTTTTGCTGCGTAAATTTTCGCGAAAAAGGTGTGTTTTGCTGCTGTTATGTGTGGGGAAAATTATTATGTTGGTTGCTGTATTTTTCTCTCTATTTTTTCGTTCTTTTGGAACCACTGCACCGCTCTTTTTCCGCCATTTTAACTGCTGAAATTTTCAGATTTGTTTTTCATTATTTTTTTTCTAATGTATTCTTGTTTTCTGTAGATGGCCCGCACCAAGACAACCCCCCGTAAGTCGACCGGTGGACTTGTGCCCCCGCGTAGGTTGGCCAGTCGCTCTTCGGCCATCGACCCCCGTCACCCCGTGGTGATCCATTCTGACGGCAGGGCCGCAGGACAACTGCGACACCGTCTCCGTGCCCTACTCCGTGAGGCTGGCTACCGTCACCACATCCTCTCGCTCTCCTACCACACCACTGGAGTGCAGCGCCCCGACAGGAAGGAGTGGAGCTGCAAGATCTATATCTACTATGGTGATGAGTTGGTGAAGACCCACAGATGTCCTGCTTGGAGGAGCTCCCGCCGATCTGCAGAGCAGGATGCTAGCTGGGAAGCAGCCACCTTTTGAAGTCACGCCCGCTGTTTCCGTCTGGAGGACACGGTGCACGCCTTCATTCCGCAGCGTCCCAGTGGCACTGCGTGCTTCGTCTCCAGGCACGTGGATGGACCCCTAGACCTCCCGCAGTCTCGTCAGACTGTTGACGACGTGGCCCAGCTCAGTGCCCGACTTCAGAGGGCGCAGCAGGAGATTCAGGATGGACGTGACCTCGCCCAGCGCCACGAGGCGATAATCAGGAGGTATCGTCAGATCACCGACGAGGACCCGGACGACTACGCGTCCGACACCCCGACGTGGACCCCAGACTCTCCAGACCGTCGCAACGGCCATCGTGAGTCATCTTCTGAGGAGTCCTCTGACGAGGAGCCTTCCAGTGTGGCATCTACCGCACCATCGCCGCCTGCTGCCTCACCACCACAGGACCCCGAGGACCCCGACGACGACGACGACGACGACGAGGACCTGGATGAGTTCCCGCTTGACGACGAGTAGTCCTCGACCTATGCCACAACTCAAGGATAGGCACACCCCCATTAGTTAAATAAGAGCGACGTAGACATACTTGTGTGACCTTGAGTTGTCTTACTTCTTTTAGGATTTTTGTCAATTTTGTTTGGTGCTTGTTTGAGTGCTTGTGTGCTTAGTAGAGAGTTGTGGGATGCTTCGACACTTGTCCACATCCTCATAATATAGGTCTATATTAATAAAGGATTATTTAGTGTCACATACCTTGATGCATATAGTTGGGACGTTTCTTTCCAAATTCTAAATCCTTCTGTCCCCACCTTTCTTTCGCCAACAGATGGTGAGAACTCGTAACCAGAGGGATGCCAACGATGAGGAGGAGCGCAATGAAGTACCTCAGAACAACCAGGAACATGCTCATGGAGCTACCAATATTGAACAACTGTTAGCTATGCAGAACCAGCTCATGCAGACCATGATACAGACAATGGGACAGCTGCAAGCTGGCAATAACACCAACAATCAGCCTCATATACCTCCACCGCCACCCCTGCCTCCTCACAACCGTTTGGGAGAGTTCATGAGGACCAGACCGCCCACCTTTGCACAAGCCACATACCCAATGGAAGCTGATGATTGGCTGAAGTCCGTTGAAAAGAAGTTTGCTATTGTCCAGTGCACTGATAGGGAGAAGGTTCTCTTTGCATCACATCAACTAGTTGGAGCAGCCGCTGACTGGTGGGAAGCTCTTGGCAACGCTCATGATAATCAGGAGACAATCACTTGGGCTGAGTTTAAGCAGAGTTTCCGTTCCCACTATGTACCTGAAGGAGTTATGATACTGAGAAGACAAGATTTTGAAAATCTCAGGCAAGGAAGGATGAGCGTGAGTGAGTATCTCAACAAATTCACTCAATTATCAAGATATGCTCCAGAAGACATCAAAACTGATAGTAGGAAGCAGTATCTATTTATGAGGGGTCTCAACAATGAAATTCAAGTCCAGTTGCTCAATACTGACTATCCAAACTTCCAAAAGCTGGTTGACAAGGCTATTGTGGTTGAGAACAAGATTCGTGAGATGGAGCAGGACAACAAGAGGAAGATGCCACATCATGGACCGCAGCAAGGAAGCAATGTTCGCCCCCGCTATGCACCACCTACTGCACCACACTACAACCCATCTGCTCCTGCATACCGCGCTGCTTATCCGCCCCGCCCAAATCAGCCACCGCAGCAACGCCCCGCCATGCAAGCGCCTCGCTATCCTGTGCCACCTGCGTCGCGTCCTAACATGGCGGCAAATGCTCAAAACCAGTTGCGCCCAAACCTTCCTAATGCTACAGGCGGTAAGACATGCTATGTGTGTGGAGAACCTGGACACTTTGCAAGTCAATGCCCCAGGAGAAACTATGGACCTATGAACAATGCACCAAGGCCAAATCACCCGCGACCAAATGGAGGAGCACCACAAGGCAACCGTGGACAACAGAATTTTGCTCGTGACAATGTGAATCATGTCTCTACTGAGGAAGCCCAACAAGCTGATGACGTCGTGATTGGTATGTTTCTCGCCAACTCCAACCCTGCGACTATTTTATTTGATTCAGGAGCATCTCATTCATTCATCTCGTCAAAGTATGTTGCCAAGTACAATTTGCCTATATCTCATATGAAGCAAACTATGCTAGTAAGTTCTCCTGGCGGAGAGATGAGGACAAATATAGTATGTCCGAAAGTAAGCATTAAAATAAGGGGGGTAGACTTTCTCGCAAACCTCATAGTATTGGACTCCCAAGGAATAGACATAATACTTGGAATGGACTGGCTGAGCAAGTATAATGGAGTCGTTCAATGTGCCGAGAGGATTGTGCAGTTGACAAGTGAACATGGTACACGCATCGAAGTTGAGGCAGCCCAACCTGCAAGAGAAAAAGCGATGTTGAATCACGTGGAAGAAGTGACATTGGAAAGCATTCCGATCGTTCGCGAGTACCCGAATGTGTTTCCAGATGAGTTGCCAGGTATGCCACCTGATCGTGACATAGAATTCGCCATTGAGTTGATACCCGGAACTGCACCTATAGCTAAGAGGCCGTATAGGATGCCTCCTAAGGAATTAGCAGAGCTCAAGAAGCAAATTCAAGAGTAGCTAGAGAAGGGTTTTATACGCCCAAGCTCATCCCCGTGGGGAGCCCCTGTGCTCTTCGTAGATAAGAAGGATGGAACCCAGAGGATGTGTGTGGACTATAGGTCTCTCAACGAAGTGACAATTAAGAACAAGTACTCACTGCCCCGTATAGAGGATTTGTTCGACCAAATGAAGGGTGCCTGTATCTTCTCCAAGATCGACTTGCGGTCAGGATACTTCCAAATGAAGATTAGACCATCGGATATACCCAAGACAACATTTCGGACACGATATGGATCTTATGAGTACACCGTCATGTCATTTGGATTGACGAACGCGCCTGCGTACTTTATGTATCTCATGAATAAGGTCTTCATGGAATATCTGGATAAGTTCGTTGTAGTGTTCATCGATGACATTATGATATACTCGAGGAGTGAGAAGGAACACGAGGAACACTTGAGGCTTACGCTGCAGAAATTGAGGGAGCATCAATTGTATGCCAAGTTCAGTATATGTCAATTTTGGTTACGGGAAGTTTCTTTCTTAGGCCATATTATTTCCGGAGGGGGAGTATCAGTTGACCCAGGGAAGGTGAGAGATGTGCTTAAGTGGGAACCGCCACAGAATGTCAAGGAAATTCGGAGTTTCCTTGGAATGGCTGGATATTACCGCCAATTCATTAAGGATTTCTCCAAGATAGCCAAGCCTATGACCGAATTACTCATGAAAGGGAAGGCATTCCGATGGACTCAAGCTTGTCAGGATAGCTTTGAGGAGTTAAAGAAAAGGTTGACAACCGCGCCGGTGTTAGTATTACCGGACGTGAGCAAGAGTTTTGATATATATTGTGATGCATCAAGACAAGGATTAGGATGTGTGCTCATGCAAGAAGGCCAAGTGGTAGCTTATGCATCGAGGCAACTAAGGAAACATGAGTTGAATTATCCTACACACGACCTTGAACTCGCAGTCGTGGTACACGCCTTGAAGATATGGAGACACTATGTTTTTGGTCACCGATGTGAGATTTATACGGATCACAAGAGTCTCAAGTACATATTCACGCAAACGATCTGAATCTGAGGCAACACTGATGGTTGGAGCTCATCAAGGATTATGACGTGGGAATCAACTATCACCCAGGGAAGGCCAATGTAGTGGCCGATGCTTTGAGCCGAAAAGGAGTAAGTCATCAACTCACAGTTCGAGAGCTGCCATCCGAGTTATGCAAGGAGTTTGAACGGTTGAACCTTGGATTCATAAATGAGATGGGAACGATGGAAGTCAACCCAACATTAGAGCAGGAAATACGAGAAGGACAGACAAAGGACAAGGAAATACAGGAAATCAAGGAAAGGACCCAAGAAGGAAAAGAATTCAGGTTTGATGAGGACGAACAGGGTACCTTATGGCTTGGAAAGAGGATTGTGGTACCTAATGTTAGGCACATTCGGGAAACAATATTGAAGGAGGCACATGGCTCGCCTTACTCAATTCATCCTGGCTGTACGAAGATGTACAAGGTCTTAAAGACATGCTATTGGTGGGCCAGCATGAAAAAGGACATAGCCGAATATGTTGCACTTTGTGATGTGTGCCAACGAGTTAAAGCTGAACATCAAAAGCCAGTCGGATTGCTACAACCATTGAAGATCCCGGAGTGGAAGTGGGAAGAGATTGGTTGGACTTTATAGTTAGATTACCGCGAACTCAGTCTGGCTATGATTCAATATGGGTTATTGTGGATCGATTGACAAAATCAGCTCACTTCATCCCTGTCAAGACCACATATACCACCGCGAAGCTAGCAGAATTGTATATGGAACATATTGTGTGTCGACACGGAGTACCGAAGAAGATAGTCTCGGATAGAGGTTCTCAGTTTACCTCCAGATTTTGGCAGAAACTGCATGAAGCAATGGGAACAAGGTTGAACTTCAGTTCGGCGTATCACCCTCAAACAGATGGACAAACCGAGAGGGCCAACCAAATTTTGGAAGACATGTTAAGAGCTTGTGCATTAAAGCATGGGAAAAGTTGGAATAAAAGTTTGCCGTATGCTGAATTCTCGTACAACAATAGTTACCAAGCAAGTTTAAAAATGTCACCTTATGAAGCACTATACGGAAGGAAGTGTAGGACTCCCTTGTTTTGGAATGAAACCGGAGAGAATCAAGTGTTTGGTCCCGACGTGTTACAAGAAGCTGAAAGGCAAGTCCAAATAATACGGGAAAACTTAAAGGCTGCCCAGTTTCGACAGAAAGGTTATGCTGATAATAGGCGAAGGAGTTTGACTTTTGAAGTTGGAGATTTTGTATACCTCAAAGTGTCACCTATCAGAGGTCAGCGATGGTTTAACGTCAAAGGAAAACTGGCACCACGTTACATCGAACCATTCAAGATTTTGGACAAACGAGGAGAAGTGGCATATCGACTTGAGCTGCTGACGTATCTCTCCGATGTACACGACGTGTTTCACGTCTCTCAACTCAAGAAGTGTCTCAGGGTACCGGAAGAACAAGTGCCGATGGACGAGTTAGAACTTCAAGAGGATTTGTCCTATGTCGAGCAACCTATCAAGATTTTGGACATGAAGGAAAGGGTCACGAGAAATAAGAGGACCCGTTGGTGCAAAGTGCAATGGAAACACCATACGGAAGCCGAAGCTACATGGGAACGTGAAGAAGACTTGAAGGCAGAATTCCCTCACCTTTTCTTCACGCTATCGAATCTCGAGGGCGAGATTCACTTTAAGGGGGGTAGGTTTGTAACACCCTAAATTTTCGCATCATGCATTGCATACATGATCATGCATTAAACACTAGTAGAATAAAAGAAAAATAATAAAACATAAAATATACATATACAAATATGAGTAGCAAAAGAAGGAAAAGAAAATAATAGTTATAGCCTAAAACTTGTAATAAGGAATAAGTATAAAAATAATAATAATAATATATATAAATGTATATATAAATAATATATATAACAATATATAAAAATAAATAAAATATTAATATTAATAATATATACTATAATAATTAATAATAGATAATATATATATATACTATAAATAATAATATATATATATAAAAATATATAATAAATTATATAACAAAAGAAAGTAAAAAAAAGAAAGAAAAAAGAAAAAAAAGGGGCAACCCGCCGGCCAGGCCAAGCGGCCCAGCCAGCCGAGTCACCCCGCGGCCCCGGCCTGCCCCGGCGCGCCCCGCCGCTGGGCCCCGCTCTGCGCCAGCCCCGGCCTCCCGCTCCCGCGTACGCGACTCCCGCGCGCGCGCGTCCGACCACGCCCCGGCTCGGCGTCCGCCCCCGCGTCCGACTCCCCCGACCCCCGATTCCCTCCCGCGTACGATTCCCGCCTCCCGCCGAAAATCTCGCGCCCGACGCCCGATTCCCGGAAACCGACTCGGCCCCGATCGCCCTCCCGCCGCCCCTATAAAAAGGCCCGTAGACCTCACGTTCCAGACGCCACCGCCTTCGAGAAAAAACCCGCCGGTACAGGGACCAGAGGGCTACGACCAGGGAAGAAAAAGGAGAAAAAGAAGGGGAAGAAGAGGAAGAAAAAGAGGAGGGCCCCACCGTCCGCCGGAGATCGTCGTCGACATCGCGCTGCCGTCGTCGTGCCGTCGGAGGATGCATCTACTTCGTCTACGCATTGTCCCCATCCGCGATCATCGAAGCCATCCATCTACAGTAGGCCATGTTCCCGATGCGAATTTTAGCGATCGTATTGAACCTAATAGGCGTAACTTGATCGTAGTTGTGTCATAATTTTATTTTCAGCAGCATTAATCCACCCTAAAACCCCCGTAAACTCATATGAACACGTATGAACTACTCGCATCTAATTAATAAACGACCGTAGTAAATTAATTATTAAATTGTGCATGCATGTATGTCATTGCATGTTGATTATTTTGCGTGCATCATGTTGAATTGTATATGTTTTCTTGTATGTATGATCACGCGTAGAGGAACGTGCTCAAGAGGCCGCATACGAGGATTTCCAGAACCAAGACTTCGAAGCGCTTGAGCAACCCCATCCGCCAGAGCAAGGCAAGTGTCCTTGAAGCATATTGATCCTGTTTTATTAAATGTTTTGTTTGCGAACTTGCATGCTTGTGTCAAATTGATGGGAATCCTATGGTAGGAAGTTTACTAGTTTTGTTTGACCACCCTTGTCACCTGGAATTTATGGTAGAGAGTCGGGAAGGGTATTTACCTTTTTGCTTCGCTTAATTAATTGGGATGGCAAACAACACTACACATTTAATTATGCACCAATGATATTCTGGTTAATGTGAACTGGTCAATATGATGGGTGATCTAAGCAAGCATGGTTTTTGTGGATGGGTTGGATGATATGGTGGTATGCTTGCCTTAGATCTAAGGACCGGTTCATGCGAGAATATGCCAGGTCAACAGTGCCACCACAAGGCCAAGTATGGGTGCGGCGTAGCTGAATAATTAGGAGTGTTGCTAGTATTGTATGGACCATTGGATGGCGCGGGGAATGGGAGTCGAGGAGGACTGCCCTAGGATCCGCATGGCACACGAGGGGGCCCGTGGGTGGGAGAATAGAGATTCAAGCCTGCCGGTGAAACCTTAGTGGGCCCGTACATACTAGTAGTCCCTTTTGAAAGGCTATTTTGTGATCTCTTGGCCACACACCTACGGAAGTGTGAGATGGCATAATGGAGGTTTCTTAGTCATCGAAAGGTGATGAAATCACAAACATGTGGGTAAAGTGGTACAGCCTCTGCAGAGTGTTAAAAAATATCATGATAGCCGTGCTCCCGGTTATGAGCGCCTGGATGACCTACATGATTAGAGTTGGAATTGGGATTTGGGATGGTTATGGTCTGGTAATGGTTATGGTTGGTTTATGGTTATGGTTGGTTTATGGTTATGGTTTATGGATTATGGTCATGGATATGAATTTGAGTTATGGTAATTGGACATGGATAATGGTATTGTTGGCAATAATTGGATATGGTTTATATTTTGTTAATATGATGGTTATGATGGGATTGTTTCACATAGACATAGTATAATGCTTTTCAAATGTTTTACTGTACTTTTCAGCACTTAGCCATTATTACATTCGTCATTTGAATAAGCCACATGTCATACTTTCCACACTTGCTGAGTACGACATGTACTCACCCTTGCAATCCCCCAAACAGCTACTGGAGACAATTGGGAGTACCCTGAGGATCACGTGGAGTACTAGGTTGCGTACCGCCGTCAATTGCCTGTGGATTGGAGTCGAACCACTTAGTTTATTTTCCGCTGCAATTATTTAGAGTTTTATCATTTGTGAACTATTGGATTATTGTAATAAAGGACTTATTTAATAGTTAAGACGTGGTTAAATTTTGTATATCGTTTGTGATGCAACCGTATATGTGTGATGAACTTCCTGGGCACACATATGCGTTATGCTTGGTTCATATTCGGAATCGGGTGTCACAGTAAATCTTTTTCCACCTCTACTGTTCGAAAGAAGAAGCCATTTATGAATGATCGACTAAAAAAATGTGCCCGACGATCAGGTCCTCTAGATAATGCATACAAATAATCAGTTACATTGCTTTCCTTGTGTAATGTCGTAATCTGTACACATTAATTAGTACAAAAGGGGTCATCGATAAACCAACTTCAGAACAAATATTTCTTCAATATTTCATCAAAGTAAAAACTTGCATGTACTTACTTGTTTCTGAAACCAATAAACAAACTCATCTCTATGGCGTTTTTCAACATCACGCGAATGAATCTTTTTCAGCTCTTCAAAATGCTCACTAAAAAGGGTACAAAATTAAATTATCCATCTACAATAAGCATGATCCAATATAGTATAGAACATCTGAGTTATATGTACTTGATCCATGGAGCGGTATCTTCAACATTAGAAATAATATAATGCCTGATGTTATGTAGTTCCACCATAGTAAGTTGGCCCCATTTAAACCCTTTTTTAGAATTATCAACTTCTGTAAATATATTAGACTCGAGAGAAGGTTCATTCTTAGCTGCAGCTTCAAGACGTTCTGGCCTATTAAGCTTGGTGCTGATGTTATCCAAAAACTGACTACAAAAAGTCATACACTCTTCCATAATATATCCCTCAGCTATAGAACCCTCCGGGTGAGCTTTGTTACGTACATACCTCTTCAATGTACCAAGGTACCTCTCAATTGGATACATCCATATGTAAGAAACAGGTCCACCCAAGCGAGCTTCTTTGGCAAGATGGATTGGAAGATGTACCATGATATCAAAGAAAGCGGGAGGAAGCAACATCTCAAGCTTACAAATTGTTTCAGGAAATCATCTTATCCAAATCTGGTTCCGCCAATTCTTTAGAACAAATTCGAGAAAAGAATCTGCTAAACTCAATTAAAGGTTCAACAACCTTTTTAGGTAATATGTCATGTATTGCAATAGGAATGAGCTTCTAAAATATAATATGACAATCATGAGTTTTTAGACCTGATACCTTACGTGCTGTTATGTCCACACTTCTCTTGATGTTTGAGGCATAACTATCGGGCATCTTCACATCTGCCAAAAACTTGCACAAGGTGGTCTTCTGATCTTTTTGCAAAGTATATGATGCCGATGGACAATCATACTTCCCTTTCATACCCATCGGATGTTGCTTTGGCCGTATACCCATTTCCTGCATATCAAAATGAGCTTGTAGATTATCTTTTGTTTTACCATCCATATTAAGCAATGTCCCCAATATGCTATCACAAATGTTTTTCTCAGTGTGCATGACATCCAAGTTATGCCTTATTAGCAACGTCTTCCAATACGGTAGCTGAAAAAATATACTTTTCTTCTTCCAACTATGTCACCTATCTTCCTCAGTGCGCTTTCTCTTATTATTCATCTGTCCAAAACTCACTTGATCAAAAGTCTCGTATTCTTGGAGTACTTCGTGACCAGAGAGTGATGTTGGAGCCTCTCTGTTCTCTATCTTGTTGTTGAAAGAAGCTTCGTCCCGACGCCACCAGTGATCCTAAGTTAGGAAACGACAATGACCCATGTAGCAATACTTTCGTCCATGTTTCAACCACAAGGCATCAATGTTTACATGGCAGTATGGACATGATAGCCTACCTTTTGTGCTCCATCCACATGGCATTGCATATGCTGGAAATCATTTATTGTCCACAATATAGAAGCTCGCATGAGAAATGTCTCTTTCTTTGAACTGTCGTATGTTTCAATACCATCAGACCATAATTTCAGTAGCTCATCAATCAAAGACTGCAGATACACATCAATGTTGTTTCTAGGTGACTTTGGCCTAGGAATTATCATTGACATCAACCAATAAGGCTGCTTCATACACAACCAAGGTGGTATATTATATGGGATTGGAATCACATGCCATGTACTGTAAGAAACATTCATTACTCCAAAAGGATTGAAACCATCAAATGCTAGCCCAAGTCTTATGTTGCGAGGATCAGATGAGAAATTTGGGTGAATGCTATCAAAATGCTTCCATGCTTTCGAATATGCAGGATGGCATAATATTCTATCATCAATACGTTCTTCTTTGTGTTAGTGCATGTTTGATGCTGTTGATTCTGCCATATAAAACCTTTGAAGATGGGGAATAAGAGGGAAGTATCATAGAATCTTGCGTGCTACAAACTTATTGACTTTTCCACAAGGTAAAGCCTCTCTTGCATCCCCACCACTACTATTTTTCCATCTTAATTCACCACATTTTGGGCATCGATTCAGTAGAGAATAGTCCTTCTGTAATAACACACAGTCATTGACACATGCATCGATCTTTTCGTAGCTCAGCTCGAGGTCACGAATAACCTTCTGAACTTTATCAAGTGTATTAGGAATGCAATGGCCCTCTGGAAGCACATATGAGAATAGTTCAAGGATCAACTCACATGCTTTTTTGCTCAAACCAGTTAAACACTTTATCTGGTACAACCTGACAATGAAGGATAATTGGGTCACCTTCTCACAACCTAGATACAACTCCTTTTTGGCATCATTTAATAAGTCATAGAATGCCTTTGCACACCCAGTTGGCTCCTGCTAGTTTATATCATTTTCAAGATCATGAACATCTGCTAAAGTACCACCATGATCAGTGCCTCTAAGTAGACTGGACAACATAATTTCCATAGAAGCATCATAAGAAATTATCTCCTCATTATTTGCTGATTGCTCTGCAATATTTTTCTCAACTCATTTTTCTCCATGGTGTACCCAACAAGTATAATCAAATGACATCCCATTACGAAGCAAGTGAAGATGAACTTCCTTGCGTATCCCGTGGCAAATATTATGACATTTCGTGCAAGGACAAGGCTTAGTTTCTTCTTCACGAGTGCCCTGGAATGCTAAATTTAAAAATGACTTCATTCCATCCTGCCACTCCTTCGTACGCTTTTCTTTTCCCATCCATGTCTTATCTTCTGACATTGCTTCCTATAATTCAATCAGCGTATTCGTAAGAGGGTTAAACTACAATAACATTATGTGAGCAATTGTACCTAGCACTATTGCTCCTCCACGTGCGGCGGCCAGCGGATGCTCCTCCACGTCGGTGGACGGCATATGCTCTTCCAAGAGCGTGGCAGCCGGCGGATGCTCCTCCAAGAGCGTGGTGGCCGGCGGATACTCCTCCAGGCGTGTTTCGTGCAATCGGGAGAGGGGCCTCTGTGGATCGAAGGGTCCGGCGGGGAGGCAGCCAGGACAAAGCGTACGTGAAGCTATCAGAGTAGGCCCAACACTGCGCTGGGCCGCTTGTTATTCGTGGGCTGAAATTGCATTGAGTCACTTTGTATTCCTGGGATGAAACTGTGTTGGGACGCTTGGTGCTCGTCTTCATGACGCATGAGCCCATGTACGGGCGCGCGTCTGGCTCTAACAATTTGTAATCTAAATAAGTTAATGTAGCAATGGGGGTGGTATTCCGATCAAAGGGGAAAATTTGGCATCCTTAAAGGAGATATTTTTCATAAAAGGAGAAATTTTTATTTGACACGGAAAGGGCCCAACGTATGTGGGGAAAAATTATGCTTATAAAAAACCGCGGTTTGCATCCCTCTCGGTTATCGCAACGGCTCGACGTGTCTCATCGGCTTCACTGACAGTTTTTTAATTTGACACGGAAAGGGCCCAAAGCTTATATAAAAAAAATCCGCCTCGTAAATGGCTCATACACGTTCCATTCGACTTCGACCGGGCAAGCGGACGATGTCGAAAGGAACGTGGCCGAGTCTTGTATGACATCTTTTTTCAATCGGATGTGTAACGACAATAGCGCGCGTTGCCTTATATTCTCGTTGCAACGAGCTCAACTTTCCGAGGTGGGACAAATCGTTCACATCTTGTCAAAATCGCTCACACGAATTCGTTACGGACACCGGGTATAGGAGTAGTGGTAATGATTACACTGCGCATAGGGGCATTAGGCTAGTGTTACATTGGGGTTAGTGGTATATAGATGGTGCCACGATCAGGGAACGATGATTGAAGACACGAGAAGGAAGTACGTGTGGCAACATCTGGGAATGGTGTGCACTTGCTCTCCGGTGCGTTGTTAAAGGAGATGTTTTCGATAAAAGGAGAAATTTTTAATTTGACACGCAAAGGGCCTAGCGTATGCGGGGAAAAAATATGCTTATAAAAAACTACGGTTTGTATCCCTCTCGGTTATCACAACGGCTCAACGTGTCCCATCTGCTTCACTGACAATTTTTCAATTTGACACGGAAAGGGCTCAGGGCTTTATCTAAAAAACATCCGCCCCGTACACGCCTCCTACACATTCCTTTCGACTTCGACTGGGCGAGCGGACGATGTCGAACGAAGCATGCAGAAGTCTTGTACGACATATTTTTTTCAATCAGATGTCTGACTACAGTAGCGTGCGTTGCCTTATATTCTCGTTGCAACGAGCTAACTTTCCGAGGTGGGACAAATCGTTCACAGCTTGTTAAAATCGCTCGCACGAATTCGTTATGGACACCGCGCGTGGGGGCAGCCGTAGGGAATATGCCAGGTGACCAGTGCACAACCTCGGCCCAGGTGGTGCATAGATTGCAAGTGACGAGGATACAATTCCTGGAATTAATCCTGGCATTATCTCTATCATGTCCGGCCATCATACGACCTCGTTCGTTCATGTGCACACATGTCACAGTCATGTAACTGCTTCATCCGTCCGTTGTGGACACATGTCATAAATGTGGATTGGTATGCACAGCCTTAGATATGCATACCTTATCTATAATTTTTTTCCTCGTTTGGGTAGGAGTGGATCCACTTCAATCTAAGTGGATTGGAGAGTGTTCGGCCATCATACGACCTGACGTAATAAAGATTTTTGAATCTGATATACTCCTCTTTTTAATTCTTATCATTATGACCACAAGTTGCATTGTCTCAACCAAACAGCATGTACAACAAAAATGACTCAGCGGAATTGGGAACTGGCCAATTAAAATGGAAGTCAGCAGTCTCACGGTTCATAGATTGAAACGTGCACCATCCTTTTTCTTCTTCCTTTTTTCTATCCATAACCGTGAGACTGCTGAGTTCCATCTTCACCAGCACATATGTACGGTCCAGGTGTGCCGGCGGTGTACCTTAACCCCCGTCGTGCGTCCCTGGTGGTGGTTGGAAGACCCCTGCAGGTATGTTCTGATTCCTGTCCTCCAACTCCATCTAGGTTTCCGATGACGCATGCGGTTCACCACCAGACAAACTAGCAAAGCCTCGATGATGAGCGGCATGCAAGTTTCTTGATGAAAAATTGACTGTGGGGGCCTCCCATTCTGTCCTCCCATGCGTCATCCCGCTGATGTGTCAAAATGTTGTTGGTCCCTTTATTAATGCTTAGTTTAACTACCATACCTTCACAACAAATAAGATGATGACACGCCAGCGGGAGTATGCATGAGAGTACAAATGGGAGGAGGCAAGCGGGCGGCATGTATGTTTTTTGTTGAAAAATTAACTGTGGGAGCCACAGTTAGTTTTTCATCAAAAAACTTGCATGCCGCTCAACACCGAGGCTTTGTTGGTTTGTCTGATGGTGAACTGCCTGCGTCATCAGAAACCTAGAGATGGAGTAGGAGGACAGGAATCAGAGCATACCTGTAAGGCTCTTCCCAACAACCACCGGGGACGGACGACGTGGGGTTAAGGTACACCGGCACACCCGTACCGTATGTGTACCCGACCAGCCATGTACTAGTTTCCTTCGAACCTCTGGCAGAAGAAAGCGGAAGCATGCAACAAAAGATTACTGGTCTCGAGACTATTCTGTATGGAGAAGGTTTGTTGTGTATTCATCAGGGAACATAGATACACTTTATATAGGCTAGCTAGTTTAGTGTGAAACCAAAACTAAACCCTTTCACACTACACGGATTCAAAAGCTAGAATTAATTACTAAACGTAGGCCAACGCAGTCAAACAATGACGTTAGACCAACGCAGTCAACAATGACTATTACATGTGTGCGTGCTTATCCTTTCTACAGTCTGGTGGTGAACTGCCTGCGTCATCGGAAGCCTAGATGGAGTTGGAGGACAGGAATCAGAGCATACCTGCCTGGACTAGGATCGCCTGACGTAGCGACATTTTATTGCATGCGTGTAGTAAAGACTGCATCCAGCGTTTGTTTTGATCCGACGGTTGTACTTCCCAGCTATCCAACTAAGGGGTCCATTCAAATCATTTCTTAAACTCTTGTCTGCTTGCTTCAGCATGAGAAAGAGTTTACATGCATATAATGATGCATACTTCAAACGTCTAAATAAAACAAACTTCTATAACAAATTAACAGGATTTAAAACACATTAACTATCGAGGACATTAGGGAGGGTTCCGATGCTTTCATTTTGTTAACTTGACAAGAACTCAAGAGTTTTTATTTTCATTGCCTCTTGTTTGCATCAGCATGAAGTACAATCTTGTTTCTTTTTTGCCTAGAGCATGAAGTGTCGTATAGATTGACCGCAATAATTAATGACAAAATTCCATATTTAAAAAGACTCTTGAAAATAGGATTGAGTAAAATCTACCACGTCAGGCGATCCTGGTCTACTTGCAAGGGTTTTCCCAACAACCATCGGGGACGACGCACGATAGGGGTTAAGGTGCACCGGCACACTGGCCCAGACTGTACGTGAACCCGGCCAGCCGCGTAGCTTCGTTTTATATTTTATTCCCTAGGCTTAAAAGTTTGCTCTTCCTCTCTGTTTTTGCTCTGTTTGCTCTTCCCTAGGCTTAAGAGTTTTATATTGTAAAATATTTTTACATATGTAATATGACATAGGATATATCACTTGATGGTTTTGCAAAAAAAATTGGAGGAGAAATATGTATATCCCATGCAACTACGTAAATCCACCCCAGTTAATTAGCTAGTTATTTTTTTAAGATGATAAAAATTATTATCTTTTCCTAAGTGAGGTGGTCGGGGTAGATGATGTACATGGCATAATAGCTTATGTGGCATACCAATGTGGATGTCTAACTCAGACTAAGGATGAAAGTGAAATGGTTTTTTGAAGTTGATGGACTAAATAATTGATCCATTTAAAAGTTCAAGGACCAAACTTAGTTTTGATTGAAAGTTTGAGGATGAAGTTGAGTATTGCCAGCTTGATGAGCTCAAGCTCGAAAAGTTCGAGTAAGCTCATTTGTTGTTGTCATCTATGATATGTACGTATAATTAACTAAACTATATAATTCTATTAAAAATGTTCTATGGGACACCCTTTTTATATATGAAAGAAACAAACTCGCTCGAGTTTGACTCCTTGACAGCCCTACATGCAATTAAAGTTTTGGTGCAATCGTGTAATCAAAGATTTTCATCCGTTGGATCTATACATCCTACGGTTATTACATATTTTCATTTAACCCCTTCCACCACCACCAGCAATCCCCCATCTGGTGGAGGGGGTTAAATAAAAAGATTCAACGACCGTAATGTAGATCGATCCAATGGTTGAAGATGGTTGATTGCACGATTGCACTAAACATCTGATTACATTCTAGTTCAACCCAACTTTAAAACGGGAAATATTTTTACACTGATTAATCCAGTCGTGAGGAACAACATTGATTAACCCAAGTTTTTCTCTTCTTGTTTTTGTGATGTTTTATTTTTTCTTGTTTCGTGATGCTGATTTTCATGTTCTGTACTTCCTCTTTCCCATATTACTTGTCGTTAATAATTAGGACAAGTTTTCTAGTTCAAATATGAACTAAAAAACTTGTTCTAACGACAAGTAATATAGATAGGAGGCTGTAATGTTTTATGATAATGAACTCAATGTTGTTCATCTGTTCCATCTGTTATTTTGTTTTCTATCTGCTGTTTAGTGAACTATCTGTTCTATCTGTATTCTATGTTAATGAATGAACCTCCACACCACCGGTGGCTTCTAAAGTTGCCTGTACAATACTTTAGCCACTGGAGGTGCCAGAAGATCACCCGTAGCGGGGCCTACAAAGCGGTCCATAAAGTAGTATACAATACTAACAGGTAGCGACGACTGGAAAGAAAAGTGGAGACAATCAACAGAAAGAAAAGAAAAGAAAGGATGAGAAAAATGTTAGAAAAAGATAGGTAGAACTCCAATGTACCACTGACCCTATGCCCCTATACGCGGTGTAATCATTACCACTACTCCTATACGCAGCCAAAAGTTATTACCACTCCTTCAAGGGAAGTGCTGCGGACTAGATGTGCCAATTAGTTTATTTTGTGTTTACTGGGGATTATGTAACAGCTAGTTCTGTCGATTAGCGATGACTGGAATGAAAAGTAGAGACAATGAATAGAGAGAAGGGACCACTGATTTCCTTTGTTCCAAACTACTGTATGATTGAATGTATTTCATTTCCGGAAGAATCCATTTCTTTAAACTGTCCCGTGAGTTTCCTTTGACGCAAACGGGGCTAAACAAAAGACGAGCACACATAGGGGAAACACAACAAGTGCAACATTCATCATAGACGAGCGGGCATAGGGGAAACACATACAAGTCTATTTTATATACTCCCTTTGTTCTCTTTTAATCGGCATTGGGAGAACTAGGGGTGCATCCAAACGGGAATGGAGGGAATATAACCCATAGAGTACAACGCCTGACGGTAGAACAGGTCATGCACGTGCTTAATCCTACAGTTCTCAGTACAAAAGACTCTCCACTCCTCCCACGTACCTGGCCTGCCGCAGCGGGTAGTCCCTGGTTCCCCCCTATTGGGCAGCCCCAAGCGTCATCGTCAATTTGGGCACCGCCACCGGCGGCGCTTCCGGACGAGGCCTGCCCAGGAACCTCTAGACTACACCATTGATACTATTCATGGCTTCATGCTGACACCGACTGCACTCCTTGTTGGTCCACTTCACCGCGACGGACCCGACCGCGTTGTAGCTGACGTGGGCCTCACCTTTGACCTGTCGGATATACTCGAAGGTGTCGCGGGCCCCGCGGTCGGTGTCGTAGCAGAGCATGGCAAGGACATAGGACGCCACCATGTGGCCATTCGCGGCCGCCCAGGCAAGGAACTAGGTGCCCGACAGCGCTCGGCCGTGCAGGAGGACAAGGTCGAACCCGGTGACATAGCACGTATGAGGGTTGCTGACAATTGCCAGGCACTCCACGAGGCGGTCGTAGCTCCCGTTAAGCTTCCAGATGCTCTCCCGCTCCAGCGCCACGCGCCTGCCCACGGCGCGATCCCGACACGCCGTGTGCATGGCCTTGCAGGTGGCGTGCAGACTGGAGAGGTCGTCCATGGGCTGTGGGGAGGTTACGGTGACCCACCCCGCGATCAGGATCGCAATATCATGCGGCAAGGGGAACTCCATGGGCTTCGAAGGGAACCAATGATGGCACACACGACAGAGATGAAGAGGAAGAGTACGCACGGAGAAGAGGATGGCCTGTGTGTGTTGCGGAGAAGAGGATGGTGTGTCTTATTAGTACACGCGGAGAAGACGATGAGACGCGCACAGTGATGGTTATGGCTTCTAAAATGCACCGTTTCGAATGCTACTTACGAAACTTGTATGAATGTCTTTTCCTTTCGGAGGATTCCATTCCCTTAAACTGTCCCGTGAGTTTACTTTGATGCAAACTGGGCTAAACAAAAGACTAGCGCTGGAGTTATGGCTTCTAAAGTGCAGCTGTGCGCTACTTTAGCCGCTGGAGTTGTCAGCAGGCAGGAGATCGCCCGCAGCGGGGCCTGCAAAGCGGTCTATAAAAAGTACTCCTCCCTCCGTCCCAACTCAACTCTATTTTTAGCTTTGGTCAAACTTACCTTTGACCGATGATTTCTTTCCTGGTCCTTATCCTAACGATCAAGGTCCTCCGCCTGCTACCCTAGATGACTTGGGGAAGAATGATCCTAGCGACCAGAATGAAGTGTCGGATATGTTGTCCACAGCGCAGGGTTCTTCAACATAGCGTGTGTTAACTAATTTTTCGGCCCCAAATGATCTAGAAAAATTACTCCAGATTTGATGATGCCATAAACTAATTACTGCTTAAAACAATGACGGTGCTCATCAAGCTCGCAAGCTCAACTTCATTTATCCTCAAACTATCAATCAAAACTCAGTTTTTGGTCCTTGAACTTTCAAATGCGTCAATTATTTAGTCCCCCGACTTCACACAACCGTGGCATGCCACATAAGCTATTATGCCACATCATCTACCCTGACCACCTCACTTAGAAAAAGTTAATAATTTTTTATCATTTTAAAAAGTAACTAGCTAATTAATTGAAGTGGATTTATGATTTTACGTAGTAGCATGAGATATACATATTTCTCCTCCATGTTTTTTTTTGCAAAACTATCAAGTGATATATACTATGTGCATATTACATATGTAAAAATATTGTAAAATATAAAAATTTTCAAAGGGAAGTCTTAGGTTTCGTCAAATCTATCTTTGACCAATGATTTACGTAATTTTGATATGTTTTAATAATAAAAGAATTGTACTTTTAGATTCACCATGAAAATATAACCATAATATACAATCTAGTACTACATGTTATTGAAGTTAATAAATTCCATATAAATCATTGGTCAAAGGTAAGTTCGACCAAAATAGAAATAGAGTTGAGTTGGGGTGGAGGAAGTATTATATGTTGCTGTTTGCCGCATAAGGTTTGGTCGTTGAAGCTGTAGCCATTTGTACAGGCAGCTGATGCGACCTGGCGTACCGAGCTTACGTGAGCGCCAGTCACCGAGGCGCCTTAAACGCGCGCGGCGCATGCGCATCTTTGAATTCAATTGGAACCGCTCCGCGTCCCATCACCACTAGTGTGTGCATCGAGAGACGAACAACCAGGCTGCTACTACGCTATAAGATCACCCGGGCACGCCATCGTCTTCTCCACAGAACCACTCTTCCTCTCTTCCTAAAACCGCACCAAGAACACCATTGCTGAGCCAACAAAAGCGCTCGACAAAATGGCGCAGGATGTATTTGATAATACATCTCACTCCTGTCGCCTACTGGGACTTGGTATCCTTCCCCACCACACCAGCATGGAATCTGCCGGCTACTACATCTTCGAGTTAGGATTTGTTGCTGCTCGTCTCGATTGCCTCTACGAGACGATCGATGAGGAGGCTGGGGTGGAGTTTTGCGAGCAACTCATGAATGCCGTCAGCCAGAAAAAGTTCGATCTAGTGTTGGAGGATGCTCCGCCGGCAGTTGTGGCGGAGGCGGAGGTGCCGCCGGCAGATGCGGAGGTGGAGGCACCGCCGGTGGATGCAGAGGCGGCGGCGGAGGAGGTGGACAAGTCCTCCGAGTAGAGTAGGATTAGTAGTCATTTTTTTCTTTTGTTTTCTATGTGTTTTTTTCTTGTTTGTAATATATGTGTTATTTTTATATTAATGAAAAATGTCTTTTATTTTATGTTCATGAACAATGTGTCCTACAATACATGCACTAACGAAAAACTCCTCCTTTTATCGAAAAACATCGCATATAGAAAATTAACACAATAGTAATATTATACTCCCTCCTTATTCTTTTATTTGACGTTTTGGACAAAGCATTGAACTATATATGAACTAGAACTTGCTATCTGAACGGCAATTAAAAAGATAAGAAGGGAGTATCTAATAAATATTAAACACATTAGTAGGACGTACGTAGTAGAAATATATTTCAAAAAATTATGAAAATAAAAGCTAGACCGTGTAACTGTACATCACATCTGGATGATGCAAATACTAATTAATTTTATTTCTTTTCTCTTTACCAGCTGTCATCGTGCCCCCCCCCCCCCCACCACCCACCGGCCTGGACCTAGGCAGTATCCCCTCCAGCCTAGGCCCAGAGCCGGGCCTGCCTTTAAGACCATCCGCAGTGGTTCACGGTAAAGCTTAGGCTGTGTTTGGGAGCATAGTTTTTCAATACTAAAGTTTTGGAAACCACAGTTTTTAAAATGACATGGCAATACCAAAGTATTTTAATAACACAGTTTTGTAATACCACAATTTTGCAATACATAAGACTATTTGGTTGACAAATACCATTCTATAAAAAATACCATAGTAATCTCAAATACCACAGTATTGCTCTAAAACTCCAAATATACCATGTTCCCAAACACCATTACTGGAATGCGGTATGCGAATCAGATGGTCTTATCTCTTAACCCCTTGGTGCAGAAATCAAATTCTCTGCGAACCTTCCGCACAGCCGTATCTGTGCGAACCTGCCCAGATGGTTGCCACGTACGTTCACGCTCCAAATCTTACAGCCAAGGGCGCACTGCATGGTTCCCGCGACTGTGCCACCCTGCCCTGATGATTGCCACATACGCGAACGAACCGAATCTTGCAGCGCCACAGGCACACAAACTCCATGTCCGAAATTTGCTCAGCGATCCGAATAACTCAATGCTCGACATGCACGATCCATCATCATGCGCATGAGCACGTACGACGCGGCCAAAGAGATCTGTTTTTGGTTGCTTGTCTTGGATTGAATTGACTTGGATTAATTGGATGGTCCAGTCATGTGTTATTTTTTTCGCGGTCAGACGGGTGATCCAGGTTTGAGGAATATAAAATATTCCTTGCAGATGCTGGATGAGATGGTCCAGGATATTTGGTTGGATGTGAGTCCATCCACCTTATCTAATTATGCTTCATAGTAATGTAATTAGTGATAATTATCTTGTTGATTGTTGATTAATAATTACAATTATGATATTAACATTAATATTTGCTAGTAATATGATAATTAGTATATAAACAATTAATATTATGAAATTATCAACTTAGATGATTCAATAATCCAATCAAGTTTCATCCAACCTACCAAACAAAAAATTGGATCGTCCAGTCCATCCAACCAAACGTTAATTTGGATGAGTCAAGACATAAAGAAATGGATGATCTTATATCTCCAATCCAACTTCGACGACAAACCAAACACAATTGATAATTGAGCAGTTTGTCACATGTCACTAGGGTGTACGCACAAATGATATATACATACATACATATATATATATATATATATATATATATGAGGATCTTTCAAAAAAACACGCATAACGTCATCATATATGATCATCAATGTCTCTCTCACATGCATGTTATAGTTGTCCATGCATGCTACCCTACGCCCCAAACATATGATCAACGAGCCAAACTATATATATGTATAACTATATATATATATATATATATATATATATATATATATATATATATATATATATATATATATATATAACATGTTAGTTGTCACGCCAAACTATATATGACAAAAAGCAGAGAAAACACGTAATAATGTTGTCATCAAACATGATCATCACGAGGTTTTCAAGTGCATGTTACTTGTCCATGCGTGATTTGAAAGTGCATCTAGGACTCCCTTGTGGGTTTTGGATGATTTATGACAAGCAATTGGGATCCTAATCCTTTTGTTGAGATGAATGCAGGCAAATAATGAAAAATGAGCAAAATGCCAAAAAGAAGGGAAATGAGAAGCAAAGTGAATTTGAGCTCAAGGAAAAGAAAATAGTAGATTATTATGTATGGAGTGTGTTAAGGAAACACACCCAAGAGCTCAATCACTTTCAAGCACACACACACAATGCACAAAGTTATACAGGACCGGACTAGTCTGATATCACTTTCTGCACTAGATCGGACAAGTCCGGTATCCACCGGACTAGTCCGATATCTTTCTGATCCACTTCGGACTAGTCCTCCCAATGCGGACTAGTCCTCAACACAATGCACAAGTCACACAAAATCGGACAAGTCCGTTGTGATCCGGACTAGTCCGATATTCTTTCTGATCCACTTCGGACAAGTCCGGTGTCTACAAGGACTAGTCCGATATACACACTGATCTAAATCGGACAAGTCCTCCAAGTGCGGACTTGTCATCCTAAACACTTAGGGTTTCATATGTCCGGACAAGTCCGATGGCAATCGGACTAGTCCGAAGATTTCCAGTAGTGAAATCGAACAAGTCCGTTTTCAACCGGACTAGTCCGATATTCCTGGACACTTAGGGTTTGCTACACACAGCACACCAGACTAGTCCGGTGACCACCACGGACTAGTCCGATCTTTCTGAACCCTAACGGTCACTTTTAGAAACCCCATATACATAGAGGTGCACGGCCCACTTTTACAATCTCTCGAACCCTAGCGCCGTCACACCTCCCAAGAGACTCAAAAACCACCTCTCTCCACGAAATTAAGTGAAAAATCGATCAATCTATTGAAGATCACTTCTAGATCATTGGAGAGACACTTGGCACACATCATTGAGCTCTTGGTTTGATTCTCTAACACACTCTTGCGTTTCAATTTGTAATTTTCGAGTGTGTTATTGGTGGCTTTGTAAGTTGTAATCAAGGGAGCTCTCAACGTGTGAGAACGCCCCTTCAACTTGGTTATTTACCCTTTGTGATTAGTGGAAGAGGATTGGTCTTCGTGGCGATCCGATGAGGGAAGGGTTGGAGAAGACCCGGTCCTTTTGTGGGCTCCTCAACGTGGACGTAGGTTGCCTTCGTGGTAGCCGAACCACGGGATAAATCGTGTGTCTTGTCCTTTTGCGTTCTTCATCTTAATTGATCAACTTAATCTAGGGTTTGATTCACTTTGTTCAATTTAAGTTAAATTGTTGAACAAGAGCCTTAATTGTAATAGAATTTGACATACAACTATTAAACTATCATTCAAGTTTATATTTCCGCTACAAACGTTAACGAATCAATCAAATTGACTGAACTTGATCAACTTAGCCCGTGAAAACCGGACTAGTCCGCACTTTACCGGACTAGTCCGATATCTCTGGTATTGACTTTGTTGTTGAGTGTTACAGGAACCGAGAAAATTCCAAAAGGCATATTCACCCCCCCTCTAGGCCTACATTCAATTGGTATCAGAGCAGGTTCTTCAAGAAAGAGTGCAACCACTCGAAGAGATCATGTCGGACATGAAGGAAGTTCAGAAAATCAACAACCAGGAAGAAGTGAACAACGACAAGAACCAAAAGCTAGAAAAGTATCTCGACGCAATTCAAAACTTCGATGATGATGACGAGGAGACGCTGGAGCTGAAAGCACTCCTCAGAAAGAAAGCACTTTCCAAAGGGAAAGCTAAAGTTGAAGAAAAGAAGAAGGGGAGTAGTCACACCGACTACTCCCGATATCCTTTTAACTATGATCATTTAAATTCAAACAACAGCCATTACCTATCTATTCCTCTTGGAAAAGCCCCACACTTCGATGGGAGTGATTACTCCATGTGGAGGAAAAATATGAAGATGCACTTGATTTCCCTTAACCCAAGTTTATGGCATATTGTGTGCACAGGAATAGACATCCCTGATGACGACGAAGAGCTCACCCCAAGTCAAGAGCAAGCCATCCACAGAAACACTCAAGCCGCAGCCGTAATCACCTCCTCTCTAAGTCGAGATGAATTCACAAAGGTGGACGGACTGGAGATTGCCAAGGAAATATGGGACACACTACAAACAGCCCATGAAGGTGACCGGCATGTGCGGGAGGCGAAAATTGAAATGATCGAAGGCGAACTAGGAAGGTTCGCAATTGAGGAAGACGAGTCTCCCCAGGACATGTACAACCGATTGAAGACACTTGTAAACAAGGTTCGATCATATGGGAGCAAGAAGTGGAATGACCACGAGGTTGTAAAGCTCATCCTTAGAACCTTTATACCTCGCAATGTCACACTATGCTCTATGATCAGAGAAAGTCCCGGGTACAAGAGGATGACTCCAGATGAATTGCTTGGCAAAATCATCAACTTTGAAATGATGGAGAAACAAGCCAAGCACGTCAAAGAAATAGCCGACCTCACATCGGCCAAGAAGAAGGGAGTTGCCTTAAAGTCCACACTCAAGCCTCTATCCAAAGAAGCAAGAGAAGCACAGCTTGAGGAGGACAGCGATGATGAAAGCAGTGAGCTGGACGAAGAGGATATGATTTTGTTCATGAAAAAGTTCAAAAGAATAATGAAGAAAAGACAAGGAACAAAATCAAGTGTAGGCAAGTACAAGGAGAGGACAAAGCCGAAGATGAGGCGGGTGTGCTATAATTGTGGTGAGTATAACCACTTTATAGTCGATTGCCCGTATGAGGACAACAAGAAGAAGAATAAAGAAGCCAAGCCTCAACCGAAGAAATTCTTCAAGAAGAAGAAACAAGCTGAACAAGCACACATTGGAAAGGAGTGGGACTCAAACGACGAGTCCTCATCATCCGATGAAGAAGAGATGGCTAGCATAGCCATTGAAAGCACGTCCAAGAAACCAGCACTCTTCCCCACGCTCGGTACAAAGAAGGGAAATGGCACTTGCCTCATGGCAAAGGAAGGTAAACGCAAGGTAAACATCAAAACTCCTTCCATGCATTCCTACTCAAGTAATGATGAACTAGATAGTGATGATGAAGATATGTTAATTGGATTAGATAGAAAAACTGCTGCTAAAATGAAATTTTTACTTGACCAACTTGTTGAGAAGGAATGGCTAATTGATCGTCAAGAGGACATGATTATCTCCCAAAAGGAGAAGTATGTCGAACTTGACAATCTTCTAGTTCTTGAAAAGGAGAAAAACAACTCACTAGAGCTTGAGCTAGCTTCAAGCAAGAAAACTTGCTTGGAGTTAACCAACTCAAACATTGCAATCAAGGATCAGCTTGATGACCTGATCAAGGTTAACAAGATCCTTGAAGTGCAAGTTGAGTCACTCAAGATAAGTGAATCTTCCTCCTCTTCAAGTCTACCTTCTCAACCCACTTCAACTAATCTTGTTCATATGTGCAAATATGGTAAAATCAACACCAGTTTGAAGGAAAAGTCTACCTCCACAAAGGATAAAAATCCTACCCAATGTGGAATATTTGACAAGGAGAGGATCAACTATGCACGTAGTGCATACTTGGTCCAAAGACCTCCAAATGTCAAGTATGGCATTGGTTACTCTTATGATGGAAAGCAAAATGCTGGAAGTCATAAGAATAACAAGGGAAGGATTACCTTTGTGAAGGGAGGACCCTCACAACCTGGTAACTCGAAAATTAAGAACCTGAACTCTCATGAACACCGGACTAGTCCGGTTGTGGTCCGGACAAGTCCGGTCATCCGGACAAGTCCGGTCACCCAGACTAGTCCGATCCATAAACAACAGCAACTTTTGTTCAAAAACTTTGATGCCTCTTATGTATTAATGAGAAACAATCTTGGTAAAGTTTATGCTTATTATGCTGGGCCACGCCATGGGAACACAAAATCCCATGTGTGGGTGCCCAAATGTATTGTAACTAACCTCCAAGGACCCAAGCAAGCTTGGGTACCTAAAACCAAGGCATAATTTGTTTCTGCAGGCCTATTCCTCCGGTGGATCCAAATGGGTGCTAGACAGTGGATGCACCAACCACATGACCGGAGAAAGGAGGATGTTCGTGGAATATGAAGAAAACGAGGACCCAAACGAAGGCATCTACTTCAGAGATAATAGTCAAGGAAGGGTACTCGGTACCGGTAAAATAGCAATATCCTCTGAACACACTCTTTCTCATGTTTTACATGTTGAATCTTTAGATTATAACCTGCTGTCGATATCTCAATTATGTGACAAAGGTTATAATTGCTTGTTCACTAACGAGGGTGTGACCGTCTCAAGGAGGAGTGATGATTCCGTTGCATTCAAGGGTATGTTGAAGGGAAAGCTTTACCTTGTTGACTTCAACAAGGATAAAGCCGAACTCGACACATGCTTGATTGCAAAAACCAACATGGGTTGGCTGTGGCATAGACGGCTAGCACATGTTGGTATGAGGAATCTTCAAAAACTCCTCAAGGGCGATCACATCCGAGGTTTGAAAGATGTTGTTTTTGAGAAAGACAGGCCTTGTAGCGCGTGCCAAGCCGGGAAGCAAGTTGGAGCACATCATCTCGCAAAGAACATCATGACTACGACAAGACCGCTCGAACTACTTCATATGGACTTGTTTGGTCCAATTGCTTACATAAGCATCAGCGGTAATAAATATGGTTTAGTCATTATTGATGATTTTTCCCGCTTCACTTGGGTGTTCTTTTTGCATGACAAGTCAGAAACACAAGGGAAACTCAAGAAATTCTTCAAGCGAGCGCAAAACGAGTTCTCACTATCGATCAAGAGTATTCGGAGCGACAACGGCACGGAGTTCAAGAACATACAAGTGGAGGAGTACCTTGATGAGGAGGGAATCAAGCACGAATTTTCAGCACCATACTCTCCACAACAAAACGGAGTTGCCGAAAGGAAGAACCGAACGCTCATAGAGATGGCAAGAACAATGCTCGATGAATACAAGACTTCGGATCGATTTTGGGCGGAAGCAATTAACACCGCTTGCCACGCCGCAAATCGACTCTATCTTCATCGACTACTCAAGAAGACTCCTTATGAGCTACTCACCGGTAACAAACCAAACATTTCATATTTTCGAGTTTTCGGCTCTCCATGTTATATCTTGAACAAGAAGCCCAGGACTTCAAAGTTCGCTTCAAAGTCCGATGAAGGTTTCTTGCTTGGTTATGATTCGAACACTTACGCCTATCGTGTTTTCAACAAGGCCTCCAGACTTGTTGAAGTGGCACGTGACGTAGTGTTCGATGAAACTAATGGCTCCCAAAAGGAGCAAGTTGATCAATGTGAATTAGGTAAAGAAGAAGCTCCTTATCAAGCATTGAAGAGAATGGCTCTAGGCGAAGTTCGACCACAAGAGTCATCGTCACAAATACAAGAGGAAAGTGAACCACAAGAGGAGATCAACAATCAAGGGGGAGCTTCGATATAAGATCAATCACAAGAATATGAAGATGATCAACAAATCAACGAGGGCAACCACTCAGGGGGAGAAGAAAATGATCACCAACACACAACTCTCCAAGTGCCACACCCAAGAGTACACCAATGCATTCAAAGGGATCACCCAATCGACAACATTATCGGTGACATCCAAAAGGGAGTAACCATTAGATCTCGTATAGCTAATTTTTGTGAGCATTACTCGTTTGTCTCCTTTTTGGAACCACGCAGGACTGAGGATGCATTGAAGGATCCGGATTGGGTGGTGGCAATGCAAGAAGAGTTGAACAACTTCAAGAGAAACGAGGTTTGGGAACTTGTGGCAAGACCCAATGCAAATATAGTGGGCACCAAGTGGGTCTTCCGCAACAAGCAAGACGAACACGGAGTGGTGACAAGAAACAAGGCATGACTTGTGGCCAAAGGTTACTCACAAGTCGAAGGTTTGGATTTCGATGAGACTTTTGCTCCAGTAGCTAGGCTTGAATCAATTAGAATATTACTTGCATATGCTACTCACAATGATTTCAAGCTGTATCAAATGGACGTGAAAAGCGCCTTCCTCAACCGACCGATCAAGGAAGAGGTGTACGTGGAGCAACCACCCGGGTTTGAAGACGAAGAGTTCCCCGACCACGTATATAAACTGCATAAGGCTCTCTATGGCCTCAAACAAGCTCCTAGAGCTTGGTATGAGTGTCTTAGAGATTTCTTAATTGATAATGGTTTTCAAATTGGCAAAGTAGATTATACATTATTCACAAAGAATCTAGATAATGATCTTTTTATTTGCCAAATCTATGTTGATGATATAATTTTGGGTCAACTAACCAATCTTTCTGTGAAGAATTTAGTAGAATTATGACAGACAGGTTTGAAATGTCAATGATGGGAGAATTGAAGTACTTCTTGGGATTCCAAGTACGGCAACAAAGGGAAGGAACATTCATAAACCAAACCAAGTACACACAGGACATACTCAAGAAGTTTTGCATGGACAAGGCAAAGCCCATAAAGACTCTCATGGCTACGAATGGCCACTTGGATCTCAATGAAGATGGACCAAGCGTCGACCAAAAGGTATATCGCTCCATGATTGGATCTTTACTCTACTTATGTGCATCTAGGCCAAATATTATGTTGAGTGTATGTTTGTGTGCAAGATTTCAAGCCAACCCTAAGGAATGTCACTTGACAGCCGTAAAAAGAATCTTGAGATATTTAGTTCATACACCCAACCTTGGTCTTTGGTACCCAAAAGGCTCCAAAGTCAATCTCATTGGTTACTCCGATGCAGATTATGCCGGGTGCAAAGTTGATAGAAAAAGAACCTCTGGCACATGCCAATTCCTAGGAAGATCTTTGGTTTCTTGGTCATCTAAGAAACAAAATTCCATTGCATTATCCACAGGCGAAGCGGAGTATGTTGCAGCCGGGAGTTGTTGTGCACAACTCCTTTGGATGCGACAAACTCTAAGGGATTACGGTTACAATATGAACCGTATTCCTCTCCTTTGTGATAATGGGAGTGCCATTAAAATAGCCCACAATCCAGTTGAGCACTCTAGGACTAAACACATAGACATAAGACATCATTTCTTGAGAGACCATTCCATGAAAGAGACATAACCATCTCACATGTCAACACCCAAAAACAATTGGCCGACATATTCACCAAGCCACTTGATGAAAAGCGTTTTTGCGAACTCCGAAATGAGCTAAATATTCTTGATTCTCGAAGTGTGGCTTGAAAAGTTGCATACCTGTATGATTGCTTCAAAAATGTTGATTGAATTGTGAAAATCATCCCTCTCCATTTTTCTCTCGAAAAACTATGTCAATTATTAGATCTTGATGAATTTTGATCATTGTATGATTGTTGTATGCTTACTGGTCAAATTCATCAAGATTACTTGAATTGTTTTGCCTCTCTATTCTCTATTATTGAACCTTCAAATATATATGAATGGGCTATGCAATTCTTTCCTGGTGACCACGGACTAGTCCGTGGTTACCCGGACTAGTCCGCCCATGCAGACTAGTCCGCAGAGTGCCGGTTAGGCCGGATTAGTCCGATAGACCACGAACTAGTCCGATATAGGTCTCTAGATGACTTCGGACTAGTCCGGTCATGTCTGGACTTGTCCGATTTTTCGTGTCCATAACCCTAGCCGCCACCAAACCCTAATCTCCTCACCCTCTCATTCGCTCTAGGATTCCTCTCTCTTGCGCTCGAGCTCCCAAGGCGATCTTTTGCATCCTCCGTCGAAAAGCCACTCATTTGGGCGGAGATCAAGCTTGAAGACTTGGGGATTGAAGCTAGCGGACTAGTCCGGCCTCCAACCCCCAAAACTTCAAGCCTCCATCGATTTCTTCGGTAAAAATCTTCAAAATCCTAGAAATTGTGTTTTACTCAATTGTTGATCGTTTGGCCTAGCACCCTTCACTAGTTACATGTTTAGTTGATGTACTACGTGTATGCTAGACTAGATTTGCATTAGGGATTGTATCCTGTCCAATCTGTTAGGTTTTTGAGGATGAACACCGGACTAGTCCGGTCCATGCACGGACTAGTCCGGTACCCCGGACTAGTCCGTGCCTGAGCACCAGACAAGTCCGATGTTTCTGAACCTGAAACCTAATTCCTTAACTCCTTAATGCCATCCATTGCTATCTTGTCTTAACTATGCCTTGTATAACTTGTCATTATTCTTGCTCAATCATTCTCAGATCATGTCGAGCTCTGACAACGAGACCTCCGACTTTGAGGCCGAGTTGGACCACGAGGTGGCACCTCGGTCCTCAGCGGGTCTTGGCAAGAAACGCCAAGAAAGACCTTCTGAGCCTGCTACCTCTCCTCCCCAGGTTCAGAGGAAGGTTTGTGTCAAGAAGCCCGCCTCGAAGGCTGCTACGTCTTCAAGCGGCCTTCGTCAAGCAAAGGGAAAGGGCAAGGGAGTCGCAACGGGGCCAGTTGGGCCCTTGAAGCTTCATGCTCCCAGAGAAGGGGTCCGGGACCCCAATGAAAAGAAATTCAATGGGAAAGGCAGCGATGTGGCAGCCACGCTAAGAAGCATTGATTACTATGGAAGGCCAAAGCAGGCAGCTGATGGAAGGTTTTGGTCAAACTTCCATGCATATTTCTACAGGCTGGTTTACCTGCCGATAAAGACTCCGGTGGTTCGCAGTCAGTGGATTGACTGGGCCCACCTAGAGAAGAAGAAGTGCTCAGCTTTTGATGAGGTCATTGCTGCAGTAGAAAGGCATGGTCTGAAGGATCTGTTTGCCTTCAGACACAATTGGAATGATGAAGTGATTGCACAATTCTATGCAACGTGCCACTTCTCGAGTGAAGATGAAGAGAGTGTGACTTGGATGACCCATGGATCCAAGTACTCTATCACTCAAGAGGATTTTGCAAGCTTGCTCCATTTAGACTCTGCTGGACATGACCACCTGATCATCCATAACATAGGGGTCATTGAGAGGGACAGAATGAAGTTCTTGTATGAGCCCAACTCTAAGTATGTCCCCCCCTCCACAAAGAACATGAAGCCCTTCTTTGTGGTTCTGAACAGAGTTCTCCGGAAGACCATTGCCCCCAAGGATGGGGATGCAGGGAGTGTACAGGGCTACCTCCGGACTCTAATGAGGGTCATAAGCAAGAAGAGACAGTTTGATGTTGCAGATTACATATGGAACGACATGGTCAACATCTCAAGCACCCCCAACCGGTCCTGTGGCTATGCTCCCTACTTGATGTTCATGATTGAGAAGGTCACAGGAATAGAATTCGTGAAGGATGTAGAGCACACTCCCCTGAGGCCTCAGAAGCCTCAGCCTGTGAGTGTCCAAGCTGCTCCCTCGCCGGCCTCAATTCCTGAGGCACCGGCAAGAGAAAGAGATGCTGCTAGGGCTCCTCCCCCCTCCAGGGAAGCCCCTCGGAGAGGATCCGCCAGTGGGATCCTCAAATACTTGTCCGCGGTATTCTCCTCCTGCAAGAAGACTGATGTAAAGCTTCATAAACTCAATCAGAAGAGGAAGGAGGATATGAGATATATCAAAGCCAATGTGAAGCAACTGAGTGAAAAGCTGGAGATCAACCCCATTGGATCTCCAGTAATTTCTGAAGATTCTGATCTTGACATCTCCGAGCTCGGGCCCTTGTCCCCCTCCGAGCTTGCCTATTTTGGCAGTGGGGGCTCGAGCAGCTCCGCTCCTCCTCCTCCCTCTCCTCCTCGTCAAGTGGAGAGCGAAGAAGATGAAGAAGATGACGAGAGGACAGACAGCGAAGAGTGAAGAACCTAGGACCTTCCTCTCTCTCTTTTTGGTGTCTTGATGCCAAAGGGGGAGAGATTGAGGGGGAGTCAAGTCTTAGCTTTAGCTGTAATAGGAGGCGAGGAGAGAGCCTTCTCTGTACTTTTATTTGTGATTGTAATAGTTTAACACTGTTTTCATATTAAGTTTGGTCTTGTGATGAATTGCTCAATTTATTTGCGAGTATGTGATGAAAACTGCATTTTTGCTCCTGCAATGTCATATGCACTTGGTATCGGTTGATTAATGTAAATTCTGTCATTCTCAATGTATTCATGCACTTAGTATGCATCCCACCATAAAGAATGCACATATGGATAATTCTCTTGTTGCTTGATGTATTTTTGAGTCATATGTGCATACTTTATGAAAATCTCATTTTTTGCCTTATTTTGTGAAATCTCAATTGGTTGTCATCAATCACCAAAAAGGGGGAGATTGAAAGTGCATCTAGGACTCCCTTGTGGGTTTTGGATGATTTATGACAAGCAATTGGGATCCTAATCCTTTTGTTGAGATGAATGCAGACAAATAATGAAAAATGATCAAAATGCCAAAAAGAAGGGAAATGAGAAGCAAAGTGAATTTGAGCTCAAGGAAAAGAAAATAGTAGATTATTATGTATGGAGTGTGTTAAGGAAACACACCCAAGAGCTCAATCACTTTCAAGCACACACACACAATGCACAAAGTTATACAGGACCGGACTAGTCCGATATCAGCCGGACTTGTCCGATATCACTTTCTGCACTAGATCGGACATGTTCGGTATCCACCGGACTAGTCCGATATCTTTCTGATCCACTTCGGACTAGTCCTCCCCAATGCGGACTAGTCCTCAACACAATGCACAAGTCACACAAAATCGGACAAGTCCGTTGTGATCCGGACTAGTCCGATATTCTTTCTGATCCACTTCGGACAAGTCCGGTGTCTACATGGACTAGTCCGATATACACACTGATCTAAATCGGACAAGTCCTCCAAGTGCGGACTTGTCATCCTAAACACTTAGGGTTTCATATGTCCGGACAAGTCCGATGGCAATCAGACTAGTCCGAAGATTTCCAGTAGTGAAATCGGACAAGTTCGTTTTCAACCGGACTAGTCCGATATTCCTGGACACTTAGGGTTTGCTACACACAGCACACCGGACTAGTCCGGTGACCACCACGGACTAGTCCGATCTTTCTGAACCCTAACGGTCACTTTTAGAAACCCCATATAAATAGAGGTGCACGACCCACTTTTACAATCTCTCGAACCCTAGCGCCGTCACACCTCCCAAGAGACTAAAAAACCACCTCTCTCCACAAAATTAAGTGCAAAATCGATCAATCTATTGAAGATCACTTCTAGATCATTGGAGAGACACTTGGCACACATCATTGAGCTCTTGGTTTGATTCTCTAACACACTCTTGCGTTTCAATTTGTAATTTTCGAGTGTGTTATTGGTGGCTTTGTAAGTTGTAATCAAGGGAGCTCTCAACGTGTGAGAACACCCCTTCAACTTGGTTATTTACCCTTTGTGATTAGTGGAAGAGGATTGACCTTCGTGGCGATCCGACGAGGGAAGGGTTGGAGAAGACCCGGTCCTTTTGTGGGCTCCTCAACGTGGACGTAGGTTGCCTTCGTGGTAGCCGAACCACGGGATAAATCGTGTGTCTTGTCCTTTTGCGTTCTTCATCTTAATTGATCAACTTAATCTAGGGTTTGATTCACTTTGTTCAATTTAAGTTAAATTGTTGAACAAGAGCCTTAATTGTAATAGAATTTGACATACAACTATTAAACTATCATTCAAGTTTATATTTCCGCTGCAAACATTAATGAATCAATCAAATTGACTGAACTTGATCAACTTAGCCCGTGAAAACCGGACTAGTCCGCACTTTACCGGACTAGTCCGATATCTCTGGTATTGACTTTGTTGTTGAGTGTTACAGGAACCGAGAAAATTCAAAAAGGCCTATTCACCCCCCCTCTAGGCCTACATTCAATTGGTATCAAAGCAGGTTCTTCAAGAAAGAGTGCAACCACTCGAAGAGATCATGTCGGACATGAAGGAAGTTCAGAAAATCAACAACCAGGAAGAAGTGAACAACGACAAGAACCAAAAGCTGGAAAAGTATCTCGAAGCAATTCAAGACTTCGATGATGATGACGAGGAGACGCTGGAGCTGAAAGCACTCCTCAAAAAGAAAGCACTTTCCAAAGGGAAAGCTAAAGTTGAAGAAAAGAAGAAGGGGAGTAGTCACACCGACTACTCCCGATATCCTTTTAACTATGATCGTTTAAATTCAAACAACAGCCATTACCTATCTATTCCTCTTGGAAAAGCTCCACACTTCGATGGGAGTGATTACTCCATGTGGAGGCAAAATATGAAGATGCACTTGATTTCCCTTAACCCAAGTTTATGGCATATTGTGTGCACAGGAATAGACATCCCTGATGACGACGAAGAGCTCACCCCAAGTCAAGAGCAAGCCATCCACAGAAACGCTCAAGACGCAGCCGTAATCACCTCCTCTCTAAGTCGAGATGAATTCACAAAGGTGGACGGACTGGAGATTGCCAAGGAAATATGGGACACACTACAAACAGCCCATGAAGGTGACCGGCATGTGCGGGAGGCGAAAATTGAAATGATCGAAGGCGAACTAGGAAGGTTCGCAATTGAGGAAGACGAGTCTCCCTAGGACATGTACAACCGATTGAAGACACTTGTAAACAAGGTTCGATCATATGGGAGCAAGAAGTGGAATGACCACGAGGTTGTAAAGCTCATCCTTAGAGCCTTTATGCCTCGCAATGTCACACTATGCTCTATGATCAGAGAAAGTCCCGGGTACAAGAGGATGACTCCAGATGAATTGCTTGGCAAAATCATCAACTTTGAAATGATGGAGAAACAAGCCAAGCACGTCAAAGAAATAGCCGACCTCACATCGGCCAAGAAGAAGGGAGTTTCCTTAAAGTCCACACTCAAGCCTCTATCCAAAGAAGCAAGAGAAGCACAGCTTGAGGAGGACAGCGATGATGAAAGCAGTGAGCTGGACAAAGAGGATATGATTTTGTTCATGAAAAAGTTCAAAAGAATAATGAAGAAAAGACAAGGAACAAAATCAAGTGAAGGCAAGTACAAGGAGAGGACAAAGCCGAAGATGAGGCGGGTGTGCTATAATTGTGGTGAGTATAACCACTTTATAGTCGATTGCCCGTATGAGGACAACAAGAAGAAGAATAAAGAAGCCAAGCCTCAACCGAATAAATTCTTCAAGAAGAAGAAACAAGCTGAACAAGCACACATTGGAAAGGAGTGGGACTCAAACGATGAGTCCTCATCATCCGATGAAGAAGAGATGGCTAGCATAGCCATTGAAAGCACGTCCAAGAAACCAGCACTCTTCCCCACGCTCGGTACAAAGAAGGGAAATGGCACTTGCCTCATGGCAAAGGAAGGTAAACGCAAGGTAAACATCAAAACTCCTTACATGCATTCCTACTCAAGTAATGATGAACTAGATAGTGATGATGAAGATATGTTAATTGGATTAGATAGAAAAACTGCTGCTAAAATGAAATTTTTACTTGACCAACTTGTTGAGAAGGAATGGCTAATTGATCGTCAAGAGGACATGATTATCTCCCAAAAGGAGAAGTATGTCGAACTTGACAATCTTCTAGTTCTTGAAAAAGGAGAAAAACAACTCACTAGAGCTTGAGCTAGCTTCAAGCAAGAAAACTTGCTTGGAGTTAACCAACTCAAACATTGCAATCAAGGATCAACTTGATGACCTGATCAAGGTTAACAAGATCCTTGAAGTGCAAGTTGAGTCACTCAAGATAAGTGAATCTTCCTCCTCTTCAAGTCTACCTTCTCAACCCACTTCAACTAATCTTGTTCATATGTGCAAATATGGTAAAATCAACACCAGTTTGAAGGAAAAGTCTACCTCCACAAAGGATAAAAATCCTACCCAATGTGGAATATTTGACAAGGAGAGGATCAACTATGCACGTAGTGCATACTTGGTCCAAAGACCTCCAAATGTCAAGTATGGCATTGGTTACTCTTATGATGGAAAGCAAAATGCTGGAAGTCATAAGAATAACAAGGGAAGGATTACCTTTGTGAAGGGAGGACCCTCACAACCTGGTAACTCGAAAATTAAGAACCTGAACTCTCATGAACACCGGACTAGTCCGGTTGTGGTCCGGACAAGTCCGGTCACCCGCACTAGTCCGATCCATAAACAACAGCAACTTTTGTTCAAAACCTTTGATGCCTCTTCTGTATTAATGAGAAACAATCTTGGTAAAGTTTATGCTTATTATGCTGGGCCACGCCATGGGAACACAAAATCCCATGTGTGGGTGCCCAAATGTATTGTAACTAACCTCCAAGGACCCAAGCAAGCTTGGGTACCTAAAACCAAGGCATAATTTGTTTCTGCAGGCCTATTCCTCCGGTGGATCCAAATGGGTGCTAGACAGTGGATGCACCAACCACATGACCGGAGAAAGGAGGATGTTCGTGGAATATGAAGAAAACGAGGACCCAAACGAAGGCATCTACTTCGGAGATAATAGTCAAGGAAGGGTGCTCGGTACCGGTAAAATAGCAATATCCTCTGAACACACTCTTTCTCATGTTTTACATGTTGAATCTTTAGATTATAACCTGTTGTCCATATCTCAATTATGTGAAAAGGTTATAATTGCTTGTTCACTAACGAGGGTGTGACCGTCTCAAGGAGGAGTGATGGTTCCGTTGCATTCAAGGGTATGTTGAAGGGAAAGCTTTACCTTGTTGACTTCAACAAGGATAAAGCCGAACTTGACACATGCTTGATTGCAAAAACCAACATGGGTTGGCTGTGGCATAGACGGCTAGGACATGTTGGTATGAGGAATCTTCAAAAACTCCTCAAGGGCGATCACATCCGAGGTTTGAAAGATGTTGTTTTTGAGAAAGAGAGGCCTTGTAGTGCGTGCCAAGCCGGGAAGCAAGTTGGAGCACATCATCCCGCAAAGAACATCATGACTACGACAAGACCGCTTGAACTACTTCATATGGACTTGTTTGGTCCAATTGCTTACATAAGCATCAGCGGTAATAAATACGGTTTAGTCATTATTGATGATTTTTCCCGCTTCACTTGGGTGTTCTTTTTGCATGACAAGTCAGAAACACAAGGGAAACTCAAGAAATTCTTCAAGCGAGCGCAAAACGAGTTCTCACTATCGATCAAGAGTATTCGGAGCGACAACGGCACGGAGTTCAAGAACATACAAGTGGAGGAGTACCTTGATGAGGAGGGAATCAAGCACGAATTTTCAGCACCATACTCTCCACAACAAAACGGAGTTGCCGAAAGGAAGAACCGAACGCTCATAGAGACGGCAAGAACAATGCTCGATGAATACAAGACTTCGGATCGATTTTGGGCGGAAGCAATTAACACCGCTTTCCACGCCGCAAATCGACTCTATCTTCATCGACTACTCAAGAAGACTCCTTATGAGCTACTCACCGGTAACAAACCAAACATTTCATATTTTCGAGTTTTCGGCTCTCCATGTTATATCTTGAACAAGAAGCCCAGGACTTCAAAGTTCGCTTCAAAGTCCGATGAAGGTTTCTTGCTTGGTTATGATTCGAACACTTACGCCTATCGTGTTTTCAACAAGGCCTCCAGACTTGTTGAAGTGGCACGTGACGTAGTGTTCGATGAAACTAATGGCTCCCAAAAGGAGCAAGTTGATCAATGTGAATTAGGTAAAGAAGAAGCTCCTTATCAAGCATTGAAGAGAATGGCTCTAGGCGAAGTTCGACCACAAGAGTCATCGTCACAAATACAAGAGGAAAGTGAACCACAAGAGGAGATCAACAATCAAGGGGGAGCTTCGATACAAGATCAATCACAAGAATATGAAGATGATCAACAAATCAACGAGGGCAACCACTCAGGGGGAGAAGAAAATGATCACCAACACACAACTCTCCAAGTGCCACACCCAAGAGTACACCAATGCATTCAAAGGGATCACCCAATCGACAACATCATCGGTGACATCCAAAAGGGAGTAACCATTAGATCTCGTATAGCTAATTTTTGTGAGCATTACTCGTTTGTCTCCTTTTTGGAACCACGCAGGACTGAGGATGCATTGAAGGATTCGGACTGGGTGGTGGCAATGCAAGAAGAGTTGAACAACTTCAAGAGAAACGAGGTTTGGGAACTTGTGGCAAGACCCAATGCAAATATAGTGGGCACCAAGTGGGTCTTCCGCAACAAGCAAGATGAACACGGAGTGGTGACAAGAAACAAGGCACGACTTGTGGCCAAAGGTTACTCACAAGTCGAAGGTTTGGATTTCGATGAGACTTTTGCTCCAGTAGCTAGGCTTGAATCAATTAGAATATTACTTGCATATGCTACTCACAATGATTTCAAGCTGTATCAAATGGACGTGAAAAGCGCCTTCCTCAACGGACCGATCAAGGAAGAGGTGTACGTGGAGCAACCACCCGGGTTTGAAGACGAAGAGTTCCCCGACCACGTATATAAACTGCATAAGGCTCTCTATGGCCTCAAACAAGCTCCTAGAGCTTGGTATGAGTGTCTTAGAGATTTCTTAATTGATAATGGTTTTCAAATTGGCAAAGTAGATTATACATTATTCACAAAGAATCTAGATAATGATCTTTTTATTTGCCAAATCTATGTTGATGATATAATTTTTGGGTCAACTAACCAATCTTTCTGTGAGGAATTTAGTAGAATTATGACAGACAGGTTTGAAATGTCAATGATGGGAGAATTGAAGTACTTCTTGGGATTCCAAGTACGGCAACAAAGGGAAGGAACATTCATAAGCCAAACCAAGTACACACAGGACATACTCAAGAAGTTTTGCATGGACAAGGCAAAGCCCATAAAGACTCTCATGGCTACGAATGGCCACTTGGATCTCAATGAAGATGGACCAAGCGTCGACCAAAAGGTATATCGCTCCATGATTGGATCTTTACTCTACTTATGTGCATCTAGGCCAAATATTATGTTGAGTGTATGTTTGTGTGCAAGATTTCAAGCCAACCCTAAGGAATGTCACTTGACAGCCATAAAAAGAATCTTGAGATATTTAGTTCATACACCCAACCTTGGTCTTTGGTACCCAAAAGGCTCCAAAGTCAATCTCATTGGTTACTCCGATGCAGATTATGCCGGGTGCAAAGTTGATAGAAAAAGAACCTCTGGCACATGCCAATTCCTAGGAAGATCTTTGGTTTCTTGGTCATCTAAGAAACAAAATTCCATTGCATTATCCACAGGCGAAGCGGAGTATGTTGCAGCCGGGAGTTGTTGTGCACAACTCCTTTGGATGCGACAAACTCTAAGGGATTACGATTACAATATGAACCGTATTCCTCTCCTTTGTGATAATGGGAGTGCCATTAAAATAGCCCACAATCCAGTTGAGCACTCTAGGACTAAACACATAGACATAAGACATCATTTCTTGAGAGACCATTCCATGAAAGAGACATAACCATCTCACATGTCAACACCCAAAAACAATTGGCCGACATATTCACCAAGCCACTTGATGAAAAGCGTTTTTGCGAACTCCGAAATGAGCTAAATATTCTTGATTCTCGAAGTGTGGCTTGAAAAGTTGCATACCTGTATGATTGCTTCAAAAATGTTGATTGAATGTGAAAATCATCCCTCTCCATTTTTCTCTCGAAAAACTATGTCAATTATTAGATCTTGATGAATTTTGATCATTGTATGATTGTTGTATGCTTACTGGTCAAATTCATCAAGATTACTTGAATTGTTTTGCCTCTCTATTCTCTATTATTGAACCTTCAAATATATATGAATGGGCTATGCAATTCTTTCCTGGTGACCACGGACCAGTCCGTGGTTACCCGGACTAGTCCGCCCATGCAGACTAGTCCGCAGAGTGCCGGTTAGGCCGGATTAGTCCGATAGACCACGAACTAGTCCGATATAGGTCTCTAGATGACTTCGGACTAGTCCGGTCATGTCTGGACTTGTCCAATTTTTCGTGTCCATAACCCTAGCCGCCACCAAACCCTAATCTCCTCACCCTCTCATTCGCTCTAGGCTTCCTCTCTCTTGCGCTCGAGCTCCCAAGGCGATCTTTTGCATCCTCCGTCGAAAAGCCACTCATTTGGGCGGAGATCAAGCTTGAAGACTTGGGGATTGAAGCTAGCGGACTAGTCCGGCCTCCAACCCCCAAAACTTCAAGCCTCCATCGATTTCTTCGGTAAAAATCTTCAAAATCCTAGAAATTGTGTTTTACTCAATTGTTGATCGTTTGGCCTAGCACCCTTCACTAGTTACATGTTTAGTTGATGTACTACGTGTATGCTAGACTAGATTTGCATTAGGGATTGTATCCTGCCCAATCTGTTAGGTTTTTGAGGATGAACACCGGACTAGTCCGGTCCATGCACGGACTAGTCCGGTACCCCGGACTAGTCCGTGCCTGAGCACCGGACAAGTCCGATGTTTCTGAACCTGAAACCTAATTCCTTAACTCCTTAATGCCATCCATTGCTATCTTGTCTTAACTATGCCTTGTATAACTTGTCATTATTCTTGCTCAATCATTCTCAGATCATGTCGAGCTCTGACAACGAGACCTCCGACTTTGAGGCCGAGTTGGACCACGAGGTGGCACCTCGGTCCTCGGCGGGTCTTGGCAAGAAACGCCAAGAAAGACCTTCTGAGCCTGCTACCTCTCCTCCCCAGGTTCAGAGGAAGGTTTGTGTCAAGAAGCCCGCCTCGAAGGCTGCTACGTCTTCAAGCGGCCTTCGTCAAGCAAAGGGAAAGGGCAAGGGAGTCGCAACGGGGCCAGTTGGGCCCTTGAAGCTTCATGCTCCCAGAGAAGGGGTCCGGGACCCCAATGAAAAGAAATTCAATGGGAAAGGCAGCGATGTGGCAGCCACGCTAAGAAGCATTGATTACTATGGAAGGCCAAAGCAGGCAGCTGATGGAAGGTTTTGGTCAAACTTCCATGCAGATTTCTACAGGCTGGTTTACCTGCCGATAAAGACTCCGGTGGTTCGCAGTCAGTGGATTGACTGGGCCCACCTAGAGAAGAAGAAGTGCTCAGCTTTTGATGAGGTCATTGCTGCAGCAGAAAGGCATGGTCTGAAGGATCTGTTTGCCTTCAGACACAATTGGAATGATGAAGTGATTGCACAATTCTATGCAACGTGCCACTTCTCGAGTGAAGATGAAGAGAGTGTGACTTGGATGACCCATGGATCCAAGTACTCTATCACTCAGGAGGATTTTGCAAGCTTGCTCCATTTAGACTCTGCTGGACATGACCACCTGATCATCCACAACATAGGGGTCATTGAGAGGGACAGAATGAAGTTCTTGTATGAGCCCAACTCTAAGTATGTCCCCCCCTCCACAAAGAACATGAAGCCCTTCTTTGTGGTTCTGAACAGAGTTCTCCGGAAGACCATTGCCCCCAAGGATGGGGATGCAGGGAGTGTACAGGGCTACCTCCGGACTCTAATGAGGGTCATAAGCAAGAAGAGACAGTTTGATGTTGCAGATTACATATGGAACGACATGGTCAACATCTCAAGCACCCCCAACCGGTCCTGTGGCTATGCTCCCTACTTGATGTTCATGATTGAGAAGGTCACAGGAATAGAATTCGTGAAGGATGTAGAGCACACTCCCCTGAGGCCTCAGAAGCCTTAGCTTGTGAGTGTCCAAGCTGCTCCCTCGCCGGCCTCAATTCCTGAGGCACCGGCAAGAGAAAGAGATGCTGCTAGGGCTCCTCCCCCCTCCAGGGAAGCCCCTCGGAGAGGATCCGCCAGTGGGATCCTCAAATACTTGTCCGCGGTATTCTCCTCCTGCAAGAAGACTGAAGTAAAGCTTCATAAACTCAATCAGAAGAGGAAGGAGGATATGAGATATATCAAAGCCAATGTGAAGCAACTGAGTGAAAAGCTGGAGATCAACCCCATTGGATCTCCAGTAATTTCTGAAGATTCTGATCTTGACATCTCCGAGCTCGGGCCCTTGTCCCCCTCCGAGCTTGCCTATTTTGGCAGTGGGGGCTCGAGCAGCTCCGCTCCTCCTCCTCCCTCTCCTCCTCGTCAAGTGGAGAGCGAAGAAGACGAAGAAGATGACGAGAGGACAGACAGCGAAGAGTGAAGAACCTAGGACCTTCCTCTCTCTCTTTTTGGTGTCTTGATGCCAAAGGGGGAGAGATTGAGGGGGAGTCAAGTCTTAGCTTTAGCTGTAATAGGAGGCGAGGAGAGAGCCTTCTCTGTACTTTTATTTGTGATTGTAATAGTTTAACACTGTTTTCATATTAAGTTTGGTCTTGTGATGAATTGCTCAATTTATTTGCGAGTATGTGATGAAAACTGCATTTTTGCTCCTGCAATGTCATATGCACTTGGTATCGGTTGATTAATGTAAATTCTGTCATTCTCAATGTATTCATGCACTTAGTATGCATCCCACCATAAAGAATGCACATATGGATAATTCTCTTGTTGCTTGATGTATTTTTGAGTCATATGTGCATACTTTATGAAAATCTCATTTTTTGCCTTATTTTGTGAAATCTCAATTGGTTGTCATCAATCACCAAAAAGGGGGAGATTGAAAGTGCATCTAGGACTCCCTTGTGGGTTTTGGATGATTTATGACAAGCAATTGGGATCCTAATCCTTTTGTTGAGATGAATGCAGACAAATAATGAAAAATGATCAAAATGCCAAAAAGAAGGGAAATGAGAAGCAAAGTGAATTTGAGCTCAAGGAAAAGAAAATAGTAGATTATTATGTATGGAGTGTGTTAAGGAAACACACCCAAGAGCTCAATCACTTTCAAGCACACACACACAATGCACAAAGTTGTACAGGACCGGACTAGTCCGATATCAGCCGGACTTGTCCGATATCACTTTCTGCACTAGATCGGACAAGTTCGGTATCCACCGGACTAGTCCGATATCTTTCTGATCCACTTCGGACTAGTCCTCCCCAATGCGGACTAGTCCTCAACACAATGCACAAGTCACACAAAATCGGACAAGTCCGTTGTGATCCGGACTAGTCCGATATTCTTTCTGATCCACTTCGGACAAGTCCGGTGTCTACATGGACTAGTCCGATATACACACTGATCTAAATCGGACAAGTCCTCCAAGTGCGGACTTGTCATCCTAAACACTTAGGGTTTCATATGTCCGGACAAGTCCGATGGCAATCAGACTAGTCCGAAGATTTCCAGTAGTGAAATCGGACAAGTCCGTTTTCAACCGGACTAGTCCGATATTCCTGGACACTTAGGGTTTGCTACACACAGCACACCGGACTAGTCCGGTGACCACCACGGACTAGTCCGATCTTTCTGAACCCTAACGGTCACTTTTAGAAACCCCATATAAATAGAGGTGCACGACCCACTTTTACAATCTCTCGAACCCTAGCGCCGTCACACCTCCCAAGAGACTAAAAAACCACCTCTCTCCACAAAATTAAGTGAAAAATCGATCAATCTATTGAAGATCACTTCTAGATCATTGGAGAGACACTTGGCACACATCATTGAGCTCTTGGTTTGATTCTCTAACACACTCTTGCGTTTCAATTTGTAATTTTCGAGTGTGTTATTGGTGGCTTTGTAAGTTGTAATCAAGGGAGCTCTCAACGTGTGAGAACACCCCTTCAACTTGGTTATTTACCCTTTGTGATTAGTGGAAGAGGATTGACCTTCGTGGCGATCCGACGAGGGAAGGGTTGGAGAAGACCCGGTCCTTTTGTGGGCTCCTCAACGTGGACGTAGGTTGCCTTCGTGGTAGCCGAACCACGGGATAAATCGTGTGTCTTGTCCTTTTGCGTTCTTCATCTTAATTGATCAACTTAATCTAGGGTTTGATTCACTTTGTTCAATTTAAGTTAAATTGTTGAACAAGAGCCTTAATTGTAATAGAATTTGACATACAACTATTAAACTATCATTCAAGTTTATATTTCCGCTGCAAACATTAATGAATCAATCAAATTGACTGAACTTGATCAACTTAGCCCGTGAAAACCGGACTAGTCCGCACTTTACCGGACTAGTCCGATATCTCTGGTATTGACTTTGTTGTTGAGTGTTACAGGAACCGAGAAAATTCAAAAAGGCCTATTCACCCCCCCTCTAGGCCTACATTCAATTGGTATCAAAGCAGGTTCTTCAAGAAAGAGTGCAACCACTCGAAGAGATCATGTCGGACATGAAGGAAGTTCAGAAAATCAACAACCAGGAAGAAGTGAACAACGACAAGAACCAAAAGCTGGAAAAGTATCTCGAAGCAATTCAAGACTTCGATGATGATGACGAGGAGACGCTGGAGCTAAAAGCACTCCTCAGAAAGAAAGCACTTTCCAAAGGGAAAGCTAAAGTTAAAGAAAAGAAGAAGGGGAGTAGTCACACCGACTACTCCCGATATCCTTTTAACTATGATCGTTTAAATTCAAACAACAGCCATTACCTATCTATTCCTCTTGGAAAAGCCCCACACTTTGATGGGAGTGATTACTCCATGTGGAGGCAAAATATGAAGATGCACTTGATTTCCCTTAACCCAAGTTTATGGCATATTGTGTGCACAGGAATAGACATCCCTGATGACGACGAAGAGCTCACCCCAAGTCAAGAGCAAGCCATCCACAGAAACGCTCAAGACGCAGCCGTAATCACCTCCTCTCTAAGTCGAGATGAATTCACAAAGGTGGACGGACTGGAGATTGCCAAGGAAATATGGGACACACTACAAACAGCCCATGAAGGTGACCGGCATGTGCGGGAGGCGAAAATTGAAATGATCGAAGGTGAACTAGGAAGGTTCGCAATTGAGGAAGACGAGTCTCCCTAGGACATGTACAAACGATTGAAGACACTTGTAAACAAGGTTCGATCATATGGGAGCAAGAAGTGGAATGACCACGAGGTTGTAAAGCTCATCCTTAGAGCCTTTATGCCTCGCAATGTCACACTATGCTCTATGATCAGAGAAAGTCCCGGGTACAAGAGGATGACTCCAGATGAATTGCTTGGCAAAATCATCAACTTTGAAATGATGGAGAAACAAGCCAAGCACGTCAAAGAAATAGCCGACCTCACATCGGCCAAGAAGAAGGGAGTTTCCTTAAAGTCCACACTCAAGCCTCTATCCAAAGAAGCAAGAGAAGCACAGCTTGAGGAGGACAGCGATGATGAAAGCAGTGAGCTGGATGAAGAGGATATGATTTTGTTCATGAAAAAGTTCAAAAGAATAATGAAGAAAAGACAAGGAACAAAATCAAGTGAAGGCAAGTACAAGGAGAGGACAAAGCCGAAGATGAGGCGGGTGTGCTATAATTGTGGTGAGTATAACCACTTTATAGTCGATTGCCCGTATGAGGACAACAAGAAGAAGAATAAAGAAGCCAAGCCTCAACCGAATAAATTCTTCAAGAAGAAGAAACAAGCTGAACAAGCACACATTGGAAAGGAGTGGGACTCAAACGATGAGTCCTCATCATCCGATGAAGAAGAGATGGCTAGCATAGCCATTGAAAGCACGTCCAAGAAACCAGCACTCTTCCCCACGCTCGGTACAAAGAAGGGAAATGGCACTTGCCTCATGGCAAAGGAAGGTAAACGCAAGGTAAACATCAAAACTCCTTCCATGCATTCCTACTCAAGTAATGATGAACTAGATAGTGATGATGAAGATATGTTAATTGGATTAGATAGAAAAACTGCTGCTAAAATGAAATTTTTACTTGACCAACTTGTTGAGAAGGAATGGCTAATTGATCGTCAAGAGGACATGGTTATCTCCCAAAAGGAGAAGTATGTCGAACTTGACAATCTTCTAGTTCTTGAAAAAGGAGAAAAACAACTCACTAGAGCTTGAGCTAGCTTCAAGCAAGAAAACTTGCTTGGAGTTAACCAACTCAAACATTGCAATCAAGGATCAACTTGATGACCTGATCAAGGTTAACAAGATCCTTGAAGTGCAAGTTGAGTCACTCAAGATAAGTGAATCTTCCTCCTCTTCAAGTCTACCTTCTCAACCCACTTCAACTAATCTTGTTCATATGTGCAAATATGGTAAAATCAACACCAGTTTGAAGGAAAAGTCTACCTCCACAAAGGATAAAAATCCTACCCAATGTGGAATATTTGACAAGGAGAGGATCAACTATGCACGTAGTGCATACTTGGTCCAAAGACCTCCAAATGTCAAGTATGGCATTGGTTACTCTTATGATGGAAAGCAAAATGCTGGAAGTCATAAGAATAACAAGGGAAGGATTACCTTTGTGAAGGGAGGACCCTCACAACCTGGTAACTCGAAAATTAAGAACCTGAACTCTCATGAACACCGGACTAGTCCGGTTGTGGTCCGGACAAGTCCGGTCATCCGGACAAGTCCGGTCACCCAGACTAGTCCGATCCATAAACAACAGCAACTTTTGTTCAAAACCTTTGATGCATCTTATGTATTAATGAGAAACAATCTCGGTAAAGTTTATGCTTATTATGCTGGGCCACGCCATGGGAACACAAAATCCCATGTGTGGGTGCCCAAATGTATTGTAACAAACCTCCAAGGACCCAAGCAAGCTTGGGTACCTAAAACCAAGGCATAATTTGTTTCTGCAGGCCTATTCCTCCGGTGGATCCAAATGGGTGCTAGACAGTGGATGCACCAACCACATGATCGGAGAAAGGAGGATGTTCGTGGAATATGAAGAAAACGAGGACCCAAACGAAGGCATCTACTTCGGAGATAATAGTCAAGGAAGGGTGCTCGGTACCGGTAAAATAGCAATATCCTCTGAACACACTCTTTCTCATGTTTTACATGTTGAATCTTTAGATTATAACCTGCTGTCCATATCTCAATTATGTGACAAAGGTTATAATTGCTTGTTCACTAACGAGGGTGTGACCGTCTCAAGGAGGAGTGATGGTTCCGTTGCATTCAAGGGTATGTTGAAGGGAAAGCTTTACCTTGTTGACTTCAACAAGGATAAAGCCGAACTTGACACATGCTTGATTGCAAAAACCAACATGGGTTGGCTGTGGCATAGACGGCTAGGACATGTTGGTATGAGGAATCTTCAAAAACTCCTCAAGGGCGATCACATCCGAGGTTTGAAAGATGTTGTTTTTGAGAAAGAGAGGCCTTGTAGTGCGTGCCAAGCCGGGAAGCAAGTTGGAGCACATCATCCCGCAAAGAACATCATGACTACGACAAGACCGCTTGAACTACTTCATATGGACTTGTTTGGTCCAATTGCTTACATAAGCATCAGCGGTAATAAATACGGTTTAGTCATTATTGATGATTTTTCCCACTTCACTTGGGTGTTCTTTTTGCATGACAAGTCAGAAACACAAGGGACACTCAAGAAATTCTTCAAGCGAGCGCAAAACGAGTTCTCACTATCGATCAAGAGTATTCGGAGCGACAATGCCACGGAGTTCAAGAACATACAAGTGGAGGAGTACCTAGATGAGGAGGGAATCAAGCACGAATTTTCAGCACCATACTCTCCACAACAAAACGGAGTTGCCGAAAGGAAGAACCGAACACTCATAGAGATGGCAAGAACAATGCTCGATGAATACAAGACTTCGGATCGATTTTGGGCGGAAGCAATTAACACCGCTTGCCACGCCGCAAATCGACTCTACCTTCATCGACTACTCAAGAAGACTCCTTATGAGCTACTCACCGGTAACAAACCAAACATTTCATATTTTCGAGTTTTTGGCTCTCCATGTTATATCTTGAACAAGAAGCCCAGGACTTCAAAGTTCGCTTCGAAGTCCGATGAAGGTTTCTTGCTTGGTTATGATTCGAACACTTACGTCTATCGTGTTTTCAACAAGGCCTCCGGACTTGTTGAAGTGGCATGTGACGTAGTGTTCGATGAAACTAATGGCTCCCAAAAGGAGCAAGTTGATCAATGTGAATTAGGTAAAGAAGAAGCTCCTTATCAAGCATTGAAGAGAATGGCTCTAGGCGAAGTTCGACCACAAGAGTCATCATCACAAATACAAGAGGAAAGTGAACCACAAGAGGAGATCAACAATCAAGGGGGAGCTTCGATACAAGATCAATCACAAGAATATGAAGATGATAAAAAAATCAACGAGGGCAACCACTCAGGGGGAGAAGAAAATGATCACCAACACACAACTATCCAAGTGCCACACCCAAGAGTACACCAATGCATTCAAAGGGATCACCCAATCGACAACATCATCGGTGACATCCAAAAGAGAGTAACCACTAGATCTCGTATAGCTAATTTTTGTGAGCATTACTCGTTTGTCTCCTTTTTGGAACCACGCAGGACTGAGGATGCATTGAAGGATCCGGACTGGGTGGTGGCAATGCAAGAAGAGTTGAACAACTTCAAAAGAAACGAGGTTTGGGAACTTGTGGCAAGACCCAATGCAAATATAGTGGGCACCAAGTGGGTCTTCCGCAACAAGCAAGACGAACACGGAGTGGTGACAAGAAACAAGGCACGACTTGTGGCCAAAGGTTACTCACAAGTCGAAGGTTTGGATTTCGATGAGACTTTTGCTCCAGTAGCTAGGCCTGAATCAATTAGAATATTACTTGCATATGCTACTCACCATGATTTCAAGCTGTATCAAATGGACATGAAAAGCGCCTTCCTCAACGGACCGATCAAGGAAGAGGTGTACGTGGAGCAACCACCCGGGTTTGAAGACGAAGAGTTCCCCGACCACGTATATAAACTGCGTAAGGCTCTCTATGGCCTCAAACAAGCTCCTAGAGCTTGGTATGAGTGTCTTAGAGATTTCTTAATTGATAATGGTTTTCAAATTGGCAAAGTAGGTTATACATTATTCACAAAGAATCTAGATAATGATCTTTTTATTTGCCAAATCTATGTTGATGATATAATTTTTGGGTCAACTAACCAATCTTTCTATGAAGATTTTAGTAGAATTATGACAGACAGGTTTGAAATGTCAATGATGGGAGAATTGAAGTACTTCTTGGGATTCCAAGTGCGGCAACAAAGGGAAGGAACATTCATAAGCCAAACCAAGTACACACAGGACATACTCAAGAAGTTTGGCATGGACAAGGCAAAGCCCATAAAGACTCCCATGGCTACGAATGGCCACTTGGATCTCAATGAAGATGGACCAAGCGTCGACCAAAAGGTATATCGCTCCATGATTGGATCTTTACTCTACTTATGTGCATCTAGGCCAAATATTATGTTGAGTGTATGTTTGTGTGCAAGATTTCAAGCCAACCCTAAGGAATGTCACTTGACAGCCGTAAAAAGAATCTTGAGATATTTAGTGCATACACCCAACCTTGGTCTTTGGTACCCAAAAGGCTCCAAAGTCAATCTCATTGGTTACTCCGATGCAGATTATGCTGGGTGCAAAGTTGATAGAAAAAGCACCTCTGGCACATGCCAATTCCTAGGAAGATCTTTGGTTTCTTGGTCATCTAAGAAACAAAATTCCATTGCATTATCCACAGGCGAAGCGGAGTATGTTGCAGCTGGGAGTTGTTGTGCACAACCCCTTTGGATGCGACAAACTCTAAGGGATTACGGTTACAATATGAACCGTATTCCTCTCCTTTGTGATAATGAGAGTGCCATTAAAATAGCCCACAATCCATTTGAGCACTCTAGGACTAAACACATAGACATAAGACATCATTTCTTGAGAGACCATTCCATGAAAGAGACATAACCATCTCACATGTCAACACCCAAAAACAATTGGCCGACATATTCACCAAGCCACTTGATGCAAAGCGTTTTTGCGAACTCTGAAATGAGCTAAATATTCTTGATTCTCGAAGTGTGGCTTGAAAAGTTGCATACCTGTATGATTGCTTAAAAAATGTTGATTGAATTGTGAAAATCATCCCTCTCCATTTTTCTCTCGAAAAACTATGTCAATTATTAGATCTTGATGAATTTTGATCATTGTATGATTGTTGTATGCTTACTGGTCAAATTCATCAAGATTACTTGAATTGTTTTGCCTCTCTATTCTCTATTATTGAACCTTCAAATATATATGAATGGGCTATGCAATTCTTTCCTGGTGACCACGGACTAGTCCGTGGTTACCCGGACTAGTCCTCCCATGCAGACTAGTCCGCAGAGTGCCGGTTAGGCCGGATTAGTCCGATAGACCATGAACTAGTCCGATATAGGTCTCTAGATGACTTCGGACTAGTCCGGTCATGTCCGGACTTGTCCGATTTTTCGTGTCCATAACCCTAGCCGCCACCAAACCCTAATCTCCTCACCCTCTCATTCGCTCTAGGCTTCCTCTCTCTTGCGCTCGAGCTCCCAAGGCGATCTTTTGCATCCTCCGTCGAAAAGCCACTCATTTGGGCGGATATCAAGCTTGAAGACTTGGGGATTGAAGCTAGCGGACTAGTCCGGCCTCCAACCCCCAAAACTTCGAGCCTCCATCGATTTCTTCGGTAAAAATCTTCAAAATCCTAGAAATCATGTTTTACTCAATTGTTGATCGTTTGGCCTAGCACCCTTCACTAGTTACATGTTTAGTTGATGTACTACGTGTATGCTAGACTAGATTTGCATTAGGGATTGTATCCTGTCCAATCTGTTAGGTTTTTGAGGATGAACACCGGACTAGTCCGGTCCATGCACGGACAAGTCCGGTACCCCGGACTAGTCCGTGCTTGAGCACCGGACAAGTCTGATGTTTCTGAACCTGAAACCTAATTCCTTAACTCCTTAATGCCATCCATTGCTATCTTGTCTTACCTATGCCTTGTATAACTTGTCATTATTCTTGCTCAATCATTCTCAGATCATGTCGAGCTCCGACAACGAGACCTCCGACTTTGAGGTCGAGTTGGACCACGAGGTGGCACCTCGGTCCTCGGCGGGTCTTGGCAAGAAACGCCAAGAAAGACCTTCCGAGCCTGCTACCTCTCCTCCCCAGGTTCGGAGGAAGGTTTGTGTCAAGAAGCCCGCCTTGAAGGCTGCTACGTCTTCAAGCGGCTTTCGTCAAGCAAAGGGAAAGGGCAAGGGAGTCGCAACGGGGCCAGTTGGGCCCTTGAAGCTTCATGCTCCCAGAGAAGGGGTCCGAGACCCCAATGAAGAGAAATTCAATGGGAAAGGCAGCGATGTGGCAGCCAAGCTAAGAAGCATTGATTACTATGGAAGGCCAAAGCAGGCAGCTGATGGAAGGTTTTGATCAAAATTCCATGCAGATTTCTACAGGCTGGTTTACCTGCCGATGAAGACTCCGGTGGTGCGCAGTCAGTGGATTGACTGGGCCCACCTAGAGAAGAAGAAGTGTTTAGCTTTTGATGAGGTCATTGCTGCAGAAGAAAGGCATGGTCTGAAGGATCTTTTTGCCTTGAGACACAATTGGAATGATGAAGTGATTGCACAATTCTATGCAACGTGCCACTTCTCGATTGAAGATGAAGAGAGTGTGACTTGGATGACCCATGGATCCAAGTACTCTATCACTCAGGAGGATTTTGCAAGCTTGCTCCATTTAGACTCTGCTGGACATGACCACCTGATTATCCACAACATAGGGGTCATTGAGAGGGACAAAATGAAGTTCTTGTATGAGCCCAACTCTAAGTATGTTCCTCCCTCCACAAAGAACATGAAGCCCTTCTTTGTAGTTCTGAACAGAGTTCTCCGGAAGACCATTGCCCCAAGGATGGGGATGCAGGGAGTGTACAGGGCTACCTCCGGACTCTAATGAGGGTCATAAGCAAGAAGAGACAGTTTGATGTTGCAGATTACATATGGAACAACATGGTCAACATCTCAAGCACCCCCAACCGGTCCTGTGGCTATGCTCCCTACTTGATGTTCATGATTGAGAAGGTCACAGGAATAGAATTCGTGAAGGATGTAGAGCACACTCCCCTGAGGCCTCAGAAGCCTCAGCCTGTGAGTGTCCAGGCTGCTCCCTCGCCGGCCTCAATTCCTGAGGCACCGGCAAGAGAAAGAGATGCTGCTAGGGCTCCTCCCCCCTCCAGGGAAGCCCCTCGGAGAGGATCCGCCAGTGGGATCCTCAAATACTTGTCCGCGATATTCTCCTCCTGCAAGAAAACTGAAGTAAAGCTTCATAAACTCAATCAGAAGAGGAAGGAGGATATGAGATATATCAAAGCCAATGTGAAGCAACTGAGTGAAAAGCTGGAGATCAACCCCATTGGATCTCCAGTAATTTCTGAAGATTCTGATCTTGACATCTCCGAGCTCGGGCCCTTGTCCCCCTCCGAGCTTGCCTATTTTGGCATTGGGGGCTCGAGCAGCTCCGCTCCTCCTCCTCCCTCTCCTCCTCGTCAAGCGGAGAGTGAAGAAGACGAAGAAGATGACGAGAGGGCAGACAGCGAAGAGTGAAGAACCTAGGACCTTCCTCTCTCTCTTTTTGGTGTCTTGATGCCAAAGGGGGAGAGATTGAGGGGGAGTCAAGTCTTAGCTTTAGCTGTAATAGGAGGCGAGGAGAGAGCCTTCTCTGTACTTTTATTTGTGATTGTAATAGTTTAACACTGTTTTCATATTAAGTTTGGTCTTGTGATGAATTGCTCAATTTATTTGCGAGTATGTGATGAAAACTGCATTTTTGCTCCTGGAATGTCATATGCACTTGGTATCGGTTGATTAATGTAAATTCTGTCATTCTCAATGTATTCATGCACTTAGTATGCATCCCACCATAAAGAATGCACATATGGATAATTCTCTTGTTGCTTGATGTATTTTTGAGTCATATGTGCATACTTTATGAAAATCTCATTTTTTGCCTTATTTTGTGAAATCTCAATTGGTTGTCATCAATCACCAAAAAGGGGGAGATTGAAAGTGCATCTAGGACTCCCTTGTTGGTTTTGGATGATTTATGACAAGCAATTGGGATCCTAATCCTTTTGTTGAGATGAATGCAGGCAAATAATGAAAAATGAGCAAAATGCCAAAAAGAAGGGAAATGAGAAGCAAAGTGAATTTGAGCTCAAGGAAAAGAAAATAGTAGATTATTATGTATGGAGTGTGTTAAGGAAACACACCCAAGAGCTCAATCACTTTCAAGCACACACACACAATGCACAAAGTTATACAGGACCGGACTAGTCCGATATCAGCCGGACTTGTCCGATATCACTTTCTGCACTAGATCGGACAAGTCCGGTATCAACCGGACTAGTCCGATATCTTTCTGATCCACTTCGGACAAGTCCTCCCTAATGTGGACTAGTCCTCAACACAATGCACAAGTCACACAAAATCGGACAAGTCTGTTGTGATCCGGACTAGTCCGATATTCTTTCTGATCCACTTCGGACAAGTCCGGTGTCTACACGGACTAGTCCGATATACACACTGATCTAAATCGGACAAGTCCTCCAAGTGCGGACTTGTCATCCTAAACACTTAGGGTTTCATATGTCCGGACAAGTCCGATGGCAATCGGACTAGTCCGAAGATTTCCAGTAGTGAAATCGGACAAGTCCATTTTCAACCGGACTAGTCTGATATTCCTGGACACTTAGGGTTTGCTACACACAGCACACCGGACTAGTCCGGTGACCACCACGGACTAGTCCGATCTTTTTGAACCCTAACGGTCACTTTTAGAAACCCCATATAAATAGAGGTGCACGGCCCACTTTTACAATCTCTCGAACCCTAGCGCTGTCACACCTCCCAAGAGACTCAAAAACCACCTCTCTCCACGAAATTAAGTGCAAAATCGATCAATCTATTGAAGATCACTTCTAGATCATTGGAGAGACACTTGGCACACATCATTGAGCTCTTGGTTTGATTCTCTAACACACTCTTGCATTTCAATTTGTAATTTTCGAGTGTGTTATTGGTGGCTTTGTAAGTTGTAATCAAGGGAGCTCTCAACGTGTGAGAACGCCCCTTCAACTTGGTTATTTACCCTTTGTGATTAGTGGAAGAGGATTGGCCTTCGTGGCAATCCGACGAGGGAAGGGTTGGAGAAGACCCGGTCCTTTTGTGGGCTCCTCAACGTGGACGTAGGTTGCCTTCGTGGTAGCCGAACCACGGGATAAATCGTGTGTCTTGTCCTTTTGCGTTCTTCATCTTAATTGATCAACTTAATCTAGGGTTTGATTCACTTTGTTCAATTTAAGTTAAATTGTTGAACAAGAGCCTTAATTGTAATAGAATTTGACATACAACTATTAAATTGTCATTCAAGTTTATATTTCCGCTGCAAACATTAATGAATCAATCAAATTGACTGAACTTGATCAACTTAGCCCGTGAAAGCCGGACTAGTCCGCACTTTATCGGACTAGTCCGATATCTCTGGTATTGACTTTGTTGTTGAGTGTTACAGGAACTGAGAAAATTCAAAAAGGCCTATTCACCCCCTCTCTAGGCCTACATTCATGCTTGCTACACCCCAAACATGATCGACGAGCCTCAAATATGACAATCTTTCATCAAAATTAGAAAACACCTAACGTCATCAAACATGCATGATTGAGGTCTTTTGCATGTCAAACTGAGAAAACATGAACGAGGGTTTGTGATATGTGTGTGTGTGTGTGTGTGTGCGTGTGTGTGTTAATGAATGCATGAATGTGTGGTGTGTTCATCGTCTTGTACTTTTTTCTTGTGTTTTCGGACGATCTTTCAACTATATATATATATATATATATATATATATATATATATATATATATATGACGATATTTCAAAAAAAGAAAACACGTAACATCATGAAACATGATCGAGGTCTTTTGTGTGACAAACTGAAAAAACTGGAACATTGCATATACCTTGGGCCGATGGGCCCTTTGTGTGTCAAACTTAAAAACTGGAACTGAAAGAAATGAAACACCGCCAGACGGACCTACAAAGTATGCCAGGTGGGCCACTGCATACCCTGGACCCTTTGCATGTCAAATTAAAAAACTACCTGTGAAGTGGATATGGGACGCGTCGAGCCGTTGCGACAACTTAGAGGAAGCAAACCGCGGTTTGGATTAATTCGAAAGCGCAGTTTTCGAGCCGATCATCTCAACTTACGCGCTTAGACGGCAATGACTGCTATGCAATCTGAATTACCGTGCAAGCGTGCGATCCGCAAATCTCAGCCATTGGACGGACATCCAAGGGTGGCCGACATTTTACACATAGATCCTTCCCTTTACACAGACAGGTGGAAGGATTTATGTGCAAAATGTCAGCCACCCTTGGATGTCCGTCCAATGACTGAGATTCGCGGATTGCACACTTGCACAGGAGTCCAGATTGCACGGCAGTCCGCTTAGACGAGGTCTCACTATAAAGGCACACCTGTCCTCTTGCGTCTCCGCCGCACCATTCCATCTCCATCGATCGTAGCCTCCAAACTTCTCTTGCTCCACCGCTGCACCATCGCCGACCACCTCTCGCTCTTTCTCCGCACCTCAGTCGCCGCACAAATGGGTAGCCCCGCTCCGAAGCGCTCCAGGCCATCGACGTCCTCTGAACCTCCTTCTTCCCTGTTTCCGTCGCAGCCAATGCCGGTAGAACTGGAGGCGGCGCCCGCACCTCCTTCGTCCCCTTCTCCACCAGCGGCGCCCGCACCTCATCACCCCTTTTGGGTTCAGGAGACTGTCCGCCTCATCGAACACCGCTTCAATGAACTCGATCGATGCCTGAAGGAGGCCACCGAGCACCTTTCTGCCACCGCCGGGCACGCAAAAAAGCTCGACAAATTGGCACGGGATATATTTTCCGATACATCTCGCTCGCGTGATCGTCTGGGTCTTGGGAGACTTCCCGTCTGCACTAGCATGGACACCGCCGACCACTACTGCTTCGTGTTAGGGTTTGTGGCCGGTCGTCTCAACGTCCTCTATGAGATAATTGGGGAGGTGGCTGGGGTGGAGGGCCGCCAGCATCTTCTATGGAGCGTCGCCCGGAAGCTTCGGACTCAATTGCCGGAGGAGGCGGCGACAGCGGCGGAGGCGGCGGCGACACTGGTGGAGGAGGCGGCGGCGGCAACAGTGGTGGTGGAGAGGCGATGGCGGTGGAGAAGGAGGTGGAGGAGATCTCCTCTGACTCCGATTAGAGTAGTGTTTGTAGTTTTTCTTTTTCTTGTTTTCTATGTGCTTTCGTAGTTCTTGTTTGTAATATATGTGTTGTTTTTATGTTAATGAAAAATGTTGTTTCTGTTCATGAACAATGCGTTCTATACAGTACCGAAAAACAACTCCTTTCTGAAAAAGGGGCGATATAACTGTTGTTCAATGTCTGGCCAATAATTTTTTGTGTTGCGACAATCGATGACTCTTGGTTGAAACTCCATTGAGATTGTGGTTGAGGCTGTGTTTCTCCTCTTTTGTGTTCTTCCACTTAATTTGTTCATTTGTAGTCGGCGCATGGGAAAATGTATTTTTAGTAGTAGTGTATGCTACATGTTATCATTTCATTGTGATTAATGTTACAGAATGCTGATTGTTTGCCATTGTCCTTTCGTGGACTTGGGTGTTTTGTATTTGCATATCGTTTGCATTAGCACATATACATTTGGATATTCATATTTTTGTTCGTATATTTTTGGAATGTCCCACTAGCTAGCAGATGACTGCTTTTAGATTTTGATCTCCATGCATGGCAACAAAGATGAATTAAGAAGTGAGCAAGTTGTCCTAAGAAGTCTACCCCTCTAGCTACACGCACCATGTGCAGGAATCGACGCGACATGACATGTAATTAATCACGATTGCATGCGTGCACAAGGGCACGACTTGCGTCAAATTCTCCACTCCCGCGAATTTTTTTTCGTTCTTCTTGGCGTGCCACATTTGAGATTTTGACAATTCAATTTTCACTACCTGCGCCTCCAATTTCAGTCTCGCCTATTATTGTAACCCTATTTCAGCCACAATGAGTATAAATGGAAACACTGGCCTCCGTTCCCGACACACCGCTGCCCCGCCCTTCCGGTGATCTCGCAGTACTCCAAATGTGTTGTCTCTCTGTCCTGTGTTCCATACTTGTATTCCTAAGAAATTCCCGTGTTTTCATTTCTCACGGTTTTTACAATTTTTTTTGCTATGGATCTCGTAGTGACACATCGAAGCTCTTGGTGGTGTTGACTCCTGGGTACAACGCTGGGCGACCAAGTTTGAAGGGCTCTACCGAACCTTTTCGTCGCTGACACCTCCCTGTGACATCGTATCCCGAACTCCAGTTTTGTGCTAGGTAAACTACACGATCCATGCCGTCTTTTTATAGAGCTATATTGGCTTGGTTCTACACGATCCCTGCAGTTGGGGCTAGTTAAGTTCTACACGATCCATCACGATATAAGAAGATTAAATAAATTAACAAAGAAGAAATATGGTCTTCTATTTCACGAATTTAGTTATATATATTGCATATACTACATCTGCCCCGAGATAAATGTCGCCCCGACAGCTTATTACGGTAGTGTATTTCTAGTTCAATTCCTGGGCGAAAACGACAAATACTAAAAACCAGAGGTAGTAGTATGTAATTTCTGGATTTAGAAGTAAATGACGCATGGGTTATCTGATCAACCACTCCAAATGTTGTACTCTCATTCCTGATTTACAAATTTGTAGTCCTAAGATTTTTATTTTCCACAGCTTTTACACTTTTTTCTTGCTTGTGGCTTTCTCGGATCGTACAATTTTTTTCTATTCTTTCTTTTCTAATTCCTCCATTCGTAAAAAATACTGCAGTTTATAGAAACCACACCATCCGATCCAAAATCTATGTCAGTCATGTAATCTGACGTTATCACTGTTATTTGGAATGACTACTTACAATGCTCTTTACATTAGGAACAAGACATCAGATCGTGATGTCATCTACAAGCATTCATGGTGGCCAACAAGCACCTGGTATAACTATAAATGTGTTCACTGTCAAAATTAAAAAAATTTAGACAACATTAAATCTTTTGCATGGTACATAGAGAATATTGCAGCACATGATGTTCAGGAACCCCAAGGTTCTTCACTCCCTGGTACTACGATGCATGAACCAACAACAGGTATAGATATACAAACCAAAAATACTCCTTCCGCCCTAGCGTAACTTTACTTTTGGAGCTTAAAAAATGTCCCACTCCAACTCTATCGGTAGCTTCCAACTACCCATATCACATCACATTACTATCTGCCTCTCTACGGTGCCATTTGTTTTGGCAGAGCGTGTTAGTTCTTTACTCCTTTGGCATTGAATTTGGAGCATTTTGAGAGACTACGTTCTGTACTTTAGATGTATTTATGATGGGTGTATCATGATCATTTGCATTCTTTCCTAGGCTCTACTATTTGTTTTAGCATGCCTTGCGATTCTACATTCTTAGTACTTAGTCTTTATAGTTATCAGTTCATCAGCATGTGTGATGGCGTGAATTTTTTATGCCTCCACGCTATACTCTCTCGTCGCCGGCCACTCTGGCTGGCACCGGCGCCCACGCCCTGCTGCTGGTCACTTCAGTGTCCTCCCCGACGCGTCTCCCTCGCCCATCGCCACGTTCCATCCTTCGCGTGCCATGATTACCCCATCGCCCGCAAATCCCTGGGCATTACTCGCGCTGCCACCAATCCTCCTCGAGAGTTTCGAACCCTCGCTTTGTTGAGCATCGCAAGTTGGCACTATGCAGGACTGCACTTGCAGTAGCCACCACTGACAAGCGGACCCGATGTCTCATGGGCCCACATGTCAATGGTAGCTAATGCAGGTGCAATACTATAGAGGATTTCAATCCTGCAAGCTGCCTGCCTTATCTGTCTTGCATTCGCCACCTGCTACTGCTAGCGTTCATTACTTGCCCTGAACTAATAATTCTCTTCAAAACACGCTCCGGCTGATGTCAGTCAGACCGAACCGGCGAACTCTATCTTTGTCTAGTCTAGCGTTGCTAGCTGCATGCCCCCTCACAGTCTTGCCTGCTTCGCTGATGGACTGGAAATCCTCTGTAGTACTACGAGTGCATACCGCCACTGACATGTGTACCTGATGGCTCATTTTAGGATATGAATAGCAACAAAGAAGTCAACAATGTACCCCCCCCCCCCGATCAAAATAGTTGTCGTTTAGACAGTCCTAACTAGTTCATTTTTAATTCATTTGTTGGTATGATACGACAATTAATATAAACCAGGAGGGAGTACTACAAAACAAAATGGTGCTGGGACGACGCGGTCGTCCCATGCTCGTATTTGCCGCACTCATCATGAAGATGGTATGAACGTAAAACTTTTCTTCTTTCCACACTATTTCTACATGATACTAAACTTGCTTAGGCAATAATTTTTCTTTAATCATTTACTGCTTGAATCAATGTAACAAAAGGAAAGAAGCTAGGAAGAAGTGTGGCTAAAGGACTTAAGGTTGCCAGAATACGCTATGCATCCCAAGTTAGTAGAACGGAGCATGTGGAGCTACCAATTCAGTTCTCCGCTAGGTTGGGTGCTGCGGTTGGTATTAATCAACAACACTTTGTCGATGATGTGGTTATGTTTACAAAAAGACATGCATCCCTCAGCAGTGCAAGGAAGTGGGCAGAGGTTGGCAATAGTAACAAGAGAGATATAGTACGAGACATTCTGGTTAGTGTTGTCACACCCCCACACAAGTATTTTTTTTCTTGCAATCTCCATCTTGTACGTTTACAGCAACTTGTTATACAATGTATAGGATTCTCGGGACATGGAGGACACACTGGAGAGTGCAAGAAAATTTTTGAAAATTGCTGGTGAGTGCTACAAGGGGTGGCGCTCGACTTTGCATGCCACCTATAAAAGTTATTCTACCGATGAAGAACATATACGGAACAAGCCTGCTGACGTAACAACGCCTGAGTGGTTACACCTAATAGAATATTTTGGGTTTGAGTGATTCAAGGTTAGCTAACTTTTTAATAGCTTCGCATCTTACAAAAAATATTTGATTTACTTTCATTTGTGGAATTAATTCTTAAAATTATTGCAGTCAATAAGCAGGACCAATTCTCAAAATCGCAGAAGACAAAAGGCGAGTCACTTGCTTGACTCCAAAACTATCACCACACTCTTTTTCGTTGCAACAACGACCTATTGTGACGAAAAACAACCTATTGCGACGAATTTTTTCGTTGCGATAAACTGAAATCCTTGCAGTGGTAACACCCTACTCCACAGTGAGGTTGTATTGCTGGTGTGTGTATGTGAATGCGTAGATTGGGGATCCTTAGTAACGGTGGCGGTCTTGTCCTTTTATAGACAAGGCTAGATGCCTTACAAGTGGGGTCCGAGGCTCGATAGGTGGCCCCGGTGCTATCTTATCGTAAAATATCTATGGCTTCTTGCATAAGCTTCCCCTGATCGCAGCTTGAATATTTGCCGTCTTGCCGCCTCAGTCGCCAGTGGCCTATGCGTAGTCGCTGATGGTGTAAGTGGATGTCCCGTCTGTTTGTCTGGTCGCCGCAAGCTACCCACTTGGCGGGGCAGGGTAGGCCTGCAGTTTCTTCACTGTGATGTGATTGAGCGTAGCGGTCTTGGACCGTTGGCGTGCTCCGTGCTACCCGCCAGAGGTGGGTGCCTGTCTTCAATGCTTGATTTAGATGGGGCGCACCACCCCTTAACTCCCGCACTCCAGCACCCAAGGTGAGTCGTGGGACACATGGCAACTTCGGGGCTGGTTTCCGCTGGGGGGAGGCTAGGCTTGGTCTTCGGGGCACGTGGCAGCTCTGGAGCCCTTCAGGACATGCGGCAGCTCCAGGTCCCTTCGCGACACGTGGCAGCTCTGGAGCCCTTCGAGGTACATGGCAGCTCCGGAGTCCTTCTCTGCGGGAGGCGTCCAACCTGGTGCTTCGAGCCACGTGGTTGCGCTAGACCTCGCCCTATAGTAGGACGAGGTCCCGTCCAAAGACGTGGCACCTTGGGAGACCGTCCCTCCGGGGGAGCCAGTTACCGTCCTTGTGGTCCACATGGTAGTGCCAAACCCCGTGCTTGAGGATGGCTGAGGTCCGACACCTTCTAGACACGTGGCGCCACCGAATGTTCCTTGGTACTTTATGCTTGTGTGCTAGGGTACCCCATTCGCGGGGTACTGACAATGGCCCCTGGGTACACCTTGGGGGGAGGTGATGAGCCCAAGGGTGGAGCCCTTACCGTGTTTTGCCGTACTTCCCTTTGAATTTTTGTCTTGGTCAGTCGAAGTGGTGGGCACTTCTGCCAACATGGCCACGCGTCCGCTCCTGGTGGAGGGACTATGGCAGTGAGATATTTGCTTGCTGTAGTATCTCTGTCTTCTATGGCGCCTTTAACTGCGATGGTTCCCAAGGGGTAGCTATGGCACTTACGTTTGCTCCGTATTTATGGGAACCACTTCAGTTGTCTTCTTATGTGGCTGACCGCCCGGGCCAGCACTTCCGTCAGGGGGCCTAGCCCCTGCTATCATTGGTGCTGTGGGTTGAGTGGTACGGGCCGAGCCTTTGCGATACGAATGAAGTGCTCAGGCATTGTGGGGGTGATCAAAAAGGAAACCTTTGTTAGAGGGGACGGTTCCTTCCTTACTCACACCCCACTGCTTGAGCTTTCGCCTTCTTCCTCGAGCGCCCAAGCTTTCACCACTCAGCCAAAGCTCTCATTTTTGCTTGCTTCGATGGCTTCCCTGCTGCCTCCTTCTCACTTCCAGTCGGCCAAAGATCTGGTGCCGATGATGTGACTCCTCGGCTGGGCAGCGGTAGAGTTAGGATGGATGATCCGCTGCGGATCTCCCGATCATCAAGATCTGCGTGAAGACGAGACTATTCTCTTCGTCGCCTACGCCACTACTAGGCTTGCAATCCCATTGTCGAGGTTCTTCCTTGCAGTGTTGGGGGAATACGGGCTAGAGCTTCGCCACCTGTCGCTGAACTCCATTGCCTTGGTCGTCGTGTTCATCCACCTATGCGAGGCATTCGTGGGCTACCCGCCCATGGTGGAGCTGCTCCGATTCTTCTTCGTGATGAAGACCACCAGAAAGAGTGCGACGACCCAAGTGGGGGCCTACTACTTCCATCATCGGGACAAGACCTCCCGGACCTACATTGCCTTGTTCAAAGGGGGCAAGTGGAGCAACTGGAGGGAAGACTGGGCGATTGTGCGGACCGAGGTCCATGCTTTGCTGAAGATGCTGTCTGAAGGTCTGGCCTCCGATCCTACCACCTAGGAAGCATTCCAGGGGTTGACAAAGGAGTACAAGCCCCGCTGAAGAGGATCCGATTCTTGGCTGACAAGGGCTTGACCTTTCTAATGGTGTTGGCAGACTTCTTGCTTCACCGCACCGCCCCTCTTCAGCAGCGCCTGTAGGGGGCTGGGTCTACACTGGCACATACGACCAGTGCTGGATGGATCTAGACAGCCCAACCCCTGAGATGTTGGAGGAGATGTTGAAGGCAGTGACCTGCGACATTATTGATGATGAGCACATCTACATCCCGGACGACTGCCAACCGCTCCACATTACCACCGACTTGAGGGCCGAATTGCGGAGCTTGATGCCGAAGGTCAACGTGTTCAGCATTGTCCATCTGCACCCTGAAGATACGAGTGGGTCTTCGGCGGTCCAAGAGCAGTGGCGTGCTGCGACGCAGCTAAGGTCAGGGTCTTCTTTACATCCATGAGAAAGGGTGGAGGTGGGGCCCTTAACAGCCTCCGACAGGGCAGGGGGTAGCCAGCCAGCGCTAGCTCCAGCGCTATTGACGACAGTTATACACCAACTTCACCCGTCAATATAACTCAATTATGTGAAGGAATTGTCATTTCTTGCACACATCACCTTTCTATTTAACCTATTTCCACTTGTCATTGGAGAAAGTAGTGCATGCAGGTATTCTATGCAGAAATGAAGTGAAACAAGGGGATGGATCCTATAAAATATCATTCCAGCCAATCAGGCAACACCACGTGGCACCACATGGATCAAATGGCCTACAAACTGAAGTATCCGAGGCCATCCAATGGTGTAGCACTAATATGAGTCAATGGGACCCACCTGTCAGTCACCTGGAGGAAGCACACCGCAAAAGGGGCCAAGACCAGGTTGACGGACCCCCCTAGTTGGTCGACTAGGTCCTGGCGCCTTTCTGGGTCAAACTGCATGTGTAGGCTCCTCCCGGCTTGAAGAGGTCAGGGGTGACTGAATCGCACACTTTTGGCGTTGGGAACTGACCCTCTCCAAGCTATAAATAGGACCCCTCACCCCTTACTTCAACACACACTACTTGATTATTCATCCATTGTATCCACAACTATCCATAGGTTTAAAGGAGTATAGGCTGTAGAGAGGAGAGTCTCTAGTCCATAGTCCAAGTAGGAGAGGAGTAGATGGAGTCTCTTCCCAATTTCCAATTGGGAATGGTATGTCTCCCATATTCCTATTTGTATTTGTGACTTTATTCATAATAAAGATGATATCTTTAGTCTTCTATTGTTCATATACTTTGATGAAGTGTTTCTTGTTTGATTGTGGATTCCATGTATGTGGTAGGAATAGTATTTATGATTGTGCTATACCATTCTTATTACATCATTATAAACACTATAAACCTCCACTATAGTCTAAATAGCTATGATATGATTATGTTAACATTAATCACTTGTGCTATGAATTAACATTGGTTCAACAATGATTTAGTTCATTGCCTTAGAATGGCTTGTGCCTAGGCTCTTAAGGTAATTACTTAATATGCTAGCATGGTGCTAGGATAGAGAGTAGCCTTGAATGTCTCGTAGACCCATGGATTGAAGAGTTAGGCAGTAGGTGGTGATAGCCCTATCCGTCCTTTGTAATCCTCCATGTTCGGCTATGCCACAGGCTCTTGGCGGGAGTCGCCTAGTGTTGCTAGGGGTAAACTCGTGCCCGATGTGTTAATCCACTTAGAATGAGAATTCATAATTAATATAATTATTACTAACTAACTTAGGCTATGTATATGTACATTAGAAACATAGTAGGAGTATCTACCTAACTTAGCTTAGTCCCTCTATTACCTCATTTATCCCCTTAGGATAGGATACTCTTGTGTGTGTCACACTACCTCCACTTATCATTTAATCCATCCTTGCTAGAAACCTACCTAGGCTAACCTAGCCTTTCAACTTAATGATTATTTTACTTTCATCTAGACTTCCTTTGGGAAAATATAAATGACACCCTTTGGGAATACTCTTTAAAGGGGAAATGCGACATCGATAGTTTCCGTGCGCTTGCGGACGTTCACTTGAGAATTAAAACTTACCAACAAGCATTTCTGGCATCACTGCTAGGGATGAATTATTAGTAGTGCATAGGAAATATCAACAAGCATTTCTGGCACCGTTGCTGGGGAAGACAGTCAAAGTATTGCATGATTGAGTGAATAGGATAGGACCCTGGTAGGTTTTAGTAGGATGACCCTTCTTTGTTTTCACTTTTTATGTGAAAACAGGGGAGTGTTTGTCTGATTTCCACTTGCCGGAAAACTTTGTTGAAGATCCCGAATCCCTTCTGAGAGATTGACCTCGTGTCATTACTCCTTAGAAGCTTCGAGCAACAAAGCAAGCCAGCACAACTGCACCAACAACCGGAACACCAATGGCCTAGAAGACCCTTCGTGAGTTTTCGGCGCCCTCTACTAGCAATGTGCCCGTTGGACCCACTGTTAACACGGGAGACGTAAACTTCGAAATCAAGACTGGCCTAATCACTATGGTGCAAGCCAACCCATTTTATGGTAAGGCTAATGAGGATGCAAGTGCTCACATGCAATTGTTCCTTGAGATCTGCAACACTTTTAAGATAAGGATGTATCTACTGATACTGTTCCGTCTTAGGCTGTTCCTGTTCTCTCTTCTTGGGAGAGAGAAACAATAGTTCTACACGAAGCAAGTGATGTAGATACTTGGTAGAAGTGTTCTACGATATTCCTCACCAAGTTTTTACAGTTGGGCAAGACCAATGCCCTACGTGGAAGAATTTCCAACTTCCAACAAGATGCCAATGAATCTATTCTCGAGGCTTGGGAAAGGCTGTAGGAGTACATCCTAGCCTGTCCCCACCATGGGATGGATGACTGGATCATAATCCAAAACTTCTACAATAGGCTGATCCCTTCTGCCCGTGACCATGTTGATGCTGCTGCTGGAGGCGCCTTCTTCTCATTGAGGGTGCCCAAAGCCGAGGATTTGATTAAGAAGATGGTGTCAAACATGGGATGGAGCGATGAGCGTCTCCATACCCGCCAGTGAGGCATGCACACCTTGAAGGAGGTGGACATGATCGCTGCTAAATTTGACCTCCTTATGAACAAAATTGATAGACAAGGCAATGGTGAAGTATGTGGCAATTCCTATGCCTTAGACTCTCACATCACTTGTGAAGTCTTTGGCAACACAGGCCATTTGGGCAATGACTGCCTAGAAACCCGTGAGGATACCCTATACGTAGCCAACAATGGAAACAACAATGGCTATCGTTCAGAAGGTCAAGGGTGGGGCCAACCACACCCATTCTTTCAAGGAGGGTACAACAACAATGGCAACAATGGAAATCAACCCAACTTGAGAGAACTTGCCATTGGCTAGCTGAAGATCAATGAGGCTATATCCAAGAAGCTGTCAGCCAATGACAAGACCCCAGAGAGCATAAATGCCAAGATTGAAGGACTATTCTCAGCCTTCAGGAATCAATTGAGTTTCAACAAGATGTTGGAAACTCAGTTGGCTTAACTGGCAGCTGCTGTTCCTCCAATGGAGAATGGCAAGATGCCAGGATAGCTTAAACCTCCCATGGAATGTGCCAACATGATTTCTCTACAAGGAGACAACTGGTTGAAGGACCCCGGATGTCCTACAATCTCATGCTCAATTGGGGCACACCACTTTGACAAGGCCCTTTGTGACCTTGGAGCAAGCGTGAGTGTGATGCCCAAGGTGGTTTTCAACCAGCTGAACTTCACGAAGCGTACTCCAACACCAATGCAGCTCCAACTGGCTTATTCCTCAGTCCGTTATCCAGCGGGTATTGCGAAAGATATCTCGGTGAAAATCCGGAACTGCTTCATACCCGTGGATTTCGTGGTGCTCAACATGGAGGTTGAGAAGGATACGCTGCTCATTCTTGGGCATCCATTGCTAAGCACCGCGAGGGCTCGCATAGATGTAGGAGCTGGAGAAATCCACTTCCATATCAATGGAAAGGAGGAAAAGTTTAACTTTCGCCCAAAGTTGGAGCAACGCTCCATGATCCGTATCAAGTATGGGCCAAATGTTAAACACATTCAAGAGGTCGAAATCACACCTCCAAAGGTGGACCCGCTCATTGCATTCATGAGGAATTCGATCTATGCGGAAAACTGTCTTATCATCCACGCCGACACCCCAAGAAGACGGAGAAGTTCGGGCCTCCTCAAAGGCCCAAGTCCACCAAGCCGCCAAAGAAGGTATGGCAAAAGAAGCAAGACAAGTCGTCTAAGCCCATCCCTCTGGGCTCAGATTTCAAGAAATGAAGAAGGAGGAATGCCCATCTCATCGGACGGTTGTGAGGCCTAGCCAATAGGTTAAATTGGTAGTTATGCTTTTCTTTGTTTATCTTTTCTCTTTATTTGGATTTCCCCATTTAGTTTGATTCTCCCCACTGCATATTTGTTTTTCTTAGTAAGTTGAGAATCTTATATTCTCAACTATCATTTTTATTTCTTTATTTTTCACAAGAAGAAAATTGTAGGGTTTAGAAAAAGGAATTTTTATTTGGAAAACAATTTTTCTGAGCTGCAAAAGTGGTATTTCACCAACATGCTGATTCCATAGTCATTGGGGAGCCACCTGCCAAAATGGGAGAACAGGGGTGCCCACCTGTAAGGTCAGCCGACCCCCCTGCTCGGTCGACTAGGGGAAGGAGCCAATTTGGCTCTCTCTCCTCCAACGGCTACATTTGGTTCCCTAGTGACCATTGGGGATTTAACACTATAAAAGGTGGCTGTGAGGAGCTCTTCTCCTCACACTTCACCTCATTTCATATCTCCCCAAAGTCACTCTTGCTCACATTGTTTTCTTGCTCCTCATTGAAGCACTCTTGCTCAAAATCCAACTCAAAAGATTTGTTTTTGTTTGCATTTGCAATTTGCTCTCAAGTTCTTCAAGGGAAAATTCACCGGGGTTTTGTTTTCACTAACATCGCCTCTTTTGAGTTTTTGCCTTGTTGTGTTCTTGTTTATTGTGGCCATGAAAGGAATGAAAAGGTTGTTTGGAAAGAGGAAGGAGGCTGCAAGCTCAAGCCATGGTGGAGACTCAAGTGCACGCCCGTCTTCCATTGCTACACCAAGTTCATGGAGGATGAGTGTAGGAGAGGACACTCCCATGGGTGAGAGGAGCAACCCACACCAACTTCTTCACGACGAAGACCTCGACATCCAAAGTGAAGTTGAAAATCAAGCACGCAAGATCCTCCAAGATCGTGAGTTTTCTCATACAAAAGCTTACGATCCGGATTTGATCTCCAAAATAGGTATGGATTCCAAATTCTTTTCCTTCTGGCGTGCACTAGGATGGGAAAATTTTGCTCACATAGAGGAGAAAGGTTCACGCCTTCTCTCCATGCAATTCCTTTGAACACTCAAGATAGGATTTGATGGTATTACTTTTAGATTATTTCAAAAAGAATACAACATCCTATGGAAAGAATTAAGTGAAATCCTTGGCTTCCATAAACGTTGTTTGCTAGATTTAACACTTTGCCTGAGTTTAACAAACAAAGTTTTTGGCAAGATTTAACTGGTGAGGTCAGATGTAGTGCACCTAGGAATAGCCACTTGCACAACCCTACTTTACGTTTCATACATGGATGGGTGGCTATGACTATGTTTCCTAGAGGAGATGTAAGGATAGTGCGTGATGATGAGCTGAAAATTTTATTTGCCATGATAAAAAAGATAAAAGTTGCTCCAGTTATTGCCATGATGACATAATGGTTAGATTACATTCCAAGGGTAGGGCCAATGGAATGCACTTCATTGATTACCCGTATTGCTACAAGGGTAGGAGCACTAGAATATTCTTCATTTGAGTACATTGAAAATGAAAGAGAATTAACTGATGAAGATTATTTAGTGCAAGGACACACCCGTAAGCATGATCAAGATGGCCCTTTGATATTTTATTATCCTGGCTTTGTCAATGAAATTCGGTTACCTAACCCAGATTATCATTTATACAAATGCAGAAGGCTAACCATTGACCTTCTTACCATCAAGGAAGCCGGAAGAAGTACTCTGGCAGGATAACTAGAAGCCGCACAAGGAGAGCAACCATGCCCCCGACAACCTCCACGGTCCATGAGTATGAAGAGGAAGAGAACCCAACGGGTGATGCACCCATATGGACTCAACCTCCTTCGAATGAGACCAAAGGTCCATCTTGGCATGGGTGACTAGGTGCTACATTGGAGGCACCCCTATCCACTTCAAGCTCTAGTAGCTTGCCTCCAACATCTATGAGAAGATGTCATTCCACTTCGGCTAGAAGTTATCGTGACTATAGTCAGGGAATGACGAACCTCTCTAGACATATGGAGGAGCTTGAAGTAAGGACAGGTGACATCAACAACACTCTCCAAGGGCATGTCCAAGGTACCCAAGACTGGCAACGTCATATGGACGCTCAATTCATCAACCTCAACCCCACGCTACAACAACAACATGCCGATCTCGCGACATACTTTTCTCATCAAGGGTTCAACCCTCATCACGGAGGTGAGTGAAGAAAAAGCTTGGGGGAGGACCCCCCACTTGAGGTAAATTGTATCAGCCCCTTTGCATATTTATTTTTCACTTACCCATCATCCACCTTGCATATAAAAAACTAAATACTAATAAATTTTAGGATATATTTATTTTTCAATAAAATAAATGATGTGCGGTAAGAATGATTTGATATTCACATAGATGAAATGATGAATAGTGGCTCTGTTTTAATTTTCCTAAGTCCCTAGTTTACAACTTACTACTCTCCAACATATTGCTCTCATTGGCTAAAATTGCTTTTGCCTTGATTTGGAAATTGTGGGTAGCAAAAGATTAATCCATTCTAAGTTGTTGTGAGATATGATATAGTGATAGGGCTGCTATTCCTAGTTTGATAGTGAAACTTAGATTTCCGGAAAAATTCTAGAATGATTTAAGTTATCCTCGTTTGATTGGAAATACCCACCAAAGCCATATGATACATCATATTGATATACCTTATGCATATACTATTTGCTTTCACATTGAGCTTTGTCAAACTAGTATATACCTATGTGAGATTTCATTCATTACTTTTTGAATTCAAGACTTCACTTGCACATGCTATACTTCCACACTAGAAGTAAGCAAATTTCCATCATACCACCATTCCACAATAAAAAGAGAAACTCCATATCATTCATGCTTAGTACTCTCTCCAAAATTCATTGCATAAAAAGGGAGTAGAAGACATGGCAACAAGAAAGAGAAAAAGAAAATGCATACTTAGATCATAAGCATGATAAAAAAAGAAAAAAGAAGAAGAAGAGAGAAGTAGCCATGTTTCATCCCTGCAAAATAAGAGAGTCCACTCAAAAAGGAGTCATCTCAAAATATCCACTTCAACTCCATTCCATCAGATATGCACAAGTCTTGAATCAAATTGTTTTGAATTGATTTCTCCTAAGGCTTGCTCTTTTGACTTAGCAATATTATGTGTTGCAAATATGCCTACTGTATTCCGTACCAAGCTCCACATACAAGCCTTATGTAGAGGTAGGATGAATTTAGGCACAATGCCTTGGTGAGGACATATTTCCACTACACAAAAAGGAGAGACTTGAGAGAATCAAATTGAGATACACAAAATATGAATTGAACTCTTCGGAATTTGAGTGGAACTTGATTTCTAGGGTATGTGTGCTCCATTTGCTGTTCTATCTTTCAACACCCATGAATAGGAGATGGCATAAGCCCCATAATAACCTAAGATGGGTGAAGTACCATGCCAATTTTTGCAATACTAGGTAGAGTATTTTGTTGTGCACATAGTACTTTTGAAAAATAGAACATAGTAGCAACTCCTAATCATCCACCTAAAGTCTTGACATTGCTTAGGACGAGCAAAGGATAAGCTTGGGGGAGTTTGTTGATGGCTGTTATACACCAATGTCACCCGTCAATATAACTCAATTATGTAAAGTAATTGTCATTTCTTGCACACATCACCTTTTTATTTAACCTATTTCCTCTTGTCCTTGGAGAAAGTAGTGCATGCAGGGATTCTATGCAGAAATGAAGTGTAACAAGGGGATGTATCCTATAAAATATCATTCCAGCTAATCAGGCGACCCCACGTGGCACCACATGGATCAAATGGACCACAAACAGAAGTATCTGAGGCCATCCAACAGTGTAGCACCAATATGAGTCAATGGGACCCACCTGTTAGTGACCTAGAGGAAGCACACCGCAAAAGGGGCCAAGCCCAGGTCGACCGACCCCCCCCCCCCCCCTAGTTGGCCGGCTAGGTCATGACACCTTTCTCGATCAAACTCCACGTGTAGGCTCCTCCCGGCTTGAAGAGGTCATGGGTGACTGATTCACGCGCTTTTGGTGACCGGAACCGACCCATCTCCAAGCTATAAATAGGACCCTTCACTTCAACACACACCACTTGAGTATTCATCCATTGTATACACTACTCTCCAAAGGTTAAGAGGAGTATAGGCTGTAGAGAGGAGACTCTCTAGTCCATAGTCCAAGTAGGAGAGGAGTAGAAGGAGTCTCTTCCCAATTTCCAATTGGGGAAGGTATGTCTCCAATATTCCTATTTGTATTTGTGACTTTATTCATAATAAAGATGATATCTTTAAACTTCTATTGTTCATATACTTGGATGAAGTGTTTCTTGTTTGATTGTGGATTCCATGTATGTGGTAGGAATAGTATTTATGATTGTGCTATACCATTCTTATTCAATCATCATAAACACTATAAACCTCCACTATAGTCTAAGTAGTTATGATATGATTATGTTAAGATGACTCACGTGCTATGAATTAACATTGGTTCAACGATGATTTAGTTCATTGCCTTAGGATGGCTTGTGCCTAGGATCTTAAGGTAATTACTTAATATTTTAGCATGGTGCTGGGATAGAGAGTAGCGTTGAATGTCTCGTAGACCCACAAATTGAAGAGGTAGGCAATAGGTGGTGACAGCCCTATCTGTCTTTTGTAATCCTCCACATTCGGCTATGCCACAGGCTCTTGGCGGGAGTCACCTAGTGTTGCTAGGGGTAAACCCGTGCCTGATGTGTTAATCCACTATGCATGAGAATTCATAATTAATATAATCATTAGTAACTAACTTAGGCTATGTATATGTACATTAGAAGCATAGAAGGAGTATCTACCTAACTCTTAGTCTAGTCCCTCTATTACCTCATTTATCCCCTTAGGATAGGATACTCTTGTGTGTGTCACACTACCTCCACTTCATTTAATCCATCCTTGCTAGAACCCTTCCTAGGCCAACCTGGACTTTCTACTTGATGATTGTTTTACTTCCATCTAGCCTTCCTGTGGGAAAATTTAAATGACACCCTTTGGGAATACTCTTTAAAGGGGAAATGCTACTTCGATAGTTTCCACGCGCGTGCAGACGTTCACTTGAGAATTAAAACCAACCAAAAAGTATTTCTAGCACCGCAACTAGGGATGAATTGTTATTAGTGCGTAGGAAATATGAACAAGTGCCAAGAAAGCGTTCCCGTACCCTGGCCGCGAGCCCCACCTCCTCTATGCCGAAGAAGCAGAAGCTAACTCGGGGGGACGACACTCCTATATCCCATCATGCGGGAGCTGGAGGGTTTGAAGCCTCTGTCGTCGACTTGGTCTCCGATTCCAATGGCGGTACTGGTTCCGGAGGAGGCGCAAAAGAGTCTGCGTGAATGGCCGCGCCGATAGGAGCCGTCCAAGAGCAGGTTTCGGAGGCTGTGGCACCAACCTTGTCATCAGGCCCGGGGGGCCTCAATCCACCGTGCAAGCTGGGAGGCCAGGGTCTCTGGAGCAGCCTGGCCCGTCGGTACGGTGCAGTTTCTTCCTTCACTATTTTTTCATTGTTTCTTTGCTCTGATGGAGTTGGTCTGGGATTTTCAGGGATAGGAAGATGCTCGAGAAGTTAGCCACGCACAAAGTGCAAGACATCTTCGAGCTCTTCTCCATCATCGACCGGCGCATCAAGGCGGCAAAAGGCCGTGACTGCACTCACAGCCTGCCTCCGGGGTGGGCAAAGCCGACCATAGGTGCCATTACCCCGGGTAGCGGCAAAAAGAAGAACAAGAACCGGGGCAGCGGCCAGAACAAGCTACTGCACGGGGCATCCGTCGTGATAGCAGCTATGACCGGTGGTGCCGGACCCCAATGCCACGACAAGCGCCCATGTTAGCCACCTGCTACTGATGACGGCGTCGAGCCCTGCCGAGTGCACAAGACTCACGACCACAGTGCGAGCAGCTGCCAGGAGATCAAGAGGTGTCTCGAGCGATACCAAGAGAGGGCACAACAGTGTTCTGAAGGCGCACCCTTCCGACAGCGGGAGGGCAAGCAGAAGGTCGACCCCAAGGTCAACGATGATGAGGAGATGGAGTACCAAAAGAATGAATGGGCTATCAAGACAGTCCACCAGGATGAAGACTCCGATGCTAGTAGCGACCACGAGCATCACAAGACACTCCATGTCATCTTTTGGGGGGGGGGTCTTGGGATCCCGTGTCCCAGAACGCGGTCAGGACCCTGCGCCGGGCGGGGCCTCGATAGCTCCTATCCCCACTCGGGCACTGCACCACAAGTGGAAGGAGACGCCGATAAGCTTCAAAACCTTCGACTGCCCCAAGAACATGGCGGGAGCCGGGATTCTGCCTCTCCTGGTCGCCCCCACCATCGCCAACGTAAAGCTCCACCACGTCTTGATAGATAGCATAACCGTCCTCAACCTCATCAGCCGCGCGACTTTTGACTAGCTGTAGATCCCGGTGTCCAAGCTCACCCCATCGAGCCCGTTCTCAAGGGTGGGACCAAGGAACATCATCCTGTACAGCAACATCCACCTTCGGGTGACCTTCAGGATGCCCGAAAAACTTCAGGATGGAGAGCTTCCTGTTCGACATCACGGAGGTCAGCCACCCCTTCAACACCATCATCGGCAGGCCCACCCCGTACCAATTCATGGTCGTAGCCCACTAGAGCTACCTCCTATTGAAGATGCCGACTCCCTCCTGCGTCCTCAAGATCCGCGGAGACCGCACCGCTGTGTTGTTAGCCTTGGAGAAGCTCCAAGCACTCGCAGCAGACCCAACACCTACCTCGGGCAGCGCTAGACCATGTCATCCTCCGCTGAGCTCGCGTCAGCGTGACTCCTCTGCTGCACCCCATCTGCAGCCCTCCGATAGCCTGCTCATCACCCCACCACGTTCCCATAAAAGCTATCAAGATCAGTTCTGGCTCTGCCCAGACCACCAGCAAGGCGGGGGGCCAAGGCAGAAAGTAGGGACACCATCTCATCGCCCCACTAGTAGATAGTGTTGACAAGTTGCCCTGCAACTGTCACAGTTACCCTCAGAGCTTTGAGCACTCCTGTAAGTGAACCTTAGCTTAATAGTAGGACAATATAAACGTTTCAAAGTCTGGGAGTAGCACTTAGGACAACCAAGCTCCAGGAGGGTCAGGTCAAGAATGCGTAGTTAGCTTAGTCTGGTCCCAAACCCTAAGCCTGTGCACCCTACCTCCCTCTCCATCTGGAATCAAGTTGTTTCTTTTCTTTTGTAAAAGCGTGTCTCCTCCCATGAATGCCAATACAAAAGAATCACTGTCTTACTTAATGTTTCCCTAAAAATTTTCATTTAATTACTCGTTAATTTTATGATGAACCATGCTAGGACCGTTTTTCGTATATTATCTTCATATACATGGTTATATGCTCTATGCCTCACCCTTGGTGGAGTTGTGCAATCCTACTACAGGTGGGCCTGCTTGAAGTACCTGCAATGTGTGAGGGGTTCTCACGGCTGCCCCCTTTCCTTGAAGTCTTGTGATGCCGAATGGCCTCCCAAGAAAGGTCTACGCCAAGACGGAGGTCTAGGTCGTGTAAACTGCTTAGTCTGGTCCTATACCCTAAGCATGCAGACCTTGCCTTCCAGCATTGCAACCAAGTAGTGGGGGCAGAAAGCTCGCACCCTAAGGAAGGCGTGAGCCGAACCTTGAAGCACTAGCGCATTGAATTACCCAAGCCCCGTGTGCTAGCTCAGACAGTAAGACATGACAAATCTAAAGAGAAAAAAGAGGTAAACCGACGAGCAAAGTAGTCCCTCCTTTATCATGTGTGTAGGAGATCCAATGCTGACACCGACCAGGGGGCCCGCCGTCGACATCCCAACACGTCGAAGATAGTAACAAGCGCTGATTCGTGAGTACACTCTCCCGCCCCGCTCTTATTGCTAATAGGTTCTCTTGTGGTAACCTGTATGCCAGGGGCCTGATGTCGACGTTGCTACACATCTGTGGTAGACGACGCTAGAGCAATCAGCTCTGGCACCTTCCAAGGTGCCCGCCGTCGATGTCCCAACACGTCAAAGATAGTTACAAGCACTGATTCATGAGTACACCCTCCTGCCCCGCTCTTGTTGCTAATAGGGTTCTCTTGTGGTAACCTGTATGCTAGGGGCCTACCTTCAATGACTCTACAACGATGGGGGGCGACGCCAAAGCAGCTAGCTCTAGCACCTCTCAGGGGACCTGCCGTCAATGATTCTACAATGATGGTGGGCGATGCTGGAGCAACTAGCTCCGGCACATCCCAGGGGCCTGCCATCGACGTCTCTATGATGATGGTAGGTGACGCCAGAGCAGCCAGCTCCAACACCTCCCAGGGGGCCTGCCGTCGACGTCTCTACGACGAGGGTGGGCGACGCTAGAGCAGCCAGCTCCGGCACCTCCCAAGGGGCCTACCATCAACGTCTCTACGACGAGGGTAGGCGACGCCCGAGCAGCCAGCTCCAGCACCTCCCAAGGGGTCCACCATCAACGTCCAAACACGTCGATGATAGTAACAAGCGCTTATTCGTGAGTAAACTCTCCCTCCCAACTCTTGTTGCTAATAGGGTTCTCTTGTGGTAACCTGTATGTCTGGGGCCTGCCATCGACCACTCTACGATGATGGTGGGTGATGCCAAAGCAGCAAGCTCCGACACCTCCCACAGGGCCTGTCATCGATGTCTCTACGACGATGGTGGGCGACGCCAGAGCAGCGAGCTCCGGCACCTTCCAGGGGGCCTGCTGTCGACATCTCTACAACGATGGTGGGCGATGCCGGAGCAGCCAACTCCAACCACGAGTTTTAAAAACAAAGCTTGGCACCCCTGAATGGGCCCACCGACGTCAACTACTCAACCTCCCCCCCCCCCCCCCCCCCCACCCAAGTGGTAGGCGTGCCCAACCAGTTGGCCACATCTACCAGGGGGCCTCTAAGGGGGTTCCATAGGCAGGACGTCAACTGACAGCAGATTGAATATGTCAATTATGCAATCGTTGGTTCTTAGAAATCTAACAAAGTCGGTGAAGTTCTTTGGGCCCTTACGCTGCTAAGAGCTACGACGAACAAGATGGGAAGCACAAGACACAACCAAGAAGCCAAACATTAATTCAAATTCATTGAAGAATACTTACAAAGGGGCAAGCCCCAAATACAAAGGTGCCCCCGCAATGGGCCACCAACCTCAATCTCTCGCGAATTGTGCGGGAACATGTTTGATGGCATCCTTGAATTTTGCCGTTGCCACCACTTCACTCGCCGCGACGGGGCCATCAACTACCTGGTCCAGAGGTATCTCCGGGATTAGAGGCGGTGAGCCCGGATGGCGAGCCCAGACGTCAAGCTCTAGCAGGAGGAGTTCTTGGCACTCAGCTAGGTGCTGCTCTTGATCCCGCGCCAGGTTGCTCTCGCAAAGCTCAAGATCTCCGATGCAGGACTGAAGTCTGTCCCAATCTACCTCAGCCTGAGTCTTCATCGCCCGAGCCACCTCCTCTTGCTCAGCAACGATGGCCTCCTGCTCAACAACAGCGGCCTCGCGGCATCCCAAGGTCACTCAAAGCTCTTCAAGGGCACTGAGGTGGGCATCAACTACCCAATTTGTCACCTTGGCAATGTCCAGAATGTTTTGGGACGTCGCGTCCATGGCATTCACCAGGTGGCACCTCAACTCCAGCTCCTCACCCTCCTTCTGGTGCTTCTCCTTTGCCTCATCGATCCTGGACCTTAGAAGGTCCTCCCAGGCTCGGAGGCGCCCGTCCTCCGTGTGAGGACCGGGGTCCACACATTCTAGGAATCGCATTGGATGGTGCCATGCGAGGCGGCACCCAACAGCACACAAGAAAATCCATTCAAAATAACCTACACAAATATTTTATTTCACAAGGTGATTCTCTTTTACAACATAATATACAATGCAGCGGAATATTTTATACCCACACTCTCAACTAACTATGCACAAAAGAAGCTGTCCATGCCCGCAGACGCTTCTCACTAGACATACGAAGAAGAGAGCAGCGACAATGTTTTTGTGAGAGATACATATCGACAAGCTCGAGGTCTCATGGACAACCACAACATAAGAATAAGCTAATGATACCTGCAAAAACGACAACAGAGCAACCATGAGCTTGACGCTCAACAAGACTTAACCATCTCACCTAAGGCATGAAACTCTACATGCTGGAAACTCTAAATAACGAAAGCTGAATTTGCATAAAGGACATGCCTACAAGTGAATCCTTACTTTCATTTTTAGCATCAAGTTAAGGCTTCATAGAAAGTAAATTTAATTTGCACTACAGCTACTACATAAAAGTTTGCAATAATATTTTATCAAATTGCAATAAACCATGTTTACTTCTTACTATGTCAAGACTTAGTGTCCAATTATGCTCAAATAACCACGAGCGACAGTGATTGCAACCAGTAGACACCTGGACTGCACGACACGTACGCCCATACTCAGAGTTGCGACGGCACACTCCACTGATGTCGCACGCAGCCACCTTTCCCAAGATTCAACTACATCAAAACAGTTCGATTGACCCGAACAACAAGCTCTCTCAAGGTGCACCTCCGCTGTGAGATGTTCATGAGCAAGTTGACTCCCACTGTACTAATAGTCGACAACTTAAGCCGATTGAAAAGGTTCCAACATAGGATCCTCAAGGTACATCGGTTTCCTGGGTCCCATATAGCCAGTATGCACCCGGTACAATTCAAACTTGTCCAATAGGGCCAGACACAAGATGGGCCTTAATCGACACAGGCAAGACTAAACACACAGGACCATGTCCTGCTGCATCCTACGCTCCTGCTCGGTCTCCAATTCATTAAGGTAAATCCTCACAATTCAACTCATGATTCCAATCCAGTGATAATCCACGTGCTAGTCTCGCGAGTAGTTCCAAACCACTCGACTTCTACCGAATCTTTCAGTAAACAGTTAAGCATAGCATATAGAAACGTGGAGTATTACTCTACCCAGACCTCTCAAGGATAATCTGGTCATGCAATTGAGTTTCATTGCACAGGACCTAATGCACAATACATCTCATCCATATAGTGTGTAGAAATTAAAACTTTGCAATATTTATTAAATGCAAACCGGGGCTTGCCCTCCGGTTGAGATTTAAAGTCAGCAATGATCAGTTAGTATACTTCTCGAGAAATCATGCCACAGCAGAACCAATAGAGAAATCCTCTGCTCCGGGTTGTGCTTCTTGTTGGCCACCTTCGTCGTGAGCACTATCGAAATGATATGCAAATAAGAGAATGCAATTTATTAAAATAACAATTGAAGTCATAACTCAAGAAGGATTAATACTAGCTAGGACTGGAAGTTCTGTTGCTGGAAATGCACAGCAACAGAGAGGAAATAAGATGAACTTAGGCAATGGGAATATGAAGTGAAATAGATATTGTTTTGGACATAGAGATGTGATCTCAATTTATACAGGTTCAACAGATCCCCTGAGTCTGAGAAAATTACAGTGAGTTCATATGGTCATGGAGGATTTGCCAGAAAAATTTCAGTCACAGTAGTGGAATACCTTGGTCTACAAAATTCCATAAATAATTAGGCTTCTCTGAATTTTCATGGTCAAACAGAGACTTTGACAAAAGCCAAACTGTATTTTCTTGGTAGAAGGGTTCATATAGAGTCCAACACATTTGGTTTTATATTTTGTTATGCATTCTACAGGGAGATATGAAATTTACAAGTTTGTACAATATTCAAAAAAATGTCTCTGTTGTTTTTCCTATTTTCAGGAACATAGAAGTAGGAAACACAATTTGCTCCAGTAAATGAAGTCAAATGGTTCTGAAATTTTTATTGGACATCAAAGACATGCAAAGGAATATTTTGGCCAAGTTTGAGAATTTTCCATAAAAGGAATCACATGGAATAAATTTCCAATGATTTAACTTGTGGGAATTATTGGGGAGAACCCAGGGACTTTCATAGCAAATAATCTGTACCATTGCAAAGTACTTTCCATGAGAAATCCAACAAAATTTATTTCATAATTGTTGGACATTTATACAATGAATGGTGAATTTCCAAATATTGGGTAGTTTCTGCAATTATTTTTCTACTGGAACTTGGCTGAACTGTTGACAGTGGGCCCTACAATTTAATATGGGCCATTGGCAAGAAGCAACACAATGGGCCACAGAAACATCCGCACAGACACACCCGTTCGGTGCTACAATGGATCCGGTGGAATTCTCACTGACAGGTGGGGCCCGTCCTCTTTCTTCCTCCTTCCCCCTATGCCTCCCCACCTGAAAATGGCCGCCAGGGCCTAAATCCATCTCGGAAGATTGTTGGTGCGGTCAGGGAAGGCCGAGGATGGTCGGAAGTAGCGTCCCCACGGCGGCGGCGGACGGCCGCACTCCGACGAGGTTGCCCGATGCACAGACTGCAGTATTCCCTTCGGAAATTGATCTTGGAGCACAAGTCATTGATGAGGAGCACGATTTTGGAACCAAATTTAGGAGAACAGGGCTGGAATTAGGATTCCACCTTTGACCAAGGTCCAAAGGTCCGACGACGAAGAGAACTCGAAGAACAATAGATATAATTGATCATTTTCTTTGTTTATTGATCCAGGATGAACTTAGGGGCATGAGGAAGATATTTCTTATCTGGACAAAAAAATAAATACACGTAGAATCTGAATTTCTTAGCCAAAAATGCTCTGTTCTTATGAACGGTCGAAGCAAAATTTCGAACTCCGGCTAAATGGTGCTACGAAGGGACTAGCAACCCTGGGGACAGTATGGAAAGGTTGGTGCGAACCTTATTGCGGCCGGAGTGAGTCGGGAGCAAGCCCGAAGTGCTGGAGCACCGTGGAAATCACTGTGATGGGTTGAAACAAAGGACGAAAAAAATCACCCGCCGGGGTGGCAGCACAACGGCGATGAGGAAGCAGTGGCGACTTGTCGGAGAGGTAGGGAGGATGCTTGCACAGCTTATAGAACCTTCGTCCGAGCTGCAACGTAGAGAAGAGAGCTGTCACCATGGACCAGAGAAAGTGGCAGGAAAACAGAGCGCTGATTGCTAGCGTTGAGCAGAGCGAAGGAGGGAGTCGATGAAGGATTTCTTAGCGACGATAAGGGCAAATGGTTATGCTCTCTAGGACCAGGCTGGTTGATGGGGATGTGGCACATGCAATAGGTGTGGTGATGCCATGGGAAGAGCAGAGAAATGGAGCACGCTCTGTTGAGCTCTTTCACTGGATGACAAGTGGGTCCCATCCCACTCCTCCTTATCCGCTCCTTTCCAATGTAAAATATCTCCAGAACAACACTATCCAATTTAGGTTAAATTTGACAAGACATAAATTTGAGTTTGAGAAGAATTATGATGCACTAAAATTTAAATTCTTGCCATGCTGAATTTAAACATTCAAGTATGATTTTGAATACATCTACAAAGTCCTTGCTTTAAACCTTCACTGTATTTTCCAAAGACAGCAAGGACCTCAAATGAACTACATTAATAAATTTTATTGTCTAAAGTCTTACATTTGCTGAGTTAGACTTGAAGTTGAATTAAGTTTGACATTTTTGGCTCTATACAATAGAATTCTTTTAAAACATCACTTGAGTGAATCCTAGTTTTATTTCCTTCTCTGCTTATTTTTCAAGACTAAAATGCACACATGTAGTTGGGATTTTACATCCTTCCCCCCTTAAAATAATCTCATCCCGAGATTACAAAAGAGAGTTTGAAACGATAGAGAGATTACCGGAGATATAACGATAACATTGAAACTGCATCTAGGACTCCCTTGTGGGTTTTGGATGATTTATGACAAGCAATTGGGATCCTAACCTCTTTGTTGAGATGAGTGCAGGATTTTAATAGAAAAATGAGCAAAGTGCCAAAAAGAAGGAAGAATGAGGAGCAAGGTGGAAATGAGCTCAAGGAAGAAGAATAGTAGATCATTGTGTATGGAGTGTGTTAAGAAAACACATCCCAAGAGCTCAATCAAAGTTAAACACACACATTGCACAAAGTTACACAGAACTGGACTAGTCCGACTAACACTGGACTAGTCCGATATCCTTTCTGCACAAAATCGGACAAGTCCGATATCCATCGGACTAGTACGATATCCTCTCTGACTAGAATCGGACTAGTACTCCCCAGTGCGTACTAGTACTCAAAATACTTCACAAGTCACACAAAATCGGACAAGTCCAATCACAACTGGACTAGTCCGATATTCTCTCTAATCCATATCAGACAAGTCTGATATTTGCACGGACTAGTCCAAAATACCCTCTGAACTAAATCGGACAAGTCCACCAGGTGCGGACTTGTCATCCTATACACTTAGGGTTTCAAATGACCGGACAAGTCCGAAGACTATCAGACTAGTCCAAAGATTTCCATAGCAAAATCAGACAAGTCCGTTCCTAGCCGGACTAGTCCGATATTTCGGGACACTTAGGGTTTGCTACACACAGCACACCGGACTAGTCCGATGACCACCACGGACTAGTCCGATCTTTCTGAACCCTAACGGTCACTTTTAGAAACCCATATAAATAGAGTTGCACGACCATATTTTACACTCTCTCGAACCCTAGCGCCGTCACACCTCCCAAGAGCCTCAAAAACCACATCTCTCCACGAAATTAAGTGCAACAAAGATCAATCCCTTGGGGATTTACTCTAGTTCATTGGAGAGACACGTTCAACACCACATTGAACTTTTGGTTTGATTCTCTAACACACTCCTGCGATTTAATTGTAATCTTTTGAGTGTGTTCTTGATGGTATTTTGTGTTGTAATCCAAGGGAGCTCTCAACGTGTGAGAAAGCCCCTTGAATTCGGCTATTCACCCCTTTGAGATAAGTGGAATAGGATTGGCCTTCGTGGCGATCCGACGAGGGTAGGGTTGGAGAAGACCCGGTCCTTTTGTGGACTCCTCAACGTGGATGTAGGTTGCCTCTGTGGGAACCGAACCACGGGATAAATCTCTTGTGTTCTCTTTGTGTTCATTGTCCTTACTTCATATCAATCTAGGGTTACAATTGATCTTGATTACTTTACGTTGAAATATCAAGTATAAGAATGAATTGTGATATAACCTGATTCATAACCTTGTAACACTTTGTTTAATCGTATATTTCTGCTGCATATATTGAAGAATAAAGTCAATCGATCAAACCTAATCGGTCTAGTCCGTATACGCCGGACTAGTCCGCACTTTACCGGACTAGTCCGATTTCTCTGGTTTTGAACTGGTTGTTAAGTGTTGTAGGATCTGACAATTTTCAAAAAGGCCTATTCACCCCCCCTCTAAGCCACATTCAAAAATGTCTGGATACTTTGAGCAGAGATACTCTTCACTCTCCCATGTCGCTTCCTCGATGGTGTGGTTTCTCCATAGCACTTTATAAAACCACATTGTCCGACTTCTTGTGATGCGATCTTTTTCATCGATAATCCGGATTGGATGCTCACCGTAGGTGAAATCTGGTTTCAATTCTTCCAATTCTTCTATGCGGATGCCAGTAGAGGGCTTGAGACATTTCCGTAATTGGGATATGTGGAAAATGTCATGAACACCAACTAGAGATGTTGGTAACTCCAATCTGTAAGCAACGGGACCACATCTTTCTGTGATAGCAAATGGACCGATGAATCGTGGAGCCAACTTTTCTTTTACTCCGAATCGATGAATTCCTTTCATCGGAGAGACAAGGAGATACACATGGTCTCCGATGTTAAAGCTTAAAGGGAAACTCCTTTTATCCGCATAACTCTTTTGCCGAGACTGAGCAGCTTTGAGATTTGCTTGAATTAGTTTAACTTGCTCTTCTGCTTCATTTACCAAATCAATTCCAAATACAACTTGTTCACCTGATTCACACCAATTGAGTGGTGTGTGACACTTACGACCGTAGAGAGCTTCATAGGGTGTCATTTGATACTAGATCGATATCCGTTGTTGTACGAGAATTCTGCCAATGGTAAATGATCATCCCAATTTTTACTGTGGTGTATGAAACATGCTCTTAACATATCCTCAAGTATCTGATTTACCCTCTTGATTTGTCCGTCGGTTTGCGGATGATATGCGACACTACGAATTAACTTCGTCCCCAATGATGCATGTAGCTGCTCCCATAAATGAGCAACAAATAGCGATCCTCTATCCGATACATTGGTGCGGGGAACTCCATGTAAGCACAAAATTCTTGATATGTATAAGTCCGCATATTTCTTCACATTGTAAGAGGTATGCACTGGAATAAAGTGTGCTGACTTAGTTAACCGGTCAATGATCACCCAAATGGAATCGTTCTTTTGAAAGGTGAGAGGCAATTCGATGATAAAATCCATACTCAGATCCTCCCATTTCCATGCCGGTATCCTCAATGGTTGCAGCAGTCCGCTTTTCCTCATGTGGTCAGCTTTCACTCTCCGACATGTGTCATACTCGGACACATACTTTGCGATTTCTCTCTTCATACGTGTCCACCAAAATTTAGTACGGAGATCTTGGTACATTTTATTACTTCCTGGATGGATTGAATACTTGGACAAGTGAGGCTCATCCAAAATCTTTTTCCACAGTTCCATGTCCCGGGGTACCACTATTCGATTCTTGAACCATAGAGTTCCTTGTTCGTCTTCCCGGAAACATTTCATTTATCCGCTTTTAAGTCTCCTCTGAATATGAGACATTCCCTTGTCTTTCTTCTAAGCCTCTACAATCTCTTCTCTGATTGTAGGTATGAGAGCAAGGTTATACAAAGCTCCATAAGGAACCACACGTAAACTTGGTTCTTCCTCTTCCATAGGACATATGGTTAAATTATGAATGTGAGACTTTCGACTAAGTGCATCGGCAACCACATTAGCTTTGCCGAGATGATAGTGAATCTCAAGTTCATAGTCCTTGATTAACTCTAACCATATTCGTTGTCTCATATTTAATTCTTTCTATGTGAAAATGTACTTCAAACTTTTATGATCTGTGTACAGATGCACTAGATTTCCCATTAAGTAGTGGCTCCACATCTTCAGTGCAAGAACTACCGCTGCCAACTCTAAATCATGAGTCGGATAGTTGTGTTCATGATTTCTGAGTTGCCTTGATCCATATGCAATTACTCTTCCATCTTGCATAAGTACGCAGCCCAATCGGATGCCAGATGCATCACAATAAACATCAAAAGATTTTGTCGTATCAGGTTGAGCCAAGATAGGGGCTGTTGTGAGATCTTCACTAGAGTTTTGAAGGCTTCCTCACATGATTCACTCCATACATTCTTGCTGCACTTCTTTAATAAATCTGTCATGGGCTTTGCAATCTTTGAGAAACTTGGAACAAATCTTCAGTAATAGCCTGCTAAACCCAAGACACTATGGACTTCATGTACGGATGTGGGAGATTGCCATTTCAGCACTTGTACCAGTTTACTCAGATCCACAGCTATGCCTTCTGCTGAAATAATATGACCAAGGAATGGAACTTGATTAATCCAGAACTCACATTTACTGAACTTGTCATATAGCTTTTGATCATGCAATCGTTGAAGCACAATCTTGAGATGTTCGGTAAGTTCCTATTCTGACTTGGAGTAGACCAAAATATCGTCAATGAACACCACGACGAACTTGTCTAGCTCTGGCATGAATACCAAATTCATCAAGTACATGAAATGCGCCGGGGCATTTGTGAGACCAAAAGACATCACAAATACTCATAAAGTCCATATCTAGTTGAGAATGCTGTCTTTGGTATATCTTCCAGTCGTATCTTAATCTAATGATAACCAGACTGAAGATCCATTTTAGAAAATACCTTAGCACCCACTAGTTGATCAAAGAGCAAATCAATACGTGGTAGTGGATACTCGTTCTTGATGGTCACAACATTAAATGGACGGTAATCCACGCATAGTCTCAATGTCTTGTTCTTCTTCTTGACAAAGAGAGCCGAGCATCCCCAAGGTGATGAGCTCGGACGAATGAAACCTTTACTCAATAAGTCCTTCACCTGCTCCTTTAATTTTGCTAACTCCTTGGGTGCCATTCTATATGGTCTGCGAGAGATAGGTGTTGTTCCTGGTATTAATTCAATCCTGAATTCCACATCTCGGTCGGGTGGCATACCCGACAGATGATCAGGGAATACATATGTGAAATCACGGACCACTGGAATGTCTTCCAACTTACTTGTTTCATAATGATTCACTGCTGCATTTTGTTAAACCATGTTCTCAAGAATTAGGGTGTGGTGGCTGTGAGTTGAAGAGTTGAGCTCAACGGTGCGAGGACTGATGTTTAGAACAACTTCGTGGTTGCTTAACCACGACATTCCCAAGATTACATCAATCTTTTGACCTTCAAGGATGATAAGAGTTGTGGGATATATTTTACCACCCAAACATAATGGTGCTCGAGAGATAACATCACTTGCGGTGATATTACCTCCGGGTGAAGATATAAGATAGCGATGTTTTGTGGTAGTGTTTTGGAGTTGGTGCTTGATCACAAAATATTGGCTTATGAAATTATGTGTAGCACCGGAATCAAAGAGAATCAATAGAGGTATATGGTTGACAGTGAACATTCCCGCTAACACGGGTTCTCCTTCCGGTACATCCTCAATAGAAATGTAGTGAACATTGCATAGCTTCGACTTCTTTTGCTGCTGATTGGGAGACTGACTTGAATGTTGAAATGATGACTGGCTGTAGCTTGGTTCCTCTCAGGACAATATCTAGTAAAGTGACCTACAAGACCACAAGTGAAACACTGATATTTAGTCGGTTCAGCGCTGACTTGTCGATGAAAACTAGGTATCTCTAGCTGCGGTGGAGATGGATAAGAAATTATGTGCTGCTGCTGCTGCGGGGGTGATTTGAAACTTGATGCAAGCAGCGGACAACTTTGATATAATGGTCGGACGAAAGGTGATGAAATCACAAAACATGGGTAAAGTGGTACAACCTCTACAGAGTGTCTTAAAAACTATCATGATAGCCGTGCTTCCGGTTATGAGCAACCTGGACTCTCACATATTAGATGGAAACTTGGGATTTGGGATGGTTTGGTACTGGTTATGGGATGGTATTATAGTTTATGGCAATGGATATGGTTGATGGTAACGAGAAATCTGGAATTTGGATAATAGTAATGGAATATGGACTGGTATTATGATAACTACATGGTTTATGATGAGTTTACTTCACATACCTACAATATATTGCTTTTTCAAATGTTTTAATGTACTTTTCAGTACATAGCCTTTATTATATTCATCATTTGAATCAGCTACATGTCATACTTTCCGCACTTGATGAGTACAACATGTACTCACCCTTGCAATTCCCCCACCAACAGTTGCAGATTAGGATTGGGAGTATAACAGTGATAATGCGGAGTTCTAGGCCGTGTCTGCTGTCAGCTTTGCCTATGGATTGATTGGAGCCGCGCTACCCTATTTGCTTAGCTGCTTATTTAGATGATTTCTGCTGCATTAGTTGAAACTTGTCATTAATATTCTTTAGAGCTTGTATTCGACGATATTCTGAATTATGTAATAAAAGTGGTTAATTAATCTTGTTCTATGATAATTTCCTGTATATCCTTTTGCGAATGGACTCGTGTATGTGTGTTGAACATCCTGGGCACACATATGCGTTCACTTGGTTCTTTTCTGGGAACCAGATGTCACGAATTGGTATCAGAGCCTTAGGTTGACCGTAGGACGCAGCCTAGATACAATGGACACTTTAAATCACATAGGAGCACTAAGGAATCGATGTGTTTTTTCTTGGTGTGCTGTTTGCTATGTATTGCTGTTTGTGTGCTTAGTAGTGGATTTTGAGATGCTTTAGCATTGCCATGTCCGCATAGGCTAGTATAGGTAGTTGCTTAGTTTCATATCCTTTGCTGCATATAGTTGGGGACGTTTTCTAAATTCTTATCTCTTGCTTTACTTCAAATGGTGAGGACTCGCAACCAGAGGGATCACAATGATGAAGAGGAGAACAATGGAGCACCTCAGAACAACAATGGACAAGGACCTGCCCAGGGAGCTTTCAACCTTGAGCATTAGTGATGCAAAACCAGCTCATGCAGACCATGATACAGACTATGGGACAGCTGCAGGCTGGCAACAACAACAATCAGCCTCACATGCCTCCACTGCCACGCCCACCTCCTCATAACAAACTGGGAGAATTCATGAGGACTAGGCCACCGACCTTTGCTCAAGCTCCTGATCCTATGGATGCTGATGATTGGCTCAAGTCCATCGAGAAGAAACTTGCAATAGTCCAATGCAGTGACCGGGAGAAGGAGCTATTTGTGTCTCATCAACTTGTTGGAGCAGCTGCCGATTGGTGGGATTCGCTATGCAACGCCCATGAGAACCATGAGAGGATTACTTGGGTTGAATTCAAGGAGAGATTCCATTCTCATTATGTGCCCGAGGGTGTTATGATCTTGAAGAGACAATAATTTGAGAACTTGAGGCAAGGAAGATCGAGTGTGGGTGAATACCTTAATAAGTTCACTCAACTCTCAAGATATGCGCCTGAGGACGTGAGCTGGGACAACCGGAAGCAATACTTATTCATGAGGGGCTTGAACAATGAAATCCAAGTACAATTGCTGAATTGTGATTATGCCAACTTACAAAAGCTAGTGGACAAAGCAATTGTTGTGGAGAACAAGGTCCGCGAGATGGAGCAAGGAAGATGCCATATCAAGGACAACAACAAGGATGTAATGTGCGCCCTCGCTTTGCACCATCCAATCCGCCTTATTATAGCTCTTCTACTCCAGTACAACGCCCTAGTTATGCACTGCGCCCAACTCGGTTTGTGCAGCAATGCCCTGTCATGCAAGCACCTAGGACTCCAATGCCTTTTGCACCTCGTGCCAACTTTCCTGGTGCAAATGTTCAGATTCAAGTTCGTCCTAATAATTTTGGTGCAGTTTGGAAGTGTTATACATGTGGAGAAGCATGACACTTTGCACATCAATGTCCTAAGTCAGGCCTTGGTCAAGGAAGCAATGCCCTAAGATAGAACCCAAGACCCAATGGAGGACAACCGCAAGGGAACCATGGATAGCAGAATTTTGCTCTGGCAACATGAACCATGTCTCTACGGATGAAGCACAATAAGCGGATGACATGGTGATTGGTATGTTTCTCACAAATTCCAACCCGACGACTATGTTATTTCATTCTGGAGCATCACATTCATTCATTGCATCAAAATATGTTGCCAAGTACAGTTTGGCCATCTCTCATATGAAGTTTACTCTATTCGTTAAGTCTCCTGGAGGAGAGATGAGGAAAAATATAGTATGTCCAAAAGTAAGCCTTAGAATAAGGGGGATAGACGTCTTCGCCAACCTCACTGTCTTCGATTCTCAAGGATTGGACATTATACATTGTATGGACTTGTTGAGGAAGCACAATGGAGTCATTGAATGTGCCACAAAGACTGTGAAGCTGACCAATAAGGAAGGGATCTCCATAGAATTTGAAGCATCTCAACATGCACCGAAGCAATTGGAGCTCAATCACATGGACGGTGCCGCAATTGAGGAGATTCTAGTGGTGCGTGAATTTTTGGATGTGTTTTCAGATGAGTTGCCAGGCATGCCACCTGATCAAGACATTGAATTTGTTATTGAATTAATACCTAGAACTGCACCTATAGCTAAGAGGCCATATAGGATGCCTCCTAAGGAGTTAGCAGAGCTCAAGAAGCAGATTCAAGAGCAATTAGAGAAGGGTTTTATTCGCCCAAGCTCTTCACCTTGGGGAGCGCCCGTTCTTTTCGTGGACAAGAAGGATGGATCACAAAGGATGTGTGTGGATTACCGAGCTCTCAATGAGTTGACAATCAAGAACAAGTATACCGTGCCTCGCATAGAGGACTTGTTCGATCAGAGGAAGGGTGCTTGTGTTTTCTCCAAGATTGATTTGAGGTCGGGATACTTTCAGATGAAGATTTGACCATCGAACATATCCAAGACATCTTTTCGGACATGATATGGATCTTATGAGTACACCATGATGACCTTTGGATTAACCAACGCACCTGCCTATTTTATGTACCTCATGCATAAAGTCTTCATGGAGTACTTGGATAAATTTGTAGTGGTGTTCATTGATGACATTATGATCTACTCTAAGGATGAGAAGGAACATGAGGAACACTTAAGGCTTACATTGCGGATATTGAGGGAGCATCAATTGTATGCCAAGTTCGGCAAGTGCCAGTTTTGGATGAAAGAGGTGTCATTTTTGGGTCATATCATCTCGGGAGGAGGAGTATCGGTTGACCCCGGAAAAGTGAGAGACGTGTTGAAATGGGAACATCCCCAGCGTGTAAAGGAAATTAGAAGTTTTCTTGGAATGGCTGGATATTACCGTTGATTTATCAAGGACTTTTCCAAGATAGACAAGCCCATGATGGAGTTGCTAATGAAGGGGAAAGCATTTCAATGGACTCAAGCTTGTCAAGAAAGTTTTGAGGAGTTGAAGAAAAGGTTAACCACATCTCCAATTTTGGTTTTGCCGCCTATGAGCAAACGTTTCGTTACATATAGTGATGCATCGAGACAAGAACTTGGATGTGTGCTCATGCAAGAAGGTCAAGTGGTTGCGTATGCATCGGGACAATTGAAGAAACATGAACAGAATTATCCAACACATGATTTGGAACTTGCAGCCGTAGTACACGCATTGAAGATTTGGAGACACTACATCCTTGGACATAGGTGTGAAATTTATATGGATCATAAGAGTCTTAAGTATATTTTCACATAAACGGATCTGAATTTGAGGCAACAAAGATGGTTGGAGCTCATCAAGGATTATGATGTGGGAATCAATTATCACTCGGGGAAGGCTAATGTCGTGGTCGATGCTTTGAGTCAGAAAGGAGTAAGTCACCAACTTATGGTCGAGAATTTCCATCCAAATTATGTAAGGAGTTTGAATGGTTGAATCTTGGATTTGTGAATGAGATGGGGATAATGGAGTTAAATCCGACCTTGGAACAAGAAATAAGACAGGTTCAAACAAAGGATGAGGAAATTCAGGAGATCAAAGAAAGGACTCAGGAACGAAGGGAATTCAGGCTTGATGAGGATGACAATGGTACTTTATGGCTTGGAAAGAGGATTGTTGTGCCCAATGATAAGAATATTAGGGAGACGATATTAAAAGAGGCACACGACTCGCCTTACTCAATTCATCCGGGTTGTACGAAGATGTACAAGGACTTGAAGACATGTTATTGGTGGGCCAGCATGAAAAAGGACATAGATGAATATGTAGCGTTGTGTGATGTGTGCCGACGAGTGAAGGCGGAACATCAAAGACCAGCTGGATTATTACAGCCATTGCAATCGGAATGAAAGTGGGAAGAAATTGGTATGGACTTCATAGTTGGTTTACCGCGAACCCAATCCAGTTATGACTCTATATGGGTAATCGTGGATCGGTTAACTAAGTCAGCTCACTTTATTCCCGTCAAGACCACCTTTAATGGGGAGAAGTTGGCAGAACTATATATGGAATGAATAGTATGTTTGTGTGGAGTTCCAAAGAAGATAGTGTCAGATAGAGGTTCTCAATTTACCTCCAGGTTCTGGCAAAAAATACATGAAGCATTGGGAACAAGGTTGACTTTCAGCTCAGCATATCACCCTCAAATGGATGGACAAACTGAGAGGACCAATCAGATTTTAGAGGACATGTTAAGAGCTTGTGTCTTGAAGCATGGGAAAAGTTGGGACAAAAGCGTGCCATACACAGAATTTTCATATAACAATAGATATCAAGCAAGCTTGAAAATGTCGCCCTACGAAGCACAATATGGGAGGAAGTGTAGGACATCTTTATTCTGGAATGAGACAAGAGAAACTCAAGTATTTGGTCCAGATGTGTTGCTAGAAGCTGAAAAACAAGTCCAAATTATTCATGAAAACTTGAGGGCTCCTCAATCAAGGCAAAAAGGCTATGCGGACAATAGGAGAAGGAAACTAGCCTTTGAAGTGGGAGATTTTGTTTACCTCAAGGTGTCACCAATGAGAGGTCATAAGAGGTTTAATATCAGAGGCAAGCTAGCACCTCGATACATTGGGCCGTTCAAGATTTTGGACAAAAGAAAAGAAGTAGCGTATAAGTTGGAGATGCCAGCTCATCTTTCCGATGTGCATGATGTGTTTCATGTTTACCAACACAAGAAGTGTTCAAAGGTATCGGAAGAACAAGTGCCAATGGAAGTTTTGGAATTAGAGGCAGATTTGACTTATGTTGAGCAACCAGTCAAAATCTTGGAAATCAAGGAGAGAGTCACAAGAAATAAGGTGATTCGATGGTGTAAAGTGCAGTGGAAGCATCACACAGAATCAGAGGCAACTTGGGAGCTGGAAGATGATGTCAAGAAGGAATTTCCCTATCTCTTGTCTTTCCGTCGAATCTCGAGGGCGAGATTCATTTTAAGGGGGTAGGTTTGTAACACCCTCATTTTTCATGCATCATGCATTGCATAAGTTCACATACATGTTTAACATTAATACACATAAAAGGAATGAGTTTAAAATGAACTAGAAGCAAAACCGCACTTAAAAATTCTAGGAAGTGCGGACTAGTCCATTTTTGGTGCGGATTGGTCCGATTTCTCTCTGACCTCCATTGAACATGTCCATTTTAGTGCGCACTGTTACAGTTTTTGCCTCTATACAATTTGGGCCTTGTCCGGTCTATAGCAGACTAGTCCGGTCATCCCAACCTTGAGAAATTTTGCCAAGTCCCTCGACTTGTCCGGACTTGTCTGACATCTAGCGGACTTGTCCGTTTCCCTCTAACTAAAATTAGACTTGTCCGGTTTTGGCCAGACTTGTCTGATATTCCTCTGACCAAGTCAAGACTTGTCCGTTATAGTCCAAACATGTCCATTTTCACCTCTGTCAATCTTCGGACTAGTCCGGCCCTTTTCGAACTTGTCCAGTAAATCGCGATTCCGAGTTATCTTTTGTTCTACGAGTTGTTTTTGGTTTTTACCTTAAGTGGGCCTAAGGTCGTCGTGTCTAACTCTTTTGGAGCCCATGTGGGACCCACAACAGCCTCTGCCCACCCCAAACTCGAAATCCATCAGACCCTAGCCCTCCACCATTATATAAACAACCCCACCCCTTGACTTTGCATCCTTTTGCCTTGCCTCAATTGGAAGTCCGCAAACCCTAGTGCGTGGAGATCCACCATCAAGGAGGGAGAAGGAGATCCCGAGCCAGAAGAAGAAGAGGAGGAAATGAAAGAGGATCAATATCTCCATCAAGTTTTCGTCCTTCATCACCAATCCACCACAAAGTTCTTCATCAACCCTAGATCGCCAAGATCCAAGTGTTGCCTCCAAAACCCTTGATTCATTGGAGTTCTAAACACATGGTATACCTTCTACTCTCTATTTCTCACGTGAATTCAACCCCGTTTCTCCAAATTCACATCGATCTAGAAAACTCTGATCCGCTGTTTCTACGAAGGGCGAACCAGTCCGACCCTGCAGCAGACTAGTCCAATTTGGCAATATGTTTCTTGCCGAATTAACTCTAAATCGATTCGAATCAACTCCAAACCTGTGTAGACTTGTTAATAACCATTGTAATTGATTAGTAAACATTAAAAGTAACTCATTAACTAGTTTTGCTTTGCAATTGCATTAATCATGCATGTCATGTCATATTGAGTAATATATGTGCACTTTTTGATTGTAATTCTTGTCTTGTATGTTTATTGCACGGTTTAGATGGATTTGCGCTAGGGAGGGCTGTGGAGGACCTCCAGTACCATAATTTTGAAGACTTTGATCCCAACCAAGCCAAAGAGCAAGGCAAGTGTCCTTTAACATATTGATCCTGTTTCTAAAATAAATGTTTTCTTTGCAAAACTGCATGCTTGTGTCAATCTGATGGGAATCCTATGATAGGAAATTTACAGCTTTTTTTGATCGCCCTTGTCACCTGGAATTCATGGTAGAGAGTCGGGAATGGCTTTTTATCTTTGCTTTGCTTAATTAATTGGGATGGGAGAACAACTATACCATTTAATTATGCATTAATGAGATTATGGTTAATATGAACTGGTTAATATGACATGGTAATGGGTGATCTAAGCAAGCACGATATGTGGATGGGTTGGAAGTTACAGTGGTTTGGCTTGCTTTAGATCTAAGGACCGGTTTGTGGAGCGACCATCCAGGACTTATAGTGCCACCACGAGGCCAAGTATGGGTGCGGCGTAGCTGATTATTTAGGGTATTACTAGTATTGTGCGGATCATTTGGGGCACCGGGGAAGGGGAGTCAGATTGGGTTTGGATATGGTTGGCAGGACTCGTTGGGATCCGAATGACACAGAAGGGGGCCCTTGGTTGAAGATGTGCTCAGGTGGAGACATTGCCACCGGTGAAACCTCAGTGGGTCTGTATATGCTAGTAGTCCCTTTGTAAAGGCTATTTTGTGATCTCTTGGCCACACACCAACGGAAGTGTGAGACGACACAATTGATATTCCTCAATCGCCAAAAGGCCATGAAATCACAAACACGTGGGTAAAGTGGTACAACCTCTGCAGAGTGTCTTAAAAACTATCATGATAGCCGTGCTCCTGGTTATGAGCAACCTGGACCCACACATGATTGGTTCTTATCAAGATTTTGCTGATTTTGATGTGGTACCTACGGATGCTCGCTCTCTTTTGTTGGGACGTCCTTGGGAGTTTGATACTGATGCTATTCACCATGGTCGATCTAATAATTATACTCTCATGCATAAGGGCAAGAAAATTGTGTTGCTTCCTATGAGTCCGATTGAAATTGTGCAATTTGAGAAGGAGAAAAAGAATAATGCTAAGCAAAAGGGTGTTTTCAATTCTGAAATTCAACAACCTATTAAGTTGAAAAATCCTATTTTGCTTCCAACTAAATCTGATCTTGATGATTTATATGCATCTAATGGAACTTGCTATGCTTTACTGTGCAAATATGCTTTATATTCCATTGAGGATACATCCATTGTTTTGCCACCTGCTGTTGCTAACCTTTTGCAGGAATATATGGATGTTTTTCCATCAGAGATACCCCCTAGATTACCACCTGTGCGAGGCATTGAGCACAAGATTGATTTGATTCCAGGGGCGAGCTTGCCGAACTGTGCCGCCTATAGGACCAACCCTGACGAGACTAAGGAAATTCAACGACAAGTCCAAGATCTTCTGGACAGCGAGTACATTTGTGAGAGCCTTAGTCCTTGTTCTGTTCCCGTTCTTTTGGTTCCAAAAAAAGATGGCACTTGGCGCATGTGTGTTGATTGTAGAGCCATCAATAACATTACCATTCGTTATCACTATCCTATTCCTAGATTGGATGACATGCTTGATGAGTTGAGTGGTTCTGTTATTTTTTCCAAGATTGATTTGCGTAGTGGGTATCATCATATTCGTATGGCTTTAGGTGAGGAATGGAAAACTGCCTTTAAAACTAAATTCAGACTTTATGAATGGTTAGTCATGCCATTTGGTTTAACTAATGCGCCCAACACTTTCATGAGGTTGATGAACGAGGTTTTACGTGCTTTCATTGGTAAATTTGTCGTGGTTTACTTTGATGATATTCTTATTTACAGCAAGTCATATGATGAGCATCTTGAACATTTGCGTGCTGTTTTTAATGTCTTGCGCGATGCACGTTTATTTGGTAACCTTGAGAAGTGCACCTTTTGCATCGATCATGTGTCTTTTCTTGGTTATGTTGTTACTTCGTAGGGCATTGAGGTGGATGAGGCAAAGATTGTTGCCATCACGAGCTGGCCACTTCTGACAACGGTCACAAAGGTTTAGAGTTTTCATGGTCTCGCAGGTTTCTACCGGCCTTTCGTGCGGGATTTTTGCACCATCGCGGCACGTCTCCACGAGTTGACAAATCATGGAGTGTCGTTTTGATGGGGACCAGCACAACAACAAGCTTTTGATGTTCTCAAGTCGAAGCTCACACAAGCACCATTGCTAAAACTTCCTAATTTTGAGAAGACCTTCGAGCTTGAATGTGACGCGAGCGGCATTGGCATTGGAAGAGTGCTAATTCAAGGAGGTAAACCTGTTGCTTTCTTTAGTGAAAAATTGCATGGGTCTTCGCTGAATTATTCTACATATGACAAAGAACTTTATGCTTTAGTGCGTGTTTTGCAAACTTGGCAACATTACCTATGGTCTAAAGAATTTGTCATACATTCAGATCATGAGTCTTTGAAGTATCTTAAAGGACAAGCTAATCTGAACAAACATCATGCTAAATGGATTGAGTTCATAGAGTCATTTCCTTACATCATTAAACATAAGAAAGGGAAAGACAATGTGATTGTCGATGCGTTATCTAGACATTAGACCATGCTATCCCAACTTTCTCATAAAATCTTTGGTTTGGAAACCATAAAGAGGTTATATGCTACTGATTTGGACTTCAAAGATGCCTTTGACAATTGTAGAGAGGGAAGAACGTGGCAAAACTTCCTGCTCCGTGAAGGCCTTCTCTACCGTGCTAACAAGCTTTTTGTTCCAGCTAGCTCCGTTCGTATTTTGTTGTTGCAGGAATCACATGGAGGTGGTTTGATGGGACATTTTGGTGTTAAAATACAGAGTATGTGCTGGACTCTCACTTCTTTTGGCCACAAATGAGGCGTGATGTGGAGCACTACGTTTCACGTTGCACGACATGCAACACAGCTAAGTGTCGACTTAACCCACATGGTCTTTATATACCTCTTCCTGTTCCTAGTGCACCTTGGGAGGATATTTCTATGGAATTTGTTTTAGGATTGCCTAGAACAAAAAGGGGGAGGGATAGTATCTTTGTGGTTGTTGATCGTTTCTCTAAAATGGCTCATTTTATACCCTGCCACAAGACTGATAATGCTTCACATGTTGCTGATTTGTTCTTTAATGAGGTTGTGCGTTTGCATGGTGTTCCCAATACTATTGTTTCTAATAGGGATGCTAAGTTTTTGAGTCACTATTGGAGAACTGTATGGTATAAATTGGGAACAAAGTTGCTATTTTCTACTACTTGTCGTCCACAAACTGATGGGCAAACGGAGGTAGTTAATCATACCTTATCTACTATGTTGCGGTCTATTTTGAAAGACAATTTGAGGTTGTGGGAGATGTGTTTGCCACATATTGAGTTTGCTTATAACAGGTATATTCACTCCACAACCAAGTTAAGTCCGTTTATGGTAGTCTATGGTTTCAATCCTCGTGCTCCAATTGATTTGCTACCTTTACCACATGCTGAAATTGTGAACTTAAATGCTACACAACGTTCTGAATTTATTCTTAAGTTGCATGAAACTACTAAGTTACAAATTGAAAAAATGAATGAAAAGTATAACATTGCTGCTAGTAAAGGTAGGAAGGAGGTAAAATTGGAACCCGGTGATTGGAACCCACCTCAAAATTCCTTCTAAGTTGACGGGAAGCGGTGAAACAAGTGGGCATCCAGAATTTGTCCGGTGCTGCGCCACCGTCCTTTGGGCTGCTGGCCTGTGTATCGTGTGGAAGCCCATTAGGGTTGCGTCCAGGGATCTTGCACGCCCCTAAACTCCTATTTATACAGTAGCCATCACCACATTAGGGTTGGGTTTTGCTTAGATACAATCTGTCATTGAACAATGTCACCGATCATCGGTTGTGAGACCCCAATTCATGATTAATTCAGTTTTGATTGCAACTTCTCTGTTCTTGCTTGTGTTCTTTATTGTGCTTGCAGGGATAAGACTTTGTGGCGAGCTCATTCATGTGACACGGGTGAAAACCAACAGAGCAGTGGTTAGAATTAAGACAATCATAATTATAAGGATATCGGGAGTAGTCTTGACGACCACTCCCCATCGGCTCCTCGTCTTCTTCCTTGCCCTTTTTGCTTAGGAGTTTCTTCCTTAAAAGCGCCTTGAGTTGATGCACTTCTTCATCATCGTGTTTTTTCTCCTTGAGTATATCGAATGTCTTTGTGTGATGTTCACCTTCGGTGTTGGGCACCATTGGGATCTCATTATTCTTCTCTAAGGCCATTTGATCTCTCCGAGAGGTGAGTCTCATAGATGGATAACTTTGCTTTGATACAAATTGAATGTGGCCTAGAGGGGGGGGGGTGAATAGGCTTTTGAAATTTTCTTGAAACACTTAGCAAAACTGTTAAAACTAGGAAGGCCGGACTAGTCCGATATGAGTAAGGACTAGTTCGGTGTGTATAACCACAACTGTCAAATATAGATCTATTATATGTTTCCTTTGAATCACTCACATCGGAAGGTAGTAGAATGTACTAACAACTCTAGCAAGTGTTAATGATGAATGATTTGCACATGGAATACAAGATTAACACAAAGTATAAGTATGATCAAGTCTATGCCCTAGATAGTGATGATAATAAAAAGTATCGATGAAGAGCACACGAGACAAGCGATTTTAGTGAGGTTCAATCTCACCAAAGAGATCTACTCCTCGTTGAGGAAGCCCACACAGAGCCTGGTCCCTTCAAACCCTTTCCCTCGTCAAGTCACTACACAAGGCCGACTTGATTCCACTATCACGGGTAATCACCAAGTTGGTGGGGCAAACTCACACGTTGAGGGCTCCCACAAGATTGCAAACGAAAATAGAGATCAACCCACTCAAATAATTACACAATAATCAGTAGGAGTGTGTGAGAAATCAAACCCAAGAGCTCAAAGTTGATAAGATCGTCACTCTCCCTTTCCAATTGCCAACTCCCAAAGATTTGACTCTTAGGACCTTAGAATGTGTGGAGAGGAGTGTTTTTGTGCTCTTGGATGCAGTGGCGGTGCTAGGGTTCTTAGATTAAGTGTTATTAGATCGTGGATCACCTATTTATAGACATTTAGAAAAGTTACCATTTGGATCCCAAAGACCGGACTAGTCCGTTATGGACCGGACTAGTCCGTTGTGCTGAGCGATTTATGCGTGGAGAATCGCAGCACACTAAGAAACCCTAACTTTTGTGAGTGTACCAGACTAGTCCATTATGGACTGAACTAGTCCATTTTTGTCCAAAAGGATATCAAACTAGTCCTCTCTACCACCGTACTAGTCCTCTTTTGGAACTGAGAGAAAACGGACTAGTCCGCTATGAGACTGGACTAGTATGCTATGAGACTGGACTAGTCCTCTATGAGGTACTGTGAAAGAACGGACTAGTCCTCTGTGAAACCAGACTAGTCCTATTGTGATACTGTGTTGAGACCGAACTAGTCCTCTCTGGGGCCGGACTAGTCCTTTATTCCTACAACTTGAATTGTGTTATAGCCCTAATTCTTTCCGCAACGACTTGAGCTCTTGGGGGTGTGTCTCTCACACATACCCTACACATTTAGGACTACTTTTGCATCTTTTCTTCACTTCTTTTTTTCTCTTTCTTGATTCTCATCTTTTCATCTTTTTGCACCTTTTGTTCACTTGTGCTCTTCACTTTCTTGAAATTCACTTTTCTTCTTTTTGTATCTTTAGCTCAATTCTCCGAAACCTGCTCCCATGTCAACAAAATTGATTAGAATATCACTTGTTTGTCATCAATCATCCAAAACCCACAAGGGTGTGCCTAGATGCACTTCCAATCTCCCCCTGTTTGGTGATTGATGACAACCATTTAGAGATTACACAAATAAGAGTAAAAACTTGATTTTCATAAAGTGTGCACATATGAGTAACCAAAGTTGTGAGCATGAATTACTTCTCATATATGCACTCTTTATGGTGGGGTGCCTATCAAGTGTGTGAAAGCAATAATTGTGATGAATCTAAATAACACTATGATGAGCTTAATCAACAATTATTATGGAGATATGATAATGATCATCACACATGAACATTAAAGCATAATAGGCATGGATATAGAGATGACCAAGTGTACAAGTGAATAAGTATAAGAATATCATATTATGACAATTCGGCATAAACACAAACATAATGAACATATCAACGAGATAACATGGTGCATAGAGAATGCAAAGTCTCACACAAAGCATAGTAGGTCTTACATAAAGCATAATAAGACTCCAAAATGAAACATTACAAGTTTCTAAAATAGTCCTTCATGACCAACCAAATCTAAGGATAACGACTATGACGATCCTACTCCCGCTAAATCTCTCCCCCTTTGGAATCAAGACACCAAAAAGGGAAAGACTGATAAAAGCTACTCGTCGTCTTCATCTTCTCGTTCCACATTTCCCTCACTTCGTGTCTTCTCACTGTCTTGCTCCTCGTCAATATTATCATCATTGTCACATTCTTGAGGAGCAGTAGGTCGAATGGAGGGACCAATACCAAAGAAAGCTAGCTCATCATCTGTAAGTGTTGGGATCTCAGTGAAATCTTCATCTGAATCTTTTAAACTTCTGGAGAGCCAATAGGTGAGATTTCGAGCTTTTGACATATGGCAGTCACATTCTCCTTCACGTATCGAGAGTGCCTCTTCCTTGCATGCCTCTCATTATGTTGCTTCACCTCCACTTTGCGACAAGAGGTAAATATGGCACGTAGCATCTTCAGAATGCTGCTGTTAGAGCCTCTTGAGGATGAGCGAACTGCGATAGATGAGGCACCTGCTGGAGTGGCACGAGTGGAATGCTGTCTTGTAGAGGAGGATAGTGGAGGAGGAGCTGTAGGAATCTGAGGTCTGAGCCTGGTGTGAGGAACATCCTTGAAAAATTCCAATCCCGTGACTTTCTCAATCATGAACATAATGTAGGGGGCATATCCACATGACCGATTTGGAGTGTGAGCAATGTTAAATATATCATTGTAGATATAATCAAACACATGGGATTTATCATCTCCACTAATGATTGCCATCAAGTTGCGGAGAAAGCCCTGAATACTTCCCGCATCACCATCTTTGGGTGCAATAGTCTTCCTTAGCACCCGGTTCAAAACAGCAAAGAAGGGCTTCAAATAGTTGGTGAATGGAGCCTTGAACGGATAGGCAGTGTCATAGAGGAAGTCCAACTCATTCTAGTCTAGCGCCTTGACGTTTTGAACTTTGAGCCTGTTGTTAAGAGACTAACACGATTCAAGTATCTCTGCAAACTCCTCATAACCAACTGAGTGCTTCGTTCCATGAGTCATCCATGTGATCTCATCAGCTCCAGACATAGAGAAATAGCAAGTGGCATAGAATTGAGCTATGACTTCGTTGTTCCAATCATATCTGAAGGCTAGAAGGGCTTTCAAACCATGTCTGTCAACTGCTGCGATCACTTGATGAAATTCCTCATTCCCTTTCTCCTCCATGTAATCCCAATCAATCTGTTGATTCTCAGCCACTGGAGTGGTACATGGTTTGGTAATAATCACAGTGAAACTCTCTCCAAAACTGTGGATCTGCTGCCACCTTCTTGTGACTGTATACATCAATCTCCCTCAGTTTTTTTGGCTTGGTCAGCTCCCTTTCCAGTGAAAGCATCATCAATGGGATGACGGTTATGATCATGCATCAGCGCAGCCATTTCAAGTGGCAATCGAACCCGAGGACCTCGCAGGACTTTTTCCCTTCTCCTTACTCTTTCTGGCCTTGTATGTTTGAGTGACCACTTGTTTGCTCTTTTCAGTAGCTTTCTTTGCTGTGACTTTCTGTCGAGAGCTTGTTCTTGATGCTATGGCATCCTTGTCATGTAAAAACTTGGTCCTTCGTTGTTCCTCGATCTCCAGTTGGCGTTTTGAGGCTAGACATGCCGCCTCAAGCTCCGGCTCACTAAACATGCTTTCATATGAGCTCGACATGATGCCAAGAGAGGATTGATGCTTGCAGTAGAACAGATCTTGAGTGCGGATAAGTCCGGGATGGACTTCACAAAGTGCTTCCAAGCCTCCTCCTCGAAATAATCAAGTTTTTTGGTGGAGAGGGCGAAAAATCGCCTTGAGAGCTCAAGAGAGGAGAGAGAGAGAGTCGAGTTAGGAGTGAGGAGGAAGAAGAGAGTCCGAAGGAGAAATTAACAGTTAAGTCACGGGAACACCGGACTAGTCCGGTGTAGGGGACCATGGGTAAACTAGTCAAGATACAGACTTGTCCGGTTTGACCACGGACTAGTCCGTTTCAAACAGATAGTTGAGATAAGATTAACAAGTTAAAATTGAGATTTGACTTTTGGATGATGATTAGTACATGATTGTAGAGAATGTCCTTGAAGGATATGAACAACAATCACTTAATCATCAAACTATGTCCAAAAGTTCAGAATTGACAGGACACCAGACTAGTCCGGTTGATATCCTGTAGGATCGAAGAGCACGTGAAAAGCTACCATAGGGGGGGGGGGGGTGAATGGTAGATTCAACAATCTTACGCAGCTGAAACAATTAAACCCCAACCCCTTCGGAAGAAAAACGATCTGTTAAAGAAATCGTGTGTGAGACTAATCTAAACGTATTTTACCGTAACAAAAGTGATAGATATCAGAGAGAATCAAGTCACAAAGACAACACAAAAAGAATCACTCAAATCCGTCGAGAAAAACTCGAGTTATGATCGAAAGATCAAACAAAGGTCAATCTGCCCTACCCGAGAAGAAAAAAACAGTTCTGGAACGCTGCAAAAAAACTCGTGTAGATCATAGAACACAAATCCAATGACCGTGAAATTTTGACAGATGATAGATAATCAAGTTTTTAAGACAACCCAAAAAAATCACGTCAATTGGATCTGTAAAACTCGACTTATGATAAAACCACCGATGAAAGGTAGTGCTGTCCAGAAACTCGATGAGTAAAACTTGTATGGAACAAGTCGGACGAACAAGGCACAAAAGTTCCTTCAAACTACGGATTTTATTCAATAGAACATAAGAGGAACAGCCCCACAGTCTTACACCACGAGCTCTGGGCTCCCTTGCTTATATAACCAGCTCGAAAGCCAACTCAACTCAAATCAGGAACCTAATCCTACTCTGTTCATGAATCGTAACTTTTCATAACTGCTTAGGATTCTTCTATACGCAGATAGAAGCAATCTTAAGACTTCCAAACACCTTAGGAACGTATCCCACATTACTAAACAACTCAAATTCGTGACCCACACAAAATCCTATCATAACCAACTCAAATCTTTCCATATTTGAGTCAAACTCGACTCAGCTGCAACTTGAGTCCATAACCTAGTCGGTTTGACCTTTCCAACCAACTCTTTACATCCACATCTCTTCATCATGTCTCGGAACCATGTAGCCACGTCCATGCACTCCTTGCACACGTGCAAACATCTTTCAATGACGTCCACGATACCTTCACATGCATTGTTCTTGATTCAATCATGCTGCACAACCTCCTGATCAGCTCAACCACAATTCCTCCTGAATTTGGTTGTTGGAACCTCATCTCCTCCCTGAGACTAGTCCAATGGATCCCATCACAAGCCATGTCTTGAACTCAAGCAACACCTGCACATGAATAAACAACCAATACATACGAGCCCAAGTCCTCGACTTGACTCAAGTTAGTTCTGAACACAACACCTTACGTGAGAACCTCACATAAGCATGTTGCAAAACCACAGTAACACGATATCATCCATGTCAACCAAAAATGCACCAAAGACTTAGCAAATGAATACTAAGAAATCTTTCTAGAGATGTAAAGCAAGTACGAAACGTTGCAAATGAAAAACAGAAGCATTGCGGTCAAGTTCCAGACCTTGCCAGAGCAACCCGGACCTTGAGCCGGAGCTAACAAAAGCTAGTAGAACCTAGCGCCGGAACATACCAAAACTAGTATAACCAAGCTCCCGCTGGAGCTTACAAAACTAGCAGGACCTTAATAAAAAGGTGTTTTGGTGATATTCAAAACTTTTATCGTCAAAGCAAGTGTATTCACTACAAGCTAATGTATTCAGCACACATAGGTCTTACAATCTCCCCCTTGATGAATGCATTGGCAACACCATTTAAAATCCGAACATTGGCTTATTCACATAAAAGTTTTGAAGGCAATTTCTCCCCCTTTGTAAATGAAAAGTAAAATGAGAAGAAAATCCAAAAGTAAAATGAGAAGAAAATCCAAAAGTAAAATGAGAAGAAAATCCAAAAATTATCCCATATTATCTCTCTCCCTTTATTATCTCTCCTTATGCACAAATTCTCTTTCTCTTCATGCTTATCTTACCCCCCCCCCCTTTGACAATGTATTCTGCAAGTCATGAGCATATAAACAAATTATCTCTCCTCCTTTAGTTGTTATGAGCATATTATAACATATACATATAAACAAAGCTCATCCAAGTCATACTATCAAGTACCTTACATTATCACATCAATGAAATACATAAAGTAGTGTAAGCCATGCTAGAGATCAAATGTAATTTTCAATTTAAGTAAGTCATGATCTCACAAACTTAACTATTTCAAAACCTGAAATCATGACACTAGTTGCTGCATTTTATTATTTTTCAAAGCATAAATTTAGATCATATGATATTTGCAAGAGATTATATGCGCATCTGCCTTATTCTAACCAACTAAGCCAAGCCTATGTCATTTGACAATCAGAAGCTAAAGGACATGGTTTTAGTCATACACAACTTCTTCCAAGTTCATATCTAAGTGCAATGATAAGCCATCTCAAAAGAAGAAGTGCGATGCATGCATATTCTCTTGATCTTTTCTCAATTTATATTTGTTCATAAAAACTCAACATGTGAGTTGATTACTTGATTAATTCTTAATGATTAAAAGCACTTGTGAACATGTAACAAGTTCAAAACACCAATAAAGTTCGATCATGACCAGTTTTAGTGTAAGTAATTATTCCAATTACTAGACATGACAAAAACTACAAAATGTATAACACGATTAATGTAGTAAGAACTTTCAGCATGTAAAAGGAATCACAAAGTCATATATGTATGAAATACTATGCTCATATTATTTTAATTTCAGATTCACACATAGACTTCCCAAGTTTCAAACCTCCCCCCCTCAATTTAAGCCATGAGGATGCGTAACCCCTATTTCACTACGAATGTAACAAAAACGAGTGAAATCCAAAGGTTTTGTAATAATGTCAGCCAATTGTTGTTCGGTATCTACATGGTGAAGCACAATGTTTCCTTTTTCAACATTATCTCAGACAAAGTGATACCTAATGTCAATGTGCTTAGTTCTAGAATGTTTTTAACCTATCATACCATGCTCTAGGGGCTTGTTTGAGACCGTACAAGGCTTTGGACAGTTTGTAAACATGATTAGGAAAATCTGGATTTCCAAAACCCGGTGGTTGTTTCACATAGACCTCCTCATCTATGTAGCCATTAAGAAAAGCACTTTTAACATCCATTTGATATAGCTTAAAACCAATAGATGCAGCAAAAGCTAACAAAATTCTTATGGCTTCTAATCTAGCAACAGGAGCAGAAGTTTCATCAAAATGTAGACCTTCAACTTGAGTGAAACCTTGAGCAACCAACCTAGCCTTATTCCTAACCACAACCCCATCCTCACTTTGTTTATCTTTAAATACCCATTTAGTTCCAATTAAAGTGTGACCTTGAGGTGGAGGTACAAGTTTCCAAACATTATTTCTTTCAAAATTTTCTAACTCTTCTTGCATGGCAATAATCCAAGATTCATTAGTGAGTGCGTGTGATATATCTTTAGGTTAAAAAGAAGCAACAAAAGCAGAATGAGCATAAGAGTTTGGATCGCAAAACCTGGACCGTGTGACTCGTTCGTACAAGCTTCCAATCATCTGTTGTGGGGGATGATCTTTGTAAAACCGTAGGGGAACAGATGTCTCACGAGCTTCTTCTTCTTCACAAATCGATGAGCTTGTGACTTGAGGATGATTTGAATAAGCATTGATGGTTGTCGGTGCTGGTTGAGAATTAACATCCGGAGTTGAACCAAACTCTTTAGCTGCTGAATTTTCGGGCAGCAGCTCCAATTCTTCCTCATCTTCAACAAAAATGCCCCCCCCTACGGATATGGATCTGGACCTGCAATGTTTGAGCTAGTACCTGGGCTAGCTTCATCAAAAGACACTTCACAAGTCTCCACAATTTTGTTAGTGTCAAGTAAAAGCACACGGTAGCCTCTAGTATGAGATGGATAACCAAGAAACATGCCATCAATGGATCTAGATTCAAATTTATCAAGATTACCATGTTTCTTAACAAAGCATTTGCATCCAAAGACCCGGAAGTGTGTAACACTAGGCCTATGTCCAAACCGGAGCTCATATGGTGTTTTACCTAGCTTAGCACGCAAGAAAACACGATTTGAGACATAACAAGTGGTTGCTAACGCATCAGCCCTAAATTTCCTAGGAGTTTGATATTCATCAAGCATAGTCCTAACCATCTCAACTAAGGTTCTGTTCTTTCTTTCTACAACACCGTTTTGTTGAGGTACATATGGTGAAGAAAATTGATGATCTATTCTATTTTCAGCACAAAAGTGATCAAAAGATTGATTTTTAAATTCAGTTCCATTATCACTTCTAATTGCTTTTAAAGATCCTGGGTAATCAATTGATAATCTAAGAAATAAAGTTCTAAAGTGAATAAAAACTTAATTCTTAGACGCCATAAAGTAAACCCAAGAGTATCTAGAATAATCATCAACAATCACAAGTACATACCATTTACCTCCGAAGGATTGAACACGTGAAGGTCCTACGGTGTCAAGATGCAAAAGTTGACATGGTTCAGTTGTCATGATCATTGTGAGAGGAGTATGTGAACTTGCAACCATCTTAGCACGTCTACAAGAAGAGCACACAATTTCTTTGTCCCCTTTAAGCTTAGGCAGCCCACGTATGCGATCAAGAGCACTAACACGCGTTAGGTGATCAAAGCCTACGTGACCAAGTCTACGATGCCAAAAATATAGGTCCTTTGAATCATTAGCAACTAGACACCTATGCTTAGAGGAAGACATATCAAAATCAGCTTTAAAAACTCTTCCAAACTGAGACATCTGTTAAAAATAAGCTCACTATTTGAACTTACAACTTTGTAGTAGTTTTTATTGAAAATAATTTCCAGATTTTCATCTAGCAATTGTGAAACAGAAAGCAAGTTGTATTTCAAATTTTTGAAAAGTCCCACATCCTTCAAAGTGTAATAATCATTTACTCTAACCAAACCCTTAGCAATTATAGGAGTTGAAGAATTATCGGCAAAAGTAACATTCTCTACACATGACACAAAAGAGAGGGAGGAGAACCAATTTTTGTTACCGGTCATGTGGCGTGAGCAACCTGAATCCACGATCCAAATGTTCTCCTTCCTCAAATGTGTAACCTACATAGAAGCACAATACGTCGATGACTCAATACTGGGGTTAGTCAAAAGGCATTTAGGAATCCAGTACTGAGTCACGTGACGTGCAGCAGGAAAAACACGCGAAAGCTGAGACAAAACAGCAGGTTTATGAGTCAAAGTTTGAGATTTTTTATTCTTAACTACTGACCTATAAGGTGTCACTTGTGTAGCACAAAAATCAGTTGCTCCGGAGGCAAAAACAGAAGGTCCAGAGGTAAACTTTGAATGTTTTTGACTCAAAACAGCAGGTTGTACATTCGGTTCAATATGTGCAGCAAATTTTGCATGAAAGTTATGAGATCTAGCAACCATTCTTTCCCTTTTCTGTTGTTTAGCTAGTCTATAACAAAAATCTATGACATGACTATCTCTACCACAGTAGGTACAATGAAATTTAACTTTATGTTCATGTCTAGATGAGCAAACAATATTTTTATTTGAAACCGAATGAGACAATACTCCTGCAGATTTGAGAACTACTTCTTTTTGTTTAGGAACTATTTGAATCAAACCACTTCCTAATGACTTTAAAATTTTAGGTGTATGTGCCTTAGCATGAGCATGAGAATCAAACCTAAACCAGTTTTATCATTGCAAGACTTGGATGAATTCAGCAGCAAGTTTAGGTTCTTATTCCCATTACAAAACCGATCAAAAGTCTTATGCATGTTATCAAGTTTATTGGACAGATCAAGGCAGTTTTCACATGAAGTTTTTCCTTTTAATTTGCAATTGGAACAATATTTAACTTCATGACAACGTAAAGCATTGTTCAATATAGAGATTTCATTCATAGCATCTTGCAGTTTCTTATCAAGATCATCACAACTAGAACAATGCAAATCAATTGTAGAACAAGAAGCATCTTTTAAGTTTCCAATATTAAGTGCAGTAAGCTTTTTGTTCTTTTCAATTTCAAGTTCAAGTTTATCAAGTGTGGAGGTATGTGCACTTCTTAGGGAGGACAATTGTTCATATATTAAGTCACATGAGGAACAACAATCATCACTAGGAATCAAGGATTTCAAACGATTAATTTCAGATTCTAGTGACTCAATTTTAACAGCATTGTCCCCCAACTTTTTGTCCTTTTTCTTAACAATAACAGTGGCACAAGAAATAGCATCACACATTTCTTCACAAGTAGGACATACCTCTTCATTGTTGCTGTTGTGTTCGGCCTCCTCCATACTTGATCTTGACTTGCCCGCCATGAAGCACAAGTTTGCCAAATCATCTTCATCTTCATCACTTCCAATGTCCACGTCGCTTGAGCCAAGTTCCTGGAGTGCTGAGATAAAACTGCTCACCAATTGACATCCTGTAAAACCCTTCTTTTTCTTCGTATCTTTTGCAGAGGAGTGCTTCGTTCTTGTTTTCTTTTCATCCCGGGAAGTAGGACCTGAAAGGTTAGGGCAATCTGAACGAAAATGTCCTGTCTTACCACATTCAAAGCATCGTTGAGGTTCGGAGCTTCCTCTCCTTCTAGTTCTCACATTTTGCAATGCTTTTGAGAACCGGGTAGAGATGAGCGCTCGCTCCTCCTCTGGAAACTCCTCAATCTGTTCAAGGGTTAGAGAGGACAGCAAAGCAAGTGTACCACAAGATGATGTTTGACCGGAACTAGGCATGTCACGTTGAGAAACAAAAGCAATAGCCTTGTTGGGGTTCTTACGTTAGATTATGTCAATTTCATGAGTTTTTAACTTGGAATATAGCACATCTAAAGTAAGTGAACTCATGACAGTAGATTCACGAATAGATGTGACTTTCATCTCCCAAATTGACATATCTAATGCACTTAGCAATTGCCTAGCATTTTCAGCATCTGAAAAATTAACATTGACACTACTTAAGTTGTTGAGAATCTTATTAAAGCGAGCAAAAAGGTCATCAATAGACTCACCGGGTTGCATCTCGAAGCGCATGTATTATTTCTTGAACATGTCTTGCCTTACCTCTTTGATCGTGTTGGATCCTTCGTGGTAGTCACAAAGTGCTTTCCACACATCGTATGCAGATCGGAGGTGTGCAACACGGTCGAAGTCGCTTTGTGTTAATCCTTGTATGATCAAGTTCCGAGTCTTGTTGTTGTTGTTGACATCTCTCAGATTTGTAGCTGTAACTTGATAGTTTGATGGCACTTCGTAAGACTTGTATACCTTCTCCCATATTGCAAAGCCTTGAGCCTGGATGAAAGCCTCCATGCGTGCCTTCCAAATATGAAAATCAATACCAGCGAACACACAAGGTTTGGCAGAGTACTTCTCCATGATGATTAGTCAAAAACATGCGCAAATCACAAAGATTAGAGAACTATGGCTCTGATACCAATTTTAGGATCGAAGAGCACATGAAAATCTACCAGAGGGGGGTGAATGGTAGATTTAAAAATCTTACGCAGCGGAAACAATTAAACCCCAACCCCTTCGGAAGAAAAACGATCTGTTAAAGAAATCATGTGTGAGACTAATCTAAACGTGTTTCACCGTAACAAAAGTGATAGATATCAGAGAGAATAAAGTCACGAAGACAACACAACAAGAGTCACTCAAATCCGTCGAGAAAAACTCAAGTTATGATTGAAAGATCAAACAAAGGTCAATCTGCCCTACCCGAGAAGAAAAAAAACAGTTCTGGAACACTGCAAAGAAACTCGTGTAGATCATAGACCACAAATACAATGACCGTTAAATTTTGACAGATGATAGATAATCAAGTTGTGAAGACAACCCAAAAAGAATGACGTCAATTGGATCTGTAAAACTCGAGTTATGATAAAACCACCGACGAAAGGTAGTGCTGTCCAGAAACTTGATGAGTAAAACTTGTCTGGAACAAGTCGGACGAACAAGGCACAAAAGTTCCTTCAAACTACAGATTTTATTCAATAGAACATAAGAGGAACAGCCCCAAAGTCGTACACCACGAGCTCTGGGCTCCCTTGCTTATATAACCAGCTCGAAAGCCAACTCAACTCAAATCAGGAACCTAATCCTACTCTGTTCACGAATCGTAACTTTCCATAACTGCTTAGGATTCTTCTATACGCAGATAGAAGCAATCTTAAGACTTCCAAACACCTTAGGAACGTATCCCACATTACTAAACAACTCAAATTCGTGACCCACACGAAATCCTATCATAACCAACTCAAATCTTTCCATATTTGAGCCAAACTCGACTCAGCTGCAACTTGAGTCCATAACCTAGTAGGTTTGACCTTTCCGACCAACTCTTTACGTCCACATCTCTTCATCATATTTCGGAACCATGTATCCACGTCCATGCACTCTTTGCACACGTGCAAACATCTTCCAGTGACGTCCACGATACCTTCACATGCATTGTTCTTGATTCAATCATGCCGCGCAACCTCCTGATCAGCTCAACCACAATTCCTCCTGAATTTGGTTGTTGGAACCTCATCTCCTCCCTGAGACTAGTCCAATGGATCCCATCACCAGCCATGTCTTGAACTCAAGCAACACCTGCACATGAATAAACAACCAATACATACGAGCCCAAGTCCTCGACTTGACTCAAGTTAGTTCCGAACACAACACCTTACGTGAGAACCTCACATAAGCATGTTGCAAAACCACAGTAACACGATATCATCCATGTCAACCAAAAATGCACCAAAGACTTAGCAAATGAATACTAAGCAATATTTCTAGAGATGTAAAGCAAGTACGAAACATTGCAAATGAAAAACAGAAGCATTGCGGTCAAGTTCCGGACCTTGCCAGAGCAACCCGGACCTTGAGCCGGAGCTAACAAAAGCTAGTAGAACCTAGCGCCAGAACATACCAAAACTAGTATAACCAAGCTCCCGCCGGAGCTTACAAAACTAGCAGGACCTTAACAAAAAGGTGTTTTGGTGATATTCAAAACTTTTATCGTCAAAGCAAGTGTATTCACTACAAGCTAATGTATTCAGCACACATAGGTCTTACATATCCGGACTTGTACGATCTAACAGAGAATGCAGGTAAGAATTTCAAAGTAAATTTTAATGGATTCCTAGTGTTGGTCATAAGGACATATTTTTAGCAAATATTATTGGTAAATATGGTCAGTAAGCAAACAACAATCATATTATGACAATAATTCACCAAGACTTAATACTTGAAATAGTTTTAGAGTTAAAATGAGATAGGAGATAAATTTTTGCAATCATGCTGGTATTTTGATGTTCTATACTCCTAGCAATCAGATATGCAATGTTTCAAGCCACATGTCGGAGCAGCTTGACGCCTTGCATACAAAACATGTACTTGACATGATATTATGCCTAAATGCACACAAGTACGATGACTTACCGAACAAAGGTGATATACCAGTTTAATATGACGTTCATGGACCAAGATATACAAGGGCCAAAAATAGAACGATGTACCTCCTTCTTCATTTTCTTTGACTCCCCCGTGATCATTGCCTCCATAACTATATCGATATCTTGATATTTTTGAGGTTGATCTTGTACATGTTGAGCTTTTTCTCGTGTAGAGGCCCCCCTTGATTATTGCTCTCTAGTTGTTGTACATCTTGAGTAATTGTGCTGATAGTATGGGTGGAAATGAGTTTTTATCTTCATTGTACCCCATGAATATTTTATTTTCTTCCAATCATTTTGTTTGAGCCTGTCAAGCACCTTTTTGAGTCCATTGGAGGAGGTACACCTACAAAACAGAATTATGCCTTGCTTCTAGGTACCCAAGCTTGCTTGGGTCCTTTGATGTTAGTGATAAGACATTTGGGCACCCACACACATGATTTTGGACTCTTGTGGAGTGGCCCAACATACTTGGCATAAACATGGTTAAATTTATTCTTCAAAAGGACATATGGAGTGTCAACGTCATGAAACATGATGTTTGGTTCATTTTTAGCTTTTTCATGAAAAGAAGGAACATGTTTGGTGTTCTTAACTTGATTTGAGCTTTCCTTTACAAAAGCAATTGATTCCTTGTTATTTTTGAGGTTTCTAGCATTCTGCTTTTCACCTCGAGAATATCCAAGGCCATCCTTGATATTAGGAGCTATAGTAACCGAGTATGCACTTCGTGCATACTTGTTTTATTCTCATCAAAAATGCCACCTTTGGGTGAATAATTGCTTTGTGCCACTTTAAGCTCATTTTTCAAGTCAAGAACAAAATTAGCACAATTAAAAGTTTTAAGTGGAATAGACTCAATATTTGAAGAAGGTGAGCTCTTAGAAGATGAGGAGGAAGCACTTTGCTTGAGTTATTCAACTTGTACTTGAAGGTCCTTGTTAACTTTTGTCAAGTTAACAACCTCATCATTAAGTACAACATTTAAATCGTTTAGATTTGAGCAAGTTTCCTTGCTCAAAGCTAGCTCACGCTCAAGCGCTTCTCTCTTTTCCTTTTCTAGCTCAAGAGCTTCCTCAACCTTAGAGTATCTCTCCTTTTGAAGTACGATCATATATTCTTGTCGGTTGATAAGATTTTCCTTCTCAAATATTTCATCTGTTAATATTTTCATTTTAGCTAATGTAGTTTTACTTAAGCCCTTAAACATGTGTTCATTTTCATCACTGCTATCAAATTCATTATCATAGTAATTAAGCGAGGGAGGTGTTAGTAAATCCTTTTTCTTGCCTTCCTTAGCCATGAGGCAAGTATGATTATGAGTCTCCCGTCCTCCTATGTTCGGGAAGAGCGTAGACTTCTTGGTAGGCTTCATGTTGGCAATGGTAGCCATCTCTTCTTCTTCATCAGAGGAGGACTCGTCGTTTGAGTCCCACTCTTTGCCGATGTGTGCTTGATGAGCTTCTCTCCTTTGCTTAAATATTTTCCTCTCTTGAGGCTTTACTTCTTTCTTCTTCTTATTTTCTTCATATGGGCAATCAACTATGAAGTGCCCATATTCACCACAGTTATAGCATGAGCGTCTAGATCTAGACTTGTCTTTTTCTTTGTTCTTATCATCACTGGAATTTTTGTCTTTTCCCCTTCTCATCATCATCCTCTTATATTTATTCATGAAGTGGACCATTTCTTCTTCATCCATGTCAGTGCTCATGTCGTCGCTATCTTCATCCTCTTGTACCTTGTGGACTTTCTTGTTATTTAGTTTGTTGGCCACCTTGAGAGCTACCCCTTTATTCCTTGATGAAGCCAACTCGGCAAGGTCCTCCACATATTTTGCTTCCTTCTCCATCATCTCATGGTTGATGATTTTACCCAATAGTTCATCCAGAGTCATTTTATGGAACCCCAGACTTTCTCGGATGATCGAGTATAAAGTGACATTTCGGGGCATGAATGTCCTTATCATCCTCTTGACAACTTCATGATCGGTCCATTTCTTACTTCCATAGACCCTAATCTTGTTGATGATTTCCTTCATTCGGTTGTACATCTCTTGGGGTGATTTGCCCTCCTCAATGGCAAACCTCCCCAATTCCCCTTCAAGCATTTCAATTTTCGCTTCACGAACTGAGCGATTTCCTTCATGTGCGGTCTTGAGTGTATCCAATATTTCCTTGGCACTTTCCAGTCCATCAATCTTATTGAACTCTTTCCGACTCAATGATGAAGTGATTACCACAACAGCTTGTGCGTTGTGGTTAATTTCTTGCTCTTGCTCCGAAGTGAGTTCATCATCAGTATCCGGGATGTCTACGCCTGTACACACAACATGCCAAAGACTTTTAAGGATATAAGATGCATTTTCATGTTATACTTCCACATTGTATGATCATTTCCATCGAAATGTGGAGGTCTTTGATGAGGACATCTCTCCTTTGCATACAATGCAAGGACCGATCACTAGAGCACGTGTGCGACAATTGGATCTCCAGGTACGTTCTAACCTTGTGAATTATTTTTCAGAACTTACACATGTTTACATGCATGTTTCATTGATTAGTAACAATGGAGAGGACCAGCAAGGGCTTGGAGGAGTCCAAGGAGTCAAGGAGGAGGAGCTAGGACGTTCACACTAAGGAGGAGCCCAAGTCCAACTCGACTTCGACTCCACCTCGGGTTCCAGGAGCTACCTTCACCAAAATTAACGTCTCGGACACATACAGAGTCAGATTTGGATGTTATATATATGGTTGGAACTGTGATTTCATAAATCTTCCAATGGAACCAGCCCCACCTCAAAATTCCTTCTAAGTTGACGAGAATCATCGAAACAAGTGGGCATCCAGAATCTGTCCAGTGTTGCACCACCGTCCTTTGGGCTGCTGGGCCGTGTATCGTGTGGAAGCCCATTGGGGTTGCGTCCAGGGGTCTTGCACGCCCCTAAACTCCTATTTATACAGAATCTATCATCACATTAGGGTTGGGTTTTTCTTAGATACAATCTGTCATTGAACAGTGTCGCCGATCATCGGTTGTGAGACCCCAATTCGTGGTCAATTCAGTTTTGATTGCAACTTGTCTGTTCTTGCTTAGTTATTGATTGCGCTTGCACGGATAATCCTTCATGGTGAGGTCATTCATGTGACATGGGTGATAACAAACGGAGCAGTGGTATAGTGATTGCGGGGTTTCGTTCGTTCGGAGCCTTGGATCATCAACGTCGAGATCTCCACCCAATCAAGTTTACCATACCTCTCGGAAGATCGGGACCGATCCTCCTATCAATTGGTATCATATTTCCAGGTTCACTGTGAGGTATACTTGTGTGCCCTTTAGATTTATTTTGTTTCAGTCCTATCATGCACAAAAAGCCACAATGTTTTTTTACTTTCCCTGACCTACAACCCCTGCTCAGCCTTTTGCACAATTTAGTTTTAGAGTACGTAGTTCTAAGTTCGTGTCCTAGGTTGAGTCTGGTTGCTGGTTTAGATTTGTTTTGGTTCAATTTTGTTTCTTTCATCCATTGCCATCTACAAAAAACCAATCTACAAAAAAATTTCATCCGCCGATTCGTTTCTATTGCAGTTTCCACCACCACCAAAACCTGATTCGGGGTATCCTCCTTAAAACGGGTATAACTTTTCGCTCGGAACTCCGATTGAGGCGCATTTTTTTTCTCGGAAAGGTCACGAAAAAATCGACATTGATACACTGGCTACGCCGATCACGGCATTTTAAAAAAAAATTAAAAAAATTAAGAAGGCTCTCGTTTTGAACTCCGAAGTTCCAGCACCAGTTTTTCCAATCGCTCCTGAATTTGTACCGATCACATCTTTCATCGGTTTGAGCTAATACTTGGTGTTGTTTCTATTCTTGTGCCCATAGTCAAGAAAAATATCAAAAAATAAAGAGAAAAAAAGATTTTGATTTCTACTAGTGCTTAAAGACAAATACAGGAGGCAAAGGGGTTTTCTAGTTGTGTTGTTTCTGTGTGAGTGCTGGATACTTGCTGATATTGTCCTTGTTGTTCATCATCATTCATCCTTGTCCTTGCTTGTTGCCACAACTGTTCTAATGCATTCTTAGGCCAAGAACTAGGTGAAATTCTTTGGACACTTATTCATCATTGCTATCTGTTACAAACTTGTGTGCCACATACATATACCGCATTTGAGCCTTCCAAGCTCCACCTTCTCTTGAGCAGAGAAGATAACCTCTGCAATCACACCCACTCTCTGCTTGCTTTCACACCGGTCACTGTTGGCCACCTGCAGTGCTGGTAAGAAACTTGTAAGAGCGGGCTAAGACTCATCTTACTGATCGATTTCCCACTTCCACTTTAGAGAGCGTAGTAATAGGGTTCTTCACGATCTTTTTGTCTTCATTTCTGTTTTGTACTAACAATGACAGGAAAGAAGCCTATGGATAAGACCTATGGTTCTACACCTCCGGATGATGATGAGTGCGTGTTCCATATGGAACTTAGAGACATGATGCGGGCGATGACCGAAGCTTTCAACAATTACCAGACCACCACAACAACCACCTTTCAGAGGCTCCATACTAGTGTTGCTGGTCTGACCACACACGAGATGGAGACTCGTCTTCACCAACAATCTACACCCTCTATCATACTTGATGCTGACGCACATGCTCACTACGACACAGGGGATGACTTCAGTAACGACGAGGTTGATGCACAGCAGCGTCGTCTCCCTCGACGTAATCATCAAGGTACGGGAGGTAGCCCTCATCCTCATGCTCCTGAACAAGATAATGATCCTTACGCTAAGATTAAGTTTTCTATTCCACCATTTTATGGATCTTATGATGCTGAGACTTACTTGGATTGGGAGACGACGGTAGAACAAAAATTTAGCTCTCATCTTGTTCCTGAGCGACATAGAGTTAGACAAGCCAATAGTGAATTTAAAGATTTTGCTATAATTTGGTGGAATGAACTTGTCAATACATGTAATGCACCACAAACATGGGCTGCATTAAAAGAAGAGATGCGCGCTAGGTTCGTTCCTTCTTCATATAGACGTGATATTCTTAAGAAATCGCAACTCTTTGATCAGGGTGACATGACTGTCCAAGAGTACTACAAAGGGTTGCAGAAATGTATGCTTCGTTGTGGGGTAGTTGAGGATCAGGAAGACCAAATTGTTAGGTTTTATGGGGGCTTGCGGCGTGAGATCCAGGACATAGTTGACTACAAGGGATATCATTCTATTCAATGTTTATTCCAACTTCCTATGTTAGCAGAAAAAGAAGTGCAGGGTCGCAGCTAGCAGCAGTGGTACAACACCTTCACGCCACGACAGCTTCCGGTGCCATCCAAAGCAGCGCCCTCCTCGAGCGTACATGCTTCTAAACCACCCTCCACCGGTGTTGTACGCAGCAGCACCGCACCTTCTACATCACGGGGACAAGATAACAACAAGTCCCTGATGCCTCCAGGTGTTGCAGCAAAGGCGGCTGCACCCAACACTTCGACAAGTCGCACCTTCGACATCAAGTGCCACCGCTGTCAGGGACTTGGCCATATGCAACGAGATTGCCCCAGCAAATGCGCAATCATTGCTACTGCTGATGGTGGGTATTTTAGTGCTTATGATATTGAAGATGAAAATATTAGTGCAACTAACATTTTAGGTTCTGATGATGGTGCTGAGGAGGTTCTTGGTTCATCTGTGACCAACAACTATAGTACTTTGATTGTGCAGCGAGCTTTGAGTGCCACGGTTCGAGAGGACGACAACCGCCAACGTCACAACCTTTTCAATATGTTTCTCGTCGTCAAGGACTGGCGTGTACATACCATCATTGATGGTGGTAGCTGAAACAATTTGGTGAATGTTGAGGTGGTCAAGAAGCTTAGCTTGACCACATGGGAGCATCCCCACCCTTATCATATTCAATGGTTTAACAACAATGGTAAGTTAAAGGTAACAAAAACAGCAAGGATACATTTTTCCATTGATTCTTATCATGATTTTGCTGATTTTGATGTGGTACCAATGGATGCTTGCTCTCTTTTGATGGGACGTCCTTGGGAGTTTGATACTGATGCTATTCACCATGGTCGATCTAATAAGTATACTCTCATGCATAAGGGCAAGAAAGTTGTGTTGCTTCCCATGAGTCCGACTGAAATTGTGCAATTTGAGCAGGAGAAAAAGAATAATGCTAAGCAAAAGGGTGTTTTCAATTCTGAAATTCAGCAACCTATTAAGTTGAAAAATCCTATTTTGCTTGCAATTAAATCTGATCTTGATGATTTATATGCCTCTAATGGAACTTGCTATGCTTTAGTGTGCAAACCTGCTTTATATTCCATTGAGGATACATCCATTGTTTCACCACCTGCTGTTGCTAACCTTTTGCAGGAATATATGGATGTTTTTCCATCGGAGATACTCCCTGGATTACCACCTATGGGAGGCATTGAGCACAAGATCGATTTGATTCCAGGGGCGAGCTTGCCGAACCGTGCCGCCTACATGACCAACCCCGACGAGACTAAGGAAATTCAGCGACAAGTCCAAGATCTTCTGAACGGCAGGTACATTCGTGAGAGCCTTAGTCCTTGTTATATTTCTTTTCTTTTGGTTCCAAAAAAAGATGGCACTTGGCGCACGTGTGTTGATTGTAGATCCATCAATAACATTACCATTCGTTATCGCTATTCTATTCCTAGATTGGATGACATGCTTGATGAGTTGAGTGGTTCTGTTATTTTCTCCAAGATTGATTTGCGTAGTGGGTATCATCAGATTCATATGGATTTAGGTGATGAATGGAAAAATGCCTTTAAAACTAAATTTGGAGTTTATGAATGGTTAGTCACACCATTTGGTTTAACTAATGCGCCCAGCACTTTCATGAGGTTGATGAACGAGGTTTTACGTGCTTTCATTGGTAAATTTGTCGTGGTTTACTTTGATGATATCCTTATTTACAGCAAGTCATATGATGGGCATATTGAACATTTGCGTGTTGTTTTTAATGTCTTGCGCAATGCACGTTTATTTGGTAACCTTGAGAAGTGCACCTTTTGCACCGATTGTGTGTCTTTTCTTTGTTATGTTGTTACTTTGTAGGGCATTGAGGTGGACGAGGCAATGTTGCCATCACAAGCTGGCCACTTCCGACTACGATCACACAGGTTCGGAGTTTTGTGCAGGATTTCAGCACCATTGTGGCAGCTCTCCACGAGTTGACAAAGCATGGAGTGCTGTTTTGATGGGGACCAGCACAACAACAAGCTTTTGATGTTCTCAAGTCAAAGCTCACACAAGCACCATTGCTGCAACTTCCTAATTTTGAGATAATCTTCGAGCTTGAATGTGACGCGAGAGGCATTGGCATTGGAGGAGTGCTAATTCAAGGAGGTAAACCTGTTGCTTTCTTTAGTGATAAATTGCATGGGCCTTCGCTGAATTATTCTACACATGACAAAGAACTTTATGCTTTAGTGCGTGTCTTGCAAACTTGGCAACATTACCTATGGTCTAAAGATTTTTTCATAAATTCAAATCATGAGTCTTTGAAGTATCTTAAAGGACAAGCTAATATGAACAAACATCATTCCAAATGGATTGAGTTCATGGAGTCATTTCCTTACATCATTAAACATAAGAAAGGGAAAGACAATGTGATTGCCGATGCGTTATCTAGACGTTATACCATGCTATCCCAACTTTCTCATAAAATCTTTGGTTTGGAAACCATAAAGAGGTTATATGCTACTGATTTGGACTTCAAAGATGCCTTTGACAACTGTAGAGAGGGAAGAACGTGGCAAAAATTCTTGCTCCGTGAAGGCCTTCTCTACCGTGCTAACAACCTGTGTGTTCCAACTAGCTCCGTTCGTCTTTTGTTGTTGCAGGAAGAACATGGATGTGGTTTGATGGGACATTTTGGTGTTAAAAAGACAGAGGATGTGCTGGCCGCTCACTTCTTTTGGCCACGAATGAGGCGTGATGTGGAGCACTACTTTTCACGTTGCACGATATGCAACTAAGCTAAGTGTCGACTTAACCCACATGGTCTTTATATGTCTCTTCCTGTTCCTAGTGCACCTTGGGAGGATATTTCTATGGACATTGTTTTGGGATTGCCTAGAACAAAGAGGGGGGGGATAGTGTCTTTGTGGTTGTTGATCGTTTCTCTAAAATGGCTCATTTTATACCCTGCCACAAGACCAATACTGCTTCACATGTTGCTGATTTGTTCTTTAATGAGGTTGTGCGTTTGCATGGTGTTCCCAATACTATTGTTTCTAATAGGGATGCTAAGTTTTTGAGTCACTATTGGAGAACTGTATGGTATAAATTGGGAACAAAGTTGCTATTTTCTACTACTTGTCGTCCACAAACTGATGGGCAAACGGAGGTAGTTAATCGTACCTTATCTACTATGTTGCGGTCTATTTTGAAAGACAATTTGAGGTTGTGGGAGATGTGTTTGCCACATATTGAGTTTGCTTATAACAGGTATATTCACTCCACAACCAAGTTAAGTCCGTTTATGGTAGTCTATGGTTTCAATCCTCGTGCTCCAATTGATTTGCTACCTTTACCACATGCTGAAATTGTGAACTTAAATGCTACACAACGTTCTGAATTTGTCGGTACCCTGGGTACCGTATACTCCTTGAGATTGCAAAGATCTCAAGGAAATGTCATCTACTTGATTTGAAGACCTTCGAAGGCCCACATGTCAGACAAAACTGGACCCGCTTTCCCAACATGGTTAGTCCCAGGGTCGCCACGTGTACCATCAAACCGGAGCTACCGCCCACAAGAGGGAAGCTTCGGGCTATGTACCATAACGGCACCCCCGGTCCTAACCCCAGACCGAGGGAAGCTCCGGAACTGACACGTGTCTGGTGGCATCGGACCTATCCGTTCCCCACAGTATGCTTCAAAGCTGCCACGTGTCCAACCGTCGGATCTTCAGCCTCAAACCTCCGGTAGACTCCACAACAGCTCCGGATCTTCAAAGGGGAATCAAGGACTTCAAGACCTGATTAAGTGTCATTAATACTATGTTAACGACACACGATCGGACGACCCTTAATACTAGTAACAGCGCTGTCAAAGCCTGTAACTCGGTCATTAAGGGTAATTAAGCGCATCAAATGTGTATCAATATTAGTAGCCGTCGGGGCCACATGTCGGGCCAGGCCAACTTGTAACGGCCTGTCCTTGTACTATAAAAGGACAGACCAATGATACATAGGGGACTCTCTCTGATCGGCTCTCCGCGCTCTGATCTCTCAGATCTGATCTAGTCTGATCGGCTCACACGCGCTCTCAACTCACATCACCTGAGTTGAGTTCATACATCCAATACAATACCAACACACCCCATGGAGTAGGGTATTACGCTCAGGCGACCCGAACCACGTAAATCCTTGTGTCTCCTGTGTTATTTTACACTTCACCTTCTTGAATCTTCGCGTGCCCACACCGAACTTCAAACTCCGCAAACACTTTTAGTAGTGTCGGGAGATGTGCCGGATCAAAACCACTGACAGTTGGCGCGCCAGGTAGGGGGCGCCTGAGATTTTAAGAATGGTGAACTCGGCTGCTGAATCATCCAATGGCCATCCCGCTGTTCAAGCTGCTGGGGGCAATCCCTCTAATATGCAGCCATCAGCAGGAACCTCAGTTCCAGCAGGAGTCACACTTCCACCACCGCCGCCTCCACCAGCAAATCAAGCTGGGCAGCGCGATGGTGCACCGATGTCAATCACTGCGTCGGTGAATCATGACAACCCGGAACATGCGCTTCATGCAGCACGTGCTCTCCTTCAGCGCCCACCACCTCCGGATTCATCCCGGGATGCAATGGAGCAGTGGAGGGCTGATGTGGAACACTTGGTTGCAGCAGCAGCCGACCGCATCAGTAACCAGGGTCCTCCTCCTTCGGGACGGGCCCCGTCGTAGTGACGGACCTTGTCTGGCAAACTTTGTCCGCACGTTTCCAACAATAGGAGACGTTCTGCATCACAACAAGTGACGTCGTTGCCCTCCGGGGCGCGACGCACTCACACAGTATCAAGGCTTTCAACTCATGACCTCCGGGCAGAGCTTGATCGCTGATACCGTCAACAGGACGGCCGAGTCCATATCGAGCGTGCTCGTGATAGACGAGAAGCTCAGGACATTCCTGCTCCTGAAGGAATAGGAGGAGGCTGTTCAGCTCTGGCCATGCATCTGCGTATGGTCAGGTGGCCACAGAAATTCCGGCCTCACCTGCCGGAGAAGTTTGACGGGACCATTAATCCCGTCGAATTTCTTCAGATTTACTCCACTGCTATCCTCGCAGCTGGAGGAAATGAGGCCATAATGGCCAACTATTTTCCAGTGGCTTTAACTGGGACCGCCCGGTCCTGGTTTATGAGCCTTCCACCCAACTCCATCAACAGTTGGGAGGAGTTGTGCTGACAGTTCACCGCCAACTTCGGGAGTTCATACACCCGACCAGGCACCGAACTGGACCTTTTTGCACTCGTGCAAAAAGGGGGAGAATCCCTGCAATCATTCATCCAGAGATTCTCTCAGGTATGAAACATTATCCCTTCTATCTCTAGCGCTTCTGTCATTGTGGCATTTAGACAGGGTGTACGGGATAAGAAGATGTTGGAGAAACTGGCAACCAATGAGATCACCAGTGTCACGGAACTCTTCAGCTTGGCCGACAAATGTGCCAGAGCTGCGGAGGGCCATGAAATGCACTCCAAACCATCTCCAGAGGATCGCAAGAAATCCTCCAAAGGCGAAGCCACTACCTCCGGGAGTGGCAAGAAGAAGAAAAAGACCAACGGCAAGAAGAAGCCGTCGGCCGGCACATCTAATGCTGCAGCTCTGGGTGGCCGGGGGCCATGCCCCGAGAAGCGACCTCGACCGTCTTCTGAAGACGGTGGCAAACCCAAGGTGTGGTGTCCAATTCATAAGATGGACAGCCACAGTTTAGAAGACTGTCAGGAGGTCCAAAACCTTGCCGAGCGCTACAACAAGCACCGGGAAGAAGTTCCTTTCCGACAGAGGGAAGGAAAACAAAAAGTTGACGAAGCTCCGCCTGAAGAGGAGTTAGGTTTTCAGGATCCTAAAAAGGTCCTGAAGGCCGTCTACACCTACGTCGACGACAATTCTGACGTCTCTGACAACGAGCGTCGGAAGACCATGAACACCATTTTTGGTGGATCATGGGACATCACCTCCCGCCGCGTCCTCAAGACAATGCGTCGGGACATGGCCACTGTAGCTCCAACATCCAGGGCGGAGCCTCATCGGAAGTGGATGGACACAGCCATCACTTTTGATGCTTTGGATTGCCCTCGAAGCATGGTTGGAGCAGGCCAGTTACCTTTGATGGTATCTCCTACCATCAATAACATTCAACTCCACCATGTTATGGTAGACGGAGGTTCGGGGCTGAACCGCATAATCTTCGAAGCTTTTACCAAGCTTCAGCTCCGACCTTCGGATCTTCACCCCTCCCGACCTTTCTCCGGAGTAGGTCCAGGAGACATTACCCCACTCGGTGCTATTACTCTCCCCGTTACCTTCGGGACCCGGGAGAAGTATCGCACTGAAAAGTTGGTCTTTGACGTTGCTCAGATCAACTTACGTTTCAACGCCATCTCGGGTAGGCCTGCCTTGTACAAATCCATGGCAGCTGCTCATTATGGCTACCTGGTGTTAAAGATGCCAACACCAGTAGGCGTTCTCCGGATCCGCGGAGATCGCACTGTCGGAGTAACCGCTCTGGAAGAACTTCATGCGCTTACTATGGCGCAAGAGGAGGATTCCAGGCAGGAGCAAGCTCCAAAACCCCCGAGCATTCGTCAACGAGGCTCGACTTCTGCACCTCGTGTGCAGTCAAGCGGCGACACCGACATTCCCGTCAAAGTCGTCCAAATCGGTTCCGATGCCGCTCAGACCACCCATATATCGGGGGGACTGAATGACAAATAGGAACTCGCGCCCATCTCTTTCCTCCGGGCTAATGTTGACGTGTTTGCCTGGAAACCGTCACAAATGCCTGGGATCCCCAGGGAAGTGATTGAGCACAATATGAAGATCTACCCTGACGCCCGACTAGTGCATCAGAAGCCTCGAAAGCAATCCGTGGAGCGCCAGAACTTCATTCGACAAGAAGTGAAGAAGTTGCTCGAAGCTGGATTCATCCGAGAAGTCTTCCATCCAAAATGGCTGGCAAACCCAGTCGTTGTGCCCAAGGCCGGCGGGAAGCTTCGGATCTGTATTGACTACACAACACTGAATAAGGCGTGTCCAAAAGATCCATTCCCACTACCTAGAATAGATTAGATAGTGGATTCCACCTCCGGGTGTGAATTACTGTGTTTCTTAGACGCATATTCTGGGTATCATCAAATCAGAATGTCTAGGGAAGATGAAGAGCATACCTCTTTCATCACAGTAGATGGATTGTACTGTTATACAGCCATGCCATTTGGTCTCAAGAATGCAGCTTCAACCTTTGTATGAGCTATGTACAAAACTTTTGAAGAACTCATTAGAGACATAGTGGAAGTGTACTTCGATGACATCATGGTCAAGGTCAAGAACAAGGAGTCACTCCATGACACCTTACAGACTGTCTTTGACAAGTTGCGGGTCACCCGCACAAAGCTAAACCCAGACAAGTGTGTCTTCGGGGTTAGCTCCGGAAAACTTCTTGGTTTCCTGGTAAATCACCGGGGCATAGAGGCTAATCAGGCGAAGATCAAAGCCATTGAAGACATGCGGCCACCAGCCCGTATCAAGGATGTCCAAAAGCTGACTGGATGTCTAGCAGCCCTCAGTCGGTTCATTTCAAGACTGGCGGAACGGGCACTTCCCTTCTTCAAGTTATTGAGGAAGTCCGGACCATTCCAATGGTCTGAAGAAGCAGAAAAGGCGTTCCAGGAGCTAAAACAACTCCTCACCACCCTACCAACTCTGGTAGCTCCAAACCCTGGTGAGCCTTTGCTGCTTTACATTTCAGCAACTGATGAAGTCGTCAGTATGGTCCTGGTTGCGGAGAGACTAGAACCATCCCATGCTCAGGAATCCAGACCCCTCCGGGAGGGTCCGGAGGTTCCTGAAAGCGAGTCTGGGTCCCAGTTCCCAGACTTGAGTCCACAAGAAGTTACTTCAGAAGACCCAGACCCCTCCAGGAGGGTCTAGGTCGCTTCTGAAGAAGCTCCGGGTCCCTCCAGCAAGGACCTGGATGTCCCCGAAGAAGGTTCGGATCCCTCCGAGAGGATCCAGGTTAATGAAGAGGAAGCTCCGGGCCCCTCCGGGAGGGTCCGGACCATCCAGCGCCCAGTGTACTTCATCAGTGAAGTACTTCATGACGCCACGACTCGATACCTAGAGGTGCATAAGCTGCTCTATGCAGTTCTTATCGCCTCCAGGAAGCTTCGCTATTACTTCCAAGCTCACAAGATTTCAATGGTGACTTCTTACCCACTTCGAGCAATCTTGCATAATTCCAATTCAACTGGGAATATTGCAAAGTGGGCAGCGGAATTGGCCGAATTCGATCTCGAATTCATTCCAAGACAAGCAATCAAGAGTCAAGCATTGGCAGATTTTATGGCGGAATGGACTCCCTCTCCATCAAACCCTAGGGGCCCAGTGAGCAGAAGCCGGAACACAAGGCTCTGGTCTTCACCGATCCTCACTGGACCCTCTACTTCGACGGCTCCATGCAAAAACAGGGGGCCGAAGCTGGAATCCTTCTCCTCGCACCAACCGGGGAGAAGGTAAAATACATGGTACACCTTGACTTCAAGGCGACCAATAACATGGCGGAGTACGAAGCACTCATCTACGGACTAAAGGTGGCACTGTCATACAGTGTCAAGCAGCTCCTGGTCAAGGGAGATTCACATCTCATCATTAAACAAGTGAAGGGTGAATGCTCCTGCAACAATCTCCAGCTAGCTGCTTACCTCCTTGAAGTCTAGAGGCTTCTGAAGGACTTCGAAGTCCTAGACCTCCACCACGTCCAGCTAGACCTGACAATGGGCTGAGGCCCGATCCAAACCCTGCCCAACCCTTTTATTTTACCTCCTGGGCCCTGTCCTTATCCGATCTATTTTCACGATAGAAAACCCAATCCGGCCCAGCCCTTTAACGAATAGGGCCCTAATCCTATCCTGGTCCATTTCAATAGCTCGGGCCGGTCCACTAATATTTATACAGTTTTGGCCCGTGGGCCACAACAGTGGTTGGACCGTTACCCTTTTTTATTTAGCAGTTAGTCCGTTACTATAGAACTGTCGGCCTGGCTCAAAAAATTCATAAAAAATAAAAATGGCTAAAAAATCATTAAAATGTATCCTTAAACAGAAAAATGACTCCAAATAATAATTAAAAATAAAAAACAGAGAACACAAATTGTATCATCTACAGTTTGACATCATGAATTTAGTTCACAAATTTCCTTATAAATAATCCATATGTGACAAGTACAATAGAAGTGAGACGTGAGCTGCAGAGGATCAACACTCTCTATCAACATTCCGTATGTGACGAGTACAATACAATTCGGATGACTTCACAAAGCCCTGTAAAGTAGCAATAAAAAATACGTGAGATATCTCCAATGGTCATAACTCAATGCTTAAACAAAGAAAATACTAAGATGATTTTGCCCGAAAAAGCCAATGCTTGCTCCAACAGACTACAACAGCTGTGTATTTCTCATATCACCAGTAACAACCAAAAGGATTTCATCTATGCAATTTGTAAAGTCCAGTAATGTATACACATAGGTGCAGAGCAAGGAAGGCAATGTACACTTAGGCAACATACATAAAAACGTTTCCTACAGCATTAGGAATAAGAGCTTACTTCTGCTGTTTTACTTGACTGAATTAAAGATAATAATATATATGTACTAAAAAGGATAAAATATCAAATGATAACTATGAGATACATAAGAACTTCCAAGACAGGTCAAATCACTAGAAAGGATAAAAAAAATTGTACGTCTAGCCCAAATAACAGTTCCACTTGATTACGATGAACCATCACCACATGTCAATTGATATGCACAGGCATGTTCAAGCATCACACCAGTGAACAAATTAAAGAATAAAGAAGAACAGTGGCCAAACTCACATCAAAAGATCTAAAAGTTGAGGGCAGACTCCGGTTAACAGTCCAGCATGTATCTGCAAGTATTTCTCATCAGCATGGATTTAAAAGGTAAGACGGTAATATCCGAGAAAATGAAGCTCTACTGAACAATAAAAGGCTTGGTCGTTGTCCTTCTCAACCGATTCAATAACAGTTACATACTAAAATGCATGTGCAGAGAGTTGAGAGAATACTAAAATGCATTTCAAATTGATAATTTTCTTTCAAGATTCATATATCCATAGTCAATGTACTCCTGTCCTATGCTATGCAAAAACAACATAACTCAGTTACTTGGTGTCAATATACACAGCTGAAAGGAATGCCCAAAAAAAATTGCAGATTCTGGCAAAACCGCGCTGACAGGAATGCCCAAAAAATCATGCACGTAGTGACCAAGAAAATGAATGGCCCACCCTGCATTCCTTTCCTAGTCTGGCCTTCGTTCCTGCAATCAAGAATTATCATGATAGTTTAACATGCAGCAGAGGGTCATGCTTGCCTAACTGCGTTCAACTAGCGTCAAAGATTTAATTTCATAAAGTTCAGCTGCCCAAGACTCACATATCATAATGCAAAACCGACAAAACAAACATCCTGATTCTTCATAAGTTCACGTCTCCAGCTACCCAGGGAAAAAACTGATGCTACTTGCAGAAGGCCCATCTTAGTAGAAGAAGCCTAGGACCTTGCCACCGACGTTCTTCCGCCTGGCTTCCTCGTGGTCCATGATCCCAGCAGATGTTGTCAGCACGATGTAACCAAACTGCAAGTAACGGAAGAAGCTTAATCACTCTACCACCTCAAATGACAGAACAAACTAGTACAGTTCATGGCAGAAGTACATGTTGATTGATAATTACCAGTGAACAATAAAAAATAAATTGATTGATAATTTCCAGTACATGTTGTGTTACACAAGCAAAAAGGTAAGGCAGTAATATCTAAGGAATTATAAACTGAAAGGGATGAAGTAATTTTAATTAGAACTCCCATTCAAAGTCATAACCTGCCATGTTTGAGCATCACACTAGTGAATAAATTAAACAATACAGAAGAAAAGCAGTCAAACTTACATCACTATTTAAAAGTTGAGGGCACACTCCAGTAAACAGTCCAACATGCATCTGCAAGTAAATCTCATAAGCAGAATGAATAAAGTGGTTGATAAAAACTGAAAGTGATTGTGAGATGGCAGTTTCTAGCCCGATCTTGGTCCAATCCATTTTCATCTTAAATTATCCTATCCTATCCATCTTGGCATACAACAGCATTAGGAAACTTACGATCCTTCAGGGCATTCCAGTAAGCATTATCTACAAACTTCTTCAAGAATAATTCCTGCAGTTACAGGTGCAATAAAATAAACAACATACTTTAGTTGAGCAAGAAACAAGCAACTACTGTGCAGCACAAAGTAGTGGATCCCATATTAAAATTGAGAAAACAGAAAAATAACTTGAATGATACCAATATGTGTCTTCATCTTCGTCCTCATCAAAGATACGCTTCCCCTCCAGAGCTTGACCTGCACATGAGTTGAAATGACATTAAAATAAAGTTCACACTGAAAATACAACACTACAAATATATCAAAAATAATTTACTACTTAAATTACCTTCATCCTCAGGACTAAATCCTATGAACCAATCTTTAGAGCAAATCAAAGCTTCAAGAGTTTCAGGAGCAAGTGATGTTCTCTCTTTTCCAAGTATCCTTCCAGCAGTACTAAATGCAGATTCTGAGGAAACTGTACTAACAGGAATGCTAAGAAAATCTCTAGCCATTTTAGACAAGATCGGATATACATCTGAATTCTTTTTCCACCATGCCAAGATATCGAAGTTCTCATCTCCACTGATTTGTACTCTAGGATCCTCAAGGTACTTGTCTAGTTCTGATCGTTGTGATCCAAAATCAAGTCTTTCCGATGCAAACTGAGCAAAAGCTAACTCGACTCGCCTTTTACCCAAAAGTGGACCTCTCAACAGAACAGAACTAGAACCACTAGCAGCCATATTTTGATCAAATAGAGTATTCAAATGCATATTGTCCCTTCTCATAACCTTCTCATATTCCTCATAAAATTTGTTAATAGTTGATTTTAGAGCCCTCAACCTGTCTTCAACATTTTCATTGACAGTGTGAAAATAGAACCTAAGAAATGCCATTTTTAAGGTAGGATCAAACACAACAGCTAGTAGTAGAACTACATTAGGCCGAGCCCAATATTTTTCAAACTTGGCATACATTGCATTAGCCATTTCATTTAAAAGCTCATCTGAGTTCCATGATTCATCTAGCAATACATCTCTGATTGCTAAAACCATCTTCAAAAACAAATGTGCCGTTGGATGACTATGAGCAGAGAAGACTTTAGTTGCATCACTGAATGCTTGAAGAAAATTATGAAGAGCTTCAACTTTACTCCACTCTTGCTCCGTTGGAGCAACATGTAGCTGCTCATTAGCATATCTATTTAGAGCTACTTTATACTCAAGGGCCTCATGCAACATATTGTTTGTCGCATTCCAACGATGTGGAACATCCATAGTCATCCCTGCTTTAGTTTTGAGGCCTAATTTCTCTATGATGGAGTTGAAAATCTGCATGCGAGATGGTGTAGATGTCACAACTTTAATAATATCGCGCACTCTTGATATTGCATGAGGGATGATCTTGACACCTTGTTGAACCATGATATTAAGAATATGTGCTGCACACCGCACATGGAGATGTTCACCTTTGAGAAACATCTCACCACCTAAGGCATCACGAATGTCTCTAGCTGCCCTATCATTCACAGTTGCATTGTCTAGTGTGAGTGTAAACACTTTATCAGTTAGACCCCACTCCATCAAACAAGATGTGATGCCATCTTGAACAGCATATGATGTGTGTGGAAATGAAATTTGCTTGAATGAAAGTATTTTCTTCCACAGAATATATTCCCCATCTATAAAGTGTGCTGTAACACATAGGTACCCTAGATTCTGATTAGAAGTCCACAAATCAGCTGTTAAACTAACATGGGAATCCAACCTTGCAATTACATCAAGCAATTGACGCCTCTCATCCCCATAGACTGAAAGTATATCATCTCGCACACCTTGTCTACCAACTGGTCTAAAAGATGGGTGACAATAGTTCATCAACTTTTTCCAATATGGATCATCAGCTTTTCTAAAAGCAATCTCGGCACTAATAAAAAACTTGGCAATTAATGAGCGACAAACATCAGGATCAAAGATGACCTCCTCTCCCTCACCAGACTTCTGCTTCAAAGTTTTCAAGAATTTTGTCCTGTCCTCTAGTGGAATTTCTAGACAATGTTGTGCAATATGCCTATTTAGGTGACTTGTTCCCTTCCCAGATTCATTAGACAAATGCATCTTGCAGTAATTGCATATTGCTTTAGTTTTGCCATCAACTAATTCAGTTTCAAAGAATTTCCAAACATAAGCTCTTTTTTTAGAAGAACGACTTGACTGGTCTGCTGTCTCACGACTATCAGCTACTCCCTCAGACACTGAAATAACCCTCTCCATAGAATATATTTCAAACTGAATGTTTTATGTGAAGACACCTATAAATGTAAATACCAAAACAATACTAAAAATCAAGGATATAAATATAAATAAAACAATAGTCATGTGAATACAGCTATCACAAACAATGATGTATAAAAACCAAGTGAATTAACAATGATGATAAAACAATGATGTATATTGACCAAGCTACAGCAAATTAATCTTGTACTTTAGTTACGGGTAAATCCAACTTCATTGTTGTAGTTTAGTTACGGGCAAATTGACAATGTACAGAAACAACAATACATCATGCATGCCAACTGCATGAACAACAGAGATGGTACTGGTACCTGATGGTACATTTGACATGGATGCAGTTCAGTGTTCACCTCTTTTTATACTACTAATTTACTAAATAAAATCAAACAATCTCATTATCATGCTACCTAGACTTTTCTGCATTGTTGCTTCCTGAAGTTTTCCACGCAGGACAGTTATTGAACGGAGTTTAAGCAGTAGAGTTATTGAGCTCATCAGCTGATATAGATTTACACTACTACTAAAAAACACTTTGTCACAATTGATAATAGCAGCACAACAGTCTAGCTGACTAAAGATTTACTGAACCAATCAGTCTACTGAACAAATCAGTCTAGCAGCACAGCGGTCTAGTTGATCTACTAACCATAAAGATTAACTAATCAAGAACAAACATCGAGACGGTGGGGGGGGGGGGAGGTTACAATACTGTAGAAGAAGTCTGCCACGATGATGCCTCCGCCGACTGCCGTACAAGGTAGCCGCGCTACCGCCGGCCGCCGCTCGTCGAGATCCGCTGGGGGCAGGGGGGTCGGCCGCCGCTCGTCGAGAGCCGTCGTGGGGAGGGGGGCCGGCCGTAGCTCGTGGAGTCGGACTGCCCGAGGGGGGACTTGCCGCCGTGGGGAGCTGCCGCCGCGGGGGGCGGCGTCTGGACGCGCGGGGGGGGGGGGGGGGGGGGGGGGCGTCTGGACGCCGGGGGGAGGCGGCGGGGGTGGGCCGGGGGCGGCGTCTGGACGCGGGGGGGGGGGGGGGGGGGGGGAGGGGGGGCGCCGCCGGGGGCCGGGGGCGGCGTCTGGACGCGCGGGGGGGGGGGGGGGGGGGGGCGTCTGGACGCGGGGAGGCGGCGGGGGTCGCAAGTGACGGGACACGGGAGGCTTCACCGTGGAAGTGGAACCCTAGTAGCAAAAATGGGCTAAGGTCCACGGGCTGGGCCCTTTTTTCGTAATCGGGCCATAGTTAAAATCCTATCCTTTTTATGCTGGATCCGGTCCAATCCAATCCATTTTTTAGCAGTCCATATTAACCCTGATCCTTTTGGCCCAATTGATAGGAGGCCCTTTCGGCCCTCGGGCTCACTCGGCCCATTTGCAGGCCTACGTCCAGCGTGTCCACAACGCTGTAGCCGACGAACTCTTGACGAAAGCGTCAACCGGAGCTCCAGCTCCTGACGGAACTTTTGTCTGGAGGTTGTCAAAACCCACAGCTTAGCCCGCCGAACTAAGCGAAGGGGGCGAGATCAGCATCCCGAAGCTGACGTTCCCGATGGCCCTGTTACCATGGCAGCCATCAAGGGTCGTAGGTGCTGCTGGAAGCTCCGAGCAACCCAACACGCAAGACTCAAATGCTCAAGTTAGCACCGATGCATGGATCTCGGAGATCCGGAGCTATTTGAAAGACAACATCCTTCCTGACAATGATGTATCCACTGAGCGGATAGTCAGATTGGCAAAAAGATACACGTTGGTAGAAGGGGATCTCTACCGGCGCGGTGCCAACGGCGTCCTAGTGCGGTGCATCACAAGGGAAGAAGGCCGCGAGCTCCTCGCAGAAATCGATGGAGGCGAATGTGGGAACCACACGTCTTCTCGCACACTGGTCGGTAAAGCCTTCCGACATGGCTTCTACTGACCTACAGCACTCCAGGATGCAACTGAGCTGGTGAAGAAATGCGAAGCATGCCAATTTCATGCAAAGCAAATTCACACACCGGCTCAGCCTCTACAAATGATACCTCCTACATGGCCCTTCGCTGTGTGGGGGGTGTACATCTTGGGACCTTTCCCAAGAGCCGTCGAAGGTTACAAGTTCCTGTATGTCGCCATTGACAAGTTCACCAAGTGGCCAGAAGCAACTCCAGTCGTAACAATAAACAAGCAATCTGTTATCAACTTTTTGCAGTCCATTGTATGCATATTTGGAGTCCCAAACAAAATCATTACTGATAACGGGACCCAATTCACAAGCTCTGCATCTCAAGGATATTGCGAAGACCTTGGCATTCAAGTTTGCTATGCCTCCGTAGCTCACCCGGCAAGCAATGGCCAGGCTGAGAGAGCAAATGCTGAAATTCTGAAAGGACTCAAAACGCGCACCTATGAGCGCTTGAAAAAACATGGAGCCAACTGGATTGAAGAGCTTCCGCCCACTCTATGGGCCAACAGGACAACTCCAAACCGGTCAATTGGAGAGACACCCTTCTTCCTGGTGTACGGAGCTGAAGCAATCCTTCCTCCGGAAATCACCTTGGGGTCACTCCGGGTCCGGACCTTCGACGAAGCCACGCAGGACCAGCTCCGGCGTGAAGACCTAGACCTCCTTGAGGAGGGAAGGTGCCAAGCAGCTGTTCGGAATGCCCGTTACCGCCAAGCCCTTCGGAGCTATCATCAGCGGCATGTACACAACCAACAGCTCGAGGAAGGCGATCTGGTGCTACGGAGAATACAATCCAGAGAATGGTTAAACAAACTGTCCCCCAGCTGGGAGGGACCCTTCCGAGTGATTAAAGTATCCCGTCCCGGAAGCGTTCGCTTGGCTACCGAGGATGGGACACCTCTCCCAAATCCTTGGAATATTGAGCACCTCCGTAAGTTCTACACTTAATATCACAGAGGTGAGTCTGTAGTAACTTGAAGTGTATGTTATAGAGTCATTGTACAGAGTCGGGTAGTTCCTCCGGGAGAACAGCCGAACCTTTCCCGGAAGGTCCGCAAAGTTCATGCAACACTTGTCACAGTCTCAAGACTAAAAGTGTGGCTAGCTACCCTGGGTCAAACGAGAAATGAAACACGCTTAGCCTGGTTCCGAACCCTAAGAGTGTACTTGTTTCCCCTGTACCCCGGACCTATAATGAAAGACATCTTCATGTGAAACAGACTCCACGTGCATTTATTTTGTACAGGCTCAACATTTTTTATTTTTCTCTTTCTTGTCTATAACAAAGTTGTGAAATTCTTAAGAAATTTTAGTTCGACCAATTCATGTACAATTCGAGCTGTATTGTCAATTCTTTTGGATTCAAATATTGTTCATGCCCACTCGCCTGAATGCCGCCAAGCCAATCTAGGGCCGGAGTGTGCTATCGACATAGCCTGGTCAAGCACCCTAAGTACGCCACTCTACCTACACCCCGGCAGGCCGAAGTAAGGCGGGTCCAAGTACAATTGGATCTGGAAGAAAGAAGGCAACACATTCGGTTGTATTCAGAATTGTGTTTGACCTAAAACTTTCTTGGGAATCGTAAACCGTGATGAATTTATAGGCAAGGAGCAAATTTTACTATTTTTCTTGGCTTCACTGTGCAGGTAAAATAAAGAATCCACG